>JARBIX010000003.1:0-1200000 GCA_029850275.1 Chrysosporium keratinophilum
ATTGTTCATTATAGTCTTATGCAGTCAGGGACTATGAAGACTACCTGCTGCACATGGCAGCAGGATTTAACTAACATACAAAAGAAAGCCAAAAGGATGGCACAAAACAAATAAAACAAAGGAAAAGTACAAAAGAGTGTCAGGGCAATATAAAGACTTTCCTCCACAGAAATACAAGTACCAATAATGTGTCATTCAAGTTATACACTCACTATCTCTCATGGGTAAGCCACCTCCTTGTGGCCACTCCAGTCTCCTTCAGAAACAACACTAACCACTTTAGTCCAATCTGTGTCTCAAACAAGAGCTTCATGGAAAGCTGAGGAATTTCAAGTTGTCCTTGGCATCTCTGTCTCTGTTCATGCCAAACGTGACAGTCCAGAAGCAGATGCTTTGGAGTCTCTTTGCATCTGCAGTGCCTGCATGTATCAGTGGTGTACTCTGGAAGCCTCACCAAGTAGGACCCAAAGTAACCATGTCCAAGCTTGAGTTGTGTGATTGTGGACCAAATGCCCTTTGCAACAGACAAATGTGATGGCTTCCACTTGGGCTTTGTCTCAAACTGTGAGTAGTGGTTGTCCTTCCTTGCTCGAAGTGCAAGGTCATCACACCACTCAATCATAGCTTGTTCTCTGATTTGTCGTTTGATATATGACAAAGAAACATATTTTTCTGGATGAGTCTGCTTCAGCTCAGTAGCCTTCTTAGCAGCTCTATCAGCTTTCTCATTGCCATGAATACCAAGATGTGCAGGAACCCAATGCAAATGAGCTGTAATGTTGAGTGCACTCAGATGTCTGAGAAGCTTTCTGATAGATTCAACATAGTACAGCCCACCATTCAGGTTCTGTCCACAGAGTCTTTGGATAGCAGCTTGACTATCAGAAAAGATCCAAATGTCTGAAAAGGATCCTGTTTGGCAAAGTGTGAATGCAAGCTTCAATGACTTTTCAATTGCAAACAACTCAGCATCAAAGACTTCCATGTGTTTACCTAGCTTCCAAGAGTATCTTTTGTTCTCTTGAAGACAGTAAACACCTGCACCAGCTGTATCGTCTTCAACTTTGGAGCCATCAGAATAGAAGATCAAAGACTTGGATTTGTCCAAATAGTCAATCTTCTCTTGATGTTTGATCTTTGCTTTGGCTTTTTCAGTGTCTAGTATCTGAATGTCCATCAGATCCTGAAGGCTTTTTGACCAAGGTGCATTCCACTTCACTTTGATCTTTTCTGTTTTCAGAGAAGGAATCTGATTGGCAATCATAGAGCAAACTTTGAACAATTGACTTGGATACTTTTTGATTCTCTTTGTTTTTCTTCTTTTTCTTTTGCTTGGTGTTTGTTCCACATGTTCAATGTTCAGGTCATTCTGATTCCAGTCAAGAAACTTTCTCCAGTCAAGCTCAATTCCAGTGCTATAGGGAGGAAAGCTGGATGAAACTCTTGTTCTGATTGCATGGGTTTTTGGCATTTTCAACACTCTGCAAGCATAGCTTCTGCAGAGTCTATTGAATCTCACTTTGAGTGGTGGAATAGCAGCTTCAAGTTCCATTGCATAAACAGGAGATGTCTTGAAGGCGCCTAGAATCTTTCTCAGAGCAGTATTCTGAAGTCGTTCATACTTTCTCAGTAAAGTCTTCTGGTTATTCCACCACACTGGAACTCCATAGTCAGCTACAGAGGCAATGCAAGCTACGTACAGTTGTCTCGCAGCTTGAAAACCAAGACCTCTCTCAGTGTTGGAGAGTCTGATAATTTGATTCAAGACTCTCTCAGCAGCTGCTATCTTGATTTCCACATGTCGTTTGAAGGTAAGATTGTTGTCCAACCATATGCCAAGCCATCTCACCAGCTCTTTTGGTTTAAATGTCTAGATTGAAATCAAAGTCCATGATGTCAGAAAGAGCAGCTTGCCAGAGTTTGCTATGTTCTTGCAGATACTCTGCTGTGAAGTCTTCTGTTGTCATCAGCACCACAGAATACCCTTTGAAGGACTTGCAGACACAAGAGACCACTGGTTTCTTTGTGAGATTTGCAGTGGAGAATGCATCATTGATTCTGTTTCTCACAAGGAAAGCTTTGTCATGGATTCTCTGAGTGGCTTCCTGGGATGTCTTCACAATCAATCTGCGATCTCGAAAGGTTTTCACAGGAGGTGATGCGGCAGGAGGCAATGGAGTTGGCTGTGAGTTGGTGGTCTTTGGCGGTCTTCCAGGTGTTGGAGTGATGTTCACCTTCACTGCATCTGAGTAACTAGGCTTAGAGGAGATGGGTGTGGTGGATGCAGGGTGTTGTTCAGATTTCTTTTCCAGGTCCATCAACCTCTTCTCCAGTGACATAAGTTTGTCATTGGCAAAGCAAGATGTGTCTCTATTCCTGTAAAAGGACAGGATCTTCTGGAGTCCCAAAACACAGTCATTCAACTCCTTCTGAACCAGAATGTGATGTTCTTTCTGGAATTCTTTCCCAAGCATCTTGAGAATGTCTCTCAAGTTCAGTGAAGAGATTTCCTGGTCAGAATTTCTAAAAGAGTCATCAACAGAAGCATTTGCCATGGTGATAAGCAAGACACAAGTCAAGAGGCAAGGAGCATATAAGGGGAAATAGGGGATACAAGAAGGGGCTTCGAGGGAGGTGCAGGTAGATTTTTCCTTGACAGAAATCTACAAAACTGTACCAACTTTTCAAGAGATATTGGCAAACTAAATGCACCAGTTTTGGTCATAAACCAGTTGCAGAAAAAAGCTAAATCTTTTGGTACTCTTGAGTGCCAGCTGTCAGTGATTCCTGACACTCAGTTTCCACAAGGTTGATTCAGAGACTTAATGGCAAAGGAAAACGTGCAAAAAATCAAAGGGGGTGAACAAGAAACCTCTCCACAGAGGCAACTTGTTGGTGATTTTTTAAGAGAAACACCAAACTATCAGATCTTTTGCAGGGAGATCTGAAAAACCAGTTGTAACAGTGAGAGGGTATCAAGTCTTGTCACACAGAAGTGTCACTTAACTCCTTACCAATTCAAGGCAAACAACAAGAACAAATCATGAGTTGAAGTTGGGCAGGGTCAGGAGTCTCTGTTTTTCTGATGGAGTCAAACACAGAGAAAAAAGCTCTCCCTGCTTTTTGAATAGAAGCAGGAAACTTTGAATGAGAGAGTGGAACCAGTATCCACCTCTCAAACAACTCAGTAGTTTTTGAACCTCAGCCTACAGTCCTTGTTTAACAAACCTCAACTGCAGAAACACTGGAGAAAACTGCTATGGTGTGCAAAAGTAAGGAGTTATTCTTCACCAGGAAAGGCAACGTGCTTGGTATGCCTCACTGACTATAAAACACCTTAATGATTGTCACCAACTGACACCTGCAGGGACCAGTGGCTCAGTGAAACCACAGGGTATCAAACTGATCCAAAATAGTATGATAACAGGGCGAGTTTCTTTCGTAGATGGTTGTTGTTTGCACGAACGGATAGAGGGCGTCGGGGGGACTCAGGAAAGTATAGGCTCGATGGTATCGGACCAGTATTGGAGACGTTATGAGTCAGGTGGTGAGGTGTATGTGACCCAAAGTGGCGGCCGAAAACAAAAGAGTACTCAACGAGTATTTGTCGTGCACAGCGGACGATACCACGTCTAGATAGAGCTAGTCGAGAGCAATGCGGACAATATCGATTCGATAAAATCGGACCAGTGCTGAATGAGGTAGAGGTGCAAAGGTTGGTGGGGAATTAGGGGCAAAAGTGGCGGCCGAAAATGGGCGAGTACTCCTTGAATATTGGGCGCACAAAGCGTTCAATAACACCTCCAAATAGAGCTAGTTGAGGGCAACGAGGATGATGCTCGTTCGATAAAATCGGTCCGGAATTGGAGTGCCGAAGCTTGGTGGAAACTGGGGCAGAGGTGGCAGCCGAAAATGGGCGAGTACTTCTTGAATATTGAGCGTACAAAGCGGACTGTAGCACGCCAAGATCGAGCTAATTGAGAGCAACCGGGACAATATTCGTTCGATAAAATCGCGCGAGTGATGGTAGAATTGGAGGTGCTGAGGTTGAGGGAGTTTGGAGCAAAAGCGCCGGCCGAAAATAAGCGAGTGCTCAATGGGTATTGGGCGTTAAACAGCCGGACCAGGGCGTGTGTAAAGAGCAGATCGAGAGCTATTTAGCCGTACCACTTCGAGCTTGAACAGGCTAATGGTGGTTGAGATATGACCACAGTGCCTTGCCAGTATCTAGATTGATTTGGTATCTTGGGATAGATCTGGTGCTGCGAGTTTTGATGGGGTAGCTGATAAGCTCAATGATAAGAGCTTATCGGTGCTTGGCAAAACTCCGACAAGCCTTAGTAAGCCAGGAATACCAAATTGAAAGGGCAGGCAAGCAGAGATTTTTCGGTCACAGACAACCAGATATGTTGATGAGGAGGCAAGGGAAGGCGATCAGATTGGAGGGAGTTGTTTGGTATATCCGGATAGATAGGTGTATCCAATCTGGGAGCGTCCGGCCGCCTGGTGGCTGAGCACTGTGGACCAGGGCCCAGTTGGGCGAAGATTCACGTTTTGAGCGATAGCACAACAACCAGCGGTCCGGAGAGGACGGGATAAATCGTAGGATATTTAGCAAACGAAGGGCTTCAAACTGAAGGTATTTTCAAAGTGTTTGGACAAAAACTCATCGAGTTGATGTTTTGTTTGACTGGGCCAGCGGGTCGTCGACATTTGTTCCATCATCGCATGTACAGTGCCCTACAAAAAGTGATTAGTCAATTCTTAGATAAGCCATCAACCCCGCATCTATGTCTTTCGAAATTTTCACCGCTTGTCTCAACCACGGATCACAACAACTCAAAAATGCCTTACCGGCCTAAAACAGCTTGCCGAGAACATGGAACCGATCGTGTTGCCGCCATTATGGCTCTCTCTAACAAGGGAGGGTCGTACGGAGTCATCGCTCTTGAACTGCAAATACCCCGCTCTACCGTGGGCGCCGTTGTACGCCGTGAAATCGGACGGTTAAACGGATTCACAAGCGAAAAACGAACAGGGAGACCCCCTAAGCTATCAGATAGGGCTATGCGTTCCCTAAAGCGTCATATCTTTCAGCATCCACGAGAACCACTTGCTACTATTTCAAGCCCCTCCAAAACGGCCACCCAAGTTCACCCCAATACAGTTCGCACCTATCTTCAAAGGCACGAGATCTACGCCTTCCGTCCTCGGCGGAAACCCTATCTGAAGGTCGTACACAAGCAACACAGCCTCTACTTCAGCCACAAGTTCAAAAAATGGACAGATGATGACTTCGCTTGCGTGTCATTTTCGGACGAGAGCAACTTTGAGGTGGGACTCGATTCCTCCCCACCGTGGGTCCGCAGATTGCTCGGCACCGTGGGTCCGCAGATTGCTCGGCACCGCTTACGAATCGCAGTACCTGAAGTCTACCTTTTAGTCTGGGAAGACTTCAGTGGGTGTTTGGGGTGCCATCTCATGGGACTTCAAGTCTGAGCTACACTTCATAGAGAAGGGAGGAAGGATGAATTCTGAGAAGTATATCAAGGTTCTGCATGACCATGGGTGGCCGCATTATGCAAGGATAATGGAAGAAAGAGGTATAGCTATGTGGCAGGAAGATGGAGCTCCTTACCATACCTCTAAGGCAACAAGAGAGTTATTATTATTATTATTATTATTATTATTATTCATTATTATTCGTAGGCTCTTATGCAGTCGTGGACTATGAAGAGCCACACTCGTTTTTATCTGATTAAGTACAGGTATGTGTTATCCTTGATATGTGGGGTCCCGCCACTCCATTCCGTTTAAGTCTCAAACTGTAGCATGTCCAGGGGAGGCCAAGGCCCCTTATTTAGTTTCTCACCAAATTCTCCTATAGGAACATGCCCCCTAGGGAAATCCTCCCAAAACCTAGGGTGTAGCTGGACATATCTCAACATGACAAGTACCAACAGAAATTCAGAATAGGGTATACAAGACTGACACGCCCAGTCATTGGCTCGATTTATAGATATAAAGAACTCGTCACTGATCACGCTGCCAGTCCCTACTTTCCCCACCCTGAGTGTTTGATTTATAGATATAAAGAACTCGTCACTGATCACGCTGCCAGTCCCTACTTTCCCCACCCTGAGTGTTTCCTAGCACCCAGCAACCAATACCATCTCAAATAAGCTGAGTACCCATTTCCTCCCAGAAATTTCTGGGAGGCTTTTCTGTTGGTAAAATGCCGGTGGGGATAGTGGGATTTGAACCCACGACCTTCTTTTCCAGGTGGTTGTCCCCCAACAACAGACCTTACCAGAAGGATTCCTGCGGGCGCTTACCAACTACGCCACGCACCCTCCCCTCAACAAGAGAGTGGATGAAGGATTCAGGAATGTTGTGCATGAAATGGCCTGCACAGTCCCCTGATCTGAACCCTATTGAGAACCTCTGGGCCATCATGAAGCAAAGGATCTCAAAGATCAGGCATAGGATCAACTCTGAAGCAGAAATGCGGGTGGTCATGAAGAGAACTTGGGATGCTATCACACAGGAAGAGATACAGTCTCTAATCAGCTCTATGAGGAGACGTTGTGAGCTTGTCATTAAAGCAAGGGGTGGCTCAACTAAATATTGACATGTACATTATTTTTTCCTTTGCAGAAACCATTACTCTACATCCTCTCTAAATCTCGAGTCCTTAGACCTCCTGGTTGTTGAAAAATCGCGATTTTTCCATCCCCCGCCGGGGTCGTGGATGTTCGGATTTCGCAGCTGACTAATCACTTTTTGTAGGGTACTGTACATACAAGGGAACTATTATTAGTCTAACCGTTGGAACGGTCAAATTCACTGGCTAAGTCTATTTCACTGTTGATGTCATGGTACATACATGATGCCTCCGTTCGTCTTATGCACAAAAACATTCATGGCAAAGAAAACATGGACACATAATTCGATGGAAGGATAGTAAGAACAACAAGAAACCTCAATGCGGGCCAAAGGCCAAAAGGGGCCATGCGCCCTCACTCTATTATACGTTAACACTGTACCCAACCCCTGACAACTGTGACGACGTCGACCCAAACCCAAGCCCAAATCCAAACAGCCCACCACTACTAGCACCACCAACCCTCCTCCCTCCAGTCATCAGATACTTGCGCAACTCATCGACCCAAAACACCGAGCTAGAAATACACAGCAGTGCCACCAGATCGCCCAGTCCCAGCGCCTCGGTCTGAAACACCTCCTGCAGAATCGGCAAGTAGATCACGCACGCCTGGCCCAACAGCGAGCCCAGCACCGCGTAGTTGAACATCTTGTTGCCGGCCAGCGCTAGCTCACCGCGCAGTACCGACTTGCCCTCGCTGCGGCACGTGAGCGCGTTGAACATGTCGAATAGCACAAAGCAAGTGAAGGTCATGGTGGTGTCGCGGCGCGTCACGACGCGAGATGTGATGCCTGACACTTCGTCGGTGTGGTCGATCATCTCGTGGATGTAGACGGCAAGGGTGCCGAGCATGATGCATGCGGCAGAGGTGAGGACGCGACGGATCAGGGGTTTGGTGAGAACACGCGCGTGCTTAGAGCGAGGGGGACGGACCATGATGGAGGGATCAACGGGCTCAACGCCGAGAGATTGCGCGGGAGGACCGTCCATGAGAATGTCTGTAGATGATTAGTATCGTTCACACCAATCAGTAAAGGGGGAAAAGGGGGGGGATCGACTCACTGATCCATAAAATTTGCATAGCATTAAGGGGGTTCTTAAAACCTAATCCCGTGCTGACAAGAACCAGACTCAACGCTGCAACGCTCGTGCTCAATTGAAATGTGATGAAATTCTGAATATTGTAGAAAATGCCTTTGCCTTGCTCAATCGCCCTGAGAATCGTAGAAAAATCGTCATCGGTTAAAATCATATCGGCTGCCTCCTTTGCGACATCGGTGCCTAACAGGCCCATGGAGATCCCAATGTCTGCTTTTTTCAGTGCCGGTGCATCGTTGACTCCGTCACCTGTCATGGCCACAACGTCTCCTCGGTATTGTAACGCCTTGACAATTTTCATCTTGTGATCTGGGCTGGTTCGAGCGAATACCGACGTGCGAGGGATGACTTGAGCGAGCTCTTCGGTGGTCATATGGTCGATCTCGTCGCCTCTCAGAACCGATCTTGAATTCGACGATTGGTTTACTGGCATACCAAGTTTCTTTGCAATGGCCACGGCAGTGGTCTCCGCGTCTCCCGTAATCATGATCACCCTGACTCCTCCTGTTAAAAGCCTGCGAATCGACTTGTGCACATCTTTACGTGGCGGATCGTTCATGCCCACTATTCCAGCAAAGACAAGGCCAGCGTAGCATTCTTCCCCGTGAAACTGGCCGTGCGTAGAGTCCTGCGGCGTTGAGCTTCGGCTTCCACGCCCTCGCATGCTTCTGATCGGTCCACTTGCAAAAGCAATCACTCGCAGGCCTTCCAGAGCCATTGACTCAGCAGCTTGCAATGCGTCTTGTCTCCTACGCTCATCCAATATGATTTCGCGACCATCTTTGGTGAGGTAGGTATCACATCGTTTCAACACTTCTTCCAGAGAACCCTTGATGTACGCCACTTCGCCGCCGTTGCCGTCACCGTCCAGTGTGCTGCTCCCAATAACAACTCCCATCCATTTCCGTTCAGAGCTAAAGGGTGTCTCTGAAATCCGCATACTAATCCGAAACCGGAGGTCATCCTCGCCTAGAGTGTCTAAGAGGTCAAGGAGCGCGACGTCGGTTGGCTGGCCAACCCAGCGGCTCTTCACTGCGCCCGACGATAAATCGGCCGTCGACGACAGGATAGCGGCGGAAGAAGCAGTGGCAGGCGAATCGGCATGTGCACGTGAGAGACGGCCATTGTTGGCAATGTTACCGACACGCAAGATGGTTCGTGCTGCAGCCGTTAGACTGACGAATAAGCCGTCTTTTTGGAGTTCAAATGGGGTCTCCGCATCAAAATGCCACATTTTTGTCACAGTCATATGATTTAGTGTCAGTGTGCCAGTTTTGTCGCTGCAAACCACATTGACAGAACCGAGAGTTTCGACGCTGGGTAGTCTTCGCACAATGGCTCCACGTTTTGCCATCCTGAGGACCCCCAAAGCAAGTGTCACCGTAACAATAATCGGAAGGCCCTCTGGAATGGCAGCCACCGCAAGCGAGACGCCGATAGTAAACATTTCGAGAATCTTTCTACCTTGGATCAACCCAATTACGACAATCACACCAATCACGATGAATGACATGTAGGACAATTCCTGTCCAAGGCGATCCATCGACAATTGGAGAGGAGTTCTGGGGCTCTCAATTTCTTGTAGAGAGGCAGAAATACTTCCAAACTCGGTAGTGGGCCCAGTCGCGATCACAATTCCTTGTCCGTGGCCAGAACGCACCAGTGTTCCCATAAACGCAATGTTATGTTGTTCATTGAGACGGAGATCTATCCCAACTGTCCCAGCGGCTGGAGAGTCGTAAAAAGGGGATCGAGGTGGGACTGTATGAAGTGTTTTCGTCGAACTGCCCAATGCAGCAGAGACTTTGGATACCGGTTCATTCTCTCCTGTCAGATTAGACTCGTCAATTGTGAGGTGCGTCGCGCGAGTGATGCGCAGATCAGCGGGAATCCGATCTCCGGTCGAGAATATGACCAGGTCTCCTGGCACCAGCCTACTAGCAATGACCGTTGTAGAGCCCTTGGCAGCTTCGCAAGTGGTAGACGACGAACTGTCCGTGAGATCCTGCATCTCGTAATGGTCCTTTGTGCTGGCGGTGCCGGGGGTCGTGCGGCCAGCGGACCAAGCTGGGATATTGCGGACCAGGTGAGCATAATGCGGAACCAATCGACTCAAAGCCTCCAATGACTTTTCTGATCTATATTCCTGGACAAAACCAACGCTGACGACAATGGTCACGGCTAAGGTAATGCTGACGGCATCGTCAAAATTTTGCATGAAGAACGAGATCAGGGCGGACGCAAGAAGCAGTAGGATCAAGGGCTCCTTAAACTGCTTGAGAAATCGTAGCCAGAGCGGTTCCGGTTCTTCATGGGGAAGCTCGTTCGGGCCATCTCGAAGCAATCGGGCCTCGGCCTCGGTCGGTGTCAAGCCATGGATCAAGTCTGTATTCAAGCGATCGGCGACCTCTTGGGGGCTGAGCTTCGAGTACGTCGAAGTGACTGAGGAGGATTGTGCCGTGGGACGTTTCAAGGGCGATGGCACAGGAGACACGGTTCGGATGGCGGCATTGTGGAGCGGTAGGGACGGAGGATAGAGGGCGGACATGTCTTAATATTTCATGACCAGTAAGTATCAGGGCTGCCAGTCTTCCCCTCTCATCTCGCACCCAAAAAGCAAGGCCTGGCAAAAAGCCCAATTCAAAACAGATTCGTTGCGCGCATTCACGATGGGCGTCAATCGGTGTTGAAGCTGGCGCAAGGAAAGTGAGTGAAGCTCTTCCTGAGGATCAGACGGAAACAGGAGCACAGGGAGAGGTGAAACGTTCAGCAATCAAGTAGAGTGAAAACAAGCAGAGCACAGTCTAAGGATATCTGCAAGACTCTCCTTCTAGCTCTAAAGACAGCAATGGCATTAACAATGACAGACAATCGGATTCAATCACTTGTTGACTTGACTTGATGCTGGCGGTTTGATGGCAGATGCTGGCCTCTTAAAATTATGTCAGCATCCAGCGTGCTCTGATTGGCTATCTGGAAGAACATTGTTCCAGCCGTAGTAAAATCCACTAGTAAAATATTTTCGTAAATACCGCGTTCTGCCGGTTCCAGCCACCGAGTTTGTCCCCCATGCTCACCGCGTTTGTTGTTTTCTCCCAGGGAACGAGACGACAACCGTCAAACCACCAACGACGCGACCAACCTCCCTCTCTCCTCGCTCCCCTCTCTCGCCATCGCTGCCGCCTGGTCCATTCCACCACTCCCCGCCAGTTCATCTTCTTCGTGTGCTATTGACCATCGCAATTCATCCTTCGAGCACTGTCCGATATCACAGCTGCTGCATACTGCTCTTTGGTGGGGAACTTGTGGTCATTGACCCGTCTCCCTCTGCGTCGCGACTCAACGCTAGCTACCGTCAATCTGTGTTTTGCTCTTCGCGTCAATGTTTTCCGGCTGCTGAGCCTACCCAACATTCCTTAACTCGACTTGACTTGCACACAAGTTCAACGCTGCATCTGTCGTTCATCGACGCTGCTGACGGCATCACGTATTCACCATGTTCTATTCCGAAACACTTCTCTCCAAGACTGGGCCGCTTGCCCGGGTTTGGCTCTCCGCCAATCTCGAGCGCAAGCTGTCCAAGGCCCATATCCTTCAATCCGACATCGAAAGCAGTGTACATGCTATCGTGGACCAAGGTCAGGCACCCATGGCTCTGCGTCTAAGTGGTCAACTGCTCCTGGGTGTCGTTCGAATCTATAGCCGCAAGACCCGATACCTGCTTGACGACTGTAACGAAGCTCTTATGAAAATTAAAATGGTTAGCACCTGCTTGCATTCGATGTCATAGAGGCCATGCTAATTGTTCTGATCAGGCATTTCGCTTAACCAATAACAATGACCTTCCTGCTACAGTTCCATTGCCACCTGGCGGTATTACTCTCCCCGACGTGTTAACGGAATCCGACCTATTCATGAACCTGGACCCGTCTATTTTGTTCTCTCAGCCCCTGCAGCTCGAGCCACATGACAAGAGGCCAGCGTCATCTCTTGGTTGGTCGAGTCAATTACTGTCTGACAGCTCACCGCAAAAGTCTCGGCCCGTTGAGCGACCTCATTTGGAAGACGATACCGGTCTAGTACTGGATCTGGGCGAGGATGAAGATATTCCTCTTGGCCACGACACTACCATTGAAGTTGGTCGAAACGCGCCCGCCGCACGCTCCGTCGGAGATGATCTCTTCAGCGAGGAACCCCGATTGTACGACGACGATTTGGGCCTAGATCTTGGAGAAGATGCTGCTCCGCTAGGCAAACTAGGTGGCAACGATACTCGACTGGCCCAGGAGGAAATGGACAAGGCCGTTCAGCAGGATGAGGATATCGCGATGGGCGGCATGGAAGAACTGGGTGTCCCAATCGCGGAGGAATCGACGATAATGCCAGACCAGCAAAGCGACTTCTTGAGGGACTCACAATCTCCCCTCTCGTCTGCACGCTCAAGCGTTGTTCGTGACTTGGACGATTCTTTCTTGAATGAGGATGCCGTTTCGGCTCAACAGCACCAGAGAGCCAAGCGTAGAAAGCTGATCAAACCTGATGCAGACACCTTTTTCTCAACACATAAAATTAGGGAACAGCAAGACGACCGATCCAAAATCTTGAAACCAGAGTCTTTCCTGTCCTTCCTCCCCCGCGATCCCGTGCTACTTACCTTGATGGCCATGCAGGAGAAGGGCGAATTTGCATCAAGTGTCATGGCAGGTGGCAGTGCATACAACTGGGCACCAGAATTACGAAGCCTGCTCTCAATCGAGTGTGTAAGACAAGCCGGTCAACTGAAACGAAAACGTGATAGTGGTATTTCGGACATGGATATCGATGGAGGAGACAAGACCCCTCGCCTCGAGTTGGAAGAAGACGAAAGCATCGTTCACATTGATGAAGGCGTCGGCTTGGGAGCCGATTCCACAATTTTGAACAATACTACTGAAATTCAACTTCCTGGTGAGGATGAAGTGCAGGCTCGTGAAGAATGGAGCGACGAGGAGGGAATTGGTCACCGCGATGACTACGACGAGGGCGATACGACCGTGCAGCCCGTCGATAGTGGCCCCATCTCTCTCGGCACAAAACATGCTGTTCACATTCTTCGGGATCAATTTGGCGCCCCTCCCAGCGGCGACATGTCATCACAATCAAAGAACAAGAGTGTTCTCTTCCAAGACCTTTTGCCTGAGAAGCAAACCAGCAAGAGCGATGCCACCAAAATGTTCTTTGAAGTCCTCGTTCTCGCCACCAAGGACGCCGTCAAGGTTGAGCAGAGCAGCACCGCAATCGGTGGGCGTCTGAAGATCAGAGGCAAGCAGGCCCTGTGGGGATCCTGGGCTGAAACTGAAGCTGGCGGTGAGATAGCGTCGCAGGAAGCGGAAGTCACTGCATGAAATCCGTCTCTAGCGCGTGGCCGTGTTGCTTGTTTTCTTATTTTTGCAAGGGTTCCCTGGGGCCCTTCGCACTCTTGGTGATTTCTTCTTATGTTTAGGTTCTTCCTATTTTGGAAGTGTCAGGGTATTGGGAAGCGTTTGAATTGCTTACCTTCTTGCTGGATGATTGGTCTTCTTTCTGGCTTTTTTCTTTGACCGTTGTCTCTCATGTGTCTGACGGGTCTCCTGTATTAAGAGCCTGCAGATTCCTTCAGTGCACGTCCAGTGTCTGCTGTATGATTTCTTGTAAAGGTTTTGAGATGTTGTCCGTTGGGGTTTGAAAATGATTTGGTTTTTTCATTGGGAGGCATTTTTCCTTGAGTGACTGTTCGTCTATTCATTTTGGCGTTTGGTGCTTTGGAATAGTTACACCTGTAGGATTTGGATTTGGGCCTCAAGCTCTCCAGCTCGTATTTTAATGTGAAGAGAACGTCTAGCTTGCATCCAGAGAGTTAATGACGAAAGATTCTTCACGTCAACGTGAAATCCCGACGTTGAGAGAAAACACTGTTTCAGCAAGATGTTTCAGCTTTATCGTGCCCTTCGCCGTTTCGGCTGTCGATTGGACGATTGTTTCACGTCCGGGTCTCGATCCTTCGACAACGGCGACTCTCGTCCAATCTTCACCTTCTTCTTCACGCGTCGCGACGTGCAGCAGCAGTCAACAAACCCTCCGTCCGATTCGTGTGAAGACGCAACTGTTGAATTCTCACGAACTAATCCTTCATACCTCGAGATTGTTTTCGCGACACGGGCAGCAGAAAAAACTCCAACAACAATGGATCTCTTCGGACGAGACGCGTCTGATCTTCTCCCCGCTCGGGACGATTCGCACAGAAGAATCGTCTTATTTCTTCCTTTTCCCTTTTCTCGCAAGAGAAAAATTTTCCTTCTCTCTTGTTCTTCTCTCGTTGCAGACTTCCTCAGGCAAGGACGGTCTTTTTTGCAATTGCTGGTCATTCTTCATTTCTAATTGTCCCGGAGACAATCATACGTTCTGACCGCCCGGAAAACAAATCAATATCTTTCTCATTTATCTTTCATCAGAATAATTTACAGCCATCATGACTTGGCCTCTGATTCCCGAAGCCCCAGGCCGTCAGCCTGCCCAAGACGTTCGAGATCCTCGCTGGGAGACGGATCTCCATGGGCGGTTCTCGGCGGCGATCTGCTCAGTGCTTTCTATCGCTCTGTTTGCTGCGGCTGTGCCGCGGTGGGATCAGAGATTTGTCGAAGCAACGGGCTCGAAGTTGGGCATGTGGCAGGATGTCATCCCGGTTGTGCTGGTATGCGGAAGCTCTTCCACCTCACTTCTCACTCCTTTTTTATTTTCTCATTCTGTGCTGAGTTTCGCGTTGGATTAAAATACATGTGTACTCGATTTGTGCTGCTGATGATAACTCCTTTTCTTTTCATCTCTTTTCCACCTTTACGGGGTCTCGGTTCGAACCACGAAACAAAATGAACTAACAATCACTACAGCTTTGCCTGTCTCTATGTTTCAGCGTGACCAACATTGTCTATACCAATTATCTCCGCAAATCCCTCCATCGAGTCGCGCGACTGGTCGGAGACGGCCTTATCTGCGCCCTTCTCGTGCCGGCCATCTTCTTCGCAGCATGGCGCGCCAATTTCAATATCTGGAGACCCGCAGTAACAGATGGTTTGGCAGTGATCATCTGCAATGAGGAGAACAAATTCTCGCAGGAATGTTTTCCTGAACTGTACGAAATTGGGTCTCTGGAGCTCTCAGGTGTTGTGTTTGCTGGGGTCGTATGGTATGGAAAAATATCCATTCTCAGCTTTTGCGACGGGACTTACAAACTAACAATTCAAAATTAGGGCACTACATCTCTTCTTGCTCATTTACACTGTCTATGGCATGTACGCTCCCGCGCCGAAACAAACATGTCGGCCACGCTTTCATGATCATCACTACGGCCACGGCAGACGCCATAAGCGGCGAGGACACGGTCAACGGAAACCCCATCGTAGACGCCACCGCCGACACCGAGGGGACCAAGGAGAGCAGAAGGAGCGAATTTTCGTGCGCCTGGATGATTGTGAGAGTGGTGAGAATGGGGAATTTCTCACGCCGTACCATCAGATTGTGCATGAGATGCAGTACCCGCCGCCGGTGGTGGAGAAGAGCGGACTTGTCATATCTCCATATCATCTCTAAAGCTGCAGCTTCAACTCACTATACATATCGAACCGTCAAGATAGCCTTATAGCTGATGCCAGTCAATGTCCCATCTTGCTAAGAGGATCCTCTTTTTGCCTTGTTGAATTTAGCCACCTCAACCCCCACAGCTTTATCAATACGGGCCTTTAGTTCCGGGCGATAGCCAAGTAGGAAGAGAACTTCAAGCCAGACAAAGAATGGCGCAAGGAAGAACGCTTGGATGAGGTTGTCAAGTAATGCGGGAGCACGACCTTCAAACACTCCATGCCCTACGAACTGGGCTATCCATGCCAGGGCCTGAATCACTAAAGACCAGTACACCGCTATACTCCCGTAGGTGCTGTACAAATAATTTACAAACGCAGTCCCACTTAGAAGTAAAGGGGCAAGCAGGGCACCAGCAACCGGTTCCATTAGGACGTATAGAAGGGTGTAGACGATGCCGGCAATGGTGGCAAGGTTCGGAGGCATATGTTTGACAGAAACGAATTCTGGGACGTGGAATAGAGGTGTTGTCGAAGCTCCCTGGCAATTGATACTACTATCAGTACGAGGAAAGAAAGTAACTATAGTTCTGATGTTTACATACCAGAAGAAACATGCAGAGCATGATGACAGGCACACAGATTATGTGAATCACAATATTGACCTGGGCATTCCTGTTAGCGACAATGTGACTGTCCAAAAGCCAGAGCTCACCTACAGGATTATGATGATATGACCCATACTATTGATGAATAAGTCAGTAGAGCGCCAGACCCACGATGCCCGGGGAAATACGTACAAACCGAAACTGCTTCTCGAGGTTCAACGCCATTGTGATTTGCGTTTTGCTGTATTTGATTTGGGAGCGTGAGATGTTACAAAGTATTTAGATTCTTCAAATTCGATTCCAAGATGAGGCCGGGGAAGGAAGACGATCTTCCCCTCAAACTGCTAAAATATAACTCGGGAATGGAATATGGACGACATCTCCATGTGATAGCTCGTTAGGTGGCTGCTTAGGTCAGTCCAGTCGAGGTCACCTGACCGACCAAAGCCACAGAGTCACGGAGGTAGATATCCTGGTGATATTAACAGTTTCGTGCGAGGTACGGAGCATTGGGTAAGTAAAAGGGGGAAAAGAGAAAAGAGAATAGAGAAAAGGGGAACATAGGGGTCGCTGATATGATTGGGGACATGGAGCATTGTGCGACGTTTTCATGAAGGGCAGCGAGCATGATGAAATAGCATTCCAGCACCTAGACCGGCCGATGTTAGGATCGTGAACACAGTTTACTTTGTCACTGGTAAACTTCTTGGTTGAGGCAAAAGGACCCCGGAAAGATGATATCATACCCGGGACTAAGAATATCAAGATCTATACACAGCACTCGACGAAAGAAGCATTCAAATAAATAGCCATCTCATACTGTCAAGCACAAATAAATCGTTCAATCAATCAGCCTTCTAAATCATACTGTACAATTCATTTTGCGAGTTTAATACTTGTTAACACTCTCTACACAACAGCAATGTAGGCAGACGCTTCTTATCCCATCTCCATCCCAACGGTTATTCTAACAAGCAAGTTTGCAACAGCTATCTCGCCATCCTCCTCCCTAACACACTCCTACCACCGCCCACCATGTCTAGCCCACCCTCTTCCGGCGGTCCACGCACCGGCATCCCCTCCAAAGCCGGCACACGACGCGGCGGCGCAGGCGCAGAGCCCACACCAGCCACCAACGTCGACCAGGGCGGCCAACACGCACACAAGATCGACCCGACGCAGGCAGAAGCCGTACAGGAGAGTGCACGACGACACGGCCACAGCGAGACGACGAGTTCACCGTTCTCGTCGCTGGAGGACCAGAAGAAGACCGGGGAGGTGGAACATGGGTATCAGAGCGGACGGCCGGCGACGGAGAGTTATTCGTTTGCGGAGCAGAAGCCGGGGACTAAGAGTCTGGCAGGGCAGTTTATGGAAAAGTAGGTTCTCTTCTTTTTCTCGTTTTTCTACGTCTCTGGCTGCTCTGAAGTGCTTTTGAGTGTTGGAGGGTTGGCTGTCTTGGGTCCTGGGGCTAATAGGCCACGGCTTTTAGGTTCAGATGAACTAGACGTTCGGGATATTCCTATGGGGGCATCTTTGATGGAAGAGAAGGGGAATCATGATTGCTTGCTGTGCATAAGGCCAGACATCATCAAACATGTTCAAATATCATGAGCCTGCATGTATTTAGCGGAGTCCAGGCGTCTTTCATCATGATCAGTCAAATGCAGCCGTACTTTCAAACACTTTCATCATATAGTAAAAAATACTCTGTATCAATCTCCGGGTTGAATCGATTGTTCAGGAATAGTATCACCATCTGCAGAATTTTGTCAAACACTTCTTCATGCAGTTGAAAGAGTGGTGGTCCAAAGCACGTTGTTCGTTCTTAGCTCGCCCAGACAACAGCGTTTTGTTTTGTTGCAGCACGATCGTAGCACGGACTAGTTAGTTATTCACGCGTGGCGTCGGCCCGAGACGTGTTCACCAGCCGGTTTTAAATCCGCGCGTTGAAGCGAGAGCTCCGAGGATCACAACATGGTCAACGTCTATTTCGAAGATGACTACTCCGTCATAGAGTGGTTCTAAGCCTGGCTTTTTGGGCCGTGGACGCCAGGCCGTCCCAGAAGCCAAGTCAACAGGCCCAAATGAAGAACCACTGTCTTCAAGCATGCTTGCTCAAGAATGCTGGAGCAGGCTTGAAACATCGACATGGATATCAATCTCAATCGTGGAAATCTCTCGCCATCTGCCGTGGGACTGGCCCGAACAGATGACTAAAGTTGACCCAAAGCCTCAAGTTTCCATTGAACTCCCGCGAAGAGCTTACTCCGAGAGCTCGGATTTATCGTCGAATTTGCGAGTTGATCGTGGTGCTATTTCTTTGCCAATTCTCTGTCAATTGACTATTTCCTCTTGGGCCTGAGCAATGGACCTACTATACAATAGTACTACCAACCTTTGCAGCTACTGTCCTCCGTTCGCCCACTGTTAGCTTCCGCAGCCATGGCGGAATCCGTAACTGGCATCTCCAACACCACCACCACCACAGAGAGCATCGGCAGCAGTTATGAAAAGGAGAGCCAGTACGAACCTATCCAGCAGTCTGGATCAGGCGATCGTGATGCGGAATTAAAGCGCCAGAGCAGCCATCGGAGCTCCAAGTCCCTGGAGCGATCGACGTCGCTGGGAGATGGCTACACGCATCCGCGTGTCGACCATGACCACTTCCAGGAAGAAGAAGATGTGAAACCAGAGGAAGAGCGCCCAGTGGGCATAGAGCCGGAGTTCCTGGTGGCCTGGGATGGGCCTAGTGACCCTGGAAACCCGCGCAATATGTCGTATGCGCGGAAGTGGCTGGTTGTGATAATCCTGTCCATGGGTTCATGTTGCGTGTACGGGATGAATCCTGATATCATACGGTTTTGCTTTTGGAGATAACGGGTTTGTGCTGACTGTGGTTGCTTAGGACGTGTACCTCGTCCATGTACACGATGACATACCCGCAGATAACCAAGGAGTTTGAAGTTTCGCGACTGGTTGCCACGTTGGGATTGACGAGCTTCATCGTGGGCCTTGGTGGGTTGGGCTATCATGAGCTTGCTTGCTTGTTAGACAGACCTGGCTGCTAATTCTGCAATCTTAGGAATTGGACCTTTATTCCTGGCTCCCCTATCAGAGGTATGTCTTTATACCCTGTATTACGCGCACTCGTCTAACAACTCAGTAGTTTTTTGGAAGGCGGATAATATACATCATCTCCTTTGCCAGCTTCGTCATTTGGCTCGTCCCATGCGCAGTCGCACAGAACATTGAGACAATGGTCATATCAAGATTCTTCAACGGGGTGTCAGGAAGTGCCTTCTTGAGCGTGGCGGGAGGAACTGTGGGTGATATATTTGACCGTCGTCAACTTGCAGGGCCAATGATGGTCTATACGGCAAGCCCTTTCATGGGCCCAGAGCTTGGTCCTCTGTAAGTGCAGTCTCTGCATCAGCAACAGTGCGCTTGACTGATCTTTGTCGCAGTGTTGGAGGCTTTATCTGCCAATTTAGTACTTGGTTAGTATCTCGTTCTACTTGAGGCTACTTTGATCAGGATTCTGACTTTTCTCAAGGCGTTGGGTCTTCTACGTCCTCCTAATATGGGCCGGCGCGGTTGCGATTGCCATCACCGTGCTTGTCCCGGAAACCTATCATCCTGTTTTGCTGCGACGCAAGGCGGTCAGGCGTAGAAAAGAGACTGGAGATGACCGGTGGATGGCACCCATTGAGAAGATGGAACGGTCATTGTTCCAAACGGTACTTCGCTCCATATATCGACCTATGCTCCTGCTTATCTTCGAACCAATGTGTCTGAATCTCTGCATTTTCTCGGCCATCTTGCTGGGAACATTGTACCTCTTTTTCGGGGCATTTCAGCTGGTCTTTTCGACCGTCTATGGGTTTGAGCTCTGGCAGATTGGGTTGAGTTTCCTGGGCCTTCTTGTGGGGATGGTGATTGCAACCGCAAGTGATCCATTATGGAGGAAGAATTATACACGCCTTAACCGCAACCATGAACGTGCTGTGGGAAAGGAAGAGTTTGAACCAGAATGGCGGCTGCCGCCTGGTAAGTGGCTCTCGGGACGCGGTGCCTGGTCGGCTGATTTATAAAGGCTGATCAACCTTCCAACAGCCATTGCCGGTGCACCACTGGTTACTGCCGGACTGTTTATCTTTGCATGGACTATCTTCCCGCATGTCCACTGGATCGTCCCCATGATTGGGAGTCTTATCTTTGGGTTAGGGTATGTATGCCCACGATCTCTCCGGCTTCCGATGATCAGCACGCGTTGGATAAAGTCCTTGCTTGATAAGAAGCGTCGGGCGTCGCGCAGGTGACTGACGAAACTGGTTTCTGCAGAACTATCCTCGTCTTTTCTGGAATCTTTACCTTTCTGGTTGAATCGTATCCTTTGTACGCGGCCAGTGCGCTGGCCGCCAATAGCTTCTTGCGCTGCACCTTCGCGGGTGCATTTCCTTTATTCGGCATCCAGAGTGAGTACTCCATCGTGTTTTCTCTTTCAATCCCAGGAGGTGTTCAGCTATCTGGAAACATTCCACTTTGAGCCGTTCTGCCGTGCTACCCGTCGAAACAAATTGTCTTTTGACATCCCCCACGTGGCGCTGAATGCCAACAGTTTTCCACATGCTGGGCAGCATTAATGTGCATCATGAAACATGATGCCTCCATTTTGTCTGCTCCGAAGCTCTAGCAACTCTTTCCCGCGTTCCAAAGTCGAGAACTTCCTCTTCTCCCACGTGAACACGCTCTGACCTGCACCTGCACTTGGGACGGCAGGACGCTGCAAACAAAGCGCATGTTGCTAGATCACCATGCTAACGAGCTCTTACGCAGTGTATAATAAGCTCGGATACAATTGGGCCACCAGCTTGCTGGCATTCTTGACCCTCGCCATGGCTCCATTCCCGTACGTATATTTTCTTTTTCGTCTGCGATCTTCAACAACCGGCCTCGCTTTGATATCCCATTGTCTCGTCCATCCCTATCAAGATACCCTTCAAAAACGTTTCATGGACGTCCATGCCAGACCTTTTGCCACCTCCACGCCTTCTCTTTTATGTGGGACGATCATGTCTCCATTCGGGAACGGCCGCTGCGGGTGGCTGGTGCTGCCCCTCTGACATGTGCGTGATGTTATTTCTCCGCAAACCCTTTTTTCGCTGCCAATGCCCAGAAGCAACCAGTCTTTTACTTGGGGAGGGGGAGAGTCCGTCGGAACTCAAACCTCGCTACCACGCGTTCATGCATTTCTAGTTCAAGCCCTTTTTATAGCATTGATGGTTACACATATCCTATTTTTCTGCCTCTGGGAAAAGCAGAGAAACGAGCCAAGCTGCTTCCCCCACGTTTCCAACCCGGAGACGAGGACCCCTACTATCGAAATTGTGGTTTCTGGGGAATTGGGGGGAGCGATGTTCGCGGCCCTATCACCTAGACCAGGTTTCGTCACCGGAGATAATACGGAGGAGACTTAGCTAATAACTCGTCTATTTTTCTTCCGCAGGTACATATTCTTTCGTTATGGAAAGCAAATCAGGAAACATAGCCGGTTTGCGACTGCGACAGCTGAGTATTAAAGTGGCTCAGCTTCTCGTCATGGTTGATAGAAACATCCCCTTCCCCCGCAGCGCATTCGTTCTACTTCTCATTCCGTGCTCCGGTGTCGGCGACATGTGAGAGGAAAGTATACTCGGCAGCAGACATCCATGGCCACGAGCCTATAACGGCCGATTTTAGATATCCAACAGCAGTCCACTAACTCTCGACGCATATCATTCGCCAGAATTGGATTCGGTAACGGGGTTAAGCTTAAATTTCCATCGGTTTAGGTGCATTTTTTTGGCCAGGTGCGGGCGTAGCTCGTTTCTTTGTCTTATCTTGGATGTCAGTTCTTGGGCATTTTTTGGGATTCACTGGCAGTGGTCATTATTATGTAGAGCGAAGCAAGTATGCTCTTCTGAAATTGGATAAAGGGGACCGTTCTCTTGTATAAAAATAGATCGCACACCACATATGATACCCATACTATGTATTTTTGAGGGTTGAATCTTGGACTGATACTATATTGTCTGTGGTCAGTGGATGAAGATCGGAGTGGTGGTCTGTGTGTTTTGTTCGTGCCGCGAGCACGCACACCATGTAAGATCCAGACAATGATGTCCTCCGTGTGCGGACCCCATTCGCATGGGAGTCGTATGTACTGTACATTCACCATGCTCTCTACGCCGTACGTGCTGCACTACCCTGTCTGCAGGGCCAGAGGTTGGATTTTTTTTCTTCTTTTTGATTTTTCAATTGCCGTCTGGCCGCAGATCGCATCTCTTTGTCACCCCGTGGCTGTTGGATTTCCCCGTGATTGAATTTGGGGACTCGACGCGGGCTGGGTTGATTAACTATTGGGTCTCATCATGGTCAATGACATTGTTTATGACCGGTTGTGTGCACAGTCGTAACCAACAAGAACGAGGCAGTCCTTGGACAAGACCTGATGATAGCGGTATGCTCAATCGGCGTACGAAGCAGCTATGTGACATATACATCCGTATATCTCCTTATCGGGCCTGATACCCGGGTGAATGGATGATGGGAGGGAAAACGAGAAAAGCAAAAGCAATGCAAATGCACGCAATAGCCGACATTCAAAGAATAATCTGTATCCTCTAGTAGTTATCTGCTCCCTCCCCCCCGGTTGCATCGAGCAATAGATCGGTCTAGGAAATTAAAAGCGAATCAGCATGTTTGGCCTTGCGTCGCGTGTCGAGTTTTGGGCCTCATCCCATCATCATCCTGTGTCATGGGTGGGATAAGTTAATCTGACTGGTTTGATTGAGGGAGCAGGGCAAAATCCTTTTTTTTATTTCTTTTCTTTTTCCCTCTTCCCAGGCGAGGCCATGGCCGTGTCGCCTTGCAGCCGGGCAAGGGAGCTAAATGGGACCTGCTAGCTAGCGGCGGGACGGCGGGGATGACGCCAAGCGGAGTTCAGAGTGAGGGTGATCTCTGACTCGAATCTCTGTTGTGGCGGTGATACTGACGATGTTAGTGGAAGAGGCTGTCGCGTGCCCAGTTGCCCGCTTGTCTCTGGCTGATAACTTCTTAGATTGCTGCCTCGAAAACGTCGAACAAATCAGTTCCCAACGATCGCGGGTTGTGGCTGTGGCTGTGACCTTTTTTGCGCGCTTTTTTCTCCTTCTCCCAGACAAATGTAAAGGGCAATCCATGACACACGCCAACTGCCTGACAGCGGACGCCAGACGACGGTCAACAGTCAAACTAGTTCTTGATCCTGGACAGGACCGTCTGTAGCCGGGACGAAGCAAGGGGATCTCCAGCATGGGTTGGCCTGGAAGCTCTCTCTCCAGGGCTCCTTGAAGCTCATTATGAGGATGGATAATCGACCACCATCATTTCATTGCTGACCGACTGGATGAAGGGATGGATGCGATGCGATGTCTGTGGCTCTGTTTCCCCTTTGCTGCCCAAGCGGTCGAGTCTAATTGAAAGGACGGTCTGGACTGGTAACTTGAGAGCTAAATTTGGAGTCCACAGGCCCGCTACGAGTGGACAGCCACTGGTGTCATTCATTCGCCAGCCGGCTAAATTCTCACGATGGACCGGCAAGGGAGCAAAAACAAAGGATGGAGGTTGCATACGAGATGGAAAGATTTCCGCGCCAGCTGTCTGTCTGAGGATGCGAGATTAGTGGGAGTGCCGGATGGTGGGAATATAGATTAGTCCGCCGTCTGAGATTACTGATGAAGATGATGAGATGATGAGATGAGATGCGACGAGATGCAAGGACCTCGGCTCGGCAAGGGAGAGCACGAAGCTCTGAAGACATGCTCGTGAGTGGTGATGCTGCGATGAGATGCGATGCGATGGAGTTCTTTGCACCGAGCAGAGCATCTCTCTCTTCAGCTGTCATATTGGGCGCTGCACGGCACGGGGACAGGGATGTCGCTGGGCCAGCGGGCAACGTCCGTCAGATGTGAATCGCAGAGAGAACTGATGAGTTTGCAGCAGTGATTGTAAGATCGACCCCCGAGCAGCTGTGCTGTATGTAGTAGATTCGTCTCTTCATGTGTATCAATCTCAACTTCAACCTGCGAGCTGAGAAGAAGAGTGAGTGCCTCGCAGCATGGCGTGAGCGATGGATGAACAGTTTGAGCGCAAGGCGGATGCCATTACGATATAATAATCCAGACATTGATCTTGAATTTGGCTGTGAAGAGGTGCTTATAAGGAATCCGTCGATGTATATAGCTCATCTTCCCCGCAGTGTCGCGACGCTCGAGGACTGATCGAAATCTCTGCTCGATCTGTTTACTCTTCATCATCCTCATTCTCTTCACTTGAGTGAGCATCAGTGATTCTGATTCTGGTCTCTGCGCGAGAGGCTGCAGCGTGCCTTGTCGGCTGAATTCGTCTAATCAGTCAATCTCCACCTGCGCCAAAAAGTTTCCTCTCATCCATCTCAATCCTCACGACTTCAGTCACAGAGTCACTCCATCGCTGCTCGTCTCTTCCATCCAACTCGACGCCTCTCCTCTCTCTAGAGTCTGTCCTCTCCTCTCCTCTCTCTGCTCATCTCTCGTCTCTCGTCTCTCCGCTCAGTTCCTCTTCTCACGCGCTTGTCACCTCACTCGCCGACGCCAGCCCCTGCTCACCTCAGCGCAGTGACATCCCCGCGACGATCTCGCGCACAATCCCGCTTCTCACAGAACCGTTGCACACGAGCCTGCTAGTGTGATTCGACTGACAATCACACTGACTCTCGCGATTGAAACCGAAATCGACATTGACCTCGAATTCCACCCAGCCGACGTCGCTGTCTCGATTCCCATTCGTTGCCATCTCGCCCGCTGCTGCAGCTTCACCCTGGACCGCTCTTTTCTTGACCTCACTCACGTCCGCATAGTCCCCGTGCCTCGTCGTGATCTGAAGAAAAGCAACTCTCGCTCACCCTGCTTTTTCTCTTGTCGGATAATCCGTCCGTTGAAGCGTAGGGCCTGACCTGCGTATCTCCCTCTCCTCCTCTTCCTCACGCTCTGCGCCTCGTCGGCCCAGTGAATTCGTCTTTTCACTCGCTGGTCAAGTTCACTCTTACGTCGCACGACAGAACGCCTCTTGCCAGTATTCTCTAGCTCCCTCCCTCGCGTCCGCAGTGCCCCTCGTGATTCTCGAGTCTCCCCGTCGAGCTCGCAGCCATTCGTCACTGCTCGACCGCCCCAATTCCATACCTGTCGTGCGACTTGCGGGCTACCTCTCCGTAGCAATACGGACTCGCTTGCTTCGGGGCTCTCCTTTCTTACTCGTGTAGGATAATACCAGTCGCAAACCGCCAAGCTGGCCTCGTCCACTCGACCCTCGTTCCCTTTTTCCGGTTCGGTACTGTTGTCACGTCCCCCCATCCTCCTCCTCCTCTTCCAGACGAAACGCTGTTGTAGCTTGCAGAACGGTTACATGCAGGACAGGGAACTGTCAATTACAAACGTGGGCATCGATCGGCAGTAACAACAGAGAATACGCACTCCCCCGGTCTTTGCTTCTCAGTGTGAGCCCCGTTCAGCCACACCCAACACCCTCCATTTGGTGCACGCTCCAGCTGCGATTCTTTGTGCCTGGGGGCTTCTGCTGCAATCCCGAGTATCCTTTTAGAACGCTTCCCCCAAGAAGCACGGGATAGCCAAAACTTGACTTGCCGCAAACGCCCGCGACGGGACAGTCGCCTGAGAAAAGCTATATATTATGCCGGCCAATGCCCGAAACGGACAACCTCCTCCGACTTCGCTTGCCAATTCTGGGGATAACCACGACAACAAAGTTGCAGATATCACCATGGCCGGACAACCTGCCCGGCCCGAGTCGCAAGCTCAGACCGTGAACAACAACAACAACAGCTCCAGCAGTACCAAACCTCCAAATGGTCAAACGAAACCGGCATCGGCATCGAATGCAAAGGACCCCTCGCGTCCGAGAAGGAAAAAGGCAAAAAGAGCTTGCTTTGCCTGCCAGCGGGCCCACCTGACATGTGGTATGTGCGGCCCTTTAAAAGCTTTTCTTTTGGCATTCTTCCATGTGTCCTACTTTGCTTTGTCCTTCCCGCATCTCTGTGTTTTTTTTTTTTTTTCGCCGCAGTGACCCCGCTTTGACTTGAGGTGTTGCACTGGAATCAGAAATATCTATTTTGGTTGTGCTGTGGATTGTGATCTTTTGATACAATTTGTACATGTTCATCTGTGGAGGACCTCGAGCTAAGGGACGGATCAATAGGTGATGAGAGGCCGTGTCAGCGCTGCATCAAACGTGGCATCCAGAATGCATGTCATGACGGTGTTCGCAAAAAGGCCAAATATCTGCATGATGCTCCGAATGAAGCCTTGATGCCGCAGTTGCCAGGGCATCTCTATAACCAGGCCAACGCCGTGCGGAACAATATGCCCCTGACTCGCAATGGCTCCAACTCAAAAACAAATTTTTATGCTCCGCAACACAACAATTTCAGCCATTTCTACCATGGCAAGCCCGATGGAACCCTGAGCCAGCCTCAGCTGCACGATACCGGCAGATCAGACACTTTCCCCTCTCAGTCTCCGGTTTCTCCGACTTTCAACATGACCGCAAATCCGGCAGCCGCTGCTGGAAACCCGACGCTGCCTTCGCCTCTTGCCCCATCAAACGGCAATGCAGCCGGCCAGCCGCAAAATGGCTTTGGCTCTGCCTACTTCGATCCCAGCGACCCCGCCCTGTTCAACTTTGACCTTGCGAGCATGAACTTTGGCAATCATTACGGTGCTCTGGAATTCGGTATGCTTGGTCATATGGCAACGGGAGCAGGAGAAACGCCGCCGAGTGACAGTGCAACTCAGCACGGCTCTGTTGGTCGCAGTGGCTCGGGGACATTTGCACCAGGATCGAATTTTGGCGAGAGTCCTACGGCACAACCATCGTTTTTGTTCAACGATCCAGCCATGGGCGGCGACTGGCCCTCGTCTGTTAATACTCGGAACTTGTACGGCCAGAACATGAACAGCATCCCCGAGACACCGCATGCCTTTGCCATTGAGAGCGGACCGGCGAACTTTGCCAGTCCGAACTCGATACCGAGTCCGCTGTTAACGAACAGCACGACATTTGACGACAACACCTCTTCAACGTATCCGAATCGACCCAGCATGAACTCCATACCGCCGCAGAGACAACCCGTGGTGTCGACGCCACAACTCAAGCACTTACAGATAAACAAACGACGACGGCGAAATCCGTCTGCCATCTACGAGAGTGTCAAGGAACCCTATCCTTACACGACCGGATTCCATTCCCTGACGGCCTTTATTCAACGCCGTTTCGCTCCTCAAAACACGTTGCGCATCGCGAAAGCGCTGGCGTCGATCCGGCCCTCGTTTATCGCCACGACGAAAACGCTTAATCGAGATGACCTGATATTTATGGAAAAATGCTTCCAGCGTACATTGTGGGAATATGAAGATTTCATCAACGCGTGCGGCACACCGACCATCGTCTGTCGACGAACCGGCGAGATCGCCGCCGTGGGTAAGGAATTCAGCATTCTGACCGGATGGAAAAAAGAAGTGCTCTTGGGCAAGGAGCCCAATCTCAACATCAACACCGGTGGACCCTCCGGCGCTATTTCCGGGGTCAGCTCAAGAGGAAGCTTTACTCCCCGTGCGGGCGTGGACGTCAACGCGCCCGGGCGTACGCAGCCGGTATTTTTAGCGGAACTGTTAGACGATGAGAGTGTGGTGGAATTCTACGAGGATTTTGCGAAGCTTGCGTTTGGCGATTCGCGGGGAAGCGTGATGACGACGTGTAAGCTGCTCAAGTACAAGACCAAGGCGGATATGGACATGCTGGCTACGGATGCCAATGGCAACGGCAATGGCAGTGGCGGTTGTAATGGTGGTGAGCATGAAAACAGCGGCCATATAAAATCCGAGAATAACAGCGGTGCGTCCGCGGCCAATAACGCTCAATCGCAGCCGACTTCGCAGCGTCAGCGGAGATGGAGCAAAGGCGGCATTGCGGGCGAAGCGGGGATGAATCAGTTGGGCTTTAAGGATGGGAAAGTGGAGTGCAGTTATTGTTGGACGGTGAAGCGAGACGTTTTCGATATACCCATGTTGATTGTTATGAATGTGAGTTTGGCCCCTTTCTCCCCTTTTCCTCTATTGTAGATCTTTGTGCACCTACTGATACTTATTGTCTAGTTCTTGCCATGCATTTAAATGATTCCCGACTGTTCATACGGTACTACTACCTTTTCTATTGCTGGCGTTTGGGGGAGAAGCCGATGGGGATTAAAGCTTTACGTTTACATATATACCTCTACGGACGGTGGGATACGGGTTTTAAAAGGAATTGATTGGGCAACCTATAAAATATCATCCGGGGTGAGGAGGTAAAAATGGGTATCATCATATCATCGGGATAGGATGGGACGGGATGGGATTCGTTCAATGTTTTTTTCTTTTTTTTGCATTCTCTTTCTCGCTGCAGTACTGCAGTGGTTTGTTGCATATTTGCTTTGAGCATATTATATGTACAGACTTGTCCTGTCGAGCAAGTCGATCGAGGATATTGTTACCTTTTGAACAGCAATCGAAACAAGAGACTTTTATTGATATTTCCTGAGAGAATCTGTGATCGCACTTTGCCCCTGACACACTTCTTACATAATCAGCGATGACATCACAAGCAACGAGACTTTGGCGGGGAACACTGACGGATGAGAGCAGCAGAGCGGTTTAGTAGAGGTCAGAAGGCTAATAGGAGACTGATTGATAGTAGTGGTTTCGGGTAAAGACAGCGACTTGAAGAAGTAGTTAGTTGACATACATGACTGATTGTTATGTCGTTGATCGAGATATACTGTAAGAGTGGTGCCCCGCGCGTCTTGAAGGACGAGATGAAAGATAATCCGTGATCCCGATCCCCGATGGACGCCGATGCAGTCGCCCTGACCACGTACAACGAGTCTTGCTCTATATTTCTTCACCTGTGAAACTCCAGCATACCATCTCTCTATACACATCGAACGCTTTTCCAAGAAACGATCCTCAAGCCACGCACAGGTTAGCCCTTGTCGACGAGAATACACCACTCACCTACGTCTCCAGCACAGCAACAGCTAACCAGTTCATCAACAGCGTACCTCGTACAGAGATAACCGTACACCAAAGAAACTCAGAAGCCCACCCAGACCAGCAAGATGTGCATGCAAGCTACCTGCAACACCTGCCGTACGCATTCTTCTCTTCTCCTCTCTTCTCTTCTCCTTCGTACAGTACAGCAACACGTTTTCATACTAACCCGGCTCTCTTCACCCACCAGACAAGATGACCTGGCGCGGCTGCGGCTCCCACATCCCCTCCGTGATGGACAACATCCCCAAAGAACAATGGTGCACGTGCGGCCCCAAGACCAAGGTCGGCGAGACCGAGTTCCCGCCAAAGGTGGGCGACGGCCACGCTCTAGAAGAACAAAAATAGAAGAATTGTTCTAGTTTCGTTTTTTTCTTTTTTCTTTTGGACGGACGTCTTGGGCTGACTTGTGTGCTTTATGTGTTGGGTTGAGAAAAGGCGGGAGGAATGTGTTTGATTCAGTGAGAGGGCTTGGGGGAGATGGAAGCATTTAGGAGGGGGATTGATTATATACTCCGGGACGAGGACCTTGGAGGAAGTGGAGTAAAAGCAACACGGGGCGAAGGACTGGGATATGTCATTAGAAAGGTTTCTGGGGGTGATTGTCGGGGGATCGTTGCACACTACGGAGACGCGATTATCGCAGCACTGGTGCCTTTCTGAGATCTTGAGTTGATACTACTGTGTATGGAGTCATAAACGTTGAAGAATGCCTCTGGTTTCTATCCCACAGTCAACAGGAGAAGCTCCTGTTTACAATATCCATTCTACCCTTAATATCGGATGAAACTTCTGAATGAAAGGCATAAAAGTGTAAAAAAACAGCAGCAAAAAAGGAATATTCGGAGAGAAGGTCCTACCCGGAATCGAACCGGGGTCGGCGGAATCAGAATCCGCCATGCTAACCGCTACACCATAGAACCGTTGTTAGGGTACCGAGGCTGTCTGTCGTCTTATCACTCCGACAACTGGTTACCCCGCCATCCCACTCGTCGTATCGCTGCGTGCGATTATTAATTGACGACAGCTTCAGCCTCGACGACCGCAATATCAGTCATCTATCACCTCGCTGTCTCGCGCTTCTTTGCAGTCCTCTGTCCTTAACACAGTGGCCTTCCGCACTGCATTTATATCTTTGTCGCCAGCACCGAAAATCCAAGAAAAACCACCCCGCAATGCGTCCTGACGCTCCGCGTGCTCCCATCGCCGGACCAGACAGCGGCCCTCTACCTCCGTTTCCAATCCGACTCTCTGGACCTGTGATTAAGGGGTTTGGGAGGGGGAGTAAGGAGGTGCGTAGCTGATGCTTTTTGGAACTTCCCGCGCAATGCTCATTCCATACCGCGAAATGAAAACCGCTCCCTATGATACCCATGGATTGAGAATTTTATATTCCAAGCATTGCTGTGATTTTCCCGTTTCAATCTGATGATGATATGCTGTGTATATGCATATACGGTTGGCTCAGAACTACAAGATTCTTGATTTGAACCTGGTCTATACATGCTATATTTCCTCGGCATATGAGCGGAAAGTCTTCTTTGACAGAGCTTCAAGCTCTCAGTTTTTCTGCTCAAATCCTTTGCAGACATGAATGCATGAACCCCGCAATATTATCCTTTCGTCATCCGATTGCTACTTGATCATCTCTCACAAATCCCGAATAGCTTGGCATCCCGACCGCCAACATCCCCGCCGACGGACTCTCCGATCATCCCGATCTCGAATCTGGAGTCTACTATGGCGTCGCATCTCTAGATCCCTCCAAATTCACTCCCAGCAGCACCTCAAGCGCCAGCACCGATCTTCAACAAGCCCAGCCCGCCGACGAACCGACAATACTCCCCTGCGTCCTCAGCATCGGATACAACCCCTTCTACAAAAACACCGTTCGGTCCGTGGTAAGTCTTATTTTCCCGAAAGAAAAGTTGAATCTCCCGTTATATCGTAGCTACAAATTAACAAAGAGGGGAAAAAAAAAAGGAAATTCACATCCTCCCACACCTTTCTCTCCAATCATCCCCCTCCGCATCTCCCCTCTCCTCAACACCAACCCAAACCCCAGCTCCAGAGTCCACATCCTCACCAGACTCCAACAAAAACAACAATAACGAGAACGGCAATGATAGCTCTAAACCCACTAGTAAACCCTCCCATTCCCGCCCTCACTTTCACCACTTCCCCGACTTCTATGGTACCCCCCTGAACCTGCTCATTCTGGGGTACATCCGCCCCGAATACGACTATGTCAGTCTCGACGCGCTGGTCGAGGATATCCGCGTCGACTGCGAGGTTGCCAAACGGAGTTTGGCTCGGGAGAGCTATGTGTGGTTCATGAGAGACGATGTTGATGCTGTTGACGCGGATGCTGACCAGATGAAGGCGAAGGAGGCGAGGAAGTGGTTGAGAGCGTTCTGAGTTTTGGTTACGAGTTGGTCTGAATGTCTCAGGCCGATTTTTTCCATCGATTAATTAACCACTGTGCGAATATTGGATTTAATACTGATATGAAATAAAGGACTCGGGTTTTGCCATTGAAAGGTTGATTACTAGCGGATTCTAGTCAGAATTTCCCATCTTTGGTCTATCAACTCCTCTCATACAATGCAAACTGGCCTAAAACATTACTAACTGGGAAAAAAAGGCCTGAGAAAACGCCGAGCTATGCAAGAAGACGGATAGAAAACTATCTTACATGTGCTCAAGGCCGTGATCGCACTGTAATCTGAACCGAATAACAGAAGTAGGAATTGTATAGACATGCGACTGGCGCAGGGAACGGGGTATCAAATGTTCATTTCTCGTAGAGACATAGGGGGCCAGGAGGTCATAAGAAAGAGAAACATAAAGAAGCAACAGCTGGAAACACAAGCACACACAGTCTAAAAGGAATTTCATCATCTTCAGAACAATAGTACCGCCGCAAAGGGAGTAATGTAGACACAGCCTAGAGTTGGATAAGATCAATCTCCGAAAAGTCAGGCGGACTGCGACTGAAAATCGCCCGGCACCGTCCATCCAGCGCCTGGTACTCATTACTGATCCAAATATGCTTGCTGAATCGCTGTGTACGGAACACCTCGTCATCACTGACACCCAAGTCGTCACGCGGAATCCAGATTACGGGCCTCTTCATCCGAAGCGCCTCGTGTTGGAAGGCTCGCTGGACGAGTTGGTCGCGCTCGTCAGGGGTGAGATCTTCGAGTTCATCGGGAATGCCAGAGAACAATGCCTGGCTGATTGCATTCGTTGTTGGTGCTTGCGCCTCTGCGTCTTTCACGAGCTTGGCACGCAAACGTTTGATGGTAGGCATGTTTGGATCAGATCTACCACCAAAGTAACGCGACCGTCGTTTTTGTAACGGATCTGCCCATGAGCGGCGTCTGGTATTCATCTTTCCTGGCATTAACCGGCTGAGAACGCCCTTTTCAGGCTTCTTATGCCCGATACGGTCGAGCTCGATGTCGTTCGTGTGCTCTTCTCGCTTCTGGTCAGCATTGCCGTCTTCCTGCACTTCTTCATCGTCGTCATCGTCGTCTAATCCGAGTCTGCGTCTTTGGGCACGGGCAAACTCTTCATCCCGTCGACTAGCCTCGTCTTCCAATGTGATAGGTAGATATCTGAACAGAGGCCCAAAGGCTTGATTCAGGAGGTACTGGAAGAGCACAGTGGCAAATAGCACGATTATCATGCAGATAGCCTGACCTTCGCAAGCAACCCCGCCTTTATCGTCGCGGACGAGGAAGAACATGCCAATGAGACAAATCTCCATGACATATAATCCCGTGAAAAGCTGGTTAACGGCTTTGGGAAATAACAGCCCACCAGTGTCAAACCGGAATTTTGTCACGTAGAGGGTGTTGTATCGGTAGACAACCCAAAAGAGGGTAAACGTGAGCACGTTGAATACCATGATTAGTGGCGAGATAATGCAATAAATAAGCCCTGCTTTAGTTAGATGCCGTGAATAACGTCAGAAGGGGGAGCGAATGAGACATACCAATTGACGCAAGAGTGGTATACACTGGGAAGAAAGTACCCCACTGCATCTGATTAAGATTCGTGGTTCTCGCCCATTTCATTCTCGCAGTGCTATCAAAAATAGGGGCTAAAATAAACCAGCTCACCAAGCTGAAAATTTGGACAAGAGCTCCGGCGCTGACGGACATGGCCTGAAGAACCATGTAAGAGAAGAAGTAGTTGCTGGATTTTGGAATGTTTGTTGCCAAAAGCTCAGGTACGCTGGTGACATCCTTGATGGAGTTAAAGATCGTCGAGAAACCCGAGGAGATCGAGACGACGAGGAATAGCTGAACGAATAAAAATGCAAAATAATAGTTCTGAACAGTGAGTTCGATCGCCATGCCTGTATGGACACCCTGGTTTCTTGAGAGGAAGCGAAGGATGAGAGGTAGAAGGGCCATCAAGATCGCCAAGAACAAAGGAGGAAGAACCCCTTGGATGGCAGAAAGAAGCCACTGGGGGAGTTTGGAAAGCCATCTTAGCCACACGAAGTTGCCCTCGAGATATGCGATTTGGGACAGCAGACCGGTAAATGCAACAGGGAATGCCCAGCCGATGACCATAGCTGACACGATAACAATGACACCAAAGGTTCTCAAGTATCTCTCCCACCATTTGATCGACATGTTGTCCCAGATAACGTCGTCTGGAGAGATTTCAACCAGCCGAGGCGCCATCTGTTGAGGAATATGATGAGCAACGGACTGACAGGCCATGTGGGCAGCAACCTGGTGGTTGAACTGCACGAATGCAGAATTCATGAGGGGAAATCTCTCCGGATGCTGTTGGTCGATTTCAATTTCGAGGTTCAGACGAGCAAGTTCCTTGCGGCAGTGATATATCTTGTCCACTTTCTTCCCAATAAGCGGCAACGAAAACATCCAGCTCCAGCCAAAGATGGGAAGCCGCATGGTTTCACGATCTTTCGGTCGGATATACTTCATCCAAAGCGGCTCGCCATAGTCATCCTCTTCATATGCTTCATCATAGGCAACCGGATATTCTCCAGTTTCTTGGTGTTCGTCCTTTTTGGAGTTGCTGCGCTTTTTCCTGATGTTCGGTTTTTCACTCTCGGCGGGGAGAGCAGGCGTGACTGGGCTCGGGGCTGTCAAGGGAAACTCGTCTCCATTGTGGTCAGCACCGTCAGCTAGCGGCGATGGCCTTTTGCCTCTGAATAACGAGCGACGTGTCCGACCAGTATCAGAGGCTCCATCGACAATTGGCACACTGAATTCTCTCTCTTCAACAGCAGTGTTTTCCGTGTCCTCGTTGGGATCTTCAATAAACGTGCTTAAAGGAACGTTATCTCCGCGCTGGCGGAGTGCAGTTGGATCTCCCGAAACAGTAGCATTCGCAACATTGCCGTTATTAGGTTGGTCAATTGCGGCGAAGCCGCCTGTCGTATTAACACGGGCATCCACGCCTTGTTCAACCTTTTTCATTCCTCCGAGAACCGTATGTCCGATTTTTGCAACCCCAGAGCCTACAGCGCCAATCGCATGGCCCACTTTCGGTATGATGTGATGGTGGCCTGTCGAATCATGTTCCTGTTCTGGATCTGCAGTATCTCCAGAACGTAGAGCATCTCGGACGCTATGAACAACTTCGTGTGGATTTCCGGAGCTCACGCCAGCACTTTCAACGAGGCGAGAGGCTCTCTTTTCTGCCTCAGACCGTTCATGCTCGATTTCCTGTTTAGAGTTTTGCCCTGACTTTTTGGCCTCTGCTTTGGTTTGCTTTAGCTGTGCTTTCTTGCATTTCTTGATCAGCTCAGTTTCAGCGGCCTCCAGTGTCAGAGCCAATTGGTTCCGCTCCTTGATTTTTACGCTCAATTGATCGAGGTTCCGATTCAGCCAGATGTTTCGAACTCCTCCGGGGTAGACATCAAATAAATTATCTAGCGCTTCAATCGACAGCCACTTTTCTGGGATAGATGTCACGAGAACGGTGGTAGCTGACGCTCGTAGGCGGTGCTGGGGGGATGTCAGGTAGGCCTGTCGTAAGCGTATATAGCCCCGCAGCTCGTCGAAGAAGACTGCACAGACATAGACAACAACGATGACTGCGAGAATCAAATGCGCCCAGTAACGAGTGTTGTTCTCAGGCTTCACGTTTCCCCAAGCCAGCTGATCCAGCCCAGTCACGTTGTACCGGGCGCCACCAGCACCCTCGAGAGGGTTTCTATCCTTGCCGTCAACCTTGTTGACCGGAATCAGGATCGGTAGAATAATCAGTGCGAGAGGTATGAATATTTTCAGCAGCATGCGAAGGTACCGCAGGAAGAAATAAGCATCCAGACCGCATTTCTGGATAAATTCCGAGTTTGACGTTTTAAAGATGGGGCCAAACCACCTGAACAAGCCGGGAGGAGACGGGTTCGTTCGTTCACGAGGCGGCACAAGGTATGTTCGTGGTTGACTACATTGAAACGGGGCCATGTCAGCGTAAGAAGCAGAGAAATTGAACGGGCCACTTACTAGATACGGGTCAATTTTCCTTTGAGAGCGAGGAACAGCAGAAATTCGACGGCAAAGATGATAATGGCCGTGGCCAAGGAGGCAAGGAAGGTGGATATAGAGATACCAGCAGCCTTCTGGCCTGTACCGCTCTGGGAGTCGAGAGCAGCGCCCACGTTGGCCGTACCTGAGGGGCTTGGTGACATTCTGAGGGAGTGCTATTGCATGCTCTCTGGCTCAAGCCCGAAATGCTAGACCGTCACAGGCTGTCTAGACTGCACAGGCGAGCTCACACACAGACAAGGGACGTGCTGGGAGAGCTGCTGATGGCGTGTGGGAGATGAGCAGTAGTGGATGGATGGAGTAAAGATAATCAAGTGAGCAGCAGAAAAGAAAGAAAAACAAAACGAGGGAGCGAGCAGCTGTCTCAGGCTTTGATCCCCCTCATAAGCGGCAAACAATGAGTGAGTGAAAAACCGGGATGCGGTGAGATATATGGTGAGGTTGGCGCGCGAGAGACGATGATATCAACAATCCTTTCCTCAATCTTTAAAACTGCCCAGACACACCCTGGCCAAGTCACTCCCCACACAAAACAGGGGACAGGATACTTGGACGGGGGGTGAAGTAAGATTAACGCCACAATCAAATCTCTCTCAATTGCGGCCCGCGGGCAAACAGCAGCCAGGAAACAATCTGCAGACGAACTCTCGACCAGCAGCCAGCCAGCAGTTCAGTGAGTGCGTCAGTGTGTTCACGATCTTGGTTGGCCTGTGTTGGCGCCCGACATGACATCAAGATGCCTGCTGAAACCCTGGCTTGTGTTGCAACCACCGCCGGCCCAGCCAACCAGCACCGCGTCTGGCTGAAGCTCTACCGTCTAGCGCCCACGATCCGGACCCTGCAAGCGTGGATTGCAATTGGGCGACACCTGAAGAACATCCCGACTCCCGAGGCATGCGTCGTTGTGGCGTCAAGACAAAGGGAGCACAGAGCAGCAGCCACAGCCTCTCGAGATGGGCGTTATATCCCAGAGGAGCGACAGTAAGGGAGAAAAGATCCCGCAGAGAGAGTCGATATTCACTGTCTCTTGTGCAATTGAAGATGGATTAAGCTCATCCGCCCGGAACCTTGCGGCCTATTAACTCAACACATTTCCATGGCCTGACGACATGCACGTGGAGTGGTCCCGGCTGCACAAACATGTCACCGATATCGAAACCTGACAACGTCTCTCTGAAGACACCTGGTGGTTAGTGGTCTACAAACACTTCTACTGAACTCACGCAGCATCTCTTGTTCGCAATGAAAGCCATCCAACAGACAATCCGCCGCAGAAGAAGTTCCCTTCGCGAACGGTTCTCCCCCCATCGCCGGCGGTCATCGTCTCAAGGTCTGGAAACGGAGACGTCATGGAACCACACCGGAGATCCCAGGCTACTTCTGACGGCTGACAAGTTATACCTGGATCCGACGATTTTTCGACACTTCAGCGAAGAGGGGTACGATGTGGCATATCTCCCTCATGCGACCCCGCCAAAACAGTATAAAGAACAGGTGCTGGGATTCGCGGATACTCTCGAGGAGAGCGATCGATATGCCATCGTTGGTATGCAGCTAGTCCTGCAGAAACGGACCTATTCAGCCGTATTTGGAGACTATTCCCTTCACACTGACCCAAATCCTGCTAGCTTATGGGGAAGCCGCTGCAGTCGTCCTCGAGGCCTGCACGACCCCAATGCCGCGACTTTGTGCGGTCATCGCCTATTATCCCACATATATCCCCGATGCAGGCAATTCTTTCCCGCCGTCCTTGAATTACCAGATCCATCTCGCAGAAACGCAGCCCTTCGCTGCCAAATCCAACTGCTACATCTACCACCGGTCTGACGTTGGTTTTGCTGAACGCAATTTGCCCACTTATGACCGCATCAGCGCACAGCTCGCCTGGACTCGGACAATAGCTTGCCTGAGAAAAGGATTTGAGATAAATATCGACCTATCACCCACCTGGGAGAACCACACGATGGTCAAATACTATGAAAAGGACATCGAACAGACGATGAATACATTGGCAGAAGACGCTTGTGTGAATTATGTGCCTGTCATGATCGGAGGTTCGATTATAAATAAAAACGTCTGTCAGCAATTGCTTACATCTGGCAGGAATTGGATCACAAGAACTCCGCCGTTTCTACGCTGACTATTTCATTCCTGGTACTCCGCCCTCACTTGACATCCGTCTTATTTCTCGCACCGTCGGCATCGACCACGTCGTGGACGAACTATATCTATCCTTTACCCACACGCAAGAGATTCCATGGATGCTTCCAGGAGTTCCCCCCACAGACAAGGACGTTGAGGTAGCGCTTGTAAGTGTCGTTGGTATTCGTGCTGGCAAACTGCGACATGAACATGTTTACTGGGACCAGGCGAGCGTCCTGGTTCAGATAGGCTTATTAGATCCACACTATATCCCACCCAGTTTTACCCCCGTTGGTGGCCGAGAAAACACGACTCAAGTTAAAAGGTTGCCCGTGCTTGGTTGCGAAAGTGCTAGGAAGTTGGCGAATCCTGAGTCGGGGGAAAGCAACCGTTTGTTTTTCAATTGGTGATTCTCCTGATGAAAAACCCACTTCCTTTTATGCCGAGTATAGGTGTATTTGATTATCATCCTGGCGATATATTTAAATGAGACGGCCATCATGACTGGGAGAACTGTATCCAAAGTTCATTATTATACTATGATATATCGTTCAAATCCCCAATCATCGTTTATAAATCTTCCAACTGTGACCGTAGGCTCTTGATATCAGAACTCACACCCCCTTCGCTTCTCAATGTCTTGATGCTTGCCTGCTGCGCCAGGTGTACAGCGTTTTCTACTCGCACCCGCTCAGCTCCACCCTTCCTCTCTCCCATCGCCAACGCCGACACCAGCACGCCTAACAACGTATCCCCCGCCCCATTCACACTCACCACATCCTGCTGCCCCAATCTCTCCGCCACAGGAAACAACCGCATATAAACACCACCAACACCCAACCCTTGCCCACCGCCGTTGTCACCACCAACCCATCCAAGAATATACGGCGCATACTCCGGATCCGTCAATCTGGCATCTCCCTCCCGCAGCAACTGGGTCACCAGCACCCCTTGCTCTCCCAACTTGGTAACAATGCATGGCAGGAACGGGAGTAGTTGGATGCTCTGCTGCGGGATGCCCTGGTCCACGATCTCTGCCGACGTTAATGCTGTGAAACGGTCCCTGGAGCCTGCGCTGGGCAGGGAGAGGGCGTTGATGACGCTCCACCATTGTGGGCTGTCGAAGAGCCCGGCGTCGCGGGCGGCGGCGTGCATGGAGGCGAGTTCGTAGCGGTTGGGTGTGATCAGGTCGATGAGGTGGGTGGTGGGTGCGGTTTGGGAAGGGTTGATGATTGGTTTCAGAGCAGTCTTGTTCTTTGTAGATTTAGTATTGATCTGAGTGAATAAGCGTGTTGCCTTGGATGCAGAGACGGGCTCGATGGCGATTTTGATACCGTGAGATTTGTAGAGAGAGACCCATCTGCTCATCGCTTCGGGGCTCCAGTTTGTATCGATAACGGCCCAGGTGGGTTTTGTGCGACGGATCAATGGGTCCCAGAATTCATCAAACTTGAGCTTGTCGCTGGAGAGCTCGAGAATGCTCATGTCTGCCATGGCGAGCACGAGATCCTTTTTGGCATCGTTGACCGCGATGTACTGTGCAGTTCTGATATCCGATGCAGAATCAAGCATCTGAACACCCTCAGAGTGTAAAAAGTCTTTATTTACTTCTTTAAGTGTCGCGAGAGCGCTGTGGCCGCTGATATCCGTCGCGACAACGCTGCAAAAAAGCACCGAGCTTCCCATATAACTTGATGCCAGCGCCACGTTGTATCCCACACCTCCCAGGCTTTGGCTTATCACTGAAGGATTGGATGTATGAAGCGCAGGTGTCATTTCCTTACGCCCATTCGTTAAGGGGGTAAAATCGCAGGACAGATCGATAGCGAGCGAGCCAGCCACAAGAACGTCTACCTTTTCAATTGCCTTGGGTGCTTGCTGGGTGCTGGCAACCTCTGCTCTAGGCTTCAAGTCTTGCGAGTCTAATTCAGGCTTCGTGATTTCTCCTTGATTTGTTCCATTGAGAGCTGGCATATGTCTACATTGCAAATATCATTCCAATCAGCCTTCTCTCTTACGCAATTATTCTCGCCCCTCAAAAAGATACTATCTCACCGGTTCCCATCCGTTCCACGCCCAGATTCCAACTTCGCGAGCTCTACAGAAACCTTTGTTCCTATCTCTACATTGCATTCCACCAATGCCTTGTTGGTCACGACGCTTCTCCCTCCGCTAAGTTCCTTGATCTTTGCAAGTACGTATGGAGTATTGTCGCTTCCGTGAACACCTTCGAGATGAGAGAGTTCCACGGCTTTGGCAATAATCGCGTCTATTTCCGGTTTGAGGAAAGAGTGTTTTTCTGGGACCGGATTGGTGAACAGGATTCCCGACGAAAGCTGTAAATTCGACTGCGCATCTAGTCATAAGTTAGCGCCCAATGATCCCCTAGTGAATGATACTAAACTAAGCTCACATATGATTGCAGCAGCTTCTGCAGCATCGACAACGGTACGAGGAGATAAAATTCCACTATCCCGTGTAAAAAAAGCCGGAAAATCAATAGGCCCTTCGCGACCGTCCGCGAATGTGCCGACCACCACCCCTTGGGTTTCTAAAACCTCGAGAGTTCGTCGTATGTCCAGAAAGCTCTTGCATCCAGAGCTGATCACCGCAACGGGAGTCCGTCCAAGTTCGGTGAGGTCGGCTGCTCAGCGAGTCAGCGTATGAGTTCAGTTGTATGACAAATTTAGGCCGGGTTACCTGAGATATCCATTGAGCTTTCGCCGCCACGGTGCACACCACCTGAAGAAGTGTTAGGCCCATTGTTCGTTCAAGCCCATATTAGGATAATTGAACACACCAAGGCCGCCAGTAGCAAAGACCTTAATACCAGCAAGATGGGCGAGGATCATCGTGCCAGCGATCGTAGTTCCGCCATGCATGCGTTTTCCTGCTAGCCCCTATTTCAACTTAGCAACGTTAAGGACCGTATTTTTCTGGAACGCAGCGCATTACCACTCCGCAGATGTAGCCCAAATCACGACGGGAAACCTTCAGCACGTTCTTCTGTCGGGAAGCGGACGTGAGTTCGTCAAGTTCTGCTGCGTTCATTCCAACCCTGGCAATGCCATTGAGCACGCCGATGGTGGCTGGAACACCGCCATTTTCTCGGACAATCGACTCAAGACGCTTTGCAAGAGAGACGTTTTCAGGATAAGGGAATCCTAGATCGCATTCACCAGTATCAGCATCAGACAAGACTGGGCAGGTATGTGCGGTGAATAGGCTCACCGTGAGTGTAGATTGTGGTTTCTAACGCCACGACAGGCTTTCCAGTAGCAACTGCATTCTGAACTTCCTGAGAGACCTTTATAAACTTGTTCGAAGCACGAGATAGAGCGTGAATCTGGCGATGTTGACGGTGGCCGGCGTGAGCGGCTGTTATCGAGCGTCCTCGAACTCTCCAGCCAATCTGCGGCTCAGCGCGGGCAGCAGACCGGAGAAAGGACATTGTGGGAGAAACAGAACTGATATGAGATCGCTCATAAAGTTCATGGGAGAGCCATTGGCAGCACTTCACATCTTGGTCTTTGATCCCACTGGCGTGTAACGGGCGTGTTGTCGTTGATGCTGGTCGTTGAGCGTTGAAACACCCGCGACGTCATGTGGCCGCTGCGGCTGCCGTAGAAGTGCGCATCTCGATCGGGCCAGGTAAGCCGTAATAAACACGACCAGCTTGAGCTTCACGTCTCACCACCTGGCCTGTTGTCAATTGTTTCTTCAATCTGGAGCACTGAACGCACTTTAGTGATCCTCTGGTAGCGATCACCGCCGCCATGAGGCTCTTCGCCGCCGTTGCGCTGCTATTGACTGGGTGCGCCCAAGCTACGAGTCCCAATACCTCAGCTTCTACTCCTCGCAACCTACCAAGCAACTTTAGTCCTCCTCAGGTCTTCAAGAACTTGAATCTTCTGAAGAACATTAACCTTGATAGAGGGTATGTTCGAGAGACAATCAATATAGCGATTGAGAACATCAACAAGAAGCCACAGACAGAGTACTATCTAGCGTTCCCAAATGAAGTCATCGACAAGGTCGGAGGCCTCGAGGCATGGGAGAAAAACGCAGAACAGAGCGGGAAATTTCCCATAGAGGCCGTGCAGCGTTTACCTCAAAGGTGAGCCATTCTTCCAGGAGATTTTGTGAAAAGACGACCCATCTAATGGCCCAACCCGCTGCATAGCTCCCAACAGTACTATCTCATAAACCTTCGAAAACCTCTCAAGCCCGGATGGCGGATGACTCTGAGCGTATCCTATTATCTCCTTTCCGCCCTTACACCTCTTCCCGCCGCCATCGAACAGGATGCTAAACAGTATTTTGGATACTCGTTCTCCGCCTATGCTCCATCCGCCTACGTCACAGACTCGCAACGGACAAAAGTCAAGTTTCCTAGCATCGATGTCCCAGAGTACACCACGACAAGCGGATTGAAGGTCGGCGGCAGTGCGGATCCCGAGAAGCAGGGCACCATCTTCAGTTATGGTCCCTACAAAACCTCAGAAATAGCCCCTGGGACAATAGAGCCAATCACTGTTCGATACGAGTTTACCAGGCCCATTATCGCTGCCACCCTTCTCGAGCGCGACATTGAAGTATCCCACTGGGGCGGTAATCTTGCAACAGAAGATAGATATTGGCTCCAAAACAACGGCGCACATCTTGCCAAACAATTCTCCCGCGTCGCCTGGTCAATGAAAACACTGCAGAACGCCCCCAGCGTCGCCATTAGTGCTATTAGACTGGTACTCAAGCCAGGTACGGTGGACCCTTATTTTATTGATGAGATCGGCAACGTATCAACTAGCCGCTTCACCCCTGGTCGCGGTACTCGCGGTGCTATCCTCGATCTACGCCCACGCTTCCCTGTGTTTGGAGGTTGGAAATACAGTTTCAAGGTTGGCTGGAATGAAAATCTTTCCTCGTTTCTCCGCAAGGCGACATCTGGGAATACCTACGTCCTAAAAGTCCCCTTTCTCGACTGCCCCCGGATGCCGGAAGGCATTCAGTATGAGAAGATTGAACTCCGCGTGATTCTTCCAGAGCTTGCGAGAAATGTAAAATACGAACTCGTCGATGGCGTTGGCCTACCAACTTCGATCCAGTCAGAGATCACTCGACACAAGACGTTTATGGATACCGTTGGAAGAACGGTTTTGAAGTTGACTGCGACGAATGTCGTAGATGAAGTCAGAGATGCGCAATTGATTGTACGTCTTTCCATCTTCCACCTCTCCCGCCTCTTTACTTACCACCTACTGACTGCTATACCCTGATTTTAAGGTCACATACGATTATCCATTCTTCGCACTGCTCCGCAAACCATTGACCATTTTCGCGGGTATGCTGAGTGTTTTCGTTGCAGCCTGGGCTATTGGAAATGTAGACGTCAGCATTAAAAAGAGATAGATGCTGTGTAGATATCTTTTTAATTTCATCTCCATACTTGTCTAATCCTCGCCTACTTTGTGGGTACTGTCTCCTTTCCTCCCCTATTTGCCCGGGAAATCTGTTTATTTCCTTCAAGGGTTCTCAAGGCTGCAATTGGCTCATGGGCTAGGAGAAAGTTGTAGTTTTATATCTTCATCACAGGTGATTGTGGTCTGGTGGTGTAAAGACCGTGCATCCATAGCTTCAAAGTAACTAATAACATCCGATAGAAACCCTTAGCATATTAAACAGTAGCTCCTGATGGATTTAGGATTGCACGACAGTGTATACCCAGAAATGGTCAAAACTTGTCTTTAAAATTGTCTTCTTCATAGTATACACAAGATTCAGTGTATAATCCCACAATGTTCAACTCCTTCCCATGGCGTCATGTACAATATCCCGAAATGATCTAAAAACCCAAGAGCAAAAAGAACGCCGCAAGCAGAAAGGGCAATCCCTATCCTTGCACACCCCTCATCCTCAAAACAAAATTCAACATCACAGCCACCACTATCCCCAAGCAGAGCACTGTAGGTCCCCATTTCTCATAATATACATTCTTCACATCCCGATGTTTGCGTATCTTGTCCACTCGCCACATGTATAGCAGGAAACTGTATACAAGCGCGAGACAGGCAAGGGCAGTAAACGCCCAGGCAGAACCAAGGCTGATCATGTCTGTTCCAAAGTTAAGCAACGTGGCGGCGATGGTGCTGAGGAAGATGGCGAATTCGAGCCAGGAGAGGAATGTGCGTTCAGCGGCAAAGTAAACTTTGGGTTCGACCCTCATAGGGACATGAATTCCTGCATGGAATGATTAGAAATTGATATTCTGTCAAAAGAAAACTTGTCATCAATCTGTACTCACGTTTGCCCTTAGGTGCCTTGAACCTCTTGGCCTCTATAGGGCCATTGCCCAAGACTCTTCGTATTCGCCCAGGGGTGGCTCCATCTGGGAGTTCCGTCGGCCTTGGAACCGGGAGAATATATTTCATGCCATGCATGATATGGCGTCCAGCCTCTCGGGCATAGTGCTTGGCAAGTTTAGTACGGTAATGCATCCCACCGACTCTCCGTGCTTCTTCGAGTTCCTCCTGCTCATTTGATTCATCTTCAGAGTCATATAGTGGGTAATCGTCGCCTCCAACTAAACCATGAGCCGCAATGCGTTCTTCAAAGTCCAATAGGTTTCCAGGGGCTTGAAAATCACCGCCCATTTCATGTCGGGTCATTGCGCCATTTGTCCCGAGATTGTCATGAGCTGCGCCATTAGCCTGAGCGTTCCAGCTAGCAAAGCGAGGGCTTCCCTCCTCATCGGACTCATCTTCGTCCAGCATATCCTCGCTTGTCGAAAGGTTCGATTGCGGAGGTCTTTCAATGCCAAAACCCGGCCTTGCTGGTTTTCGAATGTCCACGTCCATCTGTGGCATCCAGAAAGGTAGCAGGTTTATTCGGTCCGGAAACAGGTTCGCAGTTCCGTGAATGAACTTGCTAAATTTCGGAACAGCTTCGACCAAGTGGCTTGTCGTTAACTCTTGAATCCATTGAGGAGGTTCTTGTCCTGCCTGAGTTTGCAATTTGACTTCCAAGACTGCGTAAGGAAATCGCTCAACATCTTCAGGGGGGAGTTGGCGAAATGGATAATCGATTCCAATATCCATTCTCCGCCAGTTTTCTCCTGATCTTTTGTGTCCATCTAGGTTGTCTTCCCGGACCATAGTTAGTTCTGTATCCAACGAAATACGGACTCGCGCATCGCCCGGTAACTGGAAAGCGGTTCGGTGATAGAATGTCCTCGTGACAGGAGCAAGTTTCCTAGTAATCACTCGATACTGGATTTCTCGCGCTAATTGCTCCCAGTCGGCGATTTGCTTTTCACTCTTTTTGCCTTCTTTCCTCGCCTTCTCAAATACGGCCTCGACAGTCATTTGTCCAGAGAGATAGGCATTAACATGTTTTTCCTTCATTGGAAAACGCGCCTTGACGGACTTTTCTCCTGTCCAGTCTTCCCGATGGGTCTTCCTTTCGACGAAAATCTGATCAACTTCCATTCCACCATACCAACGCAGTCTGATGGCCTCTGCGCCCTCCGTTTTCTTCAACCGTCCAAAATACAGCTCCCAGGTCTCTGGGTTGTCGAAATAGATTGACGAGATAGCGGCATCACGTTCTTCAAATTCTTTGGTCGGGTTGAAAACGAGGACAGGAAGATGCTGCTCCAAATTAGTGACTATCAACAGGCATTTGGGGGTCAAAGCGCACTTTTAAAACAATAAGTTTTAATTCTGTGATGTTATCTGGGTGTACCCAGTATTTTGTGGTCGCCCGCACGAAGTTTTGCTGATTGCCGCCCGCGGCGCTGTCGCCTTCGATGGGATTTCCTTTCGTCCTAACGAGGTCATAAAGTTTCGACAACTTAACGACAAATGCATCGTAATTATCTTTGAAAAAAGGTTTCGCTTTTAGGCGTGTTGCAAACACGGGCTTCAGGTACCATTTGGTTTGTTTCTGAGAGCCATTCTTGTCAGTGTCCAAAACAGTGAATGTTTGTGGCCAGTTGAAACAACTCGAAACACTTACATCATGTTTCTTGATGATTTTCTGGAAGCCAGTGTAGTTCAGTTTGGTATACTTTGCCAGATCATGCACATCTGCAATAATATCACTCAGATCTTCTTCCAGAAGCAAAAAGTCCTCATCCGTCGGGGCACTGCGATGCCTGGCGCCATCTTCACCCGGTTCCAGTCTCGACACTACATCCTTTACCTCTTGCTCACTAGCTCTGATTCTCCTCACAATCTCGTCGCTCTTGAGCTTCTGGAAGGTCGAGACCTTATCCAGCTCACTTTCAAGCAGAGCAACGAAGCGCCTCTCATCTTCTTCCGTCCATGGTTTCCGTTTCGGGTGCGGGTTGTCAGGAGTAGGTTCAGTCTCGTAGTCTGTTTTCAATGCCTCCTTGAGATCCTCGTACGCGATGTAGTGCCAATAGTACTCCTTGACGAGGGACGAACGGAGCTGTTCACCGAACCTGCATTGAAGCGCATTGCGTTAGCTGTGCTCGTTTCTCTCTCCCGCAATCAAGCCTGTATCGACAACGTACCGCATCTTGGTTCTGTATTAGATCTCCTGCAGATTGAACGGCGTCAATGGCTGTGAAGAGGGAGTCGAAGGTGTTGTGTTATTGTGAACGGAGTTTTACCCTGTGGAGCTCAGAGCTAGGATGTGTGTTGCAATTGATCGCCAGAACAACCGATTCCATGCAAAGCTCCCAGATCCTATCTCAACCACAGCGTCTATTGCTCAGAACGGCGTGTTTCCCAGCCATGGCCAACGTGCGAGAGATCGTTCGGCCCTCTCGCCACACGTGCCTTCCCGATAAGCTCGTGCTTGGTTCCAAGAAATGCGCCTTCCTGTCTTGGACGGGTCTTCCCAATACGGTAGCTCGAATCACGTGTGAGGAGTCGAAGTTCCGGCCAATAAGAGGTTCCGGATGTTACACGTGCAGCTGGTAGCTCGGAACCTTATTTTAAACCTAGATTCTGGCACCGACGTCATCTCTTATCGTGTTATCTGGATATCAACAACACGATTCCTCTGTTCAAGAGACAAGAGATGAGATCAGACGCAACATTGAAATTCATAGAGAGTATTATTCTACCGTTATTGACCATGCTGGAGCCTCGTAACCCGTGAACATGACGCCCATACATCATTAATGAGAATCACAACCCAGTCGCTGATGAGCCTCACATCACTCCAACGACTCGCCGGATACTCCTTCTCGCGCCCTCGCCGACAACGTTGATCAACCCCTCCGACTCCAACGAGCGCATAGCATCTGCGAACTCTCCCGCTGTGACCTCCACATTACTCTGCTCCCCAAACCTTCTAAACACCTCTGCCCACCTCGTGCCCGCCGCACCACGACCGCCAAGCTCCTCGATCAACGCCAGAATCTCCTTCTTCATCTTCTCCCTATTCCGGCGATCAATGGCCGTAGTTCCTTCGGTGAGCAGACTCATGTCAATCAATCCCGTGCGTTGGTCCGTGGCAGCTTGTTTGAGTGCGGATCGGATCAGTCGTACGGATTCTTCCACGTCAGCGACGGTGACCTCTTCGGCCAGCCGCATCCGCGCATGGGCCTCTGAGAGACGAATCATCGACTCGAGTTGGCGGGTAGTTGCCGTGATGCGGCGTTCGGCAGATCGAATATCGTCGCCTAGTTTGCGCATTTCGACATAAGCATTGGTGAGGGCTTCACCGGCTGCGGGTGTGAGTCGAGGGAATATGTTTGTTTTGGCGTAGGTAATGTAGCTGGTAAGGAATTCAACCGGCTGGCAAAAAGCTCGTTAGCACGTGCTCTCGAGGACAAAAATCCTCATCAAGATACTCACCAAAATCTCTTCATTGCTAGCGTTGTCCGGGGTATCCTCAAGATACATTCCCACCAAATGTTTCGCCAGCCGCCGATCATTCTGTTCGTCAATTCGGTCCAAAACCAAGTACACAAGGTCAAATCGGGAGAGTAAGGTAGGAGGCAAGTCGATATTCTGGGGAACGGGCAGATTTGGATTATATTTGCTCCCGATCGGGTTGGCAGAAGCAAGGATACTGGTTCTCGCGTTCAGTGTTGTGATGATTCCGGCCTTTGCGATGGAGACAGTCTGTTGTTCCATAACCTCATGTAGCACGGATCGCGTAGCGTCATTCATCTTGTCAAACTCATCAATACAACAGACACCACCGTCTGAAAGCACAAGCGCGCCAGACTCAAGAACCAGCTGCCTTGATTCGGGATCGCGAGTAATGTACGCCGTCAGACCCACGGCTGATGAACCTTTGCCGCTGGTATAGATACCTCGTGGCGCGATTTTGTGAACGTATTGCAGGAGTTGGGATTTCGATGTGGACGGATCACCGCAGAGTAGAACGTTGATATCGCCACGATATCTCGGACTGCCACCCTTCTCAAAGGTCTTGTTCGTCCCGCCAAAAAGCTGAAGCAAAATTCCCTTCTTCACATCATCCATTTCGTAAATGCTTGGGGCGAGCGATCTGGCCAGAAGCTCATAGACATCAGATCTGGCAGCCGTAGCTTTGATCTTCTCCTCTTCCGCCTGCGAAACTTTCCGAACTTGTTCAACTTCTCCTGCGATCTGTTCAGATAGCTCCTGCTCGACAGTCGACGCATCGATTCCAAGCTTTTTGCGGTCGACCTTTTGAACATGCAAAACATCGACATATGTTTTAAACAGAGACTTGGTTGTCCGCTGGCGTGGGTTGACTTTCACGGGGTTACAACGGAAAATACCTGTGATCTCAACACGGTCACCAGCCTTGCAAACGTCGACAAGCTCATCATACGCGCAGAGTGACACTGAGTGTGGAGTTTGTCCATCCGGTATCGAGTCAGGTGTCTCCTGGAGTTTGATAACCTGTTTATCAGCAAATACGCAACGGTTATGTATTAATTGCATCGAATTTGGCGAGTCACAGATTTCTCGTGGGCATTTGGTTGGCTCCGCAATTTTACCGCGATCAATATCGACTCTAACGCTATGCTGGCAGACATCGCAGCGGAAGAAAGCTAAGTACACATATTAGTATCAAGCCATTAGGTGACTGTCAGGGTTATCATACCTTCTTTCATATCTGGAATGATTGGAGTTGCCCGGATTACAAGGCCTTTAACGCTGATGAGTTTGTCCATGTCTGTCAATGTATAGTTAGCATTGTCATGTATGAATTTAGAGGATCATTTCTTACCTCCGGGGTCCAGATCTCTCATATTAACGGGGTTATCCATTCCGAAAGGCAGAACCTTGAACGTTTTAGTTTGGACTTCTGCGAGCAAATTTGGTATCTCGCCCTGCATGCCTCGTTCCGCCTCGTCCCCGAATTCAGAACTCGGGTTTGCAGGCGCAGAGCTCAGATCTCTTGCTCTTGGTTGCCGTCTCTGGGTAGATTGCTGTGCGCGCATTGCCTCCATTTCCTTCACCACTAATTCTGTCATCACATCCTTGATGCACTGATCCATAATTGGAATTATTTCCTGCGGGTACGCCTGGACTTGATGCCATAATTTAACTGTTGGTGGGTATGCTTTAAGATTTCGTATATCCAGATTCAAGCCAGTAACACTCAGTTGTCGCATGTCATTCAGCATCATGATGTATTCTTTCTCGTCAGCCACAGGGCCCATCGCATTGGTCTCCTCTTCTGTGAGTCCGTCGGCCCACATCCGGTATTTTCGTGTGTAATTGTAGAGGAAACTTCTGAACGAGGACATGGCATCCTGGATGGAGATATTGGTGCCCCAAATGATCCGTGTCGAATTTCCACCAAGGGCCTCAGCTTCAGAAGTATCTGGATGTATATTGGAAAATGTTGCCTCGGACTGCGGGTCGCCATTGCGAACCGGCATGCCATTCTCATCCACAAGTACCCTGCGCCTGGAAGCAGATGAGGAAAAGGCATCAGAGTGAATGCCGCCCCGTCTTGTAGTCAGGTTCACGGGATCTGCAAAGTTGTTGGGCTGAGATGAGCGGACGAAAAGGCCACTGCTACTGGTGGGAACATCAGCGGTACGACTTTGGCGGTTCGTGGTGCGAGTTGGGCTGGAGCTGGACATGTAGCGAATTGGAGACGAATCTACATTTTCAAGTCAGCGATGCGAAACAAGCGAGAACAAAGAAATTGAGCACTCCTACCTGCAACAGCAGGCTGTCTACTGGCCCTTGGTGTTGTTTGTCCATCTTCCAAATCTGAAGGGGCTCTGACGGGTGAGCTTCGGTCTGTTCCCTCATTCGTATTGGACTGTCGCGCAGCGTCCATGGGCGAAGATTGGAAAAGGACTGGCGACGAAGCTGGAACATTCTGTCTTGTTGTACGAGGGGTAGCTTGGGAGCCAGCTTGTGCGCGCCGCCCCGGCGTATTCGTCGAGGGCCGATTAGGCGTCGATGTTGCGGAGCCCCGCGCGGGCCGCCCACGACGGGAAGAAGCTGGTGAGGACATGATAATTGCAAAAACCAGAAGTAATTATCCACTAAGGCTACACAGCCATTGCAGCTGGGCGAAGTGAGTGGTGGTGAGGTGTTGTTGAGGTTTTGCTGTGGTCGGCGGAGTTGGTGGTGGTCCAAATTCAACGGGCACGCGTGAAAGACGCGACTCGCGTAAAGTGGTTCCCATTCTGGCCTAGCGTATCTCGCGTGGTTTGGCGTGTGCTAGTTCGCGTCGGTCTTTTGCGGTAATTCTCACGCACTTGATGAGCACTCAACGCACAACCCCCACTTAACTCTACTGGTGTTATAGTGTAGTGGTTAGCACGGAGGATGTACGGCGCCCTTTTCCGCGCCAAGAGATAGAAATTCAAATGACTAACGTTTGCGCAGTTTGATTCCTTCAACCCCGGTTCGAACCCGGGTAGCACCTTGTCACCAAATCCTTTTTTGTTTTGTTTTTTTTTTTTCAAAAAATAATTTTGGCCTCGATGGGGTCCAGCTATCTCGCTCATATCTATATCCGTGACTTATTCGCCGCGTAGCTGTTGTTATTATTTTGTCTCTGGTGTGTATCATCAATTGAGAGGGTCTGCATTCAGCAGTCTAGTTGACAGTTTCAATCCGATGGAAAATATACGGCGTAAAGTGACCCACACACCAGCTCTCACCAAAAAAAAATTCAAAATTATCCAAAAAAAAAAAACAAAAATGATAATTTCAATCACCAGCCGAACGCGAGGGTCGAACTCGCAGCCTTGTGGTTATTCTCGGTTCTCGCGAACTTCGCATAAGAGCCACACGCTCTACCGATTGAGCTAGCCCGGCAACTTGTGGGATGGCGGTGGAGAGAACCTCGTTTTCACTTTCAAAGACACGAGAGAGCCGGCGGAGTCCAAAGTTCGGAGCGGAGCCAACAATGTAACTTTCTGATCCCAGGGCGCTTGGGAGGAGGAGGAGACCTGCTTTGTATCTGTCATTTCAGTCCATATATCGACACACAGGCTGCCTGTAGCTATCTACAACCCAGTACTTCCTCCGGACGCCATCCCATTCTCCTTCCAAAGATGGTACCTTGATTTCCTCCCAATCAACATCAAAACCCGCTTCGAGAAGGTCCATCTCGACGACCTTTTGATATACGTCGTAGCTGATCTGCCTATCCGCGCCCATGCCGTTGAAAAAACCCCATTTGCCATCGGGTTCAAGCAAGCCGATAACTTGCTCCGATAGAAAATCCCGAAAATCCTTGTATGATTCCGCAAAGGTATCGTAATAAATGGCATCAAAAGTCACTCCCTGATTTATCAGCTCAGGGAGGATATCCTGCCATTTTCCTTGGTGTATCACCACACCAGGCTTCTCGTGCCAGCCTTTTCTTTTCATCTCCTCCACTACCTCCGGATGGGCCTCGACAATGTGATGAGCGCTGGGCTGGAGATTTTGGAATATGCCATCGACAATTCCCATCCCATGACCAATGTTGAGTACTCGGAGTCCAGGTTCTGGTAGTAAAGCTTTTGCAGATTTCTCCATGATATCGGATTCCCATGACATCATTACGCCATTTTGGTCTTGATCGAGAAGATTGGTGGCGTTGAAACGCAAACTCGATTGAAGATACCGAGAGCTCGTTACATCTGGTTGTTGAGTTGCCTCCGGGGCAACCTCTTGCGCCGAAGCTTCCCGATTTTCAACTTGTTCAGTCCCTGTTTGCTCTGATGTATCCTCCGACGAAATGTTTTCGTCATCGAGAGATTCATCTTCGTCTTGTAATGGCTCATATTCGTCCAGTCTGTTCAGAAGCAGCTCAGCGCGAACCCCTGCATCAACCATCAACTGGTACAGCTCATCCAGTCCCAATCGCCTCGCTATGCATCCAGGGGTCTCGTTGTTGGTGTCTAGATCGTTCCAGATACCGCCTTCTTGGAGCAGAAACCTGACCATTTCTCTTCCGGATTCAAGCATGTCTAATGGTTCCTCATCGGGCACTCCGGCAATATCATTTCCCAATCCACTTCCTAATCCATTGATTGTTTGTGCCCCCTTGGGCTTGTCTGTATCGGGCTCGCAAGCAGATATAGCTGCATGAAGAGGGGTATATCCCGTTTCCGGATCCTTCACATTCGCCGGATTCCCTGTCTTCTCATAGGCCCGAATCAACTGTCGCATTCGAGAAGTGTCATGTCGGGATGCAGCCAGCAGAATCTCCTGGACATCCAAATCCACGTCCACTCCGCCAAGTTGCTCATCGTTGAGTTCCATTTTAGGCAATAAACGCCTCACCAGCGCATTTCTCAGCGAGAAGGGTTTCAGTTCGCAGGTGCAAATTTACGTAAATTATGAGGGAAACACTTGGAATATCAGAGTGTCTGCAAAATGCGACTGAGATCAAACACCAACTGCTTCTTTAGGACTGCTGCGACAAGTATCTCGACTGAAAAAAGCTAGTCGTTGTCCCTCCTCAGGATCGTCTGGGAAGTTTCATAAGGCGGCGGGCAGATCACGTGATCGCTAACCTCACCAACCTCGTTTTCCACCGCATTCGACTCTCAAAGCGACCGACTCTTCCCCGAAGGGCTGCCTGGAATCAAAGGATCAGGGCTATTTTGCCCAGCATGGGCACGTCTTACATCAAAACAGGACATGATGCCAATGTTGTATCCGGAAATGGAGACGCTGGGATCCTTCTTGTGCTTCGAATTCATGCGTTCGTGTCTCATCATCCACCTCAAGGGAGCTGGTGAAACCCTACTCCGACAACTTCACAAAATTTTTACTCAATGGCACAGATACCAACGTGCCGCCTGCAACTCGTGGCTGAAACTCCAAAGCGGGCACTGGGCGGCAATGTTTGTATGGCTGGGGAATCGACAGCCTTTGCCGACGAGTCTGGCGCTGTCCGCTTGCTGACATGCTGATTACAATATGTCTTATTGATTGACATGGACGCAGTACCAGCAGTTCCTGCGGCGATCAGTTTGAAGTGATGGCCACGAGTCTGTGCACTGCTACTATAATCCCATGCTGCGGCATCAAGGAAGCGGTATCGCCGCGGTTATTTCCCGGTGGGAGCATCGCAGCCGTTGCGTGTGGCACATACCAAGGTTCGCGAAAGCTAGGACCTGACTGTGCTTTTCCCAATGAGGACCGGCAAAACGGACCTTGTCGCAAGTACATTTCCTCTTCTGGCTTCAGCTGGTCTTATCGGGTTAGCGAGGCCTATCTGGGACTTCGACAGCAAGTTTCAGTGTGGCTGTATTACCCAATATATCGAGTTGAAACCTCAATGCGTTGGACTGGCGCGCCTCAACGGTTGATAACATTCCTCTCCGCGCTTGGCACGCGATGACAGCTACGTTTTGCGTCACAGGTGCTTTCGGAAAAGGGAATAGGGTCAATGAATTCACGTCTCATGCTAGGGATACCTCTTACAAGTTTCTCCTTGGAAGCGTCCTGCGTGACTTCTATCCAGAGGGCCTTGCAGATTACCACGAGCTCCTGGGACCGACCAAAGTTGATTTAAGGGAATGATCCGCCCTCCATTGCAGTCTTTTTTTCATCAAGCTAACTCAAACTTCAAAGTCACTCTCTCAGTTCCATTCGTATGGTGCGCTGGTCCCCATCTGCTTAATTCAAATACCTATTTTTTTGTTTCTCAAAAACATCTATTCTTCACTCTTTGACCCGGTTGTCATTCCTTCTTTTGTTTGATCTTAATCATGAAGTTTGCTGTGCTTACTACCCTCTTTACCGCGCTTTGCGCCCCTGGTGTGCTCTCCGTCCCATTGGAGGCACGTAATACCACCATCAGCGGTAACACTAACCGAAGCACCAGTCGCATCACTGATATTGATGTGCTTCAGTTTGCTTTGACCGTAAGTACTCCCTCTCGATTTGGATGGTTTAGCAAAGCTCCGTCACTAACAGCACACTTAGCTTGAGCACCTTGAGAATGTGTTCTACAAGCAGGGTCTTTCCCGCTTCACCCAGCAGGATTTCATCCGCGGTGGCTTCACTGGCAGCTTCTTCAACCAGATGAGATTCGTCGCTCGTGACGAGGAGGCCCACGTTGTGTTTTTGCAGCAAACCCTCACCGGCCTCGGAGTCCGCCCAGTGACAGCCTGCCGCTACAACTTCCCATTCACAGATGTCCGCTCGTTCGTCGGTCTTGCCTCTGTGCTTGAGGGTATTGGTGTCTCCGCCTACCTCGGTGGAGCTGCTCTCATCTCCAACAAACAGCTCCTCGGTGCCGCTGGTGCTATCCTTGCTGCTGAGGGCTTGCACCAGTCCATCCAGCGCAACTCGCTGAACTTGATTGCGTCTGCCAACATTGCCGGTACTGCCATCAACCCCAACGCCATCTTCAGTCTCGCCAGTGCCTTTATCGTCGACTGCCCTCGTGGAAACGCCGCTCTTCCATTCAGAGCTTTCCCCAGCTTGAGCCCAAGAGGTGGCAACATCTTCAACGTCGGCGGCTTCTCAAGATTCGCTATCGGCCGCGGCATTGTCATCCCACCGGTCTTCTTCTTGACTTTCGTCAGCGGCTTCGATATCATCAGTATTCCCGGAACCTTCGCCGGCGGCATCTACTCTGCCCGTATCCCACGCGGCATCTCCGGACAGTCCTTCGTCTTCATCACCACCGCCATCGCCCGTGGTACTCTCATCGAGAGCACCATCCTCGCTGGCCCAGCCATCATCGAAGTCACTCCCACCTTCCCCACCCTGAATCTCTCCATCCTCTAAACGGGTTCAGGGAACCTGTACGAGTTCTATGACGGTCGCGGGTCTGGATCGATAAGTTCATGTGCAACGTCTTTACGCCTGGTGCCTTCCACGTGTGCTGTGGTTGAGCGAGTCTCAAATCTTTTTGTACTTTCAATTCTTCTGATGTGTTATGCCCACTCCAATTTGCCTGTGACAATTTTTGCAGTTTCCTATTGATCTTTTTTCTATTGTCTTCTTTTCTCAATTTACTTTTCTGACTCTGTTCAACTCATGTTAAAGCAGCATATTGAATGAAGCCTGTATTTTCCATTATACCGTTAGCTGATGGATAGTGTAAATACTATATCCGTTTCCGCGAAACATTGGTCTTGCCAGGTGGAGGGGATAATTCACAGTGTCTACAGTTGTAAATAGGAATTGATTCTACATAGCAACCATGATAAAAAGCCATTTCTTAACACTTGAATATGGGAGAGTGATAATTTTTGTTCGACTCCAGCAACAACCCAGGTACAAGAGAATACAGATACTAGTAGTTATACACTTTGCTTCCTAAATGCCCCTCCACATGGCTTGCAAAGAATCATTATTTGATCGTCACAAGTCGGTCTAGTTAAAGATAATGTCTTTACCAGCCCACCGGAGCAGGGCTCTCAAGTTTTTCAAGATTTGTCACCGTTATCAGCGCCGGCATTGACATTCAAGCCCAGTCCCTCAGCATCCAAATACAATTTGTTTCTTCCACCAGATTCTTGGAGGATCTGGGCGATGTTGCGGGCGTTCTCGATCTTTCGGAGTTCGACGTAGCTTCTGCTCTTCTTGATGGCATCACCAATGAGCTGGGCAGATCGGGCTTCACCCTGGGCACGGACGATGGTGGCCTGTTTCTCTTGTCGGGCCTTGTCGACAACGAAAGCGGCCCGTTGAGCCTCTTGTTGGGCTACTTGCTTGGCTTCGACAGCGGCGGTGAATTCGGGGGAGAAGGCAAGGTGCTGCAGAAGAAACGGAAAAGTCAGACTCGTGACTCAAATTGCACAGAAGCAATTATGTAACGAACTTACCGTCAAAGAGACATCGTCGAGAACAATATTGAAGCGAGCGGCACGTCTAGCAAGGTTGTCGCGGACAAGTCGGGCAACATTCTCACGCTGGGTGATAAGCTGACTGGCATTGAATTGGGCGACAACGCTCTTCAAAACCTCATTGACAATGGATGGAAGGACTCTCTCGTCGAAATCGGTTCCCAGAGTCCGGTAAATTTGAGGAAGTGCATCGACTCGTGGTCGTGAGAGCACACGACAGGTGATGTTCACCATTTGTAAGTCCTTGGTTCCAGTGAGAGAAGCGACATTTCGTGGCTTTGCGCGAACATCATAAACAATGGGCGTCTCGAACCACGGAATCCGGAAATGTGTTCCTGTAGCAGATTTAGCACTGAACTGCCTTTGCCAAATTGGAGGAATTCAGGCTCACCTTCATTGTAGATTTCCTTCTTCACACCACCTACTCTTGTGTACTTGATTGCGCGATGACCACCATCAACTAGCAGACAACTCACGGATTAGTGATGCCATTTATACGGAATGAGGTCTCTACTCACCGTTGAATAGAGAATTCGATAGCACGTATCCTCCGAGACCGAGTACTACCAAAGCCCCGACTCCTCCAAGTGTTCGTCCTGGCTTTCCGCCTCCGGGGAATCCACCAAATCCTCCGCGTCCCCGCTGCTGTAGCGCAGTCTGCAATCTTTGCCAAGTTTCACGAGGGTCGGCCATTATTTCGAAGATGAGAAAGGTTCAGAGGCATTGGGGTCCTTGCTCTTAGTGAGAATGTGATGAGCTTCCTGTCTCAATGTTCTTCAAAGACTGGAGGTGATCGGAGCTAGTCTGTTTTGGGAAAGGCGCACTCCGCTGCCTTTCTAGCTTTGGACATCGCAAAGTGCTGATTGACAGGCGACGCTGCGCAGTTTGTCAACGCTGGACAACTTTCACCTGTCAAGAATAGAGGGCTCCAAGCTGTAAAGCTAGATATTGCTGCCAGCATCTTTTACATCCTTTTTGATTTGCTTTTTACTCAGAATATTTCCACATTGTGCAGTCAATTGTGCAGCCTCACTTCAAGACTCGTTGGTCAACATGGCGCCAGACAGGTCAGGCAAGAGTGTGTTTCTGGGGAACATCCCTTACAGTGAGTCTATCGACCTAAGGCTGTCTTGCTATTGAAAAATCTGCTAACTGGTTTGATCAGACCTCACTGAGGAGCAGGTCAAAGATATTCTCAGCTCCGCCGGCACAGTAACGAAGTTCAGGTTGATGATAAACCCAGAGACAGGCAAACCAAAGGGATATGGGTTTGCAGATTTTGCAGATGCAGATGCGGCTGCTTCGGCAGTCAGAAACCTGAACGACTATGAGATTATGGGCCGTAAGATAAGGGTTGACTGGCCACACAACAACGAGAAGGATTCTGTGCCGCCCGATTATTCGCAGCAGGGTCCGATGGGTGCAGGTGGTCAAGATGGACAAACTGGATACCAGACACAAGCGCCTCTATTACCGTCTCTACCGCCAGGTACCGATTTACCGCCTAATCTGACGTGCCCGAATGCCATCTCGCAAACCCTCTCAACCCTCCCCGCTCCTCAACTCCTCGATGTCCTCTCACAAATGAAGACGCTGGTTATGGCTGACCCGGCTCGAGCTACCGAGCTTCTGAGACAAGCTCCGCAGCTTGCCTATGCGATATTTCAAGCACTTTTACTTATGAACTTGGTCGATTACGCTGCGCTTGGTTCTGTGGTCGAGAAGGCCACCCAACCTCAAGCTCCGCCTCCCCAAATCCCGCAACAGTTTCAGTCATATCCTCCAATCCCCGGTCAGATCTCCACTCCGCCCGTGCACAGCACCCCTTTCGCTCCACCACCACCGCCGCAACAGCAGCCACAAGCTCCGCAACCACCGTTGCAAATGCCAGGACAGGAGGAGCTTTTACAGCAAGTCTTGAGCATGCCTCAAACGGCGATTGATGCTTTGCCTCCCACAGAACGAAGTCAAATCATGCTATTGAGACAACAACTATTGCAAGGTGCCATGCGATAGCGATAACACGTATTGGTGTTGGGAAATGGACATTGGCCTAGGATGAATGGCTTTGAGTTTATGGAACTGGTTTGGGAATTGAGGCGCATGCAAGCTCATGGGTACCACTCGGTATTCTTTTCTGTTCGGGCGTTTACGGCACTGCTGGCATGGAAACGGTTTTATCTTTTCACCTCGGTTGAGCGATCCGAGTGTTTGTAGCATACCTACAAGACTGAAAACTCCTTTGAATCTGTGATAATGATTTCTGGTTCATCCTTCTAGACCATTAAACATACTCTGTGCAACCATAGATCAACTGTAAGGGACCGGAGTTGCCGGCTAACCAACACTGAACATCATTATCTGCCATCCGCCATGATCATAACCTCACGCCTTTTTCAATGCTCATGGCTTCGTCTTTGATAGTCCAATATCTTGCTGCATGAACTGCCTCCTTCATGCAGTTCTAAGTTGTCTTTCACGTGACAACAGCCGTTCACGTTCTCTTTCCAGCTTAGCGCAGAACGCGCCAACGCGCCAACGACCTCCCTAAACATCAGCCTTAGAACAATAATTTTCCATTCACTTTTAGAGCTTTCAGCAGCACAATTTTTGGCAATTTTGTTCGGGCCTCGTTTCGTCCTTCTTTTTGTGTCTTTTTCTCTAGACCCATTTTAATTCAGTCCCCGAATAGACTTGCAACTGTGCACAGTTTTGCGAGTCCAATCTGCAAGGGCTCGTTCTAGCTGGGCCTTTAGATCATCTGTCTGGAGTCTTATGTAGAGGCTTGCTTTGTCGACACTGTGTCAGGGTCTCCGTTGCGCGTTTTTTGATATCTCCCCTTCCCCTGATCCTGATGACTGCATATCCAATTGTCATAACTCATCCCTAAAGAGGAATTCGAAGGGACCAGACAGCTTTTGGCTAGTCACGGGTTAAATCAGCGCTCGGTTGTCATTCGGGGCAGGCATAGAATTACTGGAGGCTGCTTGTGTTTGAGTCCTTCTCATATATATACCATTTGACTGCATCCTGGCGTATGCTCTGCCGCTCTGAGGGTTTTACTCCGTCAGGTTCATTTGTGAAGGAGATTTCCAGTCTGTTCCGTGCGGCTCCGCCAAAAAGGGACAAGGGCCCAAATGATGCGATTGGAGACTAGCCCATTTTTATATATATCAAGCCCTTGCTACACAGTCCAGTGAACATTTCGTCCAATTTTTCACTTGCAAAAACCCGCTCTCATTTTTTCTTCTGTGTCGTTGTTTTTGAGCATTTGCTCGCCTTACACCTCTTATCACTGACCTTCCTCTATCCACTGCTTACTCTTTTGGTCGAAAAGTCCTTTGCATATATTTACTTTCAATTGCCTTGTTATTAGAGTGCATTATTGTTAAAATGCCGCGCCTTCGTCAACGCCCTGACAGGCATAGTAACTCTGACACTGAGTTCGGTTTAACCGACTACGAACTAGACTACGATGACGAGGAATATTGCGAAAGCGATACTAAAGACGATATCGAAAGCGATACCGAAAATGATGTCGAGAGTGATGCTGAGGATGATATTGAAGGCGACGCTGAAGGCACCGAAAACTCGGAAGTAGACGAAATTGAACTTCCAATCCGCATTAGTCCAAAAAAAACTGTCAAGCCAAAAGCAAAAGTGGAGCCAAAACCTGAAGAAGTTCCTAATAATGTGAATCGTCACATTCAAACCATGCCTCCTGAAGTCCTTCGAGGCGTTTATGCAGTCATTCCTTCTCCTCGGCCCAAGCGTGGTCTTGACCAATCTTTACCTCCGATCAGTAAAATCGAGGATATTTTTGATGATCTTGTTTCTAAGGCCGAAAGCAATGGGTTTGAAAAGTTCATCCAGCGTATTGGAGACCGGAAGTTGCGCGTTGCAACAATGTGCTCTGGAACAGAAGCCCCCCTCCTTGCTCTGGATATGATTGCAGAGAGTAAGACACTTCCGATCCTCCTCTACAGCAGCTTATTGACGGTCGACAGGTTTCAAACGCCTCTTTGGCAAATCGTTTCGAATGCACCACCTGTTCAGCGCGGAAATCGAACCGTTTAAGCAGTCATATATTCAAAGAAACTTCTCGCCGGACATTCTTTTTAGGGATGTCAGTGAACTCGTGAATGATGAAGCGTATGTTCTTTATCTTCCAAGCCCATAATGAAACATGCTCACCAGACTTTTAGGACGACCGCCTTTGGCTCAGTGCGCAAAGTTCCAACTGACCCAGACCTGCTTGTTGCTGGTTTTTCTTGCGTCGATTTCTCGCAGTTGAATGCCCATAAAAAATCTCTTGACCAGATGGGGGAGTCCGGCCACACCTTCTTTCCCATTCTGCAATATGTGAAACGTTGCAGGCCTCCGCTTATTATCTTGGAAAACGTCTTTGGTGCCCCTTGGGGGAAGATTACGGAGATCTACAGAAAGATCGGCTACAATGCCTATCATGCTTCCATTGACACCAAAAATTTCTATCTTCCACAAACACGAGAGCGAGGGTATCTCCTTTGCATTGATCAGAAAAAATTGAAAACGGAACCGTCCGCTGAAAAAGGAGGGAAAACCTCATTGTTTGCACGGACGATGAAGGGCTTTGAACGTCCAGCAAGCTCTCCCATCACACACTTTCTACTTAAACACGACGATCCCCGCCTACGAATTGCCATTAACGACATATCGGTCCAAGCCGCCAAAGAACGGCAGGCGGTCGACTGGACGCGATACAAGGCCCGCCATCTCGGGTACAGGATGGAAAATGGGCTTGGGGACAAGCGGCCACTCACACGCTGGCAAGATAATGGGACTTGTCAAGTGCCCGATTTTTACTGGCACGGATGGGCAAGAGCCCAAACTGAACGAGTCTGGGATACCCTAGACGTAAACTTTCTACGGGCTATTATCCGACGATCGGATTTCATGTCCAAGTGGTAAGCATTCCTGTCCATTCCGCTAGACGTGCTACAATATACTAACTACGATCTAGCCGCGTGATCGACCTCTCACAGGGGTTGGACCGGGAATTAGACCAGCGAGCGTCGGGGATCGCTGGGTGCTTGACTCCTCGTGGCCAGCACTTTATCAGCACTCGTGGCGGACCGCTTTTGGGAATAGAAGCACTAGCTCTCCAAGGCATTCCTATCAGCAGACTTTTATTGAACAATGAGAGTCAGCGAGACCTTCACGACCTCGCGGGGAATGCAATGAGTTCCCCTGTAGTTGGCGCAGCAATTCTGACCGCACTCATATTGGGATACAAGGCGTTGCTGCCCGGCCCGCCTGCAAGTGATGAACCAGAATCACATGAGGTCGTCTCCCTTCCGCCATCCGTAACGAAACTTTACCCAATGCAAGATATTCCTGTCGAGCTTTCTACTCTCGACCTCGTGCCAGCAAAGGATCTTCTTCTGAAGGCACAGCGCAGCTGCAGACTCTGCCTTTGTGAGGGCCAAAGCGGAACGAGAAGGAGAAACGTTTTGAAATGTTCAAAATGTAGCCATACTGCATGCGTCAAATGTGGTCGCAATCCATCACATGTTTACGAACCAGTTCCAGCAGATACGTTAGCCGCACGAATTGCTCCTATCGATTTTGAGGCTCATCTCAAAACGACTCTCCCAATGCGCTTGCAGCTTAATGGCCTTAGTCTGAGGGACTTTGAACAATTTCGGGGATCCTGGAAATCTGGGCATGTTATTGCTGCTTGGAAAGCGTTTATGGGTGCCGTGAAGGGTGCACTTGATGAGGAACTGCGGTTCAACGACGTGAGTCGACAACGGGCATGGACCGTGACTTACGAGGGAGCCCACTCTGTACTCAAGCTGTTTTGCTCGTCGAACTCGATGGCATGGCATCTTTATGTGCTGCCGAGTAAACATGAACCAAGCAATTCTCCTCTGCGCCAGATCCTTGCGCATCCCGTTGCACGAATGATCCCGTCTGGCTCGTTGTTCAGTGGAACTTGGCAGATTGGAGCTCCGATTAGCTCCGAATGCAGTCTTGTTGTTTCCGGCAGCGGCAGTCGTGTCGACTCGCTAGGGGCCAGAGTTGGTTTGACTGATGAAGAATTCCGTGGCACAAAGGTTTGGAGCCACCTGGATGTTCAAGGTAGCGACAAAGATATTTCCAATCTAGATCTCGACGTGCGTGGAAAGTATGAACTTTTGCAAGATTGCGGCGGACCCCTTGGTAGTCTCCATAAGAAGGAAATTTCAACGTCTGGGGAGAATATATACATGTTCATAGACCCTACGGAGTTTGGTCCTGACCAATTTGACTCCTGGGTTTTCGCAACCGAACACGATCGATTAGACATTGGTCAGACCCGGGAAGTGATTGCTCAACTACAGCCGAACTGGAACGCGTTTGAGCTAGGAAAAGAGCCTCAGTCCGTCAAATGCTGGTATCGGGAATGGGTCAAGTCTCCAAATGTCTCCTTGGGCGTGTATCTTCCATCGGCGGCCGCTACTTACCACATCCTGGACCGCAGTGCCCTTTCTAAGTTCTGTCGCTTCGACTGCAAAGACGCTTACGCACCTATTTTCAACTGCACCGTTCCTGCCACTTCTGATGAGCTAACGCAAGAACCTGGAGTATGGGAGCGTTCGGAGTTGATGGAGTCTCCTGTACTCCTTCAGAAATTTGCGTGGCTTATGCAAAAGGCCATTTCGGTCACGCAGTTTTCTGAGTGGATTCCTGTCAATCCTCGCAAAATGGCATCTGGTCTTGAATGCGATCTCTGCGCTCCTCCAAAGCCACGTCTGACGTGGGCTCGAAATGAAAAGGACCGTGTCTGCGCATACGAACATCCTGAGGATGCGGCTGCTTATGAAAGAAGTGTGAAAAACAGACCTGCACCTTTCCTTGGGTTTGTTTCACGAGACGAGGAGTCAAATTTGCATTTACGGATCTGCCTCAATATGATCACTCTTCTCCATCAAGCTTTGGGCAACTTGCCTCGCCTTTCTCTAGCGCCATCGCTACAGTGGCGCTTGTGTATTGACGCTACCGGGTTTGTGCGACAACGTCTTCCAAAACTTATTGAAACAAATAACAAAAACGGTGCCGAAAGCTCTCAACCTCCAGGGTTCCGAAATTACCCTCTGCGTCCAGAACAGCTGCGGTCTTTGAAGTGGATGCAGGAGCAAGAATCCGTCGCAGTTCCACCGTTCGAAGAAGAAGAGGTCGTTGAAGCCTTACTGCCCGTTATCAACTGGCGTGCTGAAGGCAGAGCGTCAGCTAAAAGAGTTGTCAGAGGTGGGATACTTGGCGACGATGTTGGGTACGGCAAAACTGCAATCTCTCTTGGATTAATGGACACCCAATTTGAGAACGATTCGAAGTCCGTTCCCACGGTTGCTGATGGAGCAGTTCCGATAAGGGCGACTTTGATTGTTGTGCCGCATCACTTATTCGATCAATGGCTGCGAGAGATTCGCAAATTCTTGGTCTCGAAATATCGTGTACTACAGATTAAGACGCTCGCTGCGCTTCGCACGTTGACAATCAGTGAAATCGAGAAGGTGGATATTGTGCTGGCATCCGCCTCGATATTTCGAGGCAATAACTATTACGAACTCATGAGGTTGTTTGCTGCTGCGCCAGAGGTTCCACAGGGTGATGGCCGTATATTCGACGAGTGGTTCCGAGATGCCATGAATGGTATCAGAAAGCATATAACGCTTTTGCGTGCCGACGGAGCCCAAATCGACGTACCTATGAGTATTCGAACAAAGAATGAGCTGTTACGAGAGGAGGCCAGTCTTTCCAAATACAACCCTTCCAAAAGATTAAAGGGTCAAAAACTTCAAGATCACTTGGCGACGGGCGGCAAAGCCTCTGCGAAAATGAGCGACGAAGAGCTAGATGCAGAAGATCTTAAGTCTGAAAATAGTAAGGGTTCGAAACCGAATGGCAAGACAGGCGGCACCAAAATTGGTAAACGAAAACGCCTAGATTCAGACGATGATGAATACTCCGAGGACGATGATTACGAGTCCGATCCAATTGTCAAGCCAAAATCTCGGGCGGCGCGTCAGCCAAAGAAACCAAAGGCGAAAAAGGTCGTTACCGCGGAAGCTAATAACAAACAGGCAGAGGCAACCTATCACTTTCATGACGCAAAATTCGACTGGAAACGTCTGCGCAATCCTTTAATTCATATGTTTGAGTTCACCCGCGTTGTCATTGACGAATTCACATATTCGAAAGAGAGGAGCTATACTGCTGTGCTTGCAGTCCCTGCGAGAAGCAAGTGGATCCTTTCCGGCACGCCCCCTTTGAATGACTTTGCGGACGTGAAATCATTTTCTCCTTTCCTTGGCATCAACTTGGGAATTGATGAGGACGACGTGAAACGCACTGACAACGAAAGATTGAAATCAATTCAACGCGACAGAACAGGTATTTTTTTTTCTATCAGAATTTTTCTTTTTGCAGAGCAAATAAACTGACATTTATCAGAGGTTGAACAGTTCCAACCATTCATCACGCGGCGAAGCGCTGCATGGCACAAGAGACGACACGAGATGGCTCAAAATTTCCTTGATCGGTTCATGAGAAAGGTAAGGCTTCTGTTGTAAGCTAAGTGAACGGAGATTGACTTCTTGCAGAACGTCCCAGAGATTGGCGAAATCCCTTTCACAGAACATGTTTGCGAAGTTGTCCTCGCTCCAGCAGAACGCGCACTCTATATCGAGCTGTTTGTTCAAGTGATGTCGCAGAATTTGAGGATGCGAAGGCAAGGAAGAGGATTGTATGATGCGGCCGAAGTCTCTCGATTGAACGACATTATAAGCGGTTGCGATAGCCCTGAAGAAGCGCTCGTGAAACGATGCTCCCTGTTCTCCACTGACGATATTCTCGATGATGATAACATTGTTTCTTCAAGCGATGAAGATCAAGAAGACGCAGCCCCAAGAAGGAAACTTGGTGCAGGCAATACCATCCTTGATATTCGCTACAAAGAATTGAAGGACTTAGGAGCCGACCTACAAACCAAATTTCGGCAAGCAATTTGGCTACGATCGAAACTCGACGGTGATATCAAAACCCACTTTGATAAGACTCTGAAACTCATCGAATCAAACACTGGGGCGGGTGAATTAGGAGATAATTTGGTGAGGAGAATGCTTCGGAAATGTCTTGATTTCGCAAAAGCAAATTCGAAAGAACGGGATGGAGAAAATTTCTACGTCACTGCGCAAATGGTAAGTGAGGTCAAATGAATTGTTTTGCGATAGGTAACTGACACCTAAACAGAAAAAGAAGAACTCCAAAGAAATCCGTCCGGAATTTCCTGCGACAGATAAAATTCTGATTCAAGATTTGAATAACTGCAATGACGGCATCCGTCGACTGATCTCTGAAACACGTACTCGAGCCAGAGCATCAAGAATTTTCCAGGCAATCCGCTATTTCCAAACGTCAGCTCAAAATGCCGACTATCACTGTCATTGGTGCTTCGACGTATTACATGACCGGAATCTAGTATATCTTCTAGGCGAGTGCGGGCATACAGTTTGTGGTCCATGCCTTGAACTCCGCCAGATAAAGGGCGAATGCGGATGTGATGGTTGCACGGCGACGCTCGAAGGATACAGAGTCATTGAGGGAGGTGATTTTGCAGAAGACGCATCAAGAAGCATGGACGATTCCTGGGCTGATTGCGGAGGTAGCAAAATAAGTGAACTTATCAAGCTCCTTCAGGACAAAAGCAGGATCCCTGATGACGACCAAGTGTTGCTTTTCATTCAGTTCGCGGAGCTGATCACAGCAGTGTCCGCAGCGTTGGAATCGGCAGGCATCAAATATATGACAGTCACATCGAACGATCGGTCAGTCGGAAGAGCCTTGGCTGATTTTCAAAATGGAACCGAGGAAGTCAAAAGCAAAGTCCTCGTCCTGGCATTGGGAGACGTCACAGCATCAGGCCTGTAAGTTATTTGGGCTTTTTCTTTAACCTTGAAAACAAGTGAGATAAGTGACTGACATCTGCATTGCGTTTTTTAGAAACCTCCAAAATGCGAACCATATCATTTTCTTCCATCCTTTGGTCGCTCGATCCCAATACAACTACGAATCAGGCATGTCCCAGGCTATCGGCCGCTCCCGCAGATATGGCCAACAAAAACATGTGCACATCTACCACTTTTTGGCTCTGAAGACAATCGAAGTGAACATCTTTGAGCGTCGTAGACGCGAATGCGTTGTGAAACGAGATGACACGTTTATTTCCGTCCCTAAGAGTGAGGTTCACGATACTGATGCGGCGGATTGGAGAGGCTATCCGTTGGAGGGCAGCAATGCAGCACCTTTTGACGATGGGATTGATGAGGATGAGTGAAGATTTGGTTCTGATTTTCGATCAAAATCTTCCCGCATTGTCTTTTTATTTCTGCCATGTTATCCAATGCCTGTCCTTGGAACCTTGTGATCCTGTGTTTGATTTTGAAACAACTCAGTAGTATTATGGTGCTTCGGGGGATGTTTAATAGTATGGTGCTAATAGAGGTGTAATACCATTGCTTCAATTCGGTTAACGTGCCAGCCTTTGTTGATTTAATATCGGGAACGAATATATTAGAGTGTAAGCGAGAGGCGGAAGGAGAATCAGAAAATCAAGGTGTCTGGGGTTTGAGCAACACTATTTGCCTGATATCTAATGAAAAAAAAACCTCTATCGACTCTTAGGATGTCGCCCGCGAAACTTTTGTTCTCGGGTCAAACCAGTCTCGAAAGTGGTTAATGAAAAGCATGGCAAAGTGCAGATCATAAAAAGACTACTATACAACAGCAGGACTCAATGACAAACAGCACGGAGTATGTCCAGCCGGATATATTCCTATGTCTGAATTATAGCATAAGTAAACTTACAACTCTCCATCCGTTCTCAACGTCTCCGTGCTCCACAACGGGCTTGTCAAGTTGGTCAATCCAGCACTGTTCTCGCACGAATCTCTTCCGCTCAAAGGTCCAGGAGTTGGAATCTTGACTTTCCCAGATGTTCCGGATTCCTTTAAGGCATCAAGCAATTGAACGGCAGTTTCGGGGGTCAGATCTTCGTAGTAGTCGTCGTTGATTTGGACCATGGGAGCATTTACACATGCGCCAAGGCATTCGACTTCCAGTACGGTGAAGAGCTTGTCTGGTGTTGTTTCGCCGTGGGCGGAGATACCAAGGTGTTTCGTGATAGCCGCGACAATTTTGTCACTTCCGCACCCGCCGAGTTGGCAAGGGGTCTGAACGCCGAAATTAGCCCTCAATTTGTACAGGTCAGGTTACAAGGTGGAAAGGGACAAAACGGGGCGCCTTACAGTGGTGCAGATTTGGACGTGATATTTCCCTACAGGCTCCCGGTTGTACATTGTGTAGAAGGTTGCGACCTCATAGACTCTCATGGGGGGCATCTCCAGGATCCGCGCGACCTCGTTCATGACGCTGATGCTTGTCCAGCCTAGCTGCCGTTGACCCAAGTCTAAAAGGGGCATAACAGCCGCCTTTTTATATTGTGGAGGATATCGTTTGACGATTTCATCGATCACTTTGAGGTTTTGTTCGGTGAATTTAAAAGGAATGTTAGGGTTGTTTTCGGGAGTGTTTCGATGCTAGAGTGGATAGATGTTAGCTTCTGCAGTTTATTGAATAAATTGAAGGTCTTTAACGGGCTGTAGACTTACAACAGCGACAATCTCGCTGAGGACGGGCGCAGCAGCAGTGAATCGACGGCGCTGTTGAATCGGAATGTGTCGAAAGGATTGGCGGCACTGCCGGAGCGTGAAGGGTATAAGTTTTGACGCCATCCCGAAAAATATGAGCTAAAGCAAGGGCAAATTGCCTTTTGACACAGGCGCTGTGCTTCCTTGCGAGCAATTGAAACAGCAATGGGCCGAGGAGTGTTTCTATCTTCGAGATACTGATAACTGAGGCCGATAGTTGAATGTTGGAGACACGAAAGAATCCAGCCAATCAGAATTCCGCGAATTCGAACTTATGTCATCATCGCGATGTCACCAGATCCGACGACGACCTTCATGTTCAACGTCCAACACGCCCATGATTGTGGCTTGAAAGGAGCAAAACAGACAGCTGCTATGCTAATTCGATTTATCTTTCATTACGGAGTCATCAAACAGATCGTGTCTCGCCCTCGCGCCAATTTTGCATTCCGCCAGCGCGTGTTTCCAGTCCTCCCGCGTCACGATAAACACTTGGTCCGAAAAATGTCTTCCCAGACCACGTCTCTCTCTCCAAAATTCAAACTAGTCTTTTTCGTCCCTCTCTCGCACCTCGAGGCTTGCAAGGAGGTTGTGTTTGCCACGGGTGCGGGCAGCTATCCCCAAGGCAAATACAGCAAAGCGTGTTTTCAATCGCTAGGCACAGGCCAATTTCTCCCTGGAGACGGTGCAAACCCGAACATTGGTCAGGTGGGAGAAGTTGAAAAAGTTGAAGAAATGAGAGTGGAAATTCTCTGTCTAGGGAGAGACACTATGTTACGGGCTGTAGAAGAGCTGTTAAGAGCGCATCCTTACGAAGAGCCCGGCTATGAAGTTTATAAGCTGGAAGATGTTTAAGAGGGCAAAGTCCTATTATCGGTTATTACAACCACAATGACGAAGGGCCATTCTTTTAAAACGAAGCCACAGACATGTTTGTCAAGCTTGGCAGCCGGTGGTGCAATTTTGCTAGCTCTCATGCCGTTCCCAGGTATGGACTCCCATGGCGGCATGATCTAACTCTTTGGATGGATTCAGTGCTGATTTCACTTGAATTACAGCTCGAGGCACCTTTGATACTGTTTTCAGCAAGCCAAATATGTCAATAGATGCCAGTTTCGCGCTCATATCACTACTTGCTCTTACAAAGGAATAATCCAATAATTAGGTCTCGTTATTTGTTTTCCGAGCACCTTTCAATCCCAAGAACTGATCTACGACCAAAACCAGTGTAAAAGAGAGAGAAGAGAAAGGAAATAGATTTAGGTGAAATGCAAGTTACAGCAGCAATTGCACACTTGCCGTATTCAATCCAGACCGGCGATCTTCTGTCCGTTGGGAATTTTAGCTTCATACTCCAAGGTCAACTTGACTTCAGCACCTTTCTCCAATTTGAGCTCCCACTTGATCTCTCCCGCCTTTCCCATGCTTACCGTCCCTTTTCCCCAGGCAGCTTTAGAAGTAGCGATTTCCTGCCCAACTTTCGCTATATCGCCTTCTTTGGCTAGGCCTTTGGGCTCGACGATACAGATTCTAAGTCTCTCATCTTCGCTGATAGGGACCTGATCAAGAACCAAAAGTGAAACAGGGACGGATTTCGTGTTGGTGATCCGGCATGTCCGCGTGAACAAAGCGCAATCTTCTTTGTTAAAAAAGCCCGTGGTTGCTCTTCGCACCATTGGTTGAGCATATTTAATTTGAAGAGCCGGGTCTACCCCGAGCGAAAGGCTTGCTGTTCTATTTGGCGCGCAGTCGGGGATTCTGGTTGTCCCTAGAAAGGTCCCATCGAGCGTTAGACCAGCTCCGCCGCGCAAAAATGTGGTTGACGAAGTATTGGTGATTTTGGCATTGAGAAACGCAGCCGGCCGTAGCTTTGGGATGACGATGTGAGAGAAATTAACCGAAGGCAATTCCAGCTCCGCGATCACAAGACGTCTCGGCGCGGACGATGGGCATATCGTGCGGACACCAGGGATATCATATGTGGTTGTGAGTCCAAAGTCCTGCTGCGATGACTCTTGAAATTCGAGGGCGTTGGAGGCAATGGAGTAGGCAACAGATGCTAAGTCGGCTTCGTCATTTGAAGCCATGCGATCTCTCGTGTCATCTAGCCCTCTCGCGGAAGCAAATGCGAAGTTGTTAGTGGGACCAAAAGAATCAATGGCAACCTCACGCCTGGATCGTGCACTGAGGAATTCATCCGGAGCCCCCGGCCATGGTCGGCGTATCCCTAAACTCTGGCGATTACCCGGTGACGTCGAGCGAAATGGATATTGATTCTGCCGTGGCAGCGGTGGTGGTGGTGGTGGCGGTAGATTCTGACAAGCGGATCAGGTTAGCCTCCAGTTACTCATGCTTCCGTGCTGACCAGGAGCTAAGCCTCGAGGTCGTGGTCGTTGGTTAGGTAGACAGTTTATTTGATGAAACTACCAACTCACCGTAAAGTTATTCATTTGCCGAGCCCTAACTTCCACCCGATTTTCCAGTCCGTCGAGCCAGTAATCCTTGCTCTTCGACGGTGGAATCTGGGAATCGTACTTGAGCAATTTGACCGTCCATGGACTCAGGAGCGGAATCGCCTCATTCACGCCAGAGAAAGTTGTTTGTGATGTTGAAAGAACGACCTTAACATCTTTCCACACCTCGGATGAACCATTTTGATATTCGGCACGATAGATCACTTTCCCAGATGACATCGGTGTGTTGAGATTTAACTCATAGCGAGGGTTCCAACTCGCGCGACTAATGACATACGTCAATGACAAAGTGACTAAACCAGGACACGGATTGAGGCCAGATTCCCGTCTTTTGGCTGATGCCACCGAATTACGGCGACTCGAACCTGCAGAGGCATGTTCAAACCCATCGAGGCGCACAACCAGCTGCGTGACTTGGTCTGTCCAGAACCGCGTCATTTCCGCCCTGTCTCTCTTTTTTTGCAATTGATCCCGCACACGGGCTATGCGCTTTTGCTCACGCCTCTCACGTTCTGGCTTAGCAGCGGTATTTCTCGCACGGTCGAACTTGCGTTGCAGTTTGTCTTTGGCCTTTTCAGCAGTTTTGAGTTCCTTCTCTAGGTTTTTGATGGTTGCTGAAATTTGCTGGCCTTGTAGGGTGAATTTTTGATACTCCTGTTGGTACAGGCTGAGATACTGCTCCAGCTTGGAGATTTCGCATGTTTTAGAGGTGACTTTGAACTCTTCGAGGAAGTCCTTTGACTTCTCCAGTGCATGTAACTCGCTTTTGGCGGCGTCCAAGAGGTTTGTCAAGCGAATTCTTTCATTCTCTGCTTCGTTTAACTCGGTCCTGTCCACTCCAAAATCGTTGTCAGAGTCTTCCTCGTCGAGTGACTCCTCTTCTTCCTCGTCGGGAATAACATCATCAAACTTCTCTCTCCGAATCACCACCGAAGCTTGGGTATCAGTGATAGTAGCCGGCCCATGTCCGGTGATCTGGATGGAATCGGTGAGAATCGACAAATCAAGGTCACGAATTGTTATTTCATTTGGACCGGGCTAAGTAGGAGAGGGAGTCAGCTCGTGTTCATCATGAACCGTTTACCATGTTTCTCCGAAGGCATGAAATCTTTGAACCAAAAAGGCCCTACTTTGATTTTTAGGTCTGCAATTTCGCGGGTAATGGTTGCAGAGTTTGGGCTCAGGTTCACCGACTTTGCGATGGTGTCCCCAATGTGTATCTCAATGGCGTGCACGCCTGACTCCATGATCAAAAGAATTTGGGGGCCTTTGATCAACTCAAGATTGGATGTAGATACTGCTATGGATATCCTAGGCTGAGGATTAAAAGCTCATAAACGGATAACAAGTTTGCGAAGCCTAGGATTAAACAAGATCTTTCAGGGAGGGACCCGGCGCTTTATATGCCTCTGTTTCGGGAGGGATGTGGGCGACAAGGGAAGACCGCTAGGCAGCTAGGTACAGTATTACTATATAGTACGACGGTGATTATGCAGCCAGACAATTTCAGGCTCTTTGATCTCTCCAGAATTGCCTCGTTTTAACGGCGATAGTTGACAGTCGTATTTACGCGGCTCGGCGAAGCCCCGCACAGCATTTGCGGCTGAAGGCACCAATTTGTGTTTGCTCTGTTTGCATCATTTTGGGAGCCGCATCCAATCGCCATCAATTAAAGGAACAAATGAATAGAGGTGAGCGGTCTGGATATCCTCCACGAGCGAGCACAGAGTTTCCTAGTAATTAGCCTGAAAATATGAAGATTCTGGACGGAGTGCTCCGGGATAACACTCGTGACTGTTGATTCTATCCCAGGCTGTCATAGATTCGGGCTGTCGAGTTTGCTGCCAGCGGAACACGGAATAATATATTATCCTTTCGTCGGGCCGCTGAAATTCCTAGAGCTCAGCCAATCACAACCTCGTGTGCTCCGAGGTAGAGTTCTGATAAGCAGCTTACATAATTAGCTGATAAGAGAAAGATCGGAAGTTTGGTGACTCGAGTCATCGACGCGAGCTCCGTGGGATACGCAAAGCAACTATCATCTTCGTTACAACTAGCTGAGCAACTGCTGGATGGGTTATTGATTCATGCGCTTTCGGCGCCTACTGCTACTCACGGCCTTTTCCAGAATCCCTACTCTCTCCTCTCTTCTGAGGAACACCCACCCGTGCGGTTGGCAGGCCGCAACCATGGCTAGTCAAGTTGCGCCCCAGCGACTGGGAATCAACGGGTCTAGCACAAAAGAGACAAGAATACTGTCAGTTCAGAGGCTTAATGCGCCGATCCAGGCCAGCGAGGACATTCGGAAACGGTGGGAAACAGAAAAAGAACGGAGTAGCGCAGAAGCCCAGGCACTTCTCGAGGCAGCAGAAGCTCTGCGCACCGGTGATGTACCCGTTGCATTTCCAACAGAGACAGTATATGGCCTAGGAGCAGATGCAACCAGAAGTGCTGCCGTTCAGGGTATATACAAGGCAAAGCAACGGCCGTCAGACAATCCCTTAATTGTCCATGTCAGTTCCAGAGAGCAACTAGAACGGCTTTTACTACCACCAAATTGCTCGACTATACCGAAAGGAAATGATTCCCAGGCCCCTTCTCTTATTCCGTCCATATATGAGCCACTGATAGAACGATTCTGGCCTGGTCCTTTGACGATTCTAATCCCAAATCCAAAGCACTCGCCTCTTGCTCCCGAGGTCACTGCCGGTCTCCCCACCTTTGGCGTTCGTATGCCGTCCTCTCCTATTGCTCGCCTTCTTATTCAGCTCGCTGATCGACCCTTGGCTGCTCCCTCTGCGAATGCCTCCACCAAACCCTCTCCAACAACAGCCCAACACGTTTTCACAGACCTTCAGGGTCGGATTGATATAATTTTAGACGGTGGATCTTGTGGCGTGGGAGTAGAAAGTACAGTGGTTGATGGCTTAAATCAGCCGCCCGCTATTCTGCGGCCTGGGGGCATTGGGATTGAAGAGATACGTGCATGCCCCGGCTGGGAGGATGTGCGTGTTGGTTACAGAGATGGTGCTCTGCAGGGTAAAACGGCACCTAGGGCACCTGGAATGAAGTACAGGCACTATTCGCCAAAAGCCAAGGTCGTTTTGTTTGAAACTGGTCAGGAGATGTCTTTGGTTGCGGCACGAATATCTCATGAGCAAAAGATGTTCTCGACTCCTCGAAAAATAGGTGTCATTCGAACCAAAACATGGCAGCAAGGCCTGACAATGCCGGTCCAACAAAATATTTCCATCTCAACGAACGGTGCCGATGCCCGTAATGATGTGTCCTCTTCTTCCAAAAAACACGACGATATCTCCTCCATTCCTATGAAGCACCTATCAGTCGTTTGTCCTACCTCAGATTCCAGTCTCCTAACACCTACGTTCGATATGTTAGACATATGTCTTGGATCAGACACACATTCGATCGCAAGAGGGTTATTTTCCGCTCTACGCACCCTAGACGAAAACGACGTTACTACCATTTATGTCGAGGGCATCTCGGACGCAGAAGGAGACTTGGCGGCAGCAATCATGAATCGATTACGAAAAGCTGCTGAGGAAGAGGTTAAAGGCTGAAATAATGCCATTTAATGACTCACGGATATAATACACCAAATTCGATATCCAGCACAGCGATAGAATCAGCGAGCTCAACAGGGGGTTTTTGACATGAATCTGGAACTTGAATATAGACGACTTTACGATCTCTTGGACGCTGAGATAGATAAAAACACATTTTGCAATTTACTACATTTTGTTTCTTTCAACCCGTTTTTTGGAATCATCCCTTAGTTATACTGGTAGCCAATCAGTTATGTACAAGACTGGAGCTACGGAGTGGATGCTTTTCCATTGAAATTTGCACACCTTTCACATGACCAAATCATTTCTTCTTGCCTCCTTTTCCCGCAGACTTTCCTCCCCTTCCGCCTCCACCAGCCTTTTTCCCTTTACTACTACCTTTCCCATCGCCGGCGTTCGTGACAGTGCCACCCGCGCCGGCAACAGAAACAAGCTTAACCTTGCCAATAGGCAAGCTGTTCATGATCTCGTTTTCTCTCCACCCTTTCAACAGCTCCAACTCCGTTGCTGTCAGGTTCAACTGTTCATTCTCTTTAGACTTTGGCTCTTCAGAGCTTTGTTTCTCCTGGCCATCTGCTTCATCCGCGGCGGGTCGAGGTGTCTTCTTCCCCTTGACGACAGTAGAAGCGTCGATTATCCATTTCCCCAGAACCTCCCTCACTGCTTTTCCTTTTCCAAGTGTGCCAGGCTGCAGCTTTGCACGGTACATGTATTGCCCAAGCGCTGACCATGGTGCACAGACAGGTATGGCGCTAATGATCTCGTCTCCCGCAACAGGCGTTCCGACAAGAGTCGGCAAACTCGATAGGTCATCCGGCGTCTCTTCCACGCTTTCCTGGCCCAAACCTTCCTTTTGTCGCTGGAGCAATCTTTGGAGATTTTCTTGCTTTCTTCGCTCGGCCTGGGCGGCTTTATCATGTTGGGCTCGGCGGCGCTCCTTTTGCGCTTGAATTTCTGCTTCTCTGTCCTCTTTTGTCTTTTTCGGGGCAGTGTCTTTTGGCGCAGAACCGAGTAAACGGAGAGCCAGCTCTCTATCTTCTTCGTCCTGGTCTCTGTACTTGGATGCGAGCTTTTTAGCCTTGGCACGCTTGCCACGGACTTGCGCCTGGGCTTTCGAAGTGGAAGCCGATTGAATCGATAGGGTAGGCGTTCGAGATACAGATGATGCTCGCTCGTCTTCACTCTTTCTGTCCAGGTTTGCTTTTGTTGTTTCTAGACCTTGTGTTTCCATCAAGCAACTTTTCTGTTCGACATCTAGTGTCTTTGTATCTCCCAGTTGGTCTGATTGTTCTTGTTGTTCAGGATCAACTTCGTTCTCATCGTCATCGGACACGTTCTCATCTTCTGGTTCATCCTCTGCCAAGGGCGTGGTCTCTTCAGTGTTCTTCTGCCCGCTCCCTTCAGCGGGAGACTCGAAAGACACTTTGCCTTTTGTCTGCTTTGTTTCTAGCTCAGGCGTGGACCGAGCATCGACTTGCCTACCGACAGCCCCTTCCAAGCCCTTACCCTCCGGGGGGAATTTAAGCCCCCCTTTCTCATCTTTATTTGAACCTTCGATTTTGATCGCACCAGAACCCTCTTCTAGACGATGTCGCGTATGGTTCGCTACGCTACCCGGACTGATCTGGAACAGAACAGCGAACCCTAAAATAAGCTGACCAGGAGCCAAATGATTTTTCTCGCCGCGAATTACCACTCCGCCTGTTTCCAAAAATTCTCCAGAAGGAGTTGTCTTCGAGACTTGGTCAGCAGTAACCCACCAAGCACCCATTAACGCTTTTGAATCCCAGGCACTGGACGTCGCTACAGAAAATGTGCCAGCTTGCGCGAGTGTGCCCGGAGGAATGGGAGCATCAGGATCTTCGGTTTTATTTTTGATAACCAGTGGAATCGCGCCTTTTGTATCTGCATGGACGTACACGTCGCCTTTTCGAAGGTGGCGGTAGTAAATGATCTGATCCTGGAGTTCATCTCGACCCCTGATGCAAATGTTAGTCAGACTCTTAAAGATAATGTAAGGCTAAGTCAACTTTTGATAACTTACCCAATAACCAGATAACCATCAGACGATATAAAGAAGATAAACTTCTCAAACCAAAATGGCATTCTTGCATGTTTTGGTACTGGCTTTTCCTGCTTCAAACTTTGCTTCAGGTCAGCAGTGATCTTCTTCTCAGCGCTCTTGAGGGCCTCGCTGGACGCTTTGATAGTCTTGTCCTCTTTCTCGGCTGCCGATTTCTTCTGGGTATAATATTGGCTTGCGTTGGCCCAGGGCGTTAACCCAAGATCTATATCAATGCTAAGGATCTCGGCTTTGCGTGGTGTCTTTCCGCGGTCGTCATCGCTTTCATCTTCATCCTCGTCGGACTCGTCCGAATCGGCTTCTTCATCTTCAAAACCGGCTTCTGGCAGTATTATTGTGACGGTGTTTTCGTATAGTTTCAACGGAAGCTTTATCATTTGAGCGATCGGGTTCCTTCTGCTCTGCTCCATTTCGATAAGACGAGCAATCTCGACCCAATCCATACCCTGTGCAATCAGGCTGTTGACTGCCTTGATTGCCTCTTCCACCTTTGACAGATTTGCTTCAATGGCCTCTGCCTTTCTAGTATTCAACTGTTGGGCCTCTTTCAAAGCACCCACTCTTTTCTCGTGGTCCTTTTTCGTAGCTTCGAGCTTTCGTTTCATCTTATCTTCTCGCTCAGTGAGCCGGGACTCTAGTTTTTGAGTCTCAACTGATGAGTAATACTCATCAACAGCTTTATTGAAGTTGTCAAACAGCAATACATCGGTGTCAATGCTATCTGTGAATTGCTTAGGCTCGAAGGGATGGTAATCGATATAACTCGATTTGTCCGGTTTGGCTTCCCCGCCAGCACTGGTTGCATCGGATGGCTTATCCACAGCTTTTGCGATAATAAACCCGCGTGTATTTTCCGACCTAGAGAGCTCTTGCGAGACTATTTCGGCCTCTCGAAGGACCTCCATCAAACCATCCATTTTGTCACTTGCTGCCAGGACCTGATCTGGCCGTAGACTAGAATCGAAACTCGCGACATGAAGAGCATGCTCCAGTAGTAACGGCGGGTATTCGGGAAAACCAAGCGACAACGCCCTGCGCAAGGCTTCATCTTGCTTCTTTTTACCCCTTTTCGTTGTGGGTTCTGGCTGCGCAGCATCTCGATCCCTGGCCTTTTCCAGGCCACTCTTCAACCTGTCCACGGACAACGGAGGTACTCCACCATAATTCTGTTTATTGTCGAGGCGGTATTGTAATCCAATTCTGACTTCATCCTGATCTTCCCCCTCCGGCACAACCCTCAACAATGCGACGATCTTATACTCGTTGTCCGTCAAGATGATATTTCCAGAAGCGAAGAATTCCAGAAATAAATGGTAAGCTCCATCGCTCAGCTCAATGTCGATGATTCGATCTGTGCCCACTTGAGAAATGGCAGTGATGCGACGGGACTTTAAGAAGTCTCGAAGCCGGCTGACAAAGTGCGACGGTGCGGGGGCCGTTGCACGGGAGTATTCTGTCAAGTGGCAGCGGAAACCGGAGTCGACGATGAGCTGTTTACGCACATCGGGTTTTGCGATTTTGAAAAGGAATATGCGCTACAAATAGATTCGTTAGTCTTTCACATACTATAATTGTACTGTAGAGTCAGTGCAGAATGGACGGTGAAACACGCACCGGGGAGAGGTCGTAGATGTTCGATATTCGGAGGCCAACGAGGGTGGCGCAGAGTTCACGGCATATTACCTGTGTTATTCGAGTAAGTAGTCCGGTCCATAAACGTCACTCAGAAATTCAGTACCTTAACATCTAGAGAGGAAAATCTCTGCTTCATTGTGGTGTGATCTGAGTGCAAATGGTCCTACCGCCGTCGGGTGCTGTGTGTCTGTCAGCCTGAGCGAGAGATGAACTTCTTTTCAGCGTAGGTAGTAAACAGTGACGTAGGCGGGGTTCCCGACAGCTTTGAATATTCTACACCAAAAATTCTCGGGATTTTCTGCAAAGTAAATCAGTCTTAATATCGCAAATCAGACAATGACAGGATATCTAGTCGACGGGAAAAGGCATAAAATCGTGAAAATTCGGGGTATTATTAATCTCAAGTTTGCATCCCTCACGGACGACAAAGCAGTCTATACTAGCAAAAGAAAAAACCGATACACTAGGAAAGAAAAAGGGCAAATATCATGAGTGCATTTGATCTTTTCGAACAATCCCATTAAAAGAGCCCTTTACGCCGTGCCCATTATATCAAACAAGACGCCACTTGAGGCAAACCCGAATACCTCCAGTGTAAGACAATTATAATCCCTGCCGCAACTGCTCAGCAAGGCGCCTCTTCCCGAACTCCCATGCATTTAATAACCCTTGTTCTGAGAGGTCTATGTTCTTCATATTCGGCGCATCCGCTGCCGGAGCCTTGCTGACTCGCGACGCAACGACAACAGGGTCCGTCTCCAGAATAATTCCATCGTCCACAATCTCATCAATAGCAAGGGAAACCAAGTCGTAGTTTTCAATGATTGTCCGTTTGTCGGTGGATCCACTGGAAGAATATAAGATGCACCGATTAGCTATCAATCAAACTTCCAACGCATCAACACCATAGAGGTGATCAGGGGGCTGAATCTCACCCCAGCAGAATGGACAGTGCATCTCTCAAGGAGACAACCACATTATACAGCAGAACCTCATTCTCTTCCGCTCCGCCAATGACGTAGATCATCACATCACTCTCCATCTTGAACACAACCACCCGGTTGTCATAGAGCACGATATCGCTGGTTTGCTTGTTGGTCTTCTCCATCAGGCCCTTCTCAAAAGTTTTTTGATCTTTCAAAGTAGGATATGGGTTTGCACCGGGATAATCGAGCGAATTGGGCGGAATGCCCGCCGGGGCGTGTGGAGGAGAGTAGTATTTCGCGAAGATGCGCGACGAGTCATCCGTCGACATTATGAGGATGGCGTTCACGGAGAAAAGGGACAGGGAGGCCGGCATCTTGACTGGGTATGTTTGGCGTATTCAGCCCTTTCAATTGGAATATCTGTCAGATAATTGAGGTCTATCTTCGCTGTTGAATATCGCTCTTGTCCACTCCAGGTGAAAGAGCAACGTGGTGCACAGACGCCGAGGAACAGCTATCACGTGATGGATATTGCTGTTCCCTTATCTTATCAGATTCCCTCTAACCTCTGTTCCAACTTTCACTTTACGCTGTTCAAATGGAGGAGCAACTGGAAGATTATCATAAACAGAACAATGTAAATGCGGATGGCCATGAGGCTACAAAGTCAACACACTGAGCTCAAATATTGAGATTGTCTCCAAACCTAACCCCAGCATCCATCACCAGGCGTCTACAAGCATCCGAAGCAGCAACCACAGCATTGAACACAGCCTTTGCGCATTCATCTTCCTCCTCATCCTGGATTGGTCCCCTCTTCAATTTCCATTTCCTCCTATATCCATCTGGATGCCACCTCTTCTTCTCCTCCCTGAGATTCTTTTTTAACTCGTGAACTTTGGCCAAGTCCTGGAGGCCCCGCGACTGAACTTCAAAGACCAACTGACACCGATCGTTGCTTCGCATACGGCCTCTGCCACAGTAATGCCGCGGCTCACATGGTTTGAGGCCAGACGCTTTTAGGAAGAACGTGTATGCGTTCCACTGTCGCAGGAGGGAATCATCGGGCGCATGGACGTCCCGGTGCCGAAAACATTGTCTAAGCTCAGGCGGAATTTCTGACAGGCCATCCATTTGCAAAGTTTGAGTCGGCCACGGTATGGTGATCGCGTCTGCATCATTTAACTCGGCGAACTGGGCTCGCATCCACGCCAGGTTGTACTCGTCAAATGCAATCTTTTCGGCGCTAACGTGGCTCGCCTGTTGAACTTTTGGTCCTTCATTGAAGCGAGACGTGTTTGGTCTGGCAGACATTCTGGGTTGATAAAACAGCCCGGACCAACTTAGGTAGGGCCCCGAGAATCCGTGAAGCTTACGAGTACCGTCCTGGCTTGCACGGGCTCCCGGTTTGGTTTCGAGCCAGGTCTGGATCATACGTTTGATATTGTGGTGGGCTTTCTCCAGCTGCACACGCTCGTGGTGGATCTTTTCCCGCTCCGTCTTCAGCTCTTGCAAACACTCGCGTAGGGTTTTGATAGAACTTGCTAAATCACCACCAGGTTCTTGTCTTTCCTTATCACTGTCTTGTTCATTTGCAAATTTGCTGGCCAAATTTGGTTTCTCGGGTTCGCTTTCGGGTTCGGGTCTGAGATCGGGTTCTGGTTCTGGTTCGCGATATGCCATATCCAAGTCACTGCAAGTATCCATTTCCGTTTCTCGCATAGGAACATCGGTCGGAAATTCAGGCGCGTCATAGCTGGGGCCAAAGAACCCTCCATGATCTTCTTCTGGGCCACTGTGTGACGGCCCATCCGATTCCAGGTGACGAGTACCTCCCCAAGCATCGTATGTTTCCCTTGTCGAATACCCTCTTGTCCACAAGTCACCGTATAAAAACTTCGGCAAATGTCCATTCCGAGAATACCCATTGTTTTTAGGCCGATAATAGCTTCCGTCAAGGTCATTCCATGCGTCTGGGTTTGTATATCCTCGTTTCCCAAAAGGATAAAGCTTGAATGAGCCTCTCTGGTCTGTTGGGCTGTGCCAAAAGTCTGACGAAGGGTCCTGGTAATCCATTTTGGTAGTCCTTTGGCAATTAGGACTTTTCTTTTGAGCCGTTGAGGCTACGATGTCTGTTGAGGGCAGCTGGTCGACCACGCGTATGACAAATGCAACTGTATTCAACAAATCAGTGGTTCTAATACGAATATGTGATGCTCCTGGAACGTTCAACCCTATCTGGGATGACTGAATCAGAGGGAAGCAATGCACGAAGCTTACATCTACCCGAACGGGGTACTACTTCGCGTACGATGAAACTAGTACCATCAACCTAGTTCCTGATTGCGAACCAGCGAGGACCTGGGAAAACGATGACCCAAGAGCAGCAGTTGTCTCCAACCCGAAGTAATATTTCGTTAAATTGTGTTGTAAAAGAGAGTAAACTTCATATATCTGTTTCTGCCATCGTCCGATGGTCGGCAATTTGAAAGCGAATAGAGAAAGGAAAACCAAAATTCATGAACCGTCAAAACCACGGAGTTTATATAAAGCGGCGTAGGGTATATAAGAGGTGCAGGATACAAAATATTCGCAGGCATGGGGGAACCTTTGTTTGCTGCCAGCGTCACACCAGGCAACAAATGTTAAAGCAAATACCAAACATCATGTCAGGTTTCCCGGCAAGAAACCGTGTGACAAACAAGGATTGGTAGGGCTTGCACCTCGTCTCTGGCTTGATGACATCCACGGACCCCGTTTGTCATAAACACAGAAAATCATCCGTGTAAGGTCCAACATATGCTTCATTTCACGTAAAAATAAAAAAGATAATCCAAGGGCATATTAGGCGATCAGTCAGAGAAGATGGTTCCACCAATATCCCAAAAAGATTAATACAAAATATCGTAAAAGAAATGGCATAAAATTTCCCGATAGGTAAACATTATATCAGGAAATAATTCGTCTTCGAGATTGGGTATCCAGCAGTTTAGTTAGTCGGTGCGTTTGGTGGTTCAAAGGAGTTTGAATTGGGACGATTGAACCAAGGAATCCAGCTTCCCCGGTTGGCCTTTTTTCGCGCTGCTTCTTCTTCATCAGTAGTTTTACCGCCTTGATCACCGCTGTCCAATTCTTTATTCTCCTGGACGAGACGTAGAGGGCGCAATTTGCTCTGTGTCATCACAGCTCCGGTGTAATTGTTCATACCAGAATTATGTCGGGGAGGGGAAGACGTTCCTTGGGAGCCGACTTCACCACTCCGATCGCTCAGCACACTGTCACGTTCGCCACCTTTGCTCGACATGGAGGCACCTTGCATTGAGTTGCGTTTAGAAGAGAAAGAGCTGGAGAACAATGGGGCTTGAGATAGGGTCGGGCTGATTCCTGGGCTCATTGGGCCAGAGGACGGCGACTTTCCAGCAGCACCACGATACAGTTGACCAACCACTGCGGCTGCAGCAACTCCATCCGCTTGGTCTGACCTCGTCCGACGATGCTGGACCGTTCGCGAGCGGTTCAGAGGAATTCTCGGGGCAGTTTCTGGGTTCTCATGAGGTGTGGGATGCGAGGTAACAAGCGCTTCTTGTGCGGTCGTAGACTGCATAAGTTGACTGACGGGACGAGGTTTTGGGCGCGCCGGCTGTATGACAGATTTGGCCCGCTGGATAAAGGTCTGTCCGGCGGCATCGTTCTTTTCCTGAGGGGGCGGGGGCAATTCCTTATCCAATTTCATGGACCCAGGGACACGGCTAACGGGGACATCATTCTCACTCTTGTCCAAGATGTGCTCAAAACCTTCGTGCTGTAGCAACCGACCGATGATTCTCTCGATATACAGGCTCAACGCCTTGTTGTGATCTATCTGGGTCTTAAGGTCGGCCTCAAGGCGGCGCCGCGACTCTGATTCCCCACCCTCTGCGGCCGACTCAAGCTCATCGGCTAGCGAGCCCGAGCCAGATGCATTGAGATGACTGTCAGCCGTAGTTTGGTGCATGAAATCGCCTTTGGTAAAATCACCATTCAAGGTCTTCTCGCTCAAGAGCAACTGGTAGCTCTCGTTGTCTTCCATTAAGCGAGCATTGGCCATACGAGCCTCGAGCAGTTCACGTTCCAGCTCGTGCTGGCGGCCACCACCCATATTTTCCATTTCGACTAACTTGATCTGAGATTCCGCCAATTCAAGTCTCAAGGACTCAATCAGCTTGTCCTTTTGAAGGATGAGTTTTGAATTGTTCCGCGATGGGCTGCGTTGGAGCTGGGAGGATGGCGCAAATTGGCCGTTTTCAACGTCTTGAGAGGAACGATTTCGGAAGGAGGCTAGATGCGAGTTAGCAAAAATGAATCTTGTTGTTACAAATCTTATAAAACTCACGAGATCGAGACAGATTGCGGTCGTTGTCTACATTGATCCGCATGTCTTTCTGGGAAATCGTTTCCTTTAGGCGTTGGATCGTAGACTGAAGTTCCTCTTCTCTGGCCGCATAGGCTTCCTTATCCTTTATCATGGCCATGCGTTCTGTCTCAAAGGCCTGTACCATTTCGCGAAGTTGTCGCGATAACTCCTTGACTTCACCTCGCAAAGCATTGATTTGGCCATCTTTCTCGTGAGTCTGTTCCTCGAGACGCGTCTGTTCCCCGACCGCCTCATCCAGTCGCATTTGCAACACACCGAGTTGTTTTCGGTACTGGTCAGACACGGTCTCTGCCTTTTGCACCTGCTCTCTTAGCTGCCCGATCAGCGCGGAATTCGCGGCTCTCGCGTCATCGTCAGAGGCGTTGGGATCCATAAAATTCCTCGGAACGCTACTCATGCTGAGGTTGGACCGTCCAGCGGGTCTCCTGGCTGCTGCACGAGCAGAGACGGGCGCGGGAGTTTTTCTCGTCGATGAAGAGCGCGCCAGGCCGTTGGGAGTGGAATTAGGGGATGAGAGATGGTTGTCGGTGGAAGAACGGCGAATTCCGGGGGATGGGGTGGATATTTTCCTCACAGAGCTCGCCATAGCACATCAAGTAGTAGCAGCAAAAACGGCGAGGTTGGGTTTCAATTCTGCGACGGGTTTTGTTGATGAAGGGGAGTCGACGGGTGTGAAGGATGGGAAGAAACAAAGTTGCAGGACTCGAGAAAATGTTCCCGTTGCTAGGGTTTCGCGCAGGACCAGTGGTGACAGGGGAGTCGTGGTCCTACATATGTGTGCATACGAAGTGAGATCCCCAACAGGAACAGTCAAAAATAAACGGATGGGGACTGAGAGCTATATCAAGAGAGTATCCAAAAACGAACAAAGCCCCGAGACGAACATCTGAGGCTGCGACGTCGACTTCGTGTCATGTCAGCTCCTGGTCGACTGCTGGCTGGATGCGAAGGCGTGTGGTCACTTTTAGCATTCCGGTCGGATTTAGCGTGGTTTCAACCGCAAATGCTTAGCTCAGCATAGGTTCCGGCCAATCAACAAACGGCATCTTGTTCACTGACTCAGCGTAATTTCGGGGCGGAACCACGTTAATCCTCCCTTGGCACTTCCACTTCACTTCGTCTTGTTGTGCCGCGATAGTGATGCGCGACGGTGTGTGAGGTCTCAAACTGCCCTCATCGTGTTTGAAGACCCTCGATCACGCCACGCGGCTGCCAGTCGGTGCGAAGAGCAGTGTCCAATGATGCTGGTTTGATTTGATTAAGATGAACACCCACTCAGCTGTGAAACTGCACCGCGTACGGAGTCCATGTTGTTTTATTCCCGGTTAGATGGTTCCACGTCTTGATGCTGGATGATCAATGCGCAGTCAACTGTCGGCCCGGGTTTGATCGAGTGGCGGAGGAATCTGCTTCCAGCGTAACTTGCTCCAGGCCAGATTGCGTGGTTCCAACCTCTGTCGATTTCGCCATTATTGCACATAGACATGATGACAGTAGCCAGAACCTACCTGTGACCCTCCTCGGCTTACGGAGTAGACTGCGCTCAATCTAAATATAAATCTCCATAGCCACAGCGTACCGTGTATTGTAGTCCTGACGTTATGCATCCCCGCCTCCCAGTTTGATATCAAGACCCAAGCCGTATTAGTCATCCCCACCTCAGCTCGCCCAATCAGGAAATTAGGGCTCAGGGTTCCGCCACAACACGCAAGTCGCTAGCGGAGATGATTGGAAATCAAAAGATCAAGGAATTTAATTCCCTTTAGAAGACGACGACGACGCCGTGTGTGATCCCGACGACAACAATCCACACATCACCAAATCTCGATATCCATTCGTTCGCAGGAAGTGCAAATACCCTCGACCAGAATCAGCTACAATGGCCCGTCGTCCAGCGAGATGTTATAGATACTGCAAGAACAAGGTTGGTGCTGTCTTTTCTCCCTCGATGACATCGACTGTTTCTGCGTGGAATTTTGGTTTTTGAAGTGAATCGCGGTGGTCCGTTTTGCTATCAGCTGCAGACGTGGTGGATTGGTGAAAACATGGATGTTTTGCAGAGGGATATAAAATGGGAAGCTTTACAGGCGAGGGATTGCTAACCTCTTGACTCTTATCTTGACAGCCGTATCCCAAGTCCCGGTTCAACCGTGGTGTGCCCGATCCCAAGATCAAGATCTTCGATCTTGGTCGTAAGAAGGCCAACACCGATGAGTTCCCTCTTTGTGTGCACATGGTCTCCAACGAATACGAACAGTTGAGCTCCGAGGCCCTCGAAGCCGCTCGTATCTGTGCCAACAAGTGAGAACAAGATCTCCCACCTCCTTTCTAAACGTCCTATGATACATTTCGCTGACATGTTCCCCCTTTTACTCTGATAGATACCTCGTCAAGATCTGCGGTAAGGAAGGTTTCCACCTCCGCGTCCGCGCCCACCCCTTCCACGTCGTCCGCATCAACAAGATGTTGTCATGTGCCGGTGCCGATAGACTGCAAACCGGTATGCGTGGCGCTTTCGGCAAGCCCTACGGTATCGTTGCTCGCGTCAACATTGGCCAGATCCTCCTCAGCGTCCGCACTCGTGACGCCAGTCGTGCCCATGCCATCGAGGCTCTCCGTCGCTCCATGTACAAGTTCCCTGGTCGCCAGAAGATCATCGTCAGCAAGAACTGGGGCTTCACCCCTCTCCGCCGTGATGAGTACGTTCAGCTCCGCAAGGAGGGCAAGGTCAAGATCGATGGTGCCTATGTCCAGTTCTTGAGAAACAAGGGCAAGGTCGAGCAAAACATGAGACGGTTCCCCGAGGCTTATGAGAATGTGTCTCAGGCATAAGGGGTTGGTTGTTTTTAATGAATGAAAATCCAAATCTGGGAGGAGTTGAACCTGGTAACTTGATGAATTGTTGTTATTCTGAGATGATATCAGTGCGTTATTTTGCAAATAATCCGAGTCTAGGCTTCATCCTCTGAATTTTCACCCAAACGAGTTGTGTTCTTGGCACGGAGTGAACTATCAACATGGCATATAATCCTCAATATGGTCTATGCATATGTTTCTATGGAAATATGCAAAATACAATCCCACTTTCACCTGCGACATGCAAATAGCCCCTTGTCAAAAGCAACAGCGTAAAACACAACTAGATGTGTCAAAAAAGGGCCCTTTAAACAAGATCCTAAGGGGTTGTCGAGTGGTAGATAGAAAACAGCATATGTAACCGTCCAAAAAATCCTAGCACATCATCCCACCCGTCATTACATTCTTCCCAAGTACTTTAGGCTTCATGGGAAGATTAAACATGTATGCCAGTACACCCTGGTTCTGGAAACCCAGGTATCAACTCAACAAGGCTCTTCGGCCTTTCACTCGATCACGCTGTGTTGTAGCAGTTATGAGAATGAGGTATCAAACCAAAAAGAAAAAACAGCAACATAAAAGGGACGAAAAACAGTAAACCAGTCGAAAAACTCCAAAGGGTTTTCAATTAAACATCTCCCCAGCTTCCCATCCCACCAGCGCCACCAACAGATACGATGGCACTGCCACTGCCTACACTGCCCCCAATATCCCAATAATGTCGACTGGACCCGCTTCCCAACGGGCCCTTGGTCGAAGACACAAGCGTACTTTGACTGGCACAGCTCGAGCCAGGACGGCGAATATGACGGAAGATGAGAGGTGTGGAGGAAGAACTGCCTAGGCGGGCTGAAGACATAGCAGGGGTGTTGACCCTGTTGGCTCGTAGCCCGGTACCAGAAGAACTGGTCTGCCAATGTCTGGGAGACGGTCGATGGGAACGCGCATGTGCGTCCGCTCGTGCCACGAGAGGATGATGGTGTCTAATTATGGACGCACGACGTGATGCGTCATGTTGTTCTTGCTCTTTGTGTGTGGAAGGAGTTGGTGTGCGGGTTCCGTCGTTTGAGAAGGGGGCCTTGCCAGCAAGACCTTTGCAAAGGTAACGGAAGACCATTTTCATGTCTAGGTCACGTTCCCAATATTCAGAGTCATGCTCGAACGTTTGAGAACGTGCTGAATCTTGAAGATTGCTAGCAGAAAGCGGATTTTCTTCCTCAATACCCCATAGAGCAGCGTGTTTAGAGGCAATGGGATCCTGAAGAATTGGAGCAAGGGTTGGAGTAAATTCTGGAATGGCATTCTTGGAACTGCCAGAAGACACTGTCCTGGACGGGACAGGGCGATGGTGAGAAAATGTCGACGACTTCGCCGTCGAATGATCGGCTTGTTCAACAGAAGCTGACGAATCGGTGTTCAGATATGTCGTAAACGCTCCCGGATGGTCATAAATTTGGTGGACTAGGATGCCCAGCTCGCGGGCAATCCGATCCAAAAACCTTTGCTGCCACGCATCATCGCCTGATGACGTCGATGTTATGCTCTTCAACATCTCGTCAAGGTCCTTTGGCCTTTCAGTATCGATTCTAATACCCGACTTTGAACCTGACGCAGCTGATTCGCCTTGTTGTTTTGCTTGCTGTTTCTCTTCTTCCGCTACTTCAGCGAAAGCATCGCCAAAGATCGCGGTGAGAATGCCATCATCGATACCAATCAAGTCTCGAATCACTTTGCGCGTAATTCGTCTCCAAAAAGATTCCTCATCTTCGGGGGTTTTTTGATGCCTTTTACTAGAGGTAGATTTCGTACTCTCCCGCAAAAGAGGCCTGGAATCCTGTATGCTTTTCACGGCAGCATTCGAGGTCTGCCTGGCAGACCCTTGAGTCGAGCGGCTAGCTCGACTATATCGTCTCCGTTTTGTTTCCTTTTCTATCTCTTGCAACAAAGCCCTGCTCTGCTCCATGCGCCATTGTTCAATCCGTTGCCATCTTTCCTTTTCCATGTCCCTGTTCTCCATCTCGTCAATAGAGTCCAGGTGTCGCTGGACACTTGACCTCCGTCGAGGTCGTATCTCTCCTCTCCGACGCGGATTGAACTGTTCATGCTGCCATAACTGTTCCTGAATATGTAGATTTGAGGAGGGAAAGGTCCCTAGTCCGTCGTGCGCGGGGAGCAAGGCAGGGTCGCTTTGGTGCAGTTGAATCTGGTCCGCCGCGGATGGGGAGTAGGGGCTATGTTCCTGAAAGGCGTGTAATCCATCATCAAGGCTATCCAGCTCAGTGGTGTCCTCTTCAAGCAGATCATCATGCTCGGGACCCAGATCGACATCTTCAATGCCAGATGGCAAGGCAGTTCCCAGCGAACCAAAGTCGCTCAATCGAGACCGGCCAGCGGTCCGAGGGGTCTGCTCTGTCGACGTAGTATGCGTACGATTCGTCGTTGAGAAGGCAGGCTCCGGAGAAAACAGCACCCATTCTTGGGATTCTTCCTCACGTGGACTATAGTTTGAGGGGGTGAGGTCGATTGCGGGCGGAACAGGACGAGCAACATTTTGGAACGACGGCCTTCTCTGTTGGACCTGGCTGGGAAGACGAAAGGCCATGACTGAATTACGATGCCAAACTGGTGATATCTGGGAGAAGAAGAGAAAAAGAGGGACTTCAGAGCATTAAAGAGTAATAAGGGAAAAAGAAAATATGACGCGATGGATTCGCTGGCGGTGAGATATCAACCAGCGGAACAAGTACTAAACACAAAGCGATGATGACTCTATCGAGGGATTATTAGGAGATCGGGTTTGCAGCTGATAAGGACATAATTGATATCTTGTACGCAGAGTGATCGAAGGACTGCGATGAAGGACTGCGAGAAGAGATGGTTTGACTCCAAAGTTGATGAGGAGTCGTGGTCACTCATTCGCCGCGGGCGTGATGTTGTATCGAGCGTTGGTCTGAGTTCAGGGATCTGATGATCAACCTTCCCCAATCAAGGAGGGGAAACGTCCACTTGGCCTCACCACGCGCGCCAACGCAAATCGTCTCTCAGCAGGACTCCAAACACAGATTTATCAACAGACTGAGTCTGACGGGTCGAGTGAGGCTGCAGACTGCTTTAGGATCTTTTCCCTTTTGGTTGAATAGTGACACTGTTGCTTGCTGGCCACGCTTCTCGTCTTATCATGTCGTGATGCCATCCGGTTGTCGTGATTGCGGTTGTGATGTCAGATGGGCCAGATAGCATCATCACCAACAAAGCTTATCGCGAAGTTCGAGGCCATCTCCACTGCTGTGTCGTTGTAGATTGTCTGGCAAGACAGATGGGAGATAAGCAATACATATTGCCACGTTCTGCTGTGCAATCATCCCCAAATAGTGCCATTTACGCGTGCGTTCCTACTGATGAGTCGTCTGGGGAACTGAGAATAGTCATACGATGTACGACACTATAGGCAGAGATGATGGAGTCAATACGTTTTGGAACAGTTGCTACAGAAGAGTTATGAACACCGCTGCATTCATTTGTTCTTTTCCAAATCCAGGGCACCAACTGTTGCCCAACATTGTGCACAAATCGGATTGCAACTTCGGACCGCCTTAAGTGAAATCAGCCACCCAGAGAGCCCTCTTCAGGGAATGCGTGAAGCGCAACGACAGGTGTTTGACTGGAGCCGGGATTATTTGAAACAAAACGCTTGCAGACATCCTCTGTTGACTCAGGTCGCGGATTATGAATCGCTATTTGAAAATTAGAACCTGAGCCGTCCTCAAACTTCCCGTCTAGGAACCGGCTAACACCTCCCCAATCCAATTCATCTGCACAGCGCTCACGCCACGAGCGTAGCTTCGATTCGTAAACACGTATTCATTATACATGATCGCCTCAACCTTTCTCCCAAATAAAACGCTAGACGGGTGAATGGCGACGGTCTGGTTCCCGACAATGGTCTTGTAGCTCCCATCTGGAAAGAGTCTTGCCGTGTTGCACGCGAAGCCGGTAAGAAAGCTTCTCAGAATTGAGACGGGATCGTAACTGTCTCCTGGAGTCCGGTTCGGAAAGGATTCGGCTCGTTTGACATCAAAAAGTTTAGCTTGCCTGCATTGTGTAACAAGCTGTTTGCGGACATCCTAGTTTAAGAGCGCCGTCAGTACGGAGAGATTGCTCTTAATAAGCAAATAAAAGCAATGAAAAAGAAGAAACACGTACCATAACGGCTTGCATGGCTCGGTGTGAAACCATATGCCGCTCTGCCCAAGCTTTACGATCGGAGTTCTCAGCCGAAAAGGCACGAACCGTTGTTAACATCGTCAAATGGTCGCCCTCTCTGCAATACAAATCTCGTCTAGCCTTTTCTGCCTCTTCTTTCTTCTCTTCCGATGTTGTGCTAAGGAAAATATTCTCTACGCTGAGGCAGGAGATTATGTCAATGACATCTTGCAAGCAATTCGGTCCATGGTCTGCTGCCGCCAGGAGAACTCGACCAAGAGGAGCCGTGAGCGGTAGTTTGGCGATTTGTCTTCCAATCGGACTAATTTTCCCAGTATCGTCAAGTGCTTGGATATTGAATAGCTGCAGCAATGCCTTTTCAATAGCTTCTCTTGGTGGAGGCGTAAGGAAGGGGAAGCCCACGATGTCATCAACACCCCTTGCTTTCATAGTCAAGATTGCTTGGCTCAAGTCGCACCGTAAAATCTCTGGCGTATTGGTTTCTTGCAAAGATAAATAATCCTTTTCAGTATATAATCGGTAGCATTGTCCAGGAGCTTCTCGACCAGCACGACCTTTCCGTTGAATGGCTGACGATTTGGAAATTGGCTTCACGAGAAGCGAGTCCAGACCTAATCGAGTACGAAACTGTTTCATTTTCGCCTTTCCGCAATCAACAACGTATCGGACTCCTGGAACTGTTACTGATGTCTCTGCAATGTTTGTCGCTAAAATGATCTTCCTCGTTCGTGGCGGGGCCGGCAAGAAGACGCGTTGCTGCGCGGCCTGCGGCAATGCCGCAAACAGAGGAGCTACTAACACCTTTGGCAGAGCCGGGTCCATATTGATTGCATAGTCGTTGATCATGTATTCGAGAGATTCAACGGTTTCCTGGCCGGTAAGAAAGACTAAAATATCGCCAGGCAGTGCTTCTTTGTAATGTATTTGATATATTGTCTTCAAGGCGGCGTCGACAAAATCAGGCACAGGATCAGGCGAATAGATAGTTGTCACGGGAAACATTCGACCCTTGATATGGCAAACGGCGGGCTCCTTAGGGCAGGATTTCGCGACATCTCCTGATGAAATCCCTCCATCGAGGGAGCCACCATCTTGCTCGGAATCCGAATTCCCTTTGCTGCCGTTTGTCGCTCTGCCCGACTTGGCAACGAGAGAGCGCTCCTTCAATCCCTCCTGGAAAAACGCGAGTAGGCTCTCCATATCAGCCGTGGCACTCATCACAACCACTTTCAACGGCACACCCCCTCTTCCCTCCTTCATTCCAGAGATCAAATTCCTCAAAAACCCTAGCAACAAGTCCACATTAACACCTCGTTCATGGACTTCATCCACCACCACCACAGAATACTTCGTCAACCACGGGTCACTCAGCATCTCCTGCAACAGCATTCCATCTGTCAAGAACTTGATCTTCGTGCTCGGCGATATCGACGTATCAAATCGCACCGAGTAGCCGACTTTACTCGCAGGCGACGAGTTTCCCAACGGCGTCCCCGTCTCCTCTGCCACTCTTCTCGCCAATGATACCGCAGCCACACGTCTCGGCTGCGTGATGGCGATACATCCGCCAACCTCGATCTTCATTTGCTTCCCATCAGCCGCAGACGGCGAGGGCACTTTCACCTTTTTCACACAGCACCACTCCTCGTCAACGAGAAACTGCGGGACCTGCGTACTCTTGCCGCTGCCTGTTTCACCAATAAGTAGCATCACATCGGTCCGCCGCAGATGCTGACGAATCTCATCCGCATGCGCAAATATAGGCAACTGTTTGCGTACTTCAAAGAGTACCTTTGCCTTTTCCTTGAGTGATACATGTGGCTTCCTCTTCATGTCCTTTGCATGTGTGAGGGCTTGTTTTCCATTTTGAAAACTCTTTCCGCTCTTGCGTGACGTGTCTCGCGCTCGATTGCCGGTAGATGTAGAACCGTCCTGGGCTTCCTCATCGTTTTGGAGAAGAACTCGCTTGGACGAAAAATCCGCTCTGACGGCGCGATCCGTATTGTCTTCTCGCTTTCGCTTTTTGGTTTTTTTTATGATTGATCCTGGGTCCGGATTCTTGCTTTTCGTTTTCTCTTCAAGGGCCATGGCGACAACCTTCAACTGTTGATGGATGGTTTTGACTCTTTAAGTCTCACACTTTTATAAATCAAATATTAAAATATCATAATATAGGGTATGGGAAGAAGGTTCGGAAAACCTCATCTGTATGAAACAACTCGCAAGAACATATTCTATGATCGTGGGTATCCTTTCCGAAGTGTTCGAAAATTGTGAGGTCGACATTGGAAGTTTCACTGCGTAAAATATACGGTAATATAATTCGATAGATTACCTTATCGACAAACATTGTCGGCCCATCATTATTCCGAAGATCTTCCAGACCTCAGCCGCAACCCTCGCCGACTTCAGACAAAACTATCATAAAAGTGATAGGAACCGGATTTGCACTCAAGTTACTAACATTCATACTAATAGTGTTGTTTTAATCGAACAATTTATCTGAACTGATAAGAAATTATTGCACCATCGCCCCTAGAAAAACTCCAAATACCGTGTCGTCAAAAGTCGTCATGCTGTTACATCTTTTTACTCTGCATCCAAAGGAGCCACTGGAGGTTGGTCATTCACCTGGATACCGCCTCGCTTCTTCTCGTTGCTATCCCAGAATGGGATCTTCCAGCCTCCTTCGCTTTCAGGTGTGGCCAGCCACAATCTCATGAGATGTCTGCGAGGAGCTGGTGGTGGGTAGTCCTTGTATGCTGTGCGAGCATGGAGCACGTGTGTGTTGGTAAGGAATTGAATGTCGCCGACGTCGAGAACCATGTGAAGCGAGAGCCTCAAGCATGTCTCTTCAAGGACATGCATGGCCTCGATTTGCTCGGGGGAGAGTGCGGGGATGATGCCTGCATCTGAGAATCTATCGAGGGAGCGAACATAGTATGGGTCCCATCTTAAGTGTGGATGTCAGTACATGTGTACGTCTTCCCAGCAGAAAGAGGCGTTGGGGATAAAACTCACTTTGTGTAGACGCGTCCCTGGCCGCCATTCTCCAGATACATGATACTGGTTCGGATGTATTCTTCCTCGCCAACACTGGTTTCGCCTTTCCGGTCAACGTACCAGATTGGCTTTGTGAGAGTCTCGAGGACATCTGGACGTTCCTTCGCGAGGACGTTGTAAACGTGGTGTGATGAGATGAGATCCGACTCTCCTCCCTCAAGGGCCTTTGCAATGCATAGCAAACCTACAATATCGCCGTCATCGGTATGGAAAAATTGGCTGTCGAAGATAGATATCAGTCATTGGCTGCATTTCGGTCCCTGAGCGCCAAACCTACCGGGCATTTGTTCTATAGATCCGCACTTTGTCGATTTTTTCGGAATCTTCTCCAAGGTCCTTGACGTGTCCAAGCACGTGTCCACGGCCGTTCTGGCTGACAAAGTACCCGAGATAGGTTCCAAGTCCCATATACACGACAGCGGACTTGTGGTTGCCCCATTCCTGGACTGGGAGACCCTTGAAAAGGATGAAACCTTTTCCATCAATGATGTCCTTTCGCAATTCGGCCAGGAACGATGAGAATGTCGGAAGGGGAAACAAGGCCTAAATTCGTTCCCATTAGAAAACGATCTCAAGTGAAGTCGGTTGTGCGGGTATCTTGACTCGAGACTTACCTTTGTGATACCAGTCAATGGGTTTCCGGCTGCCATGAAGGCGTCTGCGGCATGGCTCAGTTCGGCGAGTTCCTCGTCAGTAAACCAGTGGGTCCATTTCTCCGGGTTATTCTGATAGTCCTCTGCTTTCCATACAGTTGGTCCGGTAATTTCTTGGGGAAACTCGGAAAATGGCTTCACAAGGTCGTACAAGGGAGGGTGTTGTCCGGTGGTCTTGAGACCGTCTGGGAACAGGTCCAAAGGCACAGCCGGCTTCTGGAAGCCAGGGCCAGCAACAGCACCGGTTTCGTAGACGACTGGTGACATTCTGCCAGGAGTTGGAGTGGAAGAACAACTAGGAGGACTCTAGATCTGTGTGACAAAGGTATCGCAGGGTATTAGGGTGTCAGGCAAGCTGGGCTCCAAAATGACAGATCCGGGAGCGGGCAGGACGACTCCATATATACTCGCCATCTTAGAGCAAATGACGGAATCGTCTCCGCGTTCTTATCTGGAAAATCCGGGGTGCAGGCTAACGATAAGCACCGACTTTCGATTAGACCAGCAGTTGATCGTATGTAACGTCCACTGTTACTCCGTCCAACCCAAGAAAGGATAAGCACCTGAGCCTGCTCTTAGCACCGGATGAGGAGAAGATGTGATTTGATGTGCAAATCTAGCCAGCAAGCACCGACGGCAATGCAACATATGTAGGGATAAAATACCTTGTACCCATGAGAGCGGAATGATGAGATGCTGGCCATAACGCGTTAGAGAAGTTCGCAGACGGGCGCGTCGGCATCACAACCCCCCAAGCTATTACTGTTATTGAAGGGGAATGATCTTCATCAGCTCTACCCACCTATACCGCTGAATACAAGGACTGCTATGGTTGTAGCAACGTGGTGTGCGGAGCCGCCGGGCCAGATCATCAACGCCCAAAAGTCCAGATATCTCAATGCTCTAGCTATCTCTCCACCGCTTTCTCTCCTCTCGAGTGCAAGCCGGGTGGCGCCTTGCATGTGGTTATCTGACAACGCTCGAGCGTCCGCCATGATTGTATGTATGTACACAGTAGTAGTAGTCACAAGTTTTCCTCCCATCAGCCCTTGGCGCAAAGATTCGGCCGATGGGCCTGGATGTCTCGGGGCGGATCCGGAGTCTTGAGTGGGTAGGAAACGCCGAACCCGGGATTGTTTCTCGAGACTGGCGGTTGCGATCATGGCGCAGTTCTACCCGAGCGCCGAGTCTAAATCTCCGGGACAAGCAGAAGATAGACTCTGATGAGAGAGATGGAGTCGGTGAGTGTGGAGAAGGGCTAACGCAACCTTATCATGTCGTCAATTCCGCCGCTTGTGGCATCAATTGTCGCCATTTTACTAGCGGATTGTGAGAGGGCGGAAAACACTTCGAATCGGCTTGATATCGGCATCGCGAGTCTCCGAATCCAGGTTTGTGAAAGGATGGTTACAGGCACACCAGGGTCTAGGGTGAGAGGACCTGGTGCACAAGCACAACAAGGGTCTTGCACCACACGGATATCCTCGCTCAACCGTCAAGAGTTGATACAAAATTTTACTTCGGAGGCCTGAGAGCCTGGAATATCAAAATGTTTCATGTAATCGATTGAACCAGTCAAGAATTGCACAAGTCTCCCAGCACGTTTGTTTAATATCCCCCAATATAGACGATGCCCAAAACGCCCAAGAATTCCCATATATCCAAACATTTGCAACGACGCCCTGCTTTCGGCTTGGCCATGTTGCAATTTCCACTCGCAAATCAAGAAGCGGAACATGAATTTGTTGTTAACCGCAGCACATAATGATATCGTTCAGTGTTGTACTCCCCGTCGGATTCCAGATTTTTGAACATGGCACGAATGTACACTTCGTGCTTGCCCACGGGGTTGGCTACATGACAATGCAACACCCGGAATCATAATATGCCCTCTTTCTTCCCCTGCGGCGGAGTTGATATCTGATCCTGATGCAATCCGCCTGAACAACCCTGATCTGGTTCCCGTCGTAGTCATTCTTTTTGTCACATACAGGACAAGATCTCGCCACGGCATCGATGGGTCCGCCGACAGTAAAAGGGAGGATTCTCTGGTCCTTCAACATGTTGCATTTATCAAATCCAGCATCTTCCTCACACGGCTGGCCGATGCTGACCCATCTGTGGCCACAAGTTACAGACTTGAAATAGACAGTGCGACACATGACAGATCGATCGCGGCTTTGCCTCAACACCCGTTTCACCGGATATCAACAATAATAACGCGTCCAAGACCGAGCTGCAAGGGAGGATTCGGGTTGGGTCGTTAAGGGCTCGAGAGAGAATAATTTGCTAAGGTTATATCAAAAATGGACGGCAGGTATAGTGTATGTATTGGTGAGTCAGAGCCGGAGTTTCTGATCAGTACGCCAATGATAAATGTCGACAAAAGCAGTCAGACAAGACCCATTTTCTGAAAGAGCTAAACTTCAAAATGCCATTTTACCATGCTTGTGTGAACTTTGGACCATGTGCAGTCATCGCTTTGATGTTCTGTGTTTTGACAGTGACAGTCTTGGAAATTTCACCCCAATGCTTTCATGATTCACCGTCGTCTTTGTTACCTCTGTGTTTGGCTGCCTCCATGAGCTCATAAAGCTGGCCAATTTGTTGGTCTGGAAAGTATTTCTCACTGTCAGTGAATTGAGAAAATCGATCTGATCCTTCAGAAGACAACGAACCGCTCATTTTTTCTAATTTTGCTTTGTCTAGTTTTTCACCTCTCCAGGAGTCACCTTCCAGCTTTTGGGCGTATAGCTGCCATTCCGTCAAGAACCCGATCTAACAAGTCTAGAATTAGAACACTGCTTCTTTAGAAGAGATACCAGCTACCTGCTCACAATATGTATTGGATTATCAACATCGCGGTGGGCTCGAAATTCCGCCTTGATGTATTCATCTCCCAGCAATCGCAATTCGTTGGGAAGTTTCCGATGCGCTCGAAGTAATCGACGATAAAGCTGGAGGGGAGGAAGCAGGGCAAGTGGAGCAGGTCTTAACCCGCCTGGTGAACTGATTGTAGAAGACGACGCCATTCGTAGTATTGCCGTGACTCTCATCTTGATGAATCTGGGTTGGATGTCTAAGTAGATGCACGCGACTGAATGTGCGATAGGCCGTTGCAGATACAAAGGTTAGCCGGGATTGACGCTAGAAACGGCAGACTTGAGATGAAAGCGCAAATCGGAGTAGCGTTACTGTCTTTTGTTCAACAATCCGGCAGTTTTCAAGAGACAAGCGGTGATGATACAGCTTGTTCGAGGTTTTTGGCGTCAACGGCGGAGCTCCAAGATTCCCGGCCAATCGCATTGCGCTGCTTGACAACCAAGACACCCGCTCTCTTTATCCTCATGCTCACTCGCACCCAACATTGTCACTCACAACAAACCGTGGGTTGTCTTTGCAGCCATTAGAAGGCCAGCAATAGCAGCATCAATGGGACTGAGCGATATCTTTCAATAACCCGAACCTACGATCCCGGAGCGTCTCATTCCAATGCTACCCACGCCTTCGACATCGCACGTCTGCTTTGACACAATCTACGAACCAGCAGAAGACAGCTATCTCCTCCTCGATACCCTCTCCTCAGCCCCAGAAGCAGCATGGCTCTCGAGCAGATTCAACCACGGAGCAGACTCTGAACACTCTCAAACGAAGTTATCACCTCTCGTCGTCGAAGTCGGGACAGGCTCCGGAGTGGTGCTTGCGTTTGTGGCCGCGAATGCCAGACACATCATTGGGAGGTCGGACATACTGACCCTGGGGGTCGATGTGAATAGAAATGCTTGTGCTGCCACGCAGAAGACAGTGAAGCTTGCCTTGGAAGATAAAAAAAGACCATCGGAATCTCAGGATATCAACATCCCAAGTGGCGATGTAGAGCCACAGATAATTGCAGCTATAACAGGAGATTTGTGCACCCCGCTCCGGGCTGGCAGCGTGGATGTCCTTATCTTTAATCCTCCCTATGTACCTACACCAGAGCTGCCACTGCTCCCTTCGTCAGACCCAGAGAGACTAGGAATTGGTGCTTCCAAATTTGAACAGGAATCTCATTTATTATCACTTTCTTACGCTGGCGGAGAACATGGTATGGAGACTACAAACCGATTGCTGGAGGAGCTACCACATATATTAAGCCCTGACCGTGGCGTGGCCTACTTGTTATTATGCGCCCAAAACCACCCTCACGAAGTTATGGCGCGTATCAAAAATTGGGGGCCGGACTGGAATGCAGAAATCGTCGGTCGAAGTGGTGTTCAAGCCGGATGGGAGAGACTTGTGATTGTAAGGATATGGAAAGAAACAATTTTGTGAATGGGTATTGTGATAGAGTACTCCACACTCCGTAGTGCCTGTTGGAATCCTTTATTTCTTCAGGCTCACTCATAACTGATGTGATGGGTAGCAGCTTTTAATACGGAAGAAGTTGCCAGCCATGCATACACTTAGCGGTACATTCCACTTGACCCTCAAACTTGTACCCAAGTTGATGGTCAATTCATATGACCGCAACACGCAACCCAACGCGCTATTTTATCAGGAGACTGTCGAGGCCGATGGATTGGCAAATCGTAGTACCCGCGAAGCCGCTGACCACTAACCCCAGACTCAAAGGCAATCGCACGTAGCAGAATCGTAATATTGTTGCCCGCCATTAATTTTGCTCCGAGACTCAATGTGTATTTCCACCAAGCGCGAGAGAGACGTGAGATGCGAAAAAGCGAATTAAACACGCCAACGAGCGAAAAAGAAGAGATGAAATTCGTCCGTTCCTTTAGAAGCCGCGGCCCCTACCACGCCCTCGTCCTCCTCCTCCTCCTCCTCCTCTCCCACCTCTGCCCCTCGGCCCGCCTCGTCCACCACGTCCACGGTCAGTCTCCTTCTTTGCTTTGTTCTTAGGTTTCGGGGTATCATCTATAAGAAGCGTGTCCAGCGGTAGACTGTCTGGGAGGATAAAGTATCGAATTGTCGATCCGCGGATGTTGATTGTGTCAAGAGGGATGGGCTCACGGCCTTTGGGTGTCATCTTCACTGTGCGAAGGGCGGTGTTCATTTGTGGCGAAACAGAGGCGATGGTTCCATGCAAGATTGTGCCTGGTTGAATGGAGAAATCGAGAATTAGTATGTGTTCTGCGGACTTGGTTCAAAAGACTCTCGTAACGCGCAAAAAAGGAAAACGGTATCCGTGTGCGATAGAGAGAGATATAGAGCGCACCGCGAGTGCATACCATTTTTCAACTCAATCGTAACCGTTTCATTCGCGCATTTCATAAGGAACCTGATACAGCGGCATGTCAGTCGTGCACTCGTTTTCCGAATAGGCAGGTAATGCAGATATCAAGACTCCAAGGAATCAGCAAGATCGCAACGGGGCTACATACCGGACAAGCTTCATGGTGAAAGGTATTCGTCAGAAACGGATTCAGGTCTTCAAATGGATCTAATCAAGGGGCACAGCGGCAAGTATGCTAGTATTATTGCGAAGATACGACCTTTTCAAACGATGCGATGCGTGCTCTGGACGAGGTGAGCAGGTCGAGTTAAGCTCTGTGGCACGTGACTGTATCGAAAAATGGGTCACCATCACAGAACCTTGAGCTTCAACTTCCTCTCGTGACGCGCTCTCCGCCCGACGGAGAACATCTTTATGTAGCAGCATTAGCATCTTTTTCCAAATAAATAGCTTGATTCATGCTACTCATGCGAAGGCTCAAGAAAGCTTCCTTCATCCACCAGCCGTCCACTTCCTCCATGATACCACAGTAATCTACAAAGTATTGATGGTCTTTGATTGATTTTCCTGACCAAAATAAATATCATTTCCATCACAAACTTACGCTAAAACATATATGCTCTCTTCTCGTAGAAAAATCCAATGAAACTGGAAAAGTAGCAATAGAGTCGAACAGAATGCGCCAAGAAAGAAAAGACATGGGACTGTAGAAGGCTCAGGGATACAACACCTCACATACCCGGCCGACAAGCCCTCTTAAGCTCTTCGACGACACTGCCGCAGAAGCGGTAACCGGAGAAGGCATAGCAAGGACCCGTGAGTGCACCTCGATCCACTCTACGGCAGCGATGAATGAGAACGTGATTTTCACCTCATGTTCTGGTCCCTGGCCCGCAGACCACATATCGTCATCTGGCCCATCGAGAGTGAAAATCTCAGGCTCTGCTATAGATGTCCGTCTTTGTTGCTTTTCGGGGCGGCAAATGGCAAGGATCCTCGCAGAGGCCCGGATTGACCGAATATAGACCACCATGTTACTCCCCACAACAATAGAAGAAAACGACTCAGGCAATTCAGAAATTGGGAAAGTCGCAACGAAGCCCGTATGAAAATACGGCTGAGAAAGAGGATAAGGAACCTGCGATTGCGACGGCGAGTTGAAAGAGGCGAGGACCATGCCTTTACGTATCCTACCCAAGCAAGAAGACGGATCGATAGGGTCAATGCCAATAGTTCCAATCTGCTCATCGTGAAGAGATTTCACCGGTTGTCTTAGGTTCCTGACGCTGACCACGCGAACCTCTTGCCAATATGCTTCTGGGTGAGGCTGAGAAGCGTGTAGCTGTAACCGTTGAAGCCGAAGAGAGGTCAAATTATCGGGGAATGATTTACTGCACGTCGCTTTTGGCCGTTGAAAAAGGGGATCGTTAGATTTCGCTTCAAGGGGTTTCGGATCCAATTGAAGCGGACCAACAACCAAACGATCACCAACAGAAACCATGCCTCGGCGGATACGGCCGCAAAGGACAATGCCCCTGTCATTCTGACGATTATTCTCGTTCGAGAGGGAATACACTTTAAATAATGGCATCTCGAATACCTCGTTAATATCGAAAATTTGGCCATAGTGATTATTTTGTCGCATGATCTGGTGACGGGGTTGGCGATCGGGAAAGGCCAGTGATCGAAGCAAAGCATGTAGCCGGCCTATGCCGGCGCCCGTCACTGCGCTGGTAAGAACAATCGGAACAACATCTTCGGCATCGCCACCGATCGAGGCAACCGCGCCATCAGTAATTTCTCGGTCAGATTCGTGGATCATTTGCATGTCGGGCTCTGCCTTTGGCAATTCACCTGATCGGAAAAGTAGATTTGGCCTTCTGCCAGCTGCCTTGAGGGCAGACAGTAACGGGCTCAAGGCGCTCTTAACTGACTGCCCTGGAATATCGATCTTCGTGACAACAAGCACAACAGGGAGATCTAACTTCAGGCATAGATCAAGAAAGGCAAGGGGAAGGTCATCTTCGGCAGGGCTTCTCTGCTCGATATTTCCAGTGCCATTTGCTGGAATACAAAGTAAAACATAATGGGGTTCCCAGCTCATTAATCCTCGAAGAGTCGATTTGATGTACCTAGGGCACCCAGGGAGGTCGGATAGAAAAACAAGTCGACCCCCAGCTGCTGTAGCATGGATGTCGTTCCACGAGCTCACGTTTCCAGACGCGTAATTGACAACGTCCGGAGTGCCATTTGATAGAGAATCCCCAACCGCCGAGTATCCAATCAATTCTTGAGCCACAGAGCTGGTAACTCCGGAGGCAATTTCATGCCGATGCTTCAGAAGGCTAATCCTGCTCTTACCTCTCCCGTTATCAAACGAGGAGGTGGAAAGTATCCCTAGAAGAGAAGACTTTCCAGCGCCTGAAGGGCCAACAATAGCGACGTGGAGTTGCTCAGTGTGCCGATTCAGCTCAGACCCCCCCTTGCGTTCTTGGACAGGTGACGGATCTCGCAACTTGGCCGCTGGTAAGCTGTCATCATCGTTTCTCAAATCTGGCCGCACCAATGCCTCCGCCACCCATAGCTTACCCCGCATCATTACGAAGCCATTTTTATCCATTCCTTGCTCGGTCCACTCACAAACCCCAACGGCAACTTTCCTTAGAACCTCCACCCTGCAGCCCAAGCTCGCAGCCATGGCCTGAAGATTCACCATACTTTCGTCCAACTCATCCTCGGCTAATCCAACAAAGGTTCCATCATCAGACACCCCAATTTCATACAAAGCGCCCTGGCTTTCTTCCAACCCAGGTACAAGAGGGGAGAGCGTCTTCGGAACATTCAATGTAGGAGTGGCTTCCGGAAATACAGGCAACACCAATTCTGCCGTACTAGAGGATGAATGAAACGGCGAAGATTGCTGTAGGCGCCACAGCAGCTGGGTGGTAAGCTGATGCAGTCTATGCTGCCTGGTTTGGTTTGAAGACGACAGGGGAGCTTTCGAAGCTGAGTCGCATTGCTCTTGCGGCAACTGAGAGACATCATGACCAGATTTGGAGTGGTTCGAGCCTGAAATCAAGTTTCCCGTTGAAAGGGAGATGAACGAACGACGAGGGCGCAACAACAAATGTAGCTTGTATTCTGTTGGCCCGTCCTGGGGTTCGACATCGAGCTTTGTAATGCCATGGTAGGTAAGGTAGCTAGGATCACTGGGATCAGGAGAATTGTCGTCCTGCGAGCCAGTGTTCAGATCTCCACTAGCAGTCCTCCGGAGACTCGGGGTGGTTGATCCTGGCGTGGACCAGGGAGAGGATACCCTTGGAGGGTCGGGGTCGTAAGTAAAGACAGACGCCATCGGATGTCTGCAAACAGCAACGCCCCTTTCTTTATACCAGACGATCTGTTATGATTATATGCCCAAAATTCCCAATTTAAGTTCAAGACTTTTGAGATTATATGACTCGACGCAGCAATATATTCATTAACGACGCCGTATTCGTATGTGCCAGTATGAATGGAAAAAGCAGAAAAACTCAGCAACCGTGTGAAAAGGACAAATTTCAAAGAACTGGTGAAGTGACTGGGTCATCTTGAAGCAGCGAGCAAGCAATTGCAAAATTGTTCTATCTTAGGCTAGCAATCAGAGCAGGCGCAATCAGGTCAGCCAGCGGATGGTGCGTTCTCAAGAAAGGAATGCCATCATGGCGTTAGGGAGATTTGGAAGTTTAGATGACAACTGATGTATCTTCTGAGTAGATTCAGGCCCCAGTTCTGATGCTGGGTCCTTATATGTCGCTGGACTCCGTACAGAGACGTTGACGACACGGTTGAGATGACTCAATGCGGTTCGCCGCCCACGTGATGCTCATTTTGCCAGGTGGAAATAAGGATATTGATTGGCTGAAACACAGCAGTATGACTCATCAACAGGTCATTGTTTTGATTGGCTACTATATAAGCCCTTGGCTTATTTGTTCTGTTTGTTATTGTTTCTGAGTTTGAATTAGGACAAGACATACAGATTGAACTCCGTAGCTTTGTGAACGACAAAGTGCCCAAAGCTTCGTGTTAGGGTTTGCATGCACGTTCAGAAAAGACAATCTTACTTACATACTAGCCCAAATATACCAATGGCACATCTTTCCGTCCCATTGCCAAAGAGAAGGTGGAACCCCTGTATGCTCACGAAAGATGGGACTACTCAGGAATGTTGAGATGAGCCAAAAAAGAGACGGCAAAACGATTCAAGGACCCTGGTAGTTAGCCCCTTTGTCGTATCTACTCCGTATGCATTGCGGCATTCAGTTCACCGAACGTGGCTCTAAGCTAACATGACCATGGCTCCGTAGTAGTAGAAAGCCACTCGAAGAGTTGTAGGCCGCTCAGGCCTCGACTATTATTATACGGGGTAGTGACAGGGATCGCAAACAGGAGGCCACCCAGCTCTGATTCCAGTGTCAACATACATACTCTATCTCCGCTGGTTGCCCAAAACCAACCCTCTTGCCCATTATTATTCCATTTCCTCTGCCGCGTAATGGCTCGACATTGTCAACAAAAAGTCTGGACCAATGCCATTAATAGCAGTTGACGGGGGCTGAGCGAAGTTTATTCCGCTGGATCGGTTTAACTTTCGTCGAGGGACCGGGAAACGAACAGAGGGCTGCGGTGAAGAGAGAGGTCATCTTCAGACAAAACTATTCAGCGGCAGTAGCCGTGTCGCACGATTTATCTGCACTTGCACCAATGCTACTGTTGATGTATGGATGCTAACTCGGCGTTCTCCGGGCTGATCGAGCCACTGCCTCCAATGATCCTTTTCCATTGGTTATAGCTGGGGATCACCATGCAGCCCTACAGCCACGTGTGGTAGTTAATACTGAGGACTTCCAACGGCAACGCCGTCTCGAGCACGAGAGCTCATCGCACTGTACAAAAGCAGTGCAACAACGTGCTGAACCAAGTGCAGAACGAACGCATGGTCTAAAAGCTGTGCGGTTGGAGTTACATTGTTGCTTTGCGTCCAGACCGACGTCTCCCCATATCTATTTCGCAGCCGTACCATTTGTTACCACGCTTAGCGCGCGAGGAGTTCTACGCAAAATTAGCCAATGAAACGCGCGCTTACAATACGCTTCACAGAATAAGGTTCGGGGCACATCTTTCCTTTCCGCTGGCTGTTCCCCCCACTTTGGCAACAACATCCGAGTGTTTGTTCGGTTTGCTTCCGCCCCCAACGGCCTTCGGCTTGTATGTGCAGTATGTATGTATGTACGTGTCTCGCAGTATGGAGTAGTTGAACGACGGCATGTTGGTTGCTGTTCCATCTTTGTCCCTCTTCGTAGGATTTGAGGGAGGGTTTACTGTGCTTCGCAACCAGGAAGGCTGAGCTTGCCTGTGATGAGCGTCGATCGTTGATTATCACAAAAACCAAGGACGGCAAGGTGAGATATCTTCGTAATCACAAAGCTGTCAATCCCTGGGCTATGGTTAGCGGAATAGGCGGGCAGGGAGAATAACCGGGACTGTCCGGAGTAGTACCATTGATCAGCAACCATATACTCTGTACGGAGAGCATACATACATAACGTAACTCCAAATAGTGGAGAGCGCGGAGACGCACAGCTGTCTGGTTGGAGATCAGACCCAAGCTCCATTTGCCATCGCCAGACGTGTCCAGGTATGGAGTCGTTCTGAAATACGGTCACTTCAGGATCTTGAAGCTGCTGTGAAGACACCTAAATCTGTTCTTGTGAGCTTTGGTGGGTTTCGCGCTGCTCACGACCCCCAAGGCAGAATCATTGGAAGTTCAAGTGACACTGGGATCGTTGGGGCCATGCATATGGCCCCGAGAGAATGGACTGAACAAATGAAGGGCCATACTCCAACGGGAGTACATACAAAATACGGAGTAACGTAATTGACCGAAGAGAACGACCAACAAGAGATATTTGTGTGCTACCAGGAATGCCTTTCGATTCGAGCGAATGGGTTATCCACCTCATGCGTTTCGTTAGTCGATCAAACAATGAAAAATGTCGAAAGGTGTCGAATGATGAAAACCTGACAAAACATCACAACCCTGCACTGAGGTAGTGATCGCCAGAATCATGCTCTCAGTTACCAGGAAACACAAGTGGCAAAGCCTCCTTCATTTCGCCTTGCTTACAGTAAGTTCTTCGAGAAAATAATTCGAAGGATGAACTTGATACTCGACCCTTGTAATGAATCGAAGGTGTCAAGTGTGTCATAGGAAAGGACCGAAAGTCACATAGCAAAGAGAACGGTGTAGCTAAGACGACACTGTGACGTCTTTCCGATATGCTCAGAACTAAGAGGTCCTTTGTAATTAGCATGCACGTATGGATTCAGCTCTGGAGATCAAAAAAAGCTGCGACGTCTGTACTCCGTACCTGCATCATATGACAACGTGGTTTCCATCCCCTGGACCTCCCCAGTCTTCTGATCCTACCATGTTCATAATACCCCAGGAAACCAGTTCCCAACGAGAATTCAGGTTCCGCAGACCTCGCATATACCCCCCAATGTTGAGGTAAGGGTTTAAGGTTAATATCCCGAACGAATAATGCCTGCTGGCTTACCTGATTTTAACCCGAACGAGCAGTTTAAGATGCCATGTTTCATAGACCGGAGATCGGGCCCATTCTGGACGCAGTATTCGGAGATCGAAGCCATATATGCGACCGTTAAGGAACCGCTTTTCAAGAACACCTTACTATACCGGTAGAGCGCAATAAGAACCCTGTCTATAGGAATAACAACTTGTGCTAGCGTGTAGAGTAATGTATATGCATGTACGGAGTACACAACAGCATACATATGTACATATATGCACATGTAAGAGCTGCATTCGTTGGTTGCTCTAGAAACACTCTCACGCATGTGGCGTCATAAGACAGACATTGACGAAGTGGACGTTGGCAAGATTTGGGCCGATATACTTTTGCACGGAGGGTCGAAGCTTGATGCTATCCACCGGAACAGCATTATATTATTGTTATTCTCCCTTCCTAAGAAGATCGTGGTGATTCGAAATTATGAGTTGCCGTACTCCGTATTCCGTATTCCGTATCCGCACCAGATGACCATCACCGGTTGTCCTCTGAAACGATCCGATAATTCTATCAGTCCAAAATCACAGTTGGCCGCTAAAACTTGCCCCAAAATCGAGAAAAGTAGAGAGCAAGGATGGTAAAGGGGTATTTCGAATTTGTTCGCAGGCGGAAAGGAAAGGTGAAGGGTATTCCATGTCGAACCTCCATGCAGACCACGTTGTGAGAGAGAAATGTTCCGAGAACTGCGCAAATATCTCTTGGTCGTGTCACCCTTTGACCAGGGCTCCTGGTCCAAATATTTCGTTAACTGGCTTTGTTTTCAGCGAACTTCATGCGCACCTCGGGGCCATCCATGCCTTGCACGAGGAAATCTGTTGCAGACCTCAAGCGTTCGAGCCCCTAGAAGTGAATAATGATACTGCTTCGGTCGATTGAATGCTCGCCCGTTGAGAGCCCGTTAAGCTTATCGACCTTCAAGCACTGAGTTTTGACAGCACAGATCAAAGGCTTGTTCAGCCTGAGTAATCGCAACCTGCCACAGCACACTACTGTGCAAGCAGACCCATCACCCAAAGGGACAATTTCTTAGCGGCCCCTGTTGTCCTCACATTGTTCTCCACTCAATCAAGCTGGCTGCCGAATGGCCCTTGGAACAATAATGCGCGAGTACGGAGTACGGAGTACGCGCTTTACAAAGAACGGTAACTTGGTGGGAGGCGGTTTGGTGGTGCGATTTGGAGTCTCGTCGGACTTGGATCGGGAAATTCAGGGTCCGGCGTTACGTAACGCGCCAGGATAAGCTCGGAAGCGCCCGGGGCAGTGTTAGGGACTAGGGAGAAAGGTTAATCCGGCTTAGCTAAACGCGACCGCTCGCCTGTGCCCACTTCACCTGCGCTATCACCGACGACTGGCGTCAAGGGCGGAACTCGTCAATTCAACTTCAAGACCTTCACGGACAGTGAGAGAGGCACTCAAAGGGCTGCCATGAGCCTGAACTACCAGACTGACTGCCAGCGTAACTACTAACCTCTGATCCCGCTACAGAGCCGTCTGCAGAGAAGCCTCTTGATCATCCCAGGCACGAACCTCCCGTCTCCCCAGCAGGGCCGTCTGGACAGCAGACTATGCCAATCTGGAAGGTAGATGCAATAATAACCACCTCTTAACTACGTATGCTTTGGGCCCATGTCCTTTCCGGTCGATTGTCCGCGTCTTTGGCCCCCAGGACTGGACCCTTCGATGACCATACAACCTTGATTGGCCACGTTTCCTCCTTACCAGGGTCGCTCTTCTTCAGGGACGCCAGACAGATTATTCAGGTCCCTGAGGGTTCTCATTACTCTGATATACGCACACTGCTGCTGCGACTAATCCGAATACTGCCAAACCTCTCTGGACCTGAGATCTGCCCTAAACTCCGGAAAACTATGCGGGCAAACATGTGGTTCTGCCAAGCCCAGCATGGCGCTTGGCTGAAATTGGGTCTGAAAAGTGGTGCTCTGGGCTGAAGGCTAAAGCTGATATCACCTATTTTCAAAACAGTGGTGATTCTAGAAATATTCCATTACCGCCCTCTCGGTTTAAAAAAGCTCGGCGATTACGGGTTGCAAGTGGTTTTGCACCCAATCGACGTCAAGGGAGACTTCGTCAGCCTGGCTGGTAGAATTTTTTACTACAGCTTCCCAGGTCAGGGGGCGATACAGCCGACAAAATAAGATGTGAAACCCTGGAGAAGCTGAGGGGATAGGAGCCAGGGATCCCAAGGCTAACCCCCAAAACTCGAATAAAATTGGCACTTATTAATGGGTCATTCTGTGTGAGTCCCAAAGGGCTCGCCATCATACCGTGTACCAACGTGGCATACCGCAACTTTCGCACGCAAGCATGTGGAGTCATCACCAGGACGTTTAAAAAACGCCGGACTCACGGCTAATTGGATAGTGTCGAATCTGCGATATTCCCGCATTGCATGGATAAATCTGATGCCAGCCAATGGGGCATCAGCCAGGTGCATCAAGCTCCCTCAATTAGCCCTACAAGAACTGTCTTCTAGACCCATGTTTTCTGCGGTGCATTTATATCTCCAGCGACGCTTCAGGTTTATGGATATGCCTGTACGGATCTGCAGACTGACCTGACTAATCCTGTTCCAGTCTATGCGGCTGTTCAGTGGCTGAAGTCTCGTGGGTTGGTTTCTTCCCGTTGAAGCAAGGTGACAGCGGTTCGAGAACTCAAAAGCTTGATATATTGGCCCTATATTTGGCTTCTTTCTTGCATATATCTCTTCCACTGGCGAAGTGCATTTTAGCTGAGTCTGTTGACATATATTCGCGACTCTCGCCGCTGGAGATGTCACAGATTCCAATTTTCGGTTCAGATCAGCTATTACTATCATTACGCTTCCCCCTTTCAGTCCAAGAGACGCTTGGAATGGCTTTGCGAAATACTTTCACTGAAGACAAGACCATCCCACGCAGCAAACCGAGAAATACCCATCGTGGGCAACGGGCTTCTCTCTCGCCTTCTGCCTTTGAAAACCTCAGCCTTTCCTCCCGCACGCCTCCGTCACATGCAATTTTGCCTGATTCACAGCAGGGATCTCCAGCCATGACATCCACCTATCTTTCGCACACAACTTTCGGATCTACGCAGAATCAGCGCGATCTATCACAATTTCACATGGGGACGGCACGAAGTACAGGGTCTCCGCATCAGCTTGAGACTGGATTTGTTGCGAATTCTTCTTATGGGAGTTTCTATAATACGTGCCCGGCGACAGAAGAAGCTGAGTGAGTACTCAAGTCCCCGCGGTAAAATAACAATGGCTGATTCTGTGAACCTTCTGAGAAGAAACCATTTCTGTTACGAAGTGACACCTCCTTCTACCAGCTATCAACAAGTTTACTATGGCGGCCCTTCTCGCTCTGCTTTACTAGGTAAATTGTCATGACCACTTTTCTTCTGTGCTCATCTGACCGGTATTCGTTCAGATTATGGAACCGAGAACATCTCCGCCTACTCTGGACAAAGCTACGGTGACGGTCTTCAAGTTACAATGGCGCCATGTTCAGAAGCCGCACATCCCCGAACGTCACCTCTAGCAAGCCCGCATTCTTTTGAATCCCAGAATTTTGTTTTGCAAGAGCTTCACTTCCCAACGGAAAATACGCATTTAGCTTCGAGGTCCGCTGTTTCCAGCCCTCAATTTCACCCAAACCCGCATACACAGTTACGGCAGAGAGCAATGCTGGCAAGTCCGTTTTCACCCGAAGGATACACCGGAGAAACTTCCTCGGATCGTTCCCACTCTCCTACTGGCATGGAAATTCCTGTTTCCACGCTTCCCAGTCAATTTTCATCTACCTTGTAAGGACAAAATTTCGACTTCCTTCATGTCTGATCAGACGCACTGACGTTTCACGCTCTCAGGTCACCTGTCCCCATTCTCCCTTCAAGCCAACCCTACGAATCGTACGTAATCCAAAAGGTCCTCTATTTCCCGCATGTGTTAGGGGCTAATTCCTTTTTCCGAAACTAGGTCGCAATTTTATCCTAGCGAATCTATTTCTAATACAAACCATTCCGTCCCCAGTCCAGCATCCACAACATCAGCATCGGCCACGTCGCACCCGACCCCGGGGGCGGGTATCCAAGTTCGCGTCGTGAATTCGCGAACAAAACCCCAATGCTGGGACCATGGCTGCAATGGTCGCGAATTCTCCACTTTCAGTAATCTTCTACGGCACCAGCGAGAAAAGGCAGGGCTCGCAGCTAAATCGGAATGTCCTTATTGTGGAACCGCTTTCACCCGAACAACGGCCCGGAATGGACACCTCGCCCAAGGGAAATGCAAGGTCAAACGCCAGATGGATGAGCAAGGAAAAAGATCTAATACTGCAGGCTGAGTCGTACAGTACATGGGAGTTCAAATAGGGTGACGGCGTCATGGGCATAGACTTTCCAACTTCCTGGTTTTTGATATCTGAATTTTGGCATGGTGCAGCTTCGCGTCGGAATCTTTCAGCGTCTGATTTTACTAATATGTATCGTTCTGGCAAGGTCGCTTGTCGTATACAAAAAAGTGCCTCAGGAGCACTGGTAATGGTGTTGGTTGGCGCAGTCGAGGCATTGCTATGAGGAGTTTGGAATAGAGAGAGAAATAACTCTAATACTAATCAATATTGAAGACTTGACAGTCTTAAAATTTACTTCTATGAACAGGTTGATACACAGATACTGTAGGTCCTGCAAGAGTAAAGCATCCCTCTCAACTCCACTCTTTTTGTGCTGGGTGTGAGGCACACTGCATAGTTACGTCTGTTATCCTCAGAAATATCACCGACAATGGTTTACTGCGAAGGGTCCTACCTTTAGTTCGTCAGTGCTAGATTCGACTCCTGGGGACTCAAACCGAACCGTAATTAAAAATTTATACATAGAGCACAGAGCCAGCAGTTAAACTACAACCCTCCATGCTGCTAACGCACTAATTAGTAGACGAAAGCAAGCAAGGTTGTCGTCAATGTAACTATTGTAACTCATCAATAACAACTGTCATGTACTTAGTAATGGACCTGTCTAGTTACTTCATGCTCTGCTTGGCTGCATTGTTTCAATTATATTGACTTGTCGCAGGATAGTGGCGACATGCGACAAAATGTCCTTCACGACATAGCCACGCGACCATCCCGCAACTCAGCCTCGATCTCAAGTCTCCTAATTAGACTTAGTGTTGGGAATTGCTTGGATGATTCTAAAAACATAATTCATTTGCTTAAGCCGGTTTCAGGGACGAAGCAAAAGCACTAGATACGCGATACCAAGCAAAATGACTACATATGAAAGGAATGTATGCAAGTATCCCATGTTTTGGATTAAGGGAGGGGTAACGAAGCCTCTAAATAGACAATCCAAACAGCAAGGCAGTGCAGTATTGGAGTTGATGTAAAAACTTAAATGCGGGCTCTTTGTCGGGGTTTGCTAACAATCGAGTTCATTACCATCAAACCAGTCCAAGCAGGTCAACAGGACAGGAATACGTCTGATATGATCAACACGACCGAAACTGCAACGCCGATCTAGTTGTGCAGTTGATAGAGCGAGCCAAGCATAATTTCAGAATTAGCACGACAAGCACAACAGTAAAGACCTGAGAGATGGCCGTGGCTAGCAAAGCCCGAAGCCTGGAGAACCTAGCACTAACATGTCGTCAGTCAAAATAGTTTAGCGTCGTACGGAGTAGGTATTCGACACAATTTCCATGCAGAATTCACGCCCCAATATTCCCATCGCCAACCTTATATCCGATACATTGGTCATAGAAGTCATTGTTTGCGGATAAAGGAAAGAGCTCCAAGGTATCTCGAACAAAACGAAAAGGTGATAATGAGTATACCAAAACATCCCAAAATCCTGCTGCCAAATGCGTGCTTGGGCTGTAGTGTACATCGACAACATAATGTACATAAGAGCATGATACGTTTGCCTGGGTACAATGGATTTGAACTGCGATGCCACGAATTAAGCACATTCAGGCAAGTTCGGAACCCGGATTCGATATAAATCTCAACCCCCAAGGCGGGAATCCAAGATGGGGAATAGTAAAAATGGATTGAACCAATAGCCAAAAAAAAGAAATCCCACTTTGGCCGACTTCTTTTGAGCAAACCCATGCGGTCTCAAGAACAACAAACTGGTGGGTCTCTCAGCCGTGAGACCTGTATATTCCTGGTACGACGGTTTCTTGGCATTCTATCTCACAGAGGCCGTATCAGAGCACCATCTACGTAGTAATACTGCATGCGAAGCTTGAGTTCTCCTTGGTCCAAGCAGTGTGGTTTTGGTTCATTCGGTTTGTCCTTGACTGTCAGCAGCGTGTCGTTCCTAAAGCCTTGGTTGATACTCCGTACAGCCAAGACGTCAGGACTGCACTAGAAAACCTTAAGCTAATTAAGCATTTTAGAACGCCAAGCCCAATTTTAAGCTTCGACCTGATCTCAGAGTTGCCACATTCATCCCACCCCTAAATACTTATGATTTCCCCTTTGCCATCAATCTAGAGGAAGTGAAAGGAACGGAATTCTAACCAACCGGTTTCAACGGTGCAAAGGCACACATACATATGCACTCCACGTGGTACATACATAGATACCAGACAAACATCTAACAAGCCAAAATCCGCATCTGGTCGTTCGAAGCCTACCCTCGCGATGGCTGTTTCAAGATCCAAGCAAAGCTCGAGCGGCGTCTCCCTACCTCTTCGCATCTTCCTGCAACAACAGCGCCGTAGCAATGGCAGAAGGAGCGATGAAATCTCAGCCGCCCTGGGCTACTTGCCTCCCGATATACCGGTCTACGAATATCAGAGTGTCGCGCAATTGGAAGCCACAGTTTGTGCCGACGATGCTGATTCCCGATACTCCGTCTTCATCAACGTTCCTCTGCGCACCGTGGACCACGACCTCGAATATTGCAGAACAATCGGGACAATTACTTATTATAGTTCCCTGAGTATCTTACTCATCAAGATGCCTAGTGCCACTCACAGCGTGGCGAGTGACTTGCTTTTGTTGCTGATCGCGAGCGAATTGTCACTTATGGGATTGAAAGCAGAGGATGAAATACTTCCCATGGGGTCTGCCCGACTGGGACATAAGGAGCCGGATTCCGCCTACCAGCCGGTGAAGTTCCCAAAGGAGAGGGACGATACATGGCCTAGCGTTGTGGTGGAAACAGGACGGGCGGAAAGGCAGAGCGACCTGGAAAACGATGCACAGCAGTGGTTTCGAAATTCTTCGGATCTTGTGCAGACCGTGATCACGATTAGAGTCACCCGAAGAACATTCACAGTTAAAAGATTCCACTCTCGTGGTGTGCATCACGGTTACTGCCCGGAGTTGGTGCGAACAGCTGTGGTGCGAAAGTCGAAAAGAGGCCCGGCTCGAGTCACCGGTAGCCCGTTTGTGGTTCCCTTTCATGAGCTGCTCTTGAGAGAACCTACTGGCGACGAAAGGGATATTTCGTTTGATACACCGACGCTTAGGAAGTGGGCTAAACGAGCCTGGCAGAAATTCTGAAAGGCACACTGACTAGGAGGCAGTACGTAGCATACAGAAATGTCCGCACAAGTGTGAACTTTGCCTCCTAACGTTGGGGAATAAGAAGAGGTTGAACATCCCCCTCATACGGAGTATTCTGAGGGCCATATGCAGCAGGCCAATCGATCGCATTAAGCTCGGATAATCATGGCGTGACTCGGTCACACTAGTGAGAATTCGCGCTTCACATAGGCATTCGTCCTCTCGCTTCCGTGCATCCTCGACGAAAGCCTTGCAGTACCAACCACCTCGTCTAGAAAACATTGAAGATGTCGAGAACTATCGACTCGGTGGATTTCACCTTGTATCCCTCGGCGATATCTTTCATGGCGGTAGATATCGCGTTCTGCACACACTCAGCTTTGGAGGCGCGATCAGGAGCTCAAAAGGCTTGTCTCTCTCAAAGTCCTTTCAGACGAGAGTTCTCGCGATCGCAGAGAGCTCGTCATCTACCAGCAGTTGGGAAAAAGAAACGGTGCGGTGCAGCACACTGGTCGCCCTTTTTCTTTAACAGGACCAAATGGTACTCATTACTGTCTGGTGCAACCATTCGCTGGCCCAAGCATTTCATATCCGTCACATGCTCCTGGACGGCCTAGTGGTAGCTGAAAAGTTCATTTTTCTTTGCCACGGAGATTTGAGAAGCGGGTAGCTCTACCTCTAGCCTACCTCCATTCTAAAGGGATATGTCACGGAGGTACGGAGTATTACCGCCCATACCAAATCAATAAACAATGACGTGAACATCGGATTTGCTAAAGACTGCTTTAAGATCTTTCCGCTTCGAACGTCTTATTGCGACTTGCCGATGCTGACTCCTGGTCCGATCAATTGATATATGAGCACCTGGGGAGCCCTGTGACCGAGGATATTTGCTTGTTGTCATCATCTACAGACCGCAACATGGTTTCTGCACCGGAGTACCTCATTGAAACCGCCTTTCGGACAGTCATCTCAGTCCACATCATGGCCTCCTGACGGACTGGGTACACCGCTCTCATATTCCTCAACCGAGCTACTGTTCGAGCAGAGAGCAAGTGCGCAGTCAGGCATGTGAGCGCTGGGATGCACCATCTTCGAAATCCATGCTGGAACGCCACTGTTTGCATTGTTTTTTGGTGGCCCAGGTGAAGTGATTCGGCAGTGGGTGCAAATCCTAGGCAAACTCCCAGGGCCATGGTGGTTGCCTGGGAGAACCGTTACGGCGGTACACCAATTTTGATGACCGTGGCGAACCGAGGAGATCATGGCCAAACAATAGGCCTCTGGCAGTAATATCCACTCCGTGCTCAAATCGAAGACACTGGAGCGGAAGATAGAAATACAGAAGATTCTCCAAAAACTGCTGATGCTTCATCGATGATTGAACAGCCAGGAGTCCGCTTGTCGCAAAAGGATATTGCCGTTTTTGAGGACCTGCTCCCGGTAAACTTATCAAGTACGTGCCAGAGCAGCGGCTTTCAATCGATCAGGCTCTTGCGCATCGGTGGTTCGAGGACAAATCCTAGAATTATCCTACGTTCTAGGCTCATCTTGTTGCTTTTTCATCTGGCTATGGATTACACGACATTCATTTCCCAGATCATATAGAAGAATTCGATGAAGTGGGTGGTCGACTAACCTGACACATTGAGATCGCTTTTTAGCCAACGTTTTCCTGTAGTCAACTTACAAAACGGTGGTTGCACTGGCCAGGAGGATTAGACACCGTAATTCCGGCCTATTTGTATGTTGTTTTGGCTACCCTATTAGGCAGCAAAGAATCGAGTGGACTTGGGTATCGATATCGAATCAATCGCTAGAAACGAGATGAATGATCGCGTAAGGAGCATATCAAATGCGGGGATCAGTTTTTGTGCTGAGTGATGGTTTCACGTGACAGCGCGTTTTGTTAGTTGCTCAACGATGTGAGCTTCAATTTTCGCGAACATAGTGTCCGAACTGAGGGCGAGAGAATGGTTTTTAGAGGGGTTTTTAGAAGGATTGGAGAATAAGTATCATTGTCTTTAATCATAGTGCGATATTCTCGAATTCCCCCTCCTAGACGCGGACCGATCCCGCTTGAACGCCATGTTTCCAAATGTTCCCCTCGCAATCGGCCGCAAGCGTGTCTTCGATTCTGTTTTCCCACTGACACCATTGAGCAAGGTGACATCTACAACGACAGTTGCAGGCCCTATTCCTAGTCTTACAGGACCAGCCAGCAGCTCCACGAAGCTTCCTAGTCCGCGGAAATCGACATTACCTCCCTCCGACGCAGATAACTCACCCGAACAAGTGACCTGGGATCGGTCGTGGGAAACCGCAACGGCAGCTCTGTCAATTCCGGACAAGACGCTTGATATAGCTGATGACGGGGGAATAATTAACGAGCTGAGTGATGAGACTCTGCAAAAACAATGGTCGCAAAGGCAACGACCGTCGAGGGACGTTCTGGACGCCCTGTTCTATGTAGGATCGGACTCTTCGATGGGAAAGGAGCTCAGAGCTGGATCGAAGCAGGATGACATACAAGAGTGGTATATGAACGAAGTTCGAAGGCATTTCTTGGCTAATTTCCGCGACGCTCTTGTCAAAGTGGGTGGAGAGAACATTTTGACCTTTTTGAATGTGATCGAGAGACATTATTGCTGACTTGCTGCCTAGGAGCTAAAGAAAAGAAGCCAAAAAGGAGTGCTGCCACGAATCGTTCGATTCTTGAAGATTGCACAGAACATATACTACACTCCGTTCATCAATCGGATCTTACCATTAACAAATCCCGCAACTCGCGACCAGGCATTTATAAAATTGCAGCAGTGTTTACACTCAATGATTACATACGCTTTGCCTAGTTCCGATGTTGCCCATCTTCTTGCTGCAGCGATGGTAACAGAAGGTCTAGTTATTCTCGGAGTTGAGAACGACGTGAAGAATGCGGCAGCCGAGGCTGAAGACGCAAGCAGTGAGGATGAGATGGATGTGGACCAAACTCATCTAATGTCTTATAGAGACTGGAAAAACATACCATCTGCAGAGGTTCGAGCAAGAATTATGACAGACGAAGAAAACACTCGCATTACTGCAGCGCGAGATCGACTATTAAGTTTACTCGAGGGTATCCAAGATGTCGGCCTTGGTGGGAGTAAAGCGCAGAAAGTCTTCGCTGAAGTAATGAATAACCTGATAACGGAGTTCGTTGCCGCAGCCTACGCTGGGGAGTGGGAATCTCCATCGCTGGTGACTGAACATTTACGACAATGGATTGAGAACATCTTCTCCCGACTAGTTGTTCAGGTCTTGCACATTCTCAGACCGTCCAGTCGCGGAGATGCGCAGCCAGACGAGCTTACCGTGTCACTTAACGACGTGGAGAGGTGGCAAGAAATTGGCCTTGCTCGGTTGGGAGCGCTTCGCATCAGCGAGTTGTTTGAAATTATTGTCGAATGGGATTCGAGCTCAGGCGCGATCGAGGATTTGAAGCAATACACAACTAACCCTTCGACTCGTTTCTACCTTACAAGTGCGTTTACCGCAACGCTCATGAACCGTCTTCTCCACCCTGGGGCTTCAACGGTTGACATATTACAACTCTACATATCGATTATCCGTGCGTTCTCCCAGCTGGACCCGAGAGGCGTGCTCCTTGATCGAGTCGGTCGGCCCATTCGCCGTTATCTACGGGAACGTGATGACACGGCAAAGGTCATTGTCACTGGGCTACTAACTAGCACTGTGGACTCTAATGGGCAACCAATTCAAACTGCCCCTGATAGCTTAGGAGAGCTTGCAGTGGAACTCTCCAAGGCGCATCAACTGGCTCTCCAGGAGGACGCTGGGGAGCTTGATTGGGATGATATGAACTGGGTTCCGGACCCAGTTGATGCTGCTGCAGATTATAAAAAGTCGAAACATTCCGATGTGATTGGCAGCCTAATTAGTCTTTTCGAAACAAAGGAGGTTTTTGTCAAGGAACTTCAGCAGGTTCTGAGTGACCGTTTGCTGAAGAGGAAAAAGGATTATGATCTAGAAATATCTGTGCTGGAACTGCTAAAATTGCGCTTTGGAGAACCCGCCTTGCAAGCTTGTGACGTGATGATGCGCGACGTTCTTGACTCGAGGCGGGTTGATACCACTATCCGTGCTGACCAAAAGTTAGGGTCCCTAGAAAGTCATGCACGTCGCCATACCATGGTGGAGGAAGTACCCGAGCTACATGCAAAAATTCTTTCGCGCCTATTCTGGCCGTCTTTGCCCGATCAGACCTTCAAAGTACCCGAAGAGGTTTCTTCTTTGCAGGCCAGATATTCTGCAGGCTTTGAAACACTCAAACCATCTCGCAAACTCACCTGGCTCAATACACTGGGCACTGTTACCGTCGAACTCGACCTTCAAGACCGAATCTTTAGCGAAGAAGTCACTCCCTGGCAAGCAAGCGTTGTTTACGCCTTCCAATCACCCGATGATTCCGATTCGCCAGTCACAAAGACTGTTTCCGAACTAGCTCAGCAGCTTGAGATGCCATCATCCCTTGTTCGCAGCGCTTGCATCTTTTGGCTTACCAAGCGTGTTCTCTCGGAGCCAGAGCTGGATGTATTCCGTGTCCTCGAGACGCTTCCTGATGACGAAGAGAATACATCGCAAGCCCAGGTTGGCGGAGCACAGCTGGGAGACAGGACAGCAGTCATCTCAAGCGCTTCCGCGGCCGCTGCTGCTGCCGCGGCGGAGGCTGAGGCAGCACGTGAATCTACGGAACAAGCTGCTATGGCAAAAATGAATGTATACTGGCAATTTATCGTGGGGATGTTGACGAATCAGGGTGCCATGCCACTTCAGCGGATTATCATGATGCTGAAAATTGCGGTGCCGGGCGGATTTCCGTTTAGCAGTGAAGAGCTCAAGGGGTTTTTGGGACAGATGGTTGCAAAGGGGAAACTGGAGATGCTTGGAGGTGGAAACTATAAGATCGTTATTTCGTGATGCTCTGGGATGATGATGTTTCGGAATCGACAGTTAATCAGCCCGTCCACCCAGTATAGATGGGCTATTTTTACATTCTGCAAGAGGCGATGAGGTCTCGATCTTGATGATGGCATGATACCCAGTGTTTTGAAAAGGAAATGCATGCATAATGACCTTCTAATGAATTTTTGATCAGTGTTATGAAACGACTGAAACGAAGCCAGCCAAACCTTAGCAGGGAATTACTTGCCATGTTGTTTCCAGTGAACTGTTAGCGTTTTACGCTCGACATTTAACCTTCAGATTCTGCATATGTACTGTACTGTATGTATGTCATACATGCGAAACACTTCGTATGAATAATGCATGATGGCGACATATGCGACGGATGTTACCAACATGGCTCTTTATATAGCATGAGGGAAGCCATCCCAGACAAAATTTTGATGCACAGCCGCATATACCTCCACACGGTAGCACCATGTGTGTCAACGCTCCATGTCCCATCCCCAATGGATAATCACCTAAATATATCCGACTTTTTGCATAAAACAGAATCCACCCGTAAGATGATAACATCCAACATAACCAGATGCTATATATACGAAACAAGGGCAGTGGCAGCTCTAATTCAACCCCCACCCTCTAACCCTCCTAAACACATACGCTCTATCATTGCGCAGCCCAAACTCTCCCCAGTCATCCGCCAATCGATTATAACTCCAGAACCCCTTCCAGACCAGTTTTGTGTTTTTGGACGTATTCGACGGCTGCGACCCTGAATTTTGGCTCACGGACCGGAGAGAGAGATGCATTATGTATGCGTACTTGGGGTCGACGCCCTCTGTTTCGATGAATAGATCTCGTGGGTCGTGTTTGATGTCGGGGTGGCCGGTGCTTGTTTTTAGTTTTGTCGGGGGCGGTGGGGTGGGGATAGAAGAGACGGTGGCAGTAGTGGTGGTGGTAGTGCTCTCAGCAGTGGTATCTAACATGGAATCATCGGGATCGATCGGTTTTACGGGTACGGGGTGTGCGAGGCGCCATCGACCCTTCAAGGCGGTCTTTAGGGCTGAAGCAGCGACGGGGGGGATGGGATTGGCCAGGGGAGCAGCGGTAGTAGCATTAGAGTCTGAGGGGCGATGTGAATGATGGCGATGAGCGGCGGGCGGAGGTGCTTTGAGGGTTTCAAGATTTTCCTTGCTGATATGCGGAACGACATCGACAGGTTCGGTGGTGGTTAGGAGAGAGATGAGAGAACCATCGGGGTAGAAGCGGAGATATCGGTAATAAGTCACGATATGGATCGGAGCATTCCATGATGTGTGATGAAAGGACGAATGTGCTCCGGGTCGGGTGTAATTGACCGTGCTGATGTAAATGCCCGTGAACCGAATGCGCGGAAATGTTTGAAATACCTGAGCCCAGCTCGACAGCGGCTTAGGAATCTTCAGGGTGGTAGAGTCCATTGGAAACGGGTTATAGCGAGACATGAACGTGTATTCACGCCGTCCCTTGATGTCGCATGCAAAGGAGTAATGCATAGACGCGAACCCAAACTCTGGCCCCTGACACAGTCGTCGCCAAATACGTTGCTCATTGGAAACGAGATATGCCAGTCTTCTGCAGACCAAGGCCAATCGGGCAAACGATGCTGGGTCTAACAGCGCAACCTCCGTGAGAATCTCGCATAGAACCTCTGATGGAACACCCGAGATTGGACACGGCGGAGGCGGAGTGCCCTCGATGATCGGGTCAGCGGCTGGGATCGCACAGTGCGCGAAAGAAGCTAAGAGTTCGGACGTCGAAAGAACCGGACCTTCAGACGAGTGATGGGCGATGTTGGGAACGTTGACAGCAGCATTGGATGGATTGGTGTGTGAGGATTGTACTGGGGCGGGAGGGAAGTGCTTCTTTCGATATGTCTGGTCGACTCGCGAGTCGAGCTGCAAAGGATCGGGTTAGTATTCGTGTTTGCATACTTGATCATTAATTGTAGCAACGGCTGTCATTCACCTTATATGCCTTCCGGTATAGATTCAAACTGTCTCCAAGATTTCCTTGGGCCTCCTTTTTCACCGCCTCCTCAAAGTGCTCCAGCGCGGAGGACGGGGTCTTTTCCGTCGCCGCAGCGAACGTATCATCGTCTGTTGAAGCGAGCGACAACGATTGTATCCCTTCAGACAATATCTGGTAGTCAGTCGTTGGTGGTGAGCTACCTGTGTCTTGATATTCCGGCTCTTCTTCCCTGTCCGCGGCTTGTTGTCGCGGAGGCTGCTTGCGAGCTGACTTTCCGGCGTTGCTGGCGGACTCCTGTTGCGGTTTTCCAGGCTGCGAGGCTCGCCTTGTCCGTTCAGACACTTCTTCGAGCCATTGTTTTCTGAAGGACTCGAGTTCTGGATTGTTATCCATTTTCTGCTACTGTCCCAACGGCTGGTATCGAAGTAGAGGTACCCCGTACAATGAGAAGTCCGAACTCCGACGTCACAGCGTGATACCTCAAAATAATGGACTCTAACAAACTTCACGGGGATAATAGGCCCGGATCGGTGCTCCAGCCCTTTTGCAGCCAGATGGAATGGAGTAACGCGGATAATCCTGAATTCTGCCCTCTCGCAGTGAATATCAGTTGAATTGCTGTGACGTCTTGCTGCTGAGGCTCTGTGCCAAACTGACTCATGTCGCGGCTCGGCTGTCACGCACGGTCACAGCTGACTAATTTCGGTCTTGGCCCTGAAAAGCAGCAGCGGCTTCTTCCCCGGAGTCACTGTGTTATCCCCGGAGCTAAACTGTAAGAAGGTTAGCGCCGAGGGTAATGCCGAAAAAGCGTGACTCAGCTAGCCAAACTGGGCTAGTCATTCCGCTGTCCTGAAAAGTCGTTACCGTTTTGGCTCATAACGCCGATACCGCAGGCGAACTTTTTTCTTGTTTTTATCTTCCGCAGACTTCTTCTTGGACCATCTTCCCCAACATTGAACCATGCATTCTCCCGAGAACACTGTTCTACGGTCTGCTTGAGCATAAGAGCGAACTTACACTCAGATTAAACTACAGAGAGACGGTTGGATGCCTCTCAGCACGGGTGGACCAGGTCGACCGGAAACACGCCGTGATGAGCAATCAATAACAGCAAGCAGTGGAGGAGATACGGGAGAGTCCATCTACCATGCCGACGGGAATTCGATGGCCGCTACGAGAAGGCATGCCAGTGCAGGAGGTGCGGCACTGGTGGAGCAGGAGTATGTGCAGGTTTCGACGAGTCAACGGATGATATCTGCGACTTGGGGCAGTCTTTTGACATCTTTGCTCGGTATGTGATTTTGCGCCCGCCTCTTTTGCCGTATCGCGACATGAGCTAACCATGAGACTCTTCAGTTACTCCCCTTGATGTCGTTCGTGTTCGTCTGCAGTCTCAGAATGCCGTCGTCAGGATACCGTCGATCGCCCAGTCGTCAGTTCTCTTCAAAGAACTCCCACCGAATCTCGGTGTCACAGCCTGTTGTCGCGAGATCTTTTGGGTAGGGAACAATGGCCAATTCTGCATGGTTGGACAACAAGTCCCAGAATTCGGCAAGCCATCAGGTGCTGCGTTGTCAGCGGATTGCGCTGTGGAGGAGACGCAACGGAAAACATTCAGCTCGACCCTGGACGGGCTACGCAAGATCGCGAGGAACGAAGGAACATTATCGTTATGGAGAGGGCTGAGTCCGACGTTGGTGATGGCGATTCCAGCGAATGTGATATACTTTACAGGTTACGACTGGCTACGCTACAACAAGAAGAGCCCCATTGCGCGATATGTGGAAGAGCATTCGGCGGCGTTTGTGGCAGGCTCGGTCGCCAGAATTGCTGCTGCTGCCGCTATCAGCCCCATCGAAATGTTTAGAACACGATTGCAGGCCACATCTGGCACGGGAACGGGGCACTTCAGGGCCACTTTTCAGGGCCTTCACCAGATGACGCAGACACAAGGATATGGTTCGCTGTGGCGGGGCCTAACTCTGACGATGTGGCGCGATGTGCCATTTTCGGGACTATATTGGTGGGGATACGAAGCTATGAAAAGCTGGCTAGCCAGCATGCGGTCCAGAACATTCCCCCACGCGGCGGCGCATGAACATCAGAGCAACGGGGTCGTGTTTGTTGAAAGCTTCACTTCTGGTGCCGTCGCCGGTGCGATCTCAGCCCTGATCACGACTCCGTTTGACGTTGGAAAGACTCGGCAGCAGGTGTTTCGACACATGGGAGACGAGGCGCTGCTGAACACATCTTCTTCCACGAATTCATCGTTTACGTCCTCTTCGTTTGCGAAACTAAACACCACCTCCACTTCATCGACAGCCGCATCCGCCACCCGCCCCGAGCAGTTGTCCATACCGAAATTTTTGCTCCATATCTTCCGGGAAGAAGGGCTCACTGGGCTGTTTCGAGGGTGGGCAGCGCGGTGCTTGAAGGTTGCACCAGCGTGCGCCATTATGATTTCCAGTTACGAGCTTGGAAAGCAAATGGCGGGCCAGGTTAATGGACGTCGACATCACGTACCGGAGTAAGCGTATACGATGCTGAGCGATATATTGGCGAGAGTTGCCGGATGGAGGATATCACCTCCTCAGTTGTTAAAATCTTTTATGATACCCATGCGAACTGGTTGGAGAAGAAGCAGATAGAGAAGACTGCGATACCCCCTTTTGACGATGTTAAAACTGGGCAATACTATTATAACCCTTACACGTGGTGAGCGCTCTGGCATTTCGTCCTTGTTTTCAACATATCCTAATCTAATCTCACCCCTTGGATACTATTACTCGCACATTTTACACGCGATTGGTCGCACTCTGCGATGTTTCGTGGATCTCTTCTCTTTTTTTTGCTTTTGAGTACATGTGTATAGGAGCATGGCGCATATCTGAGGGCGGAAGCGTTTGATACTTACAACTGATCTCTGTATACTAGCGACGAATCCCAAGCATTTTGGCATTTTACTCTGTTGGTTTCCTGTTCTCAGCTCTCTCAAAGGTGTAAATCTGAAACTTTTCCAAGCAGAAGGAAGCTGAGGTCCGTAAATATTTGTAGTACTCGGCACGGAGTACTCCGTGGCTATAAATATCTTTTTGCTTTTCCAGAAGTGTACTGTAAATGTCGGGTTCCGAGCATCTCGAATGAGCATTGAAGTTTCGATCGAAGCTCCGTTCGGTTTCAATTGATATCAAGCAAGCACCAGATAGTACGGGGCAAATCTCTTACCGCTGTCGAGGTTCATGAAGCTGGCTCGAGTTTCAGTGCTGACCCTTGCTGGTGATCATTTTTGAAGCTGTACGAAAAGGAAGTTGGTTCCATACGGCATGTATTGTTTCAGGGGAGGGAGAGCGACGCCCCCGGGCCTTAGTCATGCAGAATGACATAATGGAGACGGGTAAAGATTAAAGTTTGTTGCGGGCAAGCTCCGCGTATCGACCGAGTAAAATACCGCAATAAGCAGCGATTTTGTTACCGTATGATACCCGCTCGTTTTTGGTTACCTTACCCCTCTTGCCAGGCCCGCCTTTCATCCGACTTGTCCGCGCGAGCAGCACTCATTATTTCAACGGATTGACAGCTAGAGAATATGGATGATCTGGTCGACTTGAGAAGCTATCATGCAGGTCCTTCAAGGGTTTGTGCGTATGCGATCGTGATCAGTATATGTAGCTGCGTTGCTGCACGACATTTCCCGAAAGGTGGTCAGAAGAAGGAAAAAAAGCTTTGCGGGTCAGGCTGACATGCTGTGGGTTGCGTGTGTGTTGGTACGGATGTAACCAGTCCAGCACAGAACGGGGAAGGGAACCTTGAAACATGCTTCTGTCCAAGGCTCACCATGTATTTATACTGTTACCTCGTGGCAAGCGCGCGACAACGGGGAAAACGGGGGTCTGATGGGAGGGGACAACGGCTGGATATCTGATCGGTTGATGCGCGAGCACTTCTAACTATGCTCCTGACAGCGATGGTTATCAGATGAGAAGAATGAGAGTGACAAGCTGCCTCGGGAGAAGAGTCTGGTACGGTGTATTGACGAGCTAATTAACGAGCTTCTGGGGGCAAAGAGACCCCATGTTTGAAATTACGTGTCATGAACCTTGATGATTGGAGCTCTGCTGCTGAGCTGTGACATTACCTGACAAGCCCAGCCCAGTACCTTGCACTCCCGCTGCTGCTCCGTAGATAGCCACCACAGCTTCAAGGGCGCGATACCTGCGCTTCGGGAATATATCTGTACCCTGGGTGGACTTGAGTGGCCGAGCAAGGCAGGTCGTCAGGCATCAAAGAAGGTCGACGTTACAGCTGCGATGCCAATGCGCACCCACACCTGATCCAGGCCAACAGCAGCACTCTCCAACTCACACAGCTGCTCAGCATTGTCGTCTCAGCTGGGGCTACGGGAGAGGGAGCTGTAGATGGAGCAGCATGACCGCTGCTCTCGCTGGTGCGTCAGAACCAAGCTGGCCAGGAGCTCTCTGACAGCTCTGTAACCGCCCTCATCACCAGCTCCAGCAGTGAATGGGCAGCCTCTGGAAGCTCCCGAGTATCAACAGACCAGCCTTCTCTGCACTGTGTATCTGAGCTGGCAGTGTCCTCCGCCCCCCGTAGGCGCGAGTATTACATACCGACAGCTTTACGTTGGCTGAACCTTGACTAATCGCACCCCTCTTCCCCTCTCTTTTCCCTCATCCAACTCATCTCACTTGATCCTCTCTCGTCGTCTCGCTTCTCCCCTCCAATCCCTGCTGCCACCTCGACGACGACGACGACGACGCCGCCTCTTCTTCCTCTTCATCTTCACCTTCACCTCCACTCTTCTTCCCTCTCCCGACCATCTGCATATCACGAGGCCTCCAGTTCCATCTTCCCCTTGAGCGTCTCGAATACCCCAGAAAATAGCAGCATCCCTACCCCTTGTTCCCTGCTGGCTTTTCCCTGCTTCAACCGCCCGTCGGTTCCATCGAGCTCTGTCTCTGTTCCACCGCCGCCCTCCCCCTCTCTCTCTCTCTCTCTGTCTGGCACTCTCTCTCACTCCAGGTTTGAGAGCTCTTTGGCTGTCCCGATTCGCTGTTCTCCTACCCGAATCCACTGACTAAGGCGACAGTATTGGTCACTCGCTGCTACTCATTTTTCTCCACCGACAAACACACACACACACACACACACATTCTCGACTTCTAACCCGCCTTTCACTCTCTCTCATCTTTCCGTCTGATCCATCTCGTTCTAGAGAGGCAGATAATGCGCTGCATCCTCGGTCCTTCGATCTCTCCTTCTTGAATGCCATCTCATCGCCGCCGCCATTGCGACCCTGCATTCCGCTTCCAGGACATCCGAGCGCTTCCATCGTCCCGACATCTCCCTCCACCTCCTCCTCCTCCTGCAAGCCGTCGAGGTCGTGGGTTGACCTAGTGGGCGTGTCGATTCAGTTTCCCGCCGCACAGTTACCTCACCTCAGCTCGACCTGGTGGTAGCGATCGATCTCTTGAAACCATGCCGCCAAGATCCTCCCTGACCAGTTCATTCTCAGTTTCAGACGCCAACAATGAGGTGGTCTGTCCCTTGACGAACAATGATGGGTCCAATTGTCGAAAACGATGTCTGGGGGTAAGACCTCCCCCGCAACCTCCTCTTTCATACTCGTCAGCGTTTTGTGCTATCTGTCAGCAATGGAACTCTGTCAGCTTTGTTTCATCTCAATTCGTAGTGTCTTTTCTTGTGTGTTGCTGCTACCATGCGCAAAGCTTATCGTCTCATCTCCGCGCCCTTTTCTGCGTCGTCGAATCCACAAAACGTCATGGCTGACCGTCGCAAACGTTTAGGAAAAACGATATCGCTCGATGCAAGAGCACATTCGACGTGCTCACCCGAACTATTATATTCCCAAGCTCCCCGCCACAGAAGAAAGCTTCCAGCTGATGGTCAATACCCCACCGGATCAGAGACCGCACCAACAGCCCCCACCACCGACGTCACATCCTCGACGAGGCCCAAGTCCGTTGCCCTCATCCATTGACTCTTCCCATACTACTCCGCTGACAGTGATGCAGATAATATCGTCGACAGAGACATTTATTCTCGGGACCAAAACTCACCCGCCACACCTCGAACCCTAGAGGAAGCTCACCCCGCTGCTGCCACTGCTGCTGTTGCGCTGGCGCAACTTCAACACCACCGATTGCTCTCTGAATGGGACTCTGATGTGGTTCGTTTCACCATCCACCTGGTATTCTTATTTCTCTTCTTTCTTGGATAAAGAAAGGCATCCTTCTTTGGGCATCTGACTGACGGTTGACAGGACGCCCACTCTGATAGCGATATAAGAAGGGACCGGATGCGCTCTTCCGTGGAGCTCCCTCCGTTGCGTGACCACTTCAGACAAGAGTCGATTCCCCCCTTTTCACCCCGTCCACGAGAGCTACTCCCATCTATCCTAGCTCACTCACCGCCTGGTCGATCATCGACGTTACCACCAATTCAAAGAAGGGATAGAATTCAACGCGCCCGCAAAGGTTCGCTGACACAAGCTCGAAAAAGCAAACATGAACGCACGAGATCCAAGGAGTTTGGTCGTCGATCGAGCGTCAACGAACGCAAGGCCTTGTCTGCAGAGCCTCAGACAGCAGCTTGGGTGCAAGGAAAGCGATGGGAGGACCTGATTGAAGCTGCTACATCAGCTACGGAAGTTGATGATGACCGTGACATGACTCCTGTATGTTGGACTGAACAATGTTTTCATCAGCGTTGAGGTTTCTGTTGCGATTCACAGCTAACCTGGCTAGGTCCCACACTCTCCATCCTTCCGCTCTCTTGCCAGCGTGACATCAGCACCGTCGGTCCAGAAGCATCGTTCATCCTTGCCACCAGCGTTTCAGTCCACACCTGGTTTACCACCTGCACAGTCGTCCTATCCAAGGCAGCTCGCACCATTGTCATACACGGCTTCACCACTTCAAAAGGCACTCACGCCTCCCCCGTACGAACATGGCGGCCCACCAGACACGGATCTAGAGCCGTTCCCTTCAGTAGAATCATCCATGGACTCCAACTCATCGGTTTCCGGCAAGAATTTTCACATGTCTGCCGCCGGATTACCTCCGCCAATGTCAGATTCTAGTCCCGTCAAACAACATCGTCCTAGCCACAGCAACTATCCTCCCTCTTCCCATCCTCACTCGTTACAACCACACATCCGCAACCGGATTCACCACCGATTGTCCAACCCTACTCCAATGAGCAGTCACAACGGCAGAGACATTCAGATTTATTGCTCCTCATGTACCAGACCATGGCCACTGCGTGAGTGTCTTGCCTGCACCGAATGCATCTGTGGTGTCTGCCGGGAGTGCGTGAGCACAATGTCCGGCACCATCGGCGCCAGTCCCGCCTCGATACTGAATCCAACCAGCAACCCTGGAAACGGGTTCAATGGTAATGGAAACTTGGGTCCAGCACGAGCAGGCTTATCGGTTCGACGCGGTTGTCCGAGCTGCGGGACCGTTGGTGGGAAGTGGAAGCATTTTCAGCTCGATTTTCGGTGAAGCGCTTACGTCCCTTCTTCCGTTGTTTCATATCCTCTTCGGCTTTTTCCCCCTACGTTCCTCACTTCGTCTTTTCTATATTCTATTCTTACCTGGTCAGATCTTCCTGTGGAATCCCGACGGCCTTTCGATTCGATACGACATGCATGTCTGATGCTTAACGAAGTCAAATGTTTCTTTTTTTGTTTAAAGTCATGACTGGCGACGTAACTAATGCGTCTACGATCTGCTACCTGAAACTTTTATGATGGCTATATCCTTCCTCGTCATGCGTCCAAGATATATCCACATACATTTGGCGGAATACTTCTTCATTTCCTTTTTCTTTTTGTTCATATTCGAAACTCTGGGTGGTGTGCTTTTAGAGGAAAAAGGGGGACAATTATCTTTCTTGGCTAGCTTCGACTTTTTCTTGTTGTTCTCCTCCATCCCGGTTTTGGCACCAAATATATCTATCAATCTTACACATTGAAACTTTTCTAACCACTATGTACAAGTTGTTTTCATTGCATGAACTCTTGAGAGACTCTGTCAGGTTTGTGAGTGGTGCTGTACTGTACATACTATCTTGAGGATAGGCTCAATGTTTATTTTTATGCGTGCACTCTTTGCCTCCCATTAATCCTTTTGGGCTGATTTTGGATGGTCGAGCATACAAACACACTGCTACCTGATTCGCGAGAATCCAATGCCTCTCTCTCTCCCCTTTTCCGGACAAGAGTTGTATAATTCTAGACATTCTGCATTTGCATAATTTGGTCTCTTTTTTAAACGGGCAGGTACGCCTGCCAGAAGGTATGTACTGTACGGTACAACACTAACTACTCCGCATCCCAAGATGTTTGCCCCAGACTCTCAGAGTGCGGAGGGCTCCGGCGGGGCTTTTAAGCTTATTTAGAGTTTTTCTGGAACATCTAACTACACAGTAGTTACGGGAGTATGGGAACATGGGACAATGGAAAATACCGCACTTTTGTTGAGGAGTTTGGGTAATTTGGAGGAGGTAAAATATGCATTGGAAGTAGTTATTGTTATCAGGAGAAAAATTGGCTGGGCTATTCTTCAAACATATGGGGACCAGGTACTATTAAGTAAAGAACGATTTCAGAGATCTGGAGCTTGTGCTTGCTCTGGGGAACTGGTTGATGAGGTGTGAACATGAACCAGGCACCATGCATCCTAGATTGCAAAATTCAATGTCTCCAGAGGCTACGAGTGCTTTGGCTATAAGCCTTTGTGATGGTTCTGCAGGTACTGTAAGTAGAATACATTGATACATTGATCCAAGCTCCTATTTCAAACAAACTGACTAGCACTTACGCCAGAGAAGAGTATCAACGCAAATTGCATGACTGGGTGGTGGTGATCAAGAGCATTAAAACTGATAGTGCGCCTAGTGATAGAAAAATATAAGCTCAAGACGCCGACGGAAAAGGTCTTCCATTGCTTCCGTCAAAGACAGAATACTCAGATACAGACAAGTATGGTGAATGTTTTAAAAGACGCTTGCTTTAAAAAGATAAAAAGAGTCAAAATGCACAATAGATGTGATAGCCAAAGCACTTCCTGGGAAGGCCAGGCTCCAATCTGTTTCCATATCAAGACAAGGATAGAATGTAAAAAGGTTAAAGGGCGAACCAGAAGGAGCAGGGTACGAAGTGAAGAATAAGAGCAAAGAGCTAATTAACAAATGTCATAAAAAGATAATAATCAAAAGAAGAAGTCGCCTAGAATAGAAGGAGAAATGTTATACCAAGGCTGTAGGAAGTAGTAGGGCTGTTTGATTTCCTCCTGTTTTCGTCTGGTATTGTAGTGCTATCAAAGTGATATCCCAACACAAAAAACAAATATCATCCTCAGAATCTCCACGGTGGTCGATCTTCTCGATTGCTGGCCACACTCTCTCTTCCGCTCTGCGACTTGGGCATCGGAAGCAAGCTGATCCGCCGATTTGAATACCCCATCGCAGTGCCAGGCCGACTCGACCTCCTGTCATCTCTATCGCGTCCGGATACTGAGCTTTCCCGGGTCGTTGGACTACCGGCGTAGCTCTGCCGGCTTCGTGGGGTCGAAGCAAAACCGGATGAAGGTAGTGATGGGAGCGGTTTGCGCAGTTTGCTGTAAGGGGGAGGGTCGATTAGAGAGAACGATTGTCGGGGTGATGGAGAAACACCGCGATCGGGTAAGGGAGATGTCACGCCACGACTGAGACGGCTGGCGGGTCGAAGACCTGGTGCGGGGGAAGCAGATGATTCTCGACTCAGAGGGCTGCGGGGCGAAAACGTTGAAGAGCCGGCACGAGATGGCACGGGGAGTTTGCGGTGAGGGGAGGGCGTGGTGAGGGATAAAGGTTTGAAGTTATGGCCAACCATAAGATCATTGATATTAGCACTGCCATTCCATCGGGGCTTCGATTGTGCCAGTGCACCAGCAGTTCTCGATCCAGGTCGTGGAGTAGGTGTGGGGGAGGGAGATGTGGTTGTCAACCTTGGGGTTGGGGATTTCAGACTGTCAGTGTTCACCGACGAAGAGCGTGGCACTGGTTTCCTCTTTGGCGTCTGGCTAGACGGCGAAACCGGTTGGGGCAGGGCAGAGTAGCGCCTAAGCTTCGAGGCTGCCGTCCGCGAAACGGGATTCGCAGTGGAGCTACTTCGCCTTGACCCGTTCTTCGCATTGTACGCACCGTTGGACATGATGACGGAAGAAGCTGGAGAGCTTTCGGCCGTGCCAACTGCACTTCTCGTTCCAGGGGTATCCAAGGTGACACTGCTGGACATCGAGTCGCGCATTTGTTGGTTTCTGTAGGCAGTGAGCTCGTCCAGAAGGAAGTCCATGGCGTTCATTTTGTCTTGGAGCGCCTCGTATCTCGCCTTCAGATCAGCTAGAAGGCGAATGACCTCCCCGTTGACTGTCAAGCGATCATTGATGCCCTTTTGGATAATCGACAAGACTCTCTCAATGGCCGATCCGTAGTGCACCTTCTTTGCTTCGAAGTTTTCTGCCCTTTTTGCCAGTGCAGCCGGATTGTTGTGTTGAATTCCACCGTCGATGGCCTCTTGCAGCTTGCTGACACTTCGTTCCACTGATTCGCACATTTTTTCTGCCTGCTTGCCAGCGTTCCTGAAAACTATAATCCACCTGTCCTCTCCTAATTCTCGTCGAAGCGCCTCAGCATCAGTTCCCAGCTTTTTATATCCCTTTTCAAGCCTCTGTCTGCGGTCCTCCAACTCTTCGCACGCACTTGGGAATATCTTTTCTGCCCGCGATTGGAACATAGATAACCTCATGGGAAGGAAATCAAGTGACGCCCGGAGCGGTTGCATACGCGCGAAGAGAGCTAAGAGGGTAGCCTCATCTTGCGGATTCTGCGACGTCTGGGGAGTAAGCTGAGAGGTTCCGGGCGGATACACAGGTGTAAAACTGAATCGTGGGTCGGAAGGCGTGCTAGCATTGGCCGGGGACTCCTCCACAATCGTCTCAAGTTCATTTATATCCAGGCCATGAGGAGGTTCTTGGTCCACATCTGAAATCGCGGTCTTGTGTCGCTTTTCCTCCATCTCAAAGATCAGTCGAGCGAGATTTTCAATCTCCAGGCCGACATCACCCAGCACCGCATTCCAGAGCTCCTCCCACTCCATCGCTAGCTCAACTTGTTCTTTCACGCCCTTTAGTAAAGATCTGACTGTGCCCCACTTCTGTAACGTCGATTCCATCTGGATCACAATGTTATGAAGTTGATCCGCACCTACGTCCGCGATATCATTTCGTAGCTGCACATCCTCGATCGCATTGACGTACACGCTTATCAGACTCTCAAACCTTGTAACTGCTTTGTCGACATCTTCAAGCCCTTCCCTGCCGCCAGCAGCCGCCCATTCCACGTCGTCATCGGCATCCAGCCCACTCAGCACTTCCGACGCCTTGTTTATCCATTTCTGAATCTGTTCTGCGGCTTGGCTTAGGGCGCGAACGGCAGAATAGGCGGTTGGAATGGCAATGATACTTGCTTCTAGCGTCGACGGCTGCGGGAGACTGATGGACGTTAACTGGGAGAGCTGGTTGCTAAACGAAGCTCTGGAAAAAGAGTAGATCGAATCGGTCCGATGGAGTCCGAGAGGATTGAAATATGATTCCGCGTTGGTGTCACCGCTTGGAGGAGGGGGAGGAGGGCTGTCCTTTGGGGGTGGCGGAGGACCTCGATCGCTTTCGTCGACACTTTTTCTGAGATACTTTTCAAGGTCGGTCGGTACCTGCGGAGGATCTGTGTGTGTTCCATGGGAGCTTCCCGTGCTTTCCGCCACGGCCTGCAAGTCAGAGCCAGCTATGGACATTGCCGTGTCTTCGCCTGTTGTTGTGACTGCCTCAGAGGTTTGTTGGACGGGACTATCTGCTTCACTATCGTCAACGCATGGGCTGGGACGTTCTTCGTAGCCGTCGATGCTGGAGGCCGGCTCCGGTGTGTGCGTTGTCGACCGCCCACCACCGCCCCACGCTCGACCTCTCTTTTGTACTTTGATCGAGAGATCCTGGTGAAGGTTGTCGAGCTCCTTGAGGTGTTCTTGGGGGATTTTGCCGATGGGACTTCGATTTCGAGCGGCCGTATTCGTAGTGCTGGCTGTTCCGTCAAGGAGCTTTACCCGTGCCGCTAGATTGGGCGAAAGTCGACGGAGAAACCCAGAGGAAGAGCGCAGTTTCTGATCCTGGATCGACGATGTAGAGACGCGTCTTGTAGATGTGTTATTCGATTGCGAGGCTTGCGGAGGACTCGAGGTCTGGGAGGTGGACGTCCCATCCGACCACGAAGCAAGTCGCGGTGCAACTCGAACGGGCGACTCGTGGGGGCTATCCGAAATTGCGGAGGGCGTAGGAACTGCCGGTGTGACAGGGTTGGTGTCTGTTGGAGCGGCTATCGAAGCTGCTGGTCCGGGGGTCGACACAGGATGTGCAGCGGGCATTGAGACTTGAAGGTCACCCTCAGCAGTGCCCGCCTCTGGTTCCAATGATGGCACTGCCGATATCGACTTCGCAGGTGTTCTTGTGAGCGATCCGAAAAACTGTTTGAGGAGACCGTTGGGGCCGTTGGGGGTCGTGAAGAGGGAGGTTGTTGGTGGAGGTTGGAGTTGTGATCGAAAAAGGGACACACGGAGAAGGGAGGTGAGCGTGCTGAGATGATTGTTGCTTGACGGTCGGTTGAGGCCTGCAACGCGCAACTCCTCGACAACCGCATCCAGGACTTTGGAAGGTCGGGGAAAGGCGAATTCTACATGGCAGCGAGACGGACTGGATTGAGTGACTGAAGACGGTGAAATGAGCTTTTGAGAAATGCACGCCATCGTGCTACACCAACAACAAGGTAGATATTGATCCCAGCACAGACAAATTAGGTGATTGTTTCAGATTGAGGACTTCTACAATTCTGTCCTATATTAGATAAATAGCATCGTATGGATATAATATATTTTTTTGATCTTCAGATGAACTATATGTGCTCCGTACAGATGCTGCATGGGCTGCTGTCCAGCAGTACCCAACCTCCCTGCGCCCTGGAATTCGAGGGCGTTCACAAGCCATTATTATACTGGATTATTACTCTCAAACATGCCAAAAAACAATATGTATATGCAAATCCCCAAACACATGAAACATTACGCACTGAAGATTGAGTGGTTTGCGGCCTGTTGGGGGATGCTCGGGCAACGCACAGAGGGTATCAAGGGAACTGCAGCAACGACAACGTGGTGCCAATGAGCGGTGGTGATTTTCGTCAACAGCGTCACTTTCAATTCGATTCGCGCCCAACGCCGTTCAGATCTCGCACTCGTCGGGGGGCAGGATGGCTAACGCGGACTTGGGGCTCGTCCTGCTCCAGTCTCGAATCAGTTCCTCGCGAACCCCTTGGCACCATTTGAGCAACGCCTGGTCGAGTTTCCTCCATGCTTCATCGCTGTCTCCATTGACAACCCCCAACGCGTCGACGTCGAGTTTGATCTCCCATCGGATTTCGGCTGCTTTTGCCCAGTAGCGAATGTTGTCCGCCATGCGATACGGCTTTCCAACATCTTCATGGAACGTCCTGATCTCGCCGAATGGTCGTTTCGACGCCATGATCGCTGCGTTATGTAGTCGTATCAGACGTCGACCGTCTTGCCACCGAGCAAGAAACCGAGTGGGAAGAGGACTACTTTCTGCTGGCTCCCATGTAGGGATCGTGTCGTCGTTCTCTTCAAAGCTTTGCAGGAATGTTCGTTCTCTTTCTCGCTCTCGTCCTGACCAATCGCCCGTGGCCCATATCCAGCTGGCCCTCTTTTGCCGATCTGCCTCCTCTAGAGCCCTTTCTTTACTGATCATATCCTCCACGCCCGCCACCCAGTCTAGCATCGTGTTCCGTTCCTTATCCTTTAGTCCACCTGCAAAGTTCCGCCCTGCCCATACCCTCAACACATCTAAAACACTTAATAGTTCTTCACGTATTTTCTTCTCAGTTTTGATGGAATCCAAGCGCACTGTGTTCTCATGCGATGTGTAGTAGATCCTAGCAGCTCGAATAGCAAGTGTTACCACATCGAGAATGTGCATCCCTTCAATCTCATGCCACCCCTGCGGGAATTTTGACGATGGAGGTTGTTTCTCCAGCGTCTCTTCCCCCGTCTCCGAATGATTTTCGGATGTGTGATCATTCGACACAGGCGTAGAGGCCTGAGCAGCCAGTTGGTCTTTCGTAGCAGTCAACACGTTCCTGGCTCTATCCAGAGCCGATTGTAGATCCTTTCTGAGTTCCTCGATATCTATCGGTGGGGGGACATGGTGTGTACGGACACTATATGTGCTCACGGTCGGAGGCAGCATCACCGGCTCGTTTTCGTCCCATTCCTCTGCAAGATCGCTGATCTCTTCAATCGGACTCTCGATCAGATCGCCCCCAAATTGCGCCTGTTGAGTCAACATAAGCCTGGGAATGTCCGAATCCTTTTTGTTCTTTGAACGGGCCAACTGTCCGCCTTTCCCGTCGAGTAAACCTGTTCTCGCGAAATAATACTGTAGATGCGCGATACTCCCGAGGCTCATGACGCTCTCACGGTTTTTGGCAGACTCCGAGAACACAGCACCCTGTGGTCTGATGTATCCACGTCTCCGGGAAGAGGTAGAAACGGAGGATTTGCCATCGCCGGAGAAATTCGAGATGGAGGATACCGTCGAAAAGGTTCGATCGGGCGACGGACAGGAGGAGATGGCAGGCGTTGGCGATAAAGAAGGCGACGGTGAGAGATCGCGAGGTCGGGTTATGGTAATAGGGTCGGGAAGGGAACGGCCCAGGGATTCAGTGTTCTCTGCCATGGCGACGATTTGCGAGTTGGGACAAGGACTATCGAGATGGGCGCGCGAGGGATGACTGTCAACAGTAAAGGTTACAACTGTCACAGAGGAAGAAGTCTTGTTATTGTTGAAAAGAAGACCAAGCCAATTGGAGGACGTTGTTACAGGGGAAGGGGGATAAGTTTCAGTGTCATGGTGACATTCCGAATCCGAGTTAATTTAGCTGTTGCGGACCAGAACATGGGGGCATTTGCAACATGATGATTGCCGTGAGATTAAACGGTTGTGATGGGTTTGTGACTTTTTTGGGCGGGCTCAGGGGTTAGTCGCTCCTATTTTACCGCCGTCACATGGCTGCCATCCCCCACAGCACAGTCGAAGTCGACGCCAGATGAAAACCCAACGACCAGCAATCTGCCCGGGCTGCTCTGCTCAGTGTTAAGTCGACATGTCGTCTCCAATCGCCTTGGGGCTTGGTGGTCGACTCTGGCGACGTGGACGGCGGCTCTGAGCAGCCCGTCGCGTTGGCCGCTCTGGGACTAGCGCGGCGTGTCCATTAAGACCGCGTCTCGTCACATGACTGTCTGTCGCGCCCGCAACTTCGACTTCATGCTCGAACCTGGACCGCAGACTCCAGAAATGCGCATATAAGCATGCTAAATTCTAGACACGACGTATAGAGACCCTACCTTTTCGACCCTTAGCAGTATTCGTTTCCCACTCAGCGTCTGTATGAGGTCAATAAGAGCCATGGCTAAACGTGTATGGCACAGCCGTTGTTTGAGAATTAGACTGGTCTCCATGAAAACTAGTCCACTGACAAAAAGTGTGAGCATCTAGATTGCTTTCACGGCTCATGGCAAAGTCCAAGGTACGCTCAACTCAACACTCGATATGGCTCACGACTCAGAGCCAAACGGTGGGCTAAATCTGCACGGGTAAAGTCTGACCAGTGTCTAGGAGTTTTCTTCCGGTACGGCCTGTTCAGCCCGCGTTCGTGGATAATTCGGGGCCATGCATGGTCCGGATGAGCAGTATTCACGCGCTAACCCTGAGCCTGCCAGTGACTTTACACAGAAAAATGCAAATAGCTATGGACTGACTGGCTGGGTCAGAAACACTGCTGACGGGAAGGTGTGAGCCCTCTGTTTCAACGTGGCTGTTTTTGTCCTCTTTTTGGATGCTTCCATTGGACATTGCCCGAACAGCTCAAATCTTCCTCAACCAAATGCTTACCTGTGCAAAGGTCCAGGGGGAAATTCAAGGCGATGAAGACTCGATGAAGAAAATCCTCGATGATCTCTCCCAAGGGCCCCGTTATGCCCAAGTCACGAAGCTGGAGAAGTCCGAAATTGAGCCGAAAGTGGGCGAGTCTCGATTTCAGGTCCTCCGTTAGAACTTGATAACGTGGATAGAAGTCTATTATTTCCCGTTGCTCTGGGGAATGCCAGATTGCATTGCTCCGCATTTTCACATGGCTCTGTGTTGTCGACATGATGAAAGGAATATGAAGGCTATCGAAGCTGGAGACTGGCGCATTGTATAGACTCGCCTGGTAAGAATGTATGTATTCGATTTTCAAACACACTCTGTACGGAGAACGAACCGTTATTTTAAGGAAGCTTAAGCCCATAATTATGGGAAATCCCTCCCGAATTCGTTTGAACGGGCTTCGGCCCCTTTTGAGCAAATTTGTTAGCTTCCGTTTGGGGCGTTCAGCCCTGTCCACGGCGTTGCCGTTCATACGGTGTTGGCGGTGGCTCTGGTCCAAAAGCCTCAATGAGTCAGCGCTATCCCGGTATCTTCCGAAAGTCACTTGCCCGAGAAAAGTTACTAGCGGTAATCTATTCAGACGGTACTGTAAGTTGTCACCAAACTTCCCAATATCTCGATGCATTGATATCTCTCGACAATCTCGAGTTGTTGATGGAAAATGGGGTTGCAAGGGACGCAGAGCAGTGCACACGCGCAATCCGCCGCTCTTGACCTGGAAAATACGACAGCATTATCGAGCTTTATAGTCAATTCTGTGCGAGTTCGTTGATGTATCATGACGTTGGCTAGGTTTTGGGGAGAACTGGACTGTTGGTGATGCCCGAATTCCCCGAAATAGGAGCCAATGGTATCAGTGGTGACTCGCAACACATGCTCAATGCGAGTCCGAGTTGCCTTTCTGGCCAATCTGGCTCTTGCTAGCTCAAATCTAGTCTAGAACAAAGCTTAGGATATCAATGGTGATGAAGTCATTGGTTTTGAACTCTGCGGTGCATATAAAACAACAGCAGCCCTTTCGGTTTCCCTCAATCCCTAGATTTAAAGTAACATTTCAAAGACTATTATCAACTCAATTCACCCCAAAATTCTCCTTTATCCTACCCCTTCATCAGAGGACCCCACCTGTCACCACCCACAGCCCATAACTGGCTCTCTTCGCAGTCATGAGCACAACAGCAACCATCTCGAGAGCCTTAATGGCTGGCTCTGCCTCCGCGAGGGTCTTTCAGCGGTCATGTTTGAAGGCATCACTACGCCCGTCAACGACAATAACGATAGGCCTCCGGAGCACCAGCTCGTTACCATTTCACAGCCATGGCATGCCTAACCGGCCGAGATACTTCTCGACCACGTCGTCGAACCAATTGCGTGAATTCTTTCCTCCACCAAAGACGAAGCATGTCGTCCAGACTGTAACGCAATTTGAGCACCCCGTGTATGTGTCCATTCACGAGCTGTTAGCTTCTGTCCGCATTGGGGACTAACACCATCTATCGTGTCATAGATTCACACCCAAGGAGATGAAGGACATCGTCATCGCACATAGAGAAACGAAAGACTGGTCGGACTGGGTAGCTCTGGGCACCGTCCGAATGCTCCGCTGGGGCATGGATCTCGCGACAGGCTACAAGCACCCGCCCACTGGTAAAGAACAGAAGAAAGTCAAGCCATTCTCCATGGATGAGCGTAAATGGATCATCCGATTCATTTTCTTGGAAACCGTTGCTGCCGTGCCGGGTATGGTTGGCGGCATGCTTCGGCATATGCGGAGCTTGAGAAGAATGAAGAGAGATTTAGGATGGTAAGTCTCGAGTCCTCAGTTACCCACGATCGACATAGACCAGTTGCTGAGTTTCCTTTTTCCCTTCTAGGATCGAAACTCTTCTCGAAGAAGCCTATAATGAGCGAATGCATCTTCTCAGTTTCTTGAAGCTCGCCGAACCAGGCTGGTTCATGCGTCTGATGGTCCTCGGTGCCCAAGGCGTCTTTTTCAACGCCTTCTTCATTTCGTACATTATTTCGCCCAGAACTTGCCACCGTTTTGTCGGATACCTTGAAGAAGAAGCTGTCTTGACCTACACTCACGCCATCAATGATCTCGAGAGCGGCAAACTTCCAAGATGGAACGATATGAATGCCCCTGACATCGCAATCGATTACTGGAAAATGCCAGAAGGACACCGGAAAATCTTAGACCTGCTATACTATATCCGCGCCGACGAGGCCAAGCACCGGGAGGTCAACCACACCTTGGCCAATCTGGACCAAAAGTTCGATCCTAACCCGTATGCCGCCAAATACGACAATCCGGAAGAGCCTCATCCAACCAAGTCTGCAGCCATTATGAAACCAACCGGTTGGGAAAGAAAAGACGTCGTTTAGATGTGTTATATTTCCAGAGTTTTCTTCTTTGGGATTTTGTTTGTTTGTCATCCGTTTCTTAGTTTTGCATGTCCCTTTTTCCGGTGCATCCATCTTCTTTCCTCTCGGCTCTCAAAAATCATCGTATCAGGACACGGTCTCTCACTTTGGCGTCAAAAGGTTGGGGATTTGGAGGGTGGACGGTTGGCGTCAATGGGTCGGACGGAGAAAGGATGTATTGACCTTGCCTGTGTCTTTATCATATTTCCTTTTTCTCCGGCATGGAGTTAGTGATGATTACTCATAACTATCGGCGAAGAATGCCTTTCAAAGAGTGTTTTGCTTGAAGCAATTATTGATCGCATGATCTCAACGTCCATAATGATCAAATTTTTCGATTGTGCCCACTGTCGTTGAAGTTAAAATAAGGTAGCCTGCTGATCCACCCGGGCCCAAGACTGAGGATGAAGTGACCGGGGTCCACCTGGGACATCTCCACACTTGCACTCGGAAGATCCCGGGGTATTCAAGTCACCTGTGCGACAAACACTGGATTCCATACCAGCCTCACTCACGGAATCATTGTTGGAAAATTAAAAGAAACAGTCGCGAAAATGACAAATAATGAGGCAGTCTAGTACCTAGCAGGAACGGAATATATCATGTCACTTTGATAGGGCTGGTTCAACCTACCCTGTCAATATTCCAGTTAGCGGCTACAATACGCCTTCAACGCCACGTTCACCGCCAATAGGATGCATGAATAAAGCTCGGACGGAGTAGAGAGCAGAAAAACGCAAGAGTCAGAGACTTAGCGCTATTAGGAACGCTCTGAGCTTTTTGTTTCCCCCCCATTCATTCTCCACGGCGTCCAATATCTTTAGCATCTCGTCGTGCAAATTGTTCAGAACTGTGTGAACGTATTCAAGGCTTCCTGCCGTTTGCATTTCGGAAAGAATCCACCTCTTTGTTTCTATGCTGAGAGACTTTCCACAATCAGAGCCCTGGCGACGATGGAACATCAATCCGCGTGTCCGGTCCGCCGCCTGCAGCGGGGCGTGCTGCAAAAAATGGATAAGCGGGAGAGAGAATTTGCCTTCCGAGAGATCGTCGCAAAAGCCCTTTTTAGCAGCGTACTGGAAAACCGGTAAGCAAGACCAACCAGTGAGGAATGTAGAGGTGTTTGTTTTATTCTTACCTCTTCGGAAGCCAGGTTCTGATAGTCGTCGCGTATCTGATAATATCTTCCCATCAGGGTAACCAATTCAAGAAATCTAGTTGAAGACGATGGCTTTGCAGCTTCCGCCACCATGAGCCGCGTTGCTAGTCGAAAGAAACTCCCAGTCTTATTGTCAACCATAGAGATGTACTCTTGGATCGAAGGGCATCGTGTATGGTGTCGCCAATAAAGATCTAACCCCTGGCCCACACATAAGTTTCGTGATTCCTCTAAGCCTCGTTAACGGATATTGTTTAGATGTTCAGGTGAGGTTTGCCTATCTCCTGACCTAAAAATATGATGCGACAATCTTCGCTCTTAAGCCTTTCCAGATGTTCAGCGGCTTTAACAAGAGCATACGTGGTGCTATTAATCGTCTGGCTCCAGCCGTATACCACATGGGCAGCAGGCAATCCCCGCCGAAGCTCAGAGCCATCTTGAATATCGTCCAGCCTACGCCGTGGTTAAGAGATATGATCGGATCAGGGGTATAACCAACTGCTGCTCACATTAGAGATATATTGACCATATCAGCCGCAACCTTTTCGATGATTTCGGCAGAAGCGGAGGGCACATGAAACCAATTCTGAAGCGCAGAAATGTATTTTGGAATGCTCTTCTTTCCTGGTAACGACATCGTATAATCGTACGGTGCTGAGCAGATGGTATCATCGTGGACTCCCTGGTAAGGCGCCAAGAAGCAGCCCATCAATGTATTAACTTGCTCCGATGAATCTCCACCACCCCCAGCCACATCCAACTCTCTCTGCGTGCCTTGCACGGCATTGCAAGTGCTCGAAACTGATGCATCAGATGAATAGAACCGTGTACCCCTATAGAGGGGAGGAGAGGATGGAAATTTGACAGAGGCATTTCTGTGTTGAACCGCAACGCTGCTACCACTATGTGGACGAGAGAAGAGCGCAGTGTTCGGGGTCAGGGAACTACACCTGTGCAAACAAACATAGATAAGCTTGTCCCGAGTGAAGCTGTTAACGATGTTTCGACCGACGTGTAAATGTCGGATCCAAGGTTGCACTATCATGTGTCAGGCCTCAGAATCGCAACTCACGTAGCCAGATGGTTCGACGGGAATGTGGATGATGGCTTGGTCCTGCGCCACCGGAGTCCAAAGCTAAATCTCAACTTATATAAAAACAAAGAACATTTCGTTGTTCCGTTTGCGTTTGAAATGCTTCGCGTGATGGAGGTGAAGTTGATAGATGTGGCCCGTGCGTAGCCAGCTCTGAGGTTGGCGTCGCTTTTAAGTTTCCGCTCCGCCATTCCGTGGCCGATTGTCACCTCACTACCTCTGAGGACTTGGCACTTGCAATCACCACCGCTCATTGTCCCTTGAGGACATGCGTTGAATAAGTTCATTTTCTGCAGAGATCTGAGCCTGCTGGCAACGACTGCGAAATAAATGCGGAACTAAGCTGTCTGCAGTAGCCTAATATGCATGTACAGTACACTCGAATTTGGTGCTTGGGTTCCAAACCCCGGCATCCAACTTTTTGTTGAAACAATCCTGTTACGGTCAAACGCAAAGCTTCTATACCAGAAGATACTGTGTATTTTTGTGGATCCTATGATGCAGTTATGACATTCATAGCAAAATATCCTTGTTGGGCACATACTGTGGACCTATAAGTACTGCGTCGCCAGCGATTGACTGCCTCAAAGCACCTACAGGTTTTATATTTACCCATATTGAGACCTTTCGAAGGTATTCCGCCAACATGTCTGACATTGCAAAACAAGCGGAGAGAGATCTCAACTCTTACCAGGCCAAGCAAGGTCTTGGACCAAAAAGCACTAGTAGTACGTTACTGTCTGGGTGCGCCCCTTAGCAACTTGTCTCCGACATCTCACTAACACAGCCAACCAGCTGATGAGTCGGGCATCAATGCAGACGTCGAGCGCAAATTCCCTGGATCACAAGTGAAATACGGCAGCGCTGCTACGACGGGAGCGGGTAATAATAAACCCATTCCCGAAGAAGAGGGCGGTACATACGACGATCGAGGACGGTGAGTATCTCTGGGAGTATCGGGCCTATTATCAGCGTATTTCTGACTGTAAATGATATTTAGATGGAGCAAGGCGAAGCATTTCGAGGGACCAGGAGGCCCTGAAGATAAGATGCACATTGAGACAGAAGAGAGGCCTGGCGACTAAGATACATTCGCACGGTGCATTACTTGAGCTTACCTGAGGTTTTGGTCTTTGACAGGCGGAAAAGTATAAATGATCCGGCTCGAAATATGTTAAAAACGTTCCTGATCTTCCGTTCGCTGTACTACATGCAGATTCTCACATATGTAATACACGTATCTTGGTCCAAAGTTGGAAGATAAGCAGACGTATAGCGGATATGAAGCATCAATATACGTTTTAATTTGATAAAGTAGCCCGCGCCATTACATGCAACAACAAGGATTTTTTGGTGATAGCTATGCTGCAATACACGAGTAGTAAGATACCACTCAGTCCCCAAGTGGATAAGGATGTAGAATTTGGCCATCTGGGCGAGAAATTAGTCACATAACCCCCAGAATTCCAATGATAAAACTTACAATATAAAGCAGCCTCTTTGCTCGCAAGCCAAACAAAAGTAGGAGCAATTTCGCTTGGTTGGCCTGGACGTCCGATCATAGAGCCAGAACCAAAACCTTCCATTTGCTCAGCTGGCCGTGAAGCTGGTTGAATGGGGGTATGCACGGGCCCAGGGCTGTTGTTCGGTGCCAGTCAGTCCTTGTCCACAATGAAAAAGAGAATAAGGTATAGAAATGTGACACGTACGCTACAGCATTCACTCGGATACCTTTGGGCGCGAGGTTCTTGGCTAAAGATCTGGTGAAGCCAACAATGGCGCCTTTTGTGGAAGCATAGTCAACCATGGAAGCCGTGCCGCGGAAAGCCACGACAGAGGTTGTGTTAATGATCCTTGGTTGGTAGTTAGCTACTAGTCAACGTGTAATGGAAACAAGGGCTACCTACGAGCCTCCTTTTTTCATGTGCGGCAGCGCAAATTTCGTGATGGCGAACATTTGCAGAATGTTGCTTTGGAATGTGCTGGCCACATTGTCCAGGTCAATTTCGGCGAAGTCTTTGCACATAATTTGTTTCGAGGCATTGTTCACAAGGACATCGACGCAACCGTATCTATTTAGAACTAAATTAGTACCATAATTCAACCCGATTTTCACAGGATCATGTAGAGGAAGTAGCCTACGCTTTAACGTGTTCATCCACTGCTTTTTTGCAGTTTTCATTTTTCATCAAATCACCAGCAACAAGCAAGCATTTTTTCCCCTCCCCCTCGACTGCTTTCTTCGTTTCATTGGCATCATCTTGTTCTTCAGGGAGAAAAACGATCGTCACATCCGCTCCCTCACGGGCCATCAAAATTGCAACGGAGCGTCCAATTCCCGAACTGGATATGGTTAGTATATAGGATAATAGAATGGTTGGTGTGGAAAATTGGGATCACGTACTCTCCACCAGTTATCAAAACTTTCTTATCCTTCAGCTTGTTGGAGCCAACATATTCCACAAACTTGCCTTCGGCTTCTAGCTTTGTCGACTCGCTTGTCGGTGCCATATCCTTTTCGAATCTAGCAGCCGGCCAGTCAGCTTAATTTCGATTTTCAACTCGAGACTGCGTATGCAACATACCCAGGCTGCTGCTGAGCCTGTTTCTTCTCAACAGGCTGAAAGGTGCCACCAGTGCCCGCTCCTGACGATGCCATTCTCAAGTTTGACACGGTTGGATGTCTCGGTATTTGAGCTACAAGTAAGGAGACCAATTGAGGCTGTTTGATGAAGAGAGAAGACTTGTTTAAACGAATTGCTCTGCAGAATAGGCCGGTAGAAAGCATGAGTTTCAACTTTGTTTAGGTTCAATGGGTACGGTGTTGATTTTAGTGATAGTAGCTTGCCTTTATACCTCTAGCACCAGCTCATTCTCCCACGAGATGAGATCATATCCTGCCAACAGGGAAGCTCATGGTAGCAAATCTTGGATGGCAGGCAACCTTCCCTGCGAACCGGCGGACCTGCCATCGGGAGCATGCAATTGGCCCAACTGGGTTTGGAAATCCAGAACCCAAAGGTGTGCAATAGAATATCTGTCTTTCATCGTTGCATGCAATGTCGAGTCTTTCTTCATCGTCGAGGTTCAGGTGCAAAGGTCTAGATGCTCTGACGTCAACTATTGCAGGCAGACCGGCAAATGACTAAGCTTTTACGTGATCAGGGGCTCCTTGGCATCTCAACTCCAGGGGAAACGTTATCGATAGCGAGTGTCAAAGAACAAACTGACAACATGCGAATTTCGCACGGAGTTGGGAAGGCCAGTCTGTCGTTTTCGCCAATGTTGACGTTATGATGGGGCTGCTGAGCTGGTTACGGAGACTGTACTCCTTAGACACCCTCGACACTCGTTTTACAGTCTCAGCAACGACTCCGTTTAACGTCGCGGCGGACTCGAATCGGACGGGACCCCAGGACAAGAGAGATGGGGGAAACACAAGGCACACAAAGAATGGGACCTCTTCGCCGAAATGGGATACTCCCGAATTCTACATTTATTATCTTGTCTTCATTGTGGCGGTGCCACTGATGTTTAAAACTGCAATTGATGTTTCTCAGGGTAAGTACATGCTTGTGGAGCAAAGGCCAGAGTTGAACGCTGAACATTGACTTAGAGTCGCATCCCACTTATGCGAAATACTCCAAACTCCTTTCTCCGGGATGGATTCCCGGTCGCAAAGTCGTATGTCTCCGGTTTCCCACGTCCTTCTTTCTGCACTATCCTTACATATACTTTTTACTCTAGGACAATTCGGACTTCCAATACGCCAGTTTCCGGGATAACGTTCGTTATACAGCATTGCTAGTTTTTATACACCCGCTGCTTCGCCGTTGTTACAACCTTCTCTTCCCTTCCGCACCGTCAAATTCATTCTCTCCCAATGGCAATAAAACTAGTGTCGCATCGAGCTATAAATCCGCTGCCGCGGCTCAGTCACGGTTCAAGCAGCGAGTGTCGTTCGATTTTTTGTTTTCATTCGTATTTCTAGCTGCGCTGCATGGGTTCTCTGCTTTGAAAGTTCTGGTAATACTTCTAATCAACTACCACATTGCAAAAAAGCTCCCAAGATCGTACATACCAGCTGCGACATGGATCTTCAACATTGGTATTTTGTTTGCGAACGAGCTTTCGCGTGGATATAAATATGCAAGCATTGCGAAGTCAATTGGGTCCATACTCAGCATTGGTCAAGAAAGTGGTCTTGTCTCATGGGGACGGTGGCTGGATAGCTGGGGCGGAATTATCTCACGATGGGAGGTTCTCTTCAATATCACGGTTCTGCGGCTTATAAGTTTTAATCTGGATTATTACTGGAGTCTAGATTATCGAGCTGGAAGCCCAGTCGAGGTACGCCCATTCCGACAGCCATATTCTCTTTAACAAAACGCTAACATGCAAAAGAAGAAGCAACTCGATCCGTCAGCCTTGTCAGAGCGCGATCGTGTGTCCACTCCCGCTGCCCCGGCATATTTCAACCTTAAGAACTACATTTCATATGCCCTCTATTCACCTCTTTACCTTGCAGGTCCTATAATCACATTTAACGATTACATCCACCAACAACACTACAAATCGCCCTCGATCTCGAGAACTCGCACCCTACTATATGGCGTACGTTTCCTGCTCACACTTCTCTGTATGGAATTGATTCTCCACTACATTTACGTCGTCGCCATCTCCAAATCCTCTCCAAACTGGTCCGTCTATACCCCTTTCCAGCTTAGCATGCTGGGGTACTTCAACCTGCACATTATCTGGCTCAAGCTTCTCATCCCATGGCGATTCTTCCGTTTATGGGCATTGATCGACGGTATCGACCCACCCGAAAACATGGTACGCTGCATGTCCGACAATTATTCTGCCCTGGCCTTTTGGCGCAGTTGGCACAGATCCTTCAATCGATGGGTGGTGCGCTACCTATACATTCCCCTCGGTGGTAGTCGAAGCGAACGCAACGACAACCCGCTACGTTCCAAAGCCCGCAGCATAGCCAATTTCCTGGTCGTCTTCACCTTCGTTGCACTCTGGCACGACATCAATCTTCGCCTCCTCATGTGGGGTTGGCTCATTACTCTTTTCGTCCTCCCTGAAATCATTGCTTCTCTCCTCTTTCCGGCGCATAAATGGCGCTCCAGGCCGAATACGTACCGTGTTCTTTGTGGCATTGGTGCCGTGGGTAATATACTTATGATGATGGTAGCAAATTTGGTTGGCTTCGCGCTGGGACTGGACGGGTTGCAAGGTCTTTTGAGTGGCATTTTGGGATCGTATGCAGGACTGGCATATCTAGCGAGCGCGTGTGCAGCTATTTTTGTTGGAGTCCAGGTCATGTTTGAGATTCGCGAAGAGGAGTTACGTGCCGGTGTTCGGTTAAAATGCTGATGTGCCCCTTAGACGAGCATTGTGTTTCTTTTCCGCACCTCATTGTATGTTTATACCATATCATGTAAGGATATCCTTTCGTATTTGGGGATATCCGCGAAACATAGTTTTAGATAGCTAGAGTGCTAATCATGTCCCATCGAGGAACTTATTTTTCGTTCCTGTATACAATCAAGGATTTCTGCTAGGTTTGCAGTCTTTCCAGGCAGACAGTGTTGATTTCCAATTCAATTCACATGGCTAACATAATGGCGATATTCTAGGAACTAGAACTGTTTAGGCAACTCTTGGGTGTCTCGGAAACGGCTCGGGTAGGTTCACATGAGTCCTCCCTATTCCAGCTTTGAGATCTGGAGTCATACCGTTATAACCGTAGACTGAATAGTCCCTGGAGACTCCACTTATTTCTTAATCCGAGAAGCCTATCAAAGTTTGCAGTTCTGGGAATACTGAAGGCACAAGAGGTTTCTATACCCAAATAACCCTACTTTCCCATGCCTCGACGCGGTGACCGCAAGTTTGTCGAGTCGTATTTCGTAGTATGCTTGAAACAGCCAGAAATAAAGCTGGTCTCATTCATTCAAATTCTTAGTCCTAGCGGTCGAAGCCTCACGCGTAAACTCGATTGCAGTTCGTCTCCTTGTGCACGTGTAAGCATCCCAGCCCACATATCCTTACGCTGCATCCGATACATTTGAGTTTCCCCCAGTATCCGCATAATACACAGAATTTTCGCGGAGATCTTTGGATGTCGTTGGGGCCAAAACTTGTGCGGGACGCGGTATACGAGAGGGGAGGTTCGGAGAGGAGAGCCTGCATGATGCGTTCTGAAGGTGCGGTGGGGATGTAGGAGCGCAGGAGCGGGTCGTTGTCGAATTCGGAGACGATCAGTGGAGATGTGACGACGGGTTCAGAGGGCGTAGGAGGAGGGCATGATTCTGTAGTTCTCCGACCAGTGGGTTTTAGTGTGGGAGCCGTAGATCTGCTGGTTCGCGCAGCGTTTGGTCGCGAGGTGCTGGGCGGAGCGAGGGCGGCCGCAGCTTCTTCGTCGTCAAGGTAGTTTTTAAACGTCTTTTGGGACATCAAAATACGACGGACATTGGAGGTAGTTTTGGTTCTTGAACCTATAAAAGCAGCATAATAGTGTGAGCTCCAAACGAAAAGAGTAGAGAGGGCAATGAAGACGGAGACTCCACACTTTTTAAAGCAGGGTCTTTCTGCTTGTTTGGGACCGGAATATGCACATCTTTGAAATTTTCGCGATCAAACTCTGCAAGCCGTCTTATGATTGCAGCCTGCTGCCTCGAGGATACATCCCCGCGCCCGACTCCAGTATCGCGCGTGGTGCGCTTTCGGCCTCCAGTGGACGACGGGGCGACGTCACGGCGGAATTCTGGGACGTAGGCCCATCCAGGCGTTGCAGCTTGAGCAGCGTTCGAGGATACAACTTCGATGAGATACGCCATTGTCTACTGACAAAAATGTGAGGATGATTGACAAGATGGCTCGGTGAACGCTTGCTCGTTGATGAATGTTCGTTTTGCCAGCATGAATTGAGCTTGTTGAGGGCGGTGTTTGATTTGTTTGATTTGTTTGATCTGTTTACTTTGTTTGCACATAATTTCTTTTGCAGCAAAGAGCGAGATCGCACATAGTCCGATCGCAAGCCAAAAAGGAGCAATTGTGAATCTGATTTCTATTCCCAAAGTCCATAATCAATTCAGAATACATTATACACCGCTGCCAATGTTTTTGCTCGAGAAACATACTCGTGCTTCAACGAGATGCGTCATTACCAATAACTTTTCCATGCAATACAGAAGCGCCGTAAATCGCCTGGTGAATCTGCAGCGGACCGCGGCAAGGAAGATAAATAGGGAGCGAATTCTATACAACAAGCCAATACCATTAACCGTAGCCTTCCATGAAAACAGTCTAATTTTGCCCGTAACAGTAACCATGCTCGAATTCTAGTTACTGAGAAAAGAGCATAGGACATGAAGGGTAGAAGTACACACCAGGACGCAGAACAAAGGAAAAATACTCTTTGAAATAATGTTATACCAGGATAATTAGGGGGTGAATGGGGTCTTAACGCAAAAAAGCAAACAAGATAAAAACACACCGTACCGTTTATCATCACTCTTTCTTCTGCAACTGATCCAGCTTGCCTTCCAATTCAACCACGTAAGTGGAGAGACGTTGGGTAGCAGCTTGCAGGGCCTATATCAGACCGAAGGACCCCCGACATCAAATCGTCAGCCACCAACGTAGATTCATTGAACCGGGTATCAAAAGAAAAAAAAAGTCGAGTCTAGTCTATCCATGCAAGAAAAGCAACAGCGTCCCAGAAACTTTTCACATCCTCAAGGGACTCTTTTTTTGTGCTTTTGAGTAAACAAAAGTTTAACCCTCTCAAAATGTATGCCCCAAGAGCGAGACCAAAAATGAAATATCATGCACCAGACGAACGCCGTCGTTGCTCAGATGCAGTAACGTACGTAGATGTCTTCTGTCAGCATCTCATTGGACAGTCTGTACTCCTCCAGGACGTAATAATAGACCGATGCGCCTGCGAGCGTGGTGCCGAAGAGGAATCCAAACATTCTGCAAAAGATACCATATACAAGTCAGACAACCATCTTTTATAAACAGCACGTACGAGGAGCAATAATTGGGATCTTACCCTCCTCTAAAGGCCCCGAGAGGCTTGTGTCGGGGGAGTGCTGCTTCTGCTGCATTGAAGAGTCGACTTGACGTGGAGAAGCGAGGAGCCCCCCGGACATTTGTGAAAGCAGCCGATTGGGAAACTGATCGCATGAGCGGCGACAGAGCCCTGGAAGCCATTGTAGCGACGAATAAATAGTCTGTTGCAAGAATCAAAAAGGCGAGGAACCGGCTTCGTTCGATTCAAACTCGAGGCGGATGGCAAAGGATGCGCAAGCGTTGGGCGGTCTGTTTCGTTTCTGCGGCTTGGCGACCGAGGAGGAATTGGATTTTAGGAGAACAACAACTCGAGTTTTTTACAAGAAGGGAATTTATCGAACGCAATTCGGTTTTTTTTGTGGTGTGAATGTGTGAGTATGAGAGAGACAAAATCGAGAGGAATATTTTTCTTTATTTAAAGCACAATACTATTTAATTTCTCTCCTTTTTTTTTTCACCGCATGGTGGCGGCACACTCGCGGTAGGGGCCGGTCCCTGTAAGCCACTCGTGGGGAATCGCACGCCGCGATTCACGAGAAACGCGGCAATCAGAAACCAATCCAAATGCGCGACACTCCCTTGCCACGGCACTCACTAATAAAAGTCCTTTAATCTGGACCTTTTTTGTTTCTCTCCCCGCGCTGGAATCCTCTCAGCTTGGCTACTATAAATAACGGTGGCAATGTGGGCATTGCATTGATCTATATCTCAATTCCCCGTCACATATCTAGTCTACATGTTTCATGCATAAGGAACAGCTCACAGAGTCAGGACCCTCAACTTGCAACTGTAAAGTCATTAAACAAATCCGCTAGCAAATCATCCGTGCACGCCGTCCAGTCTGGGTTGCCCATGCTATAAGTGCTCTCAAATGCGTGAATGCTCAACCGCGCAAAAAACGGCCGCAGCAACCTGTCCACGATCTCATCTTTAGCAGTTTCTCTGCTCAAATCTGTGCCAAGCCAGAGACTGTTCAATTCATCGTCGTGCTCCCCGGTATCGTGAATGTGCGCCGTTAAACTGTTGTTTCCAGTGCCCAGTGCCCGAGCAACCTCGTCTGCCAGTGCCACGGATTCCCATCTATCCGGTGGGTATATAACGTCGATAGTATCAGTGACAAATAGCCATTCCTGCAGCTGGAAGTCGTCTGGGGATATAACGAGTAGTTTCTCCAAGAGCTTACAGGCTTGCAACAGAGAATACGGATTGTAAGTCTCTGACTCCCGGCCTGGAGCAATGGAGGATATCACATCCTGAAGCTCAGTGCTGATCATCGGCCAGAAGGAGGCCATGTGGATCGCAGACGTCTTGAGGACAAGAGCCCTCAGGACCATATAGACCTCGGCCCTGGTGGCAGAGGACGGCGACGAAACATGAGTGGCAGACAAAAGGTCTTCAAGCTTTTGTTGCAGCGTGGATAAATCACCGCTAAAATGATCCTCGTCCGCGGCTAAAATTAACAGTGTAATCCTGCGCAAATTCAACTGCGTCTTGCGATCTGCTTCGAGTCGGGCTGCAGATGCTCCCACGCCAAACATGATCCCCGCTGATGCGGGCTGTGTGAGCCGGGATAGCAATTCTGGGAGTCTCTCTTTATCTGTTAGGGACCACTGTCGAAAGAGGCCTAGCCAGTTGCTCTTGACAAGATCTAATTTCATAGCAAAGAATTTGGGGTCGTTAAATGCATCCCCAACATCCTTCCTCCATTGTTTGGATGCACTTGGGATTTTTGACATTTGCTGAAGAAGATCGAGGGTATTTTGGTTGACATTCTGTGGGAATAATCGAGAATGGAACAAAGGAGCGATCATGTTTGTTGATATATTGGACATTGCTGAGGAAATTCGATCCCCGTCACCCAATGAGGTTGTCAATGCTGGCATTATAGATGATAAGATGCTGTAGATATCGTCTGGGCCAATCGCCTGGCTTTTGCTCAACGTGGACGTTTGTTTCTCAGAATCATGACCGGGGCGGGACGACGGAGCTAGATCTTGCGAAAGGACCATTGGCTTACTAGTAGATATAGCTGTGAGAAGTCTCAAGAGTATGTCCTATTGAGGGTCAGTATCATTTAGAAAAAAAGCTTATCAGAGAAGCAACCTACTCCCAGATCCCTCTTAGCGCGTTGGTCCTCTCCAAAAGTTGTGTGTTCCATCTTCTCACCCAATATCGCCGCAAACTCTAGAAGTCGTGGTAGAATGTGTCGATGCGGAAAGGGGTTGCTCAAAACATCACGCAAGAATGTCGTACAATCGGTCCAGATCTCATCCAAAACGTCCTCATCCAGAGATCTAGCATACATGACTAAAAACGCTGCCAGATCCGCTTCAGTTAGACGTGATGTCATTGCCGATTTTCTACTTGGGTCGAGGGCTGTCGGGTTCGTTCGACTATATATAGCATTGAATATCGCAGGAATAGCCACCTTTGGTCTGGAGCCCTCAAGAGTATGTAGTAGGTTGAAAATGGATCGTCCTGAAGCATGGTTATCCTTGTCGATCGACGTACCCCAGAGCTCAACTAAGGTCTCTAAACACTCGAGGGTTTCTGCTGTGAACAGATGTTCCAAGATCCGACGGGATCGATTCCTCATTCTCAGTGAAGTATACTGAAACGATGCTTGACATTCTGAATGTCTGACATCTTTGCTTCGGTCATTGTCACCCCACGCCCATATGGAGTAGCATAATCGCACTGCATCTTGAAAGCAGAGAAGGACCGTCAACCGATCATTGGCGGTGGCGCTACGAGCCTGGCTCGCCTCTGCCGCAAACACCCCAGAAACCATGTTGCCGAAAAAGCCTTGCGGTTGATCAGGGCTTTTCGTGCCCGAAGCTTGAGCTTCTTCCAATAATAAGCGGTCATGGGCCGTTGCAATGCAGTTCTCCAGCGCTGCGAGTAATGCGATTGTGACATGCTCTGACCGATTATGAGATGCATCTTCGGCTTGCCGGAACAAAACCTGAAGTTCGTGATAAGCCTGGCTTATTTCCTTACAGAGACATTCCACGAGTTTCAAAAGCACTTGAAATATGATTCCCAAATACAAAGGCAAGCATTCCGTTAAAAAATGCACCCACTTGTCAATGACAGGTCTCGAAGACCTCGAACAGATGCCTTTTATTAGACACTGTAGAAGTTGTGGCGGAGGCTGGGGCAGTTGTGAAATGATGTAATCCTTTTCGGATCGCTCTCCGCTGAAAGACAGACGGGACATATGTGACAGGGTTTCGAGCGAACTCTTGCGCTGACCTTTAGCGGCCACGGTTGCGGATAATTCCCTTGTGTCGTGTGCGAACCGAATTTTGAGAGCAGGTAAAATGACATCTATTAGAGCACCTTGAAGGTTCGTCTCGTTCCTATCCAAGCATGCCGAAAGCTGCTCGATGAGGATAGTATCGAGGTCAAGATGATGAAGGGCATCTGCGCCTGGGCCCAGGAAAATTTGGTGCAAAATCACGAGTGATATTTCTTGCAACCGTTCCCCATACAATCCAGTCTCGATGGGGATTCGTTGTCCATGCTTGAGTAGTTGCACAGACAATTGCGTGATAGTGCATTGGAAGCTCGAGTCCTCTGAGTAGAAGTCAGCCCTGCAGAAATGGATCTTATAGGAAAATAAAAATTCAATTTACCTCTTTCGCCAGCATGCAACGTATGTCTGCTGGAGTTTAGTACAGTCCTAGACGTCAAAGCGGACCAGCCAGCATTATTCAGTGCTGCTATGGTATTTGAAACGGTTTTGAACACATATAGGCATTGAGCTCCATCGTTCAACCCGCTTCTTGATCCCAAGTCGTTGTGGCGACCATCATCGGAAGATTTCAGGAAGCTAAAGTTGGCCAGTTTCAAAACGAGTATGTTTAGGACCCTAGGGTATCGTAAGCTTTGATCCATGTGCTAGTGTAGGGGATAGTTGCACATACTGGTGTACAATTGATGGATCTTGTAGCCATTGCTTGACAGTAGAATAGACCTTACCAGGACCTGAGGAAAGGAGGTCCAATGCTATGAAGAGGAGTCGCTCGAGTAATGACAACCGGTAAATCGATTGCGGATCTCGCCCAGAGCTATGATCAGAAGGATAGTCTCCAAGAGCTCGTGATGCAGAACGACCACCATAGGCCTGATAGCTATGGTTCCACAAAATGAAGAATCTTTCAATCTGATCCACAGTAGTTCGGTGTGCAGGGCTCAAATTAGTAGATGAAATCATGAGCGAAGTAATCGCAGCCTCAACGAGATGATCGTGCCAAGTGACTGAATGTAGAAGCCAGAGGCAACGAACTGCTTCCACGTGGTACTTAGGACTTAAAGGAGATAGGAGCTCCCATAACTGTTGCACCAACGCGGGAATGATGTCGCAGACCTGTTCGTATGAGATATAGAAATTAGTATCATGAATAGAGTATAGGGCCGTTGCGACGGAGCATATTGCTGAGAGCGTAGTCATTGACAAAACTCTCGAAGTCTGATTGGCGTCTGAGAGCTTTTCACACACTGCTTCGTACAGCTCCTCATCCTCAAGAACCCGAGACTTCGGCGCTTTTTTGAGCAATGAGACAAAGAAATTTAACTGTTCCTTGAGACGGGTATTTTGCATTTCTGACCTGAGGGCGTTCAGGATTTGCGAGTGCGCCTCTTTAAGAAGTAACTCCGCTAGATATGGGGGTGTAAATGGAGGCTCTGGGTTGTCAAGAGTATCTTTTGTTGCGGCGTAAAACTCAAGAAGATGTGTCGATATTTGAACAGACGTCAAGGTCTTCATAGATTTTGGTCTTGGAGAAGTTGATTGGCATTCAAGTTTCTTTTCTGTAAAGGCCTTGCTAGGAATCAGACCGAGTAGATTATGGGCGATCGAAAATGCTTCCCCGAATGCTAAATTACAACCCTCGGAGTTCTCTTGCGCGGACGACAGTGTTTTCATTGTTAGAAGGGCCCCAAGAAGTAAGAGAGGAATGTGAACTGTTAACATCTCCTCCTCCTTGAGATTGAAGCTCGAAACGGCGAAATTCGCGAGCTGTAAATTCTCAAGGGTTCTGTCAGAGAAGCCGTCCCTAAAAGGACCAAGGACCAGACCTAGTAGCTCGGAAAAAATCAAACTGCTCTCGACTCCATCGAAGAAGGCGCTCGCAGATCTAAACACTTCATCGAACTTTGTCTTTGAATTTGCAACCTGGTTGTATTCTTGCACACTCCGAATGACGGGAAGGAATATCTCTGGCACAATTAGTCCACCAACTTCCCAGCGGTCCATCAGTGACAGCGAGATTCGGAACGGCTTTGCGCGTTCCTGTGGTATCACGGATCCTCGCGCAATCATTCTTTTAAGGCTATTCACAAGCGGTTCCAGACCAAAGCGATCAAAATATTGAGATTTGGGGGTTTCTTTGTCTAGCTGAGCCATTGCACCGTCAGTGATAGATTGTGAATCTATTTCAACACTTTCGTGGGCATCATTCGCTTGATCAGGCCCTAAAAACCAAGCCCAAAGTCTGCGGTTAAGACTCATATCTCTTCGAATGACAACTCCGGCCGCAGCAGCAACAAGAAGCTCCAAATCATCTGCAGTTATACGACTCTGCAAGATAGGAGAATGAAGGGGTAAATGGGTCACAAGCAGATCCAAGTAGTTTCTTTGCACAAGGAGCTGTTCGTCTGTTAAACCCGTTGCAAAACATCGAATAAGTAAACCGGGCTCAGGGGATGTCAGTGATGCCATAAAAGCCGACAGTTCCATGTCCTCCTGTTGTTGCTTTAGCAAACTCGCCAAGGGCGCATTTCCTCCAAGTTTAGGGAGATGGCGATTTAAATAAGCCAGTACTCCCGTCCTTCGTGTTGGGTTCGTTATCGATGCAAGAAATAGACATTGCCAAAAATATTGGCTACCAGCATGCGACTCTGATTTGCCTGCATTTTTACCGGTGCTGCTTGCGATATCTCTAAATTTATTGACGATCCTGAGTGTCGTTTCAAAATCCTCACTGGTCTCTTCTTCTAAACCAGGGAGTAAAGACAATAGGATCGCTTTCAAGGCTGGTCTGATCACAACTGGGTCCAATTTTACAATGTATGTTTCAACCAGCGAGAGAAATAAGGGCCGGACCGAAAGCGATGCAAAGGCGAGAGTAGGGGCGATGCCTGGGAGGTAGAGCGAAAGGTCTCGCGCCAAACCATCTGTCTACATCTATTTATAAGCCGTCATCCATCATCATAGCAAAACAGTTGTTCCGGCCAAAAATACCTTCAGCAGCCCGAAGATGTAGCCGTAAACCTCGAGCGCTTTCTGGTGTACTCCGGAGGGCAGCGAAGGATTCAGACATTGGGCAAGCCTCTTTGCAACGGTGACCTTTTCGGGAACGACGGACAAGGACGGAGGGTGTGATTGAAGAGCCTGCGAGTATTATATGAGCTCAACTTTCGTGGAATAGATATAGTGTAGACATGCTATCACCTTCAGTAGTCGGCTCAGAAAGGAGATGTAGTCAGCCCATTCCTGGAGAGTCGTATCGAACAGAGAGAGTGCCCGTTCGACATTGGACGCGTAGCGACGATAGGACTTGTCTTTTTTAAGGCCATCTAATAGCTCGACATAGTCAGTATACGCATTTGCTGAACGCAAGGGTTGCTGCGTCTGCGTACCTTCGTATGCGCGGCCGTGATGCCTCGACAATGAAGCTTCAGAGCTCGCGGGAGACGAGGACCTCGCCAGATTGCTTGGATCCAGATTCATCGTTGCATCCAACCAAAGAAACTATCTCTGGGAGTAGAATGGACCGTCATCATTCGTTAGAGGACATTCCTAAGAGTTTCGTCGGTGGGATTTGGAGCTTGCGGGAGCGAAGGACACGGTGGTTCAGTTTCGCTGCACTTTCTCCTCAAAAACCTTAAACTTCGCGATGGTTGAAGTAATGACCTCACACCATCGTCCTCACTCCGCACGACTTCAACGTCCTACGATAACGGGCCATGCATGCTCTTCTGGCTCTCGCATGTTAGACCTATTCGCGCCTGAATGCAATTTATGTATGCTCAAGTTTGTATTTGATACAATCAAACTATCCCTTTGACGTTGCTACTGGCGCGGGAGCAGCCTTCTACAGAAGTCCAGACCGTGATGACTCGATCCAGGGCCAATGGATACAAACAACAAGAAGGACTGTCTAGACATAGACAACCGCCCAATATCGGCCGATAACACAGAACAGCATGAAGCAACTCAATCCACTGAGCTCAGGGCAGACCAGGAGGGGTCTCGTCCTCCACTTCCGCCGCGCACAGCTACCACCAAACCGGCCACAGGACGAGCTGGAAGCGCCGCAGATCCAATGCTGGCCATACGACGTGCGTCCAGGCAGAATCTTCAATCCAGGCCCACAACGGCGCTCTCTTTAGAGGACGTCAATTCGCAGACGGTCCAGGACAGTTCCAGGGAAACCTATACTTCAGTAAGGGGGCGATCAAGCCACGAAGAAATTGTGAAGTCGAAACACAGTGCAAATCAGCCAGGGGGTGGGAAAGGGAGTGAAACTGCAGACTCTGCAAGCGTGAAATCCTCTATTCCTGGAGGGGATACCCCCATTGAAGTGGGGAGCATTTACGGGGATTTCGCTCCCACAACGCAACCACAGTCTTTCTGGGACGTAAGAAGGAAACAAGCGAATATATTTGACCATAAGACCGGATTTGAATCGCAGGAAGATGATTTAGGCCTAGATTTCGAGAGTGAGTTTGATTCGCTTGAGGATCTCGCGGAGGAGGATGATAGCGGTAAGTATCAAGCTTAGACCGAGAGCATTGACTTGAGTGACTTACGCATTTTTTGCCAGTAGATCGAGTATTTCAAAAATGGAAACAGAAAAGGAAACATTTTTTTATCTTGTCTGCGGCAGGGAAACCAATTTACACCAGACACGGAGACGATGCCCTGATTTCACCCCACATCGGAATCATTCAGACCATCATTTCATTCCACCAGGAATCTAAGAATCTTCTCAAGAGCTTTTCTGCTGGAAAAGCCAAAATCGTCATTCTGTCGCAAGGCCCCTTGCATCTCGTTGCCATAAGTCGCCTCTTGGAAAGTGAATCACAGCTCAGGAACCAACTCGATGCTCTGTACATGCAAATTCTTTCGACCTTGACGCTTCCTGCATTAGAGCGCATTTTTGCCGTACGGCCCTCCACGGACCTCCGACGTCCACTGCAAGGAACAGAGTCGCTTTTGTCGTCTTTGGCTGATAGTTTTACCAAAGGCTCTCCATCGACACTCCTCTCATCTTTGGAATGTCTTAGACTCCGAAAGTCCCATCGGCAACAAATCAATGGTATTCTTTTAAAATCAAGGGTAGATCCGCTTTTATATGGATTGGTTGTGGCTGGAGGCAGACTTGTTAGTGTGGTTCGACCAAAGAAGCATTCTTTACATCCGGGAGATTTACAGCTGATTTTCAACATGATATTCGAGGCAGATGGGGTGAAGGCTGGTGGCGGTGAGAGCTGGATTCCAATCTGCCTTCCTGGATTCAATAGCACAGGATACTTGTACATGTATGTCAGTTTCCTGGATCTCCACGACAATTTGCCGCAAGACGACAAGGATATAGTCAAAGACGATGCCGTGGCTATCATTCTAATCAGCGCAGACAAAGAGAGCTTTTTTGTTCTGCGAGAGATGCGAGATTCTCTTGTTCAGGTACTATACCTCCTCCCTCAAATGTCATCAAATCAAACACGCTGACGGTCTTACCTAGGAAATGGAAAAAAACGGAAGCAAAAAGATCATCAGAGCTGCCATTGAGAAAGGCCGTCCATCCACCACAGACATTGTCCCAGGGACCGTCGTCCGACACTTCCTCTATAAATCAAAATCTAATGTCCAGTTCACGATGTCATCTTATTTCCCTGATTTTGAAACCTTGTTTGCACGACGAAAGTACGTCCCCAATTGCTCCCCTCTCTCGGCCCTACAACACGGAGGTGGGATTAACAAAAATTGCGAAAAAGGCTCCTATCGACTTATCATGCCCTTCATGGCAGTATCCATTCCAAACAGACACATGTCAAGGTGCAGCATTGCGCGTCCAGTTTCATGGACTCACTGGCATGGACAACACCGACATTCGAGTTATACTGCGTGACTTCGCCAAACAGCAATCGAAACGCCTTATCCCAAAGCGCAAATAAAATAGCCCAGTGGGTGCAGCAGGAAGAGGAAAGAGTCTTCATAATCGGCGGTGCTGTAAGTAATCCTAATTCACGTACTGTTCAATCAAGACCATGGACCAATGAAGCTGATTTTGGAAGGTTTTCTAATAATACTACCGGCCCCGATCAATGGGTGGTTGGAGATAACTACATTTTTTGCGAATATATTGTCATTTCGGAAATGTCTAGACTCAAATATGCCCGACGTATCTGGAGATAGCTTCGTTTAAAGCTGCACGTACAGTATGTACATACCGCACATACCTGCAGAGGACAAGACGCCGCACACACCGCTTCCTTAAAATAGACACCGAGCGCCACACTTTACCCACGCTAAAGCTCCGAATTTATGCCACCAGTCATCGGGTATACTTGAAGAAAAAGAGAAGAAAGACAAACAGGATGATTGTAATATTTGGTGACCAAATCGTAAAGAAATGATACCAATCTCCAGCGAGAAACCAATGGCCAATTGGTCAAAACGAAGGATTGAAATTGGTGGGAATCAAGTCGGCATCATTCCAATGGAATTGGAATTGAAATTGGAATTAGAATTGTTGTTTTTTGATTTGGACCCGGATCTTGATCTGGAGGACGGATTCTTCGACTTCCATGGCGTGGAGCGCGGCTTTTTACCAGTGGCGTTGGCTGCCGCGCTGTCTTTCCGACCGCACCTGGACGCACGACTGCCTTTGGAGCTTGTAGAACCCCTTCGGAACGTCTTAGCCTTTCCATGACTACTCTCACTTCGAGGGAATTGATATTCAGCAACTAACATCTATCAGCCGATTACTTTGTTCAGGGCAGGGTAGATATGGTACCTCGCTCTCGAAAACTAGCACTTGATCTCGGTCGTCCACCAAAATATTGGCTTTTCGTGCCAGTAGACTCAGAGGCGCTTGGGTGATAATCCTCGTCGCCATCTTTTTCATCATCGCTGATGACCGTGACGATTCTATGATTTGGATCCGGAATGGGGGATGCATTGCCCTGCGGTTCACCGGCCTCGGCGATAAACTCGTGGTAACGGCGTCTAGAGGCTTCAACAAGTTCAAGAAACTTAGCTCCATATAATTCAACCTTATCTGGGTCAACATCGGAAATCTGAAGTAACTGCGTTTTATCTGTTGCGGTTTTTTAGTCTTGTACTTGGTTACACAATCAGAATCGACATAATTACCCCCTGGGAAACGGACGCCCATTTCGCGCAACGCCCTATCTGGAAACGGCTGGCTTCGAAGATTTTTCATCAACATGATCTATGCGCCGAATTAGCAAGCTTGTCTTATAGATAATCGTCAATAACAGGACTTACGGCTTGACACTCCGCCTTGGCAACGACAAAGAAATCATCCAAAACCATAGATTGAATTGTATTAAGACCTTGGAGGCCTCCGTCGTCCGTGATTCGTGGGCCAATGTCACGAGCCCTAGGCTTGGGGGGCTTTCCAGCTTCACGAACGGGTTCAAAGCCATCACTGTCATTTCCAGCCCCATCCCCAAAGTCATCCTCGTCCACATTTATCAGTTGCTGCCCGGCAGTACGTCGAGATCCGCTTTGCACAGGGGACGAAACATTAGTAGATTGAGGAAGCTCCTCCATCGCTGCCTGAACACCTGTTTTGTGAGAAATCTCAGCTTTGTTCCTAGTTTTCTTAGGAGCTTTGGTGGCAGTTGGCGATACATTCACGTCGAGGGTGAATTTGCAACTCCCAGAAATCAACCCTGCAGCTTTCGTCCCTAGTACCACAAATTGCTCGGCCATATTATTGTAATTAGGGATATTTCTCTCAATCAAAAATTTCTTGGTGAGAAATTTCCGAAACAGCCTCTCCACGTCATTACGTATCAAGCCCGAGCCCATTCCGTATTCTGCAATTTCAGTGTGCTCCTGACGAACTCGCTTCATCTTTGCTCCTCTAAAGAGATCGATATAGTACGAGACACTGAGTCTTTCTCTTTGTAGTCGCTGGACGAGCTTGAGCGCAGAGACCGCATACTTGGTAAAGTCGACGGTCTGGAGGTCGGGCGCATTCAAGCAATTATCGCAAGTTCGTTTGCAATTGCGGGGTTCAAATTCTTCACTGAAGTATTCCAAAATCTGCAATCTTCGGCAATCAAACGTGTTTTCGCAGAACTGACTCACTTGGTTCAGCATATCTAGCTGTCGCTGTTTCTGGATTGGGTCTCTCTGTTCTTTTTTCTCCTCCCAGATCATTTTTCTAAGAAGAAATGCGTCTCGAGATCCATAGAAAAGAATGCATTCAGACCGCTTGCCATCCCGTCCAGCTCTGCCTGTCTCCTGATAGTAGCCTTCAAGACTCTTCGGTATAGAATGATGTATCACAAAACGGACATCCGATTTGTCAATTCCCATTCCAAAAGCAATGGTTGCGACGATAACCTTGAGTGTTCCATCTTGCCATTGTCGCTGTACCGATATTCGATCCTGGGGGTCCATGCCAGCGTGATAATGAGCGGCCTTGACATTGTACCGGCTGCAAAGGCTTTCGGCTACATTTTCGCAGTTCGCCCTAGATAAGCAGTAGATTATCCCAGTTTCCTCGTTATGCTGTTTGATAATCTCTGCGATGCTGACCAACACGCCGGCGTTGTTCCCTTTGCGACGCACTTCGTAGGTCAAATTCGGTCGGTTGAAAGACTGAGAGAATGCTTTGCATTCTTGGATACCAAGATTATGCTTAACGTCAACCTGGACATTAGGTGTGGCTGTAGCGGTAAGGGCCATCAAAGGAACCCCAGGAAAGGACCTCCTAAGCCCTCCAAGCGCCTTATAATCTGGACGGAAATCATGACCCCACTGACTCACGCAATGGGCCTCATCAATAACAAACCGGGCCAGTTTCGCCTTTGAGTGGAGATATTTGAGAGCATTTTGCGTAGTCACAGTTGCACCGATCCCTTCCGGAGTTACGTACAGGATTTGTATCTTTTCCTCAACCTTGGGACTGCGGAGGTATGATACTATTTGTTCGCGCTCGTCGGGACTTACAGAGCTGTTAATAAGATGGGCCTTGACACCTCGAGCTCGCAAATGAGCAACCTGATCGTCCATAAGGCTCAGAAGTGGCGAGACAACCACAGTGACCCCTCGCGTTCGACCAGACTTTACAACTGACGGCAGTTGGTAGCATAGCGACTTACCGCCACCGGTGGGCATCAAAATGAATGTATCCTCTCCATTTAGGGTAGCATTGATAGCCTCGAGTTGGTTCGGACGGAAGCCTCGAAGCCCAAAGACATCTCGCAATGCAGTTTTAACATCCACAGACCATGGACGATTCATGCCGTCGACCTTGACCGGAGCATTCTGCAAATGCGCTTTTCTCCGGGCTGGAGATCGAATCAAGTTTCCACTTGTTTCACGGAATACCTCTCGGGTCTGCATATGCAGCGCTGGAGGCCGTAAGGAGACATTCTCAAATTCATCTGTTGCCTTGAACAGCGTGGTATAGTCGTCCGCATCAAGATCGCCGTCAAAATCATCGGAATTCGGCTCCACGGGTGTTCCCATTGTTCGTTGAACGACCTCCGTGTCGTCAAGCAGATCATTCTCAAGGTCGTGAGCACTAAAGCCTTGACCTGTGAGCAGACTTTCACTTCTACTCTGCTGTTCCCCATGCATACTTTGCCTGGGTTCGCCAAAATTGCTTCCAAAAGTTCCATGCGACGATGTTCTCATGGCCGAAATGGTGGATGGTGTCCGGCCGTCACTGTTGTTCTGATATGAGTGTGTTCTCTGGGGGCAGGTGGTGACGGGCGTGGGCATGGACGCTGCAAGAGTATAATCAGATGCCCCAACCACAGGCTCGAAAGTGATCCGTCGCCCAACCGGTTCGGTATGCCGATCTAGAGTCTGAGTTCCCGAGACTAGAACCTTCTGATGTGGTGTTTGGACACAAGGAAAGGGCGCAATCTCGCCATCGATCGAGAGGCCAACCTGTTGAAGAAAATCGACAATTCGTGCCTTTTGCTCGGATAACTCCTTTTGGAGATTTCTACTTTCAATGATTTCAGGCGATGTCGGAGAAAGGACCCTAGATTTAATAATGGCCCGCAAGTTGCTTTTAACGTCACGAAGCTTATTGTACAAGCTAAGATACGTTGTTCCCGCATTCCGGAGACTTTCCATGACCTTGATCTTTGATGCTAGAACCTTGATTTCCTCCGATAGGGCAGGTGGTGCGTTTGATCCCTCCATCAGATACTGCAGAACGATGTCTGCCTTTCTTTGCTGCTCGCGTTCAAAATTGTTGCGAGTATTAGTTAAAAGAGTAGAACTTGTTTCCAAAAAGTGCAAGAGAGCGGTATCGTCGCCGTCAATAGTAGGGGAGCTGGCGCCAGTAGGTAAGGGAGAACTTCGGGTCTGAGGTTCCTGCTGCATAGGCGAGCCGCAACGCTTCTGGTTTGTGTGACGTTGGCTAGATCCGTCCGAGTCAATACCGGTTCTAACCTCTGGAGCCGGTTCCTTCTCTGGCTCAGGACGCACACTCGGGAGTAATTCTTCCGTGTTTGCCAACGATTTATTGAAAGGGCTGTCGCTCCCGAACTCATGCTCATCGTCACTACCGTCTTCCGAATCGCGAACAGTCATCAATCGTTTCTTGAACGGAGAGCTGCGTTTTGGTGTGCTATTTGCCTGGGAGCTTAGGTTCCTCGTTTCATTGACTTTTGAGGGTGACCTTGACGTCCGACGTCGCGGGGACCTGGGAGGTTGCAGGTCAAGTTCATATTCGTCACTTTTCCGTTTTTTACCTCGCTTAGTGCTCAATGGCTCTGGGCGGGCAGCACAGTCTTCCGTCCACAACCTCTGAGGCTCCCCAAAGGCCGATATTGTTCCGGATGACGAGGTATGATTCTCAGAATCATTCGTCAAGTCTATAGTCTCAATTTGCTCGAACTGTAGAAGTGGGTCAAAGGGGTGGCTCCGACCGAAAGACGGGGATTGCCACGAGTCGGCTTTCGAGATTGTATGGTCAATTGAGTTGGATTGTTTCGCTGTATTATGAAGGAGTCAGTTCGAACCACGCCTACACAGGAGAAAGAAAGAGGGCTGGACCAAAGAGCACAAAACTGACGTGTCTTTCGAGATTTACTCGAACTGGGCTCTTCCAAAATAAAATCGGGTTTGCGCTTCGATAACATGCTTGATCCAGCCGCTGAGTTTCCCTTAAGCTCTAAGCATAATAACTTTGGCTTTGACGCAGACGGCGGTGCGAATTGGAGCCGGGCCATATTTTCCTGTCCTGAAGAAGGGCCATCCCTAAGACTGTGACGGACAGGTGAAGGGGTAGACTCGACGTCTATGACAGGAGGAGAGCACAGTCTAGAGCTGCTGGTAATGTTTGCATGAATGGGCGTGGTTTGCCTGGAAGAGTCACGTCGAGCGAGTTCTGGTCTGCTATCTGGAGGAGGTCGCGTCTGGAGGTGGGATGCTGAGAAGGAGACCGGGGGCTGGTTCAATAACCACTTCAAATGGTCCCCTAAGTTATGTCTTGTCATAGATGCAAATCATGCCTGTTCATCTAGTAGAGGCATTTGGCACTTGCGTCAAACAAATCGTCCCTTGAGCTGAGGACTGCGGTCGGTGTAGTTGGTGAAGTCGTTGTCGTCGTCGTTTGTTGGGTGAAGTTGAGTCTCTGCGACGCGTCGGCACGTGATGTTATCGAGGCGCGCTAAGGTGATGATACTGATCTCCACTAGAAAAACATATGGACAGAAAGGTACCGCTACCTTGACTACCTCGATAATGATAATACAGTAATGCCGATTTTCTTAATTAAAACGCAGATGTAGCATATCCCCTTGTAGCTGGATGAAGTATGGAATAGAATTTCACGTTGCCAAAGGCTGAGCCTCTGGGGATGTGACGAATGACTATTGCCCCTTTTGGGTCCTGATCCCATCCGGAGAGGTCTGAATTTTCTTCCGATCTATCAAAGCATCGCGGACAAATTCCTCAGAAGCGACATCCTTCTATGCTATCATCAACAGCCCCTTGGGAGATATTCAGAGGCCTTGTATCTCTTAGGACGTCAGTATTTCAGGCTGAAAGATGGCTAAAGACAAAAAAGCCAAGAAGGCAGAGCAGAAAGCCCGCACTGCCGCGAAACAGGTCAAAAAGGCGACCCAGAAGGAAAAGAAGTCCAAAACGAAAAACAGCGGTCAGGATGACAGTGATGCAGAGGACATTGATCTGGATGCCGTCCTAGCAGCCTATGCTGAAGAGCAGGCCAAATTCCTCAAAGTCACAGAGTCCAGCAGCGAGCCGCCGTTACCCCGCTCGTCGTGTACCCTCATTGCGTCTCCGTCCAACCGCAATGAGCTTTTCATTTTCGGTGGAGAGTTTTATGACGGCGCTTTGGCGACGTTTTTCAACAATCTATATGTTTATTTAATTGATAAAAATGAGTGGCGGGAGGTAACCAGTCCCAACAGCCCATTGCCCCGGAGCGGCCATGCCTGGTGCCGTGGAGGGAATGCTGGAGGAATATATCTCTTTGGAGGTTGGTTGATGCCGGCCAGCAATTCTTTTGGATACCGTAATACTAATCTCGAAATAGGAGAATTCTCTTCCCCGAAACAAGGGACTTTTTATCATTATAATGATTTTTGGCGCTTAGATCCCGCTACCAGAGAATGGACACGCTTAGAGACGAAGAGCAAGGGCCCTCCGGCACGAAGTGGACACAGAATGACATACTTCAAGGTGAGTTGACGCTGTTGTTATTTTTTGAATATAGTCCGTGCTGACACATGATTCAGAATTATATTATTTTGTTCGGAGGCTTCCAGGACACATCACAGCAGACAAAATATTTGCAGGACCTATGGATTTACGACTGTCAGAAGTATACGTGGTATAATCCCGTCTTGCCACCTGCCTCGCAAAAGCCCGATGCACGGTCGTCTTTCTCTTTACTTCCCCATGAATCGGGCGCCGTCCTCTACGGTGGATACTCGAGAGTGAAAATGTCCGTTACGGCCAGCAAAGGACAGAAGGGGGTTGGCCCCCAGCGCATGGCGCTGAAACCAGTAGTTCATCAAGATACATGGTTTCTACGCATCACGCCTCCGGCAGCTGACGCTCCGGCAAGTGCACAGCCAACGATTCGGTGGGAGCGTAGAAAGAAGCCTGCCAATCCTCCCAATCCGCCACGCGCAGGAGTCACTATGGCATACCACAAAGGTCGTGGGATCTTGTTTGGCGGTGTCCATGATGTCGAGGCAACAGAGGAAGGCATTGATAGCGAATTCTTCAATTCCCTTTATGCGTGGAATGTCGACAGAAACCGATTTTTCCAATTGTCTCTGCGAAAACCGAAAGCTGGAAACAAAAAACAACAAACTGCTGCACAGGCCGCAAAATCACGAAATCGAAGCAAGGCTGATGAAGAGGAGCTGCTTCGTAATTTGGCTCGTTTAGAAGCGATGGGAGGGTTGTCCCAAGTGGAAGATGCGGAGATGGAGACGATCACCACGATCAAAGAAGAGGACGAGATTGACGCGAAAGAGCCACTCCCGGTGAAATTTGAAATGCCTCATGCGCGATTCAACGCACAGTTGGCAGTTCAAGAAGATACCTTATACATATACGGTGGCACATTCGAACGCAGAGACCAGGAATTCACGTTCAATGACTTGTTTTCGATTGATCTCATGAAGCTTGACGGAGTCAAGGAGATCTTTTACAAAGAGCCTGATCACTGGAATGACGCCATCGAAGAAGGAAGCGATGAAGAAATGGACGAAGACGATGAAGGCGATGAGAGTGAAAATGAAGACAGTGAAATGGCATCCGTGTACGCTCCGTCCACTATCCCCACCGAAATTACGGAGCCAGACGCAATGGAATTCGAAGTCGAAGCCACTCAGGAAGCAGCCGAGGCCCAAATAGAGGATTCACGCCCCCACCCAAGACCATTTGAAAGTCTGCGTGAGTTTTTCAATAGGACGTCGATTGAATGGCAGGAGCTCCTACTAGCCAAGTTAAAGGTTGGTGGCTCGGGGGCTGAGAAAACGGTGAAAGAGTTGAGAAAGGAAGCCTTTGAGATGGCGGAGGACAAGTGGTGGGATTGCAGAGAAGAAATCACGGCTTTGGAAGACGAGCAAGAAGAGGCTGGTATTGGTGAGGTGGTCAGCATGTCAGAAAGGGGGGATATGTCATCCGCGGGTAGGCGGAGATGATGAACAGTGCGAATATCCGTATTTTTGGTGTTTAGTCTCCCTGGATATATTGAGATGGGATCAATATCGTACATTCATGTTTACTGTGAAATTCTCATTTGGAAACATCTTCCAGAACCTCCACCACCCTGGCGAAGTCCCTTTCTTCATCAACTCTGTAATTCGAGATCGCAATTCGGCACGCTGGTCGTCCCTCCCAGCTCGTTCCGGATACGTATATCTTCGATGTGCTGTTTATTTTTTGGACCAACTTCCCATTAAGATCATTATCCTTTGCACTAAACAGGACAATCATAAATGTGTTTTCCACTGACTCTTTCCTTGACGAGGCCTTGGGGAGCGTGACGAATTTCGAATGATCATACAACCACCCCACAATACGGCGAGCAAGCCTGGTTTGTTTCTCGAGCATGGCTTGATATCCTTCTCGACCGTACGCCAGCAGTGTAGCATACACAGGCAGAGCTCTGAACCGTCTCGAATTTTCGATACCGACATTCAAGGGGGAAACCACCTGTCCCATTGCCGGGGCGGACGAGGATGTCAGATACGCAGCATTTGGATTCCGAAAAACATCCTGAGCGATATCTGCATGGCGAGAAAAGAAGAATCCACAGTCGTATGGGACATTGAGCAACTTATGGCCGTCCGCAGTGATAGAATCTGCTAATTCTATGCCTTCGCAGCCCTTTCGTGCAGAGTTGAACACTTCGGATCCAGAGCCTTGGGGGAAAATACGGCCAAATATTCCAAAGGCCCCGTCGACATGAAGCCATGCGTTGTATTTGTCACAGAGCTCCCGGATTCGCCTGATTTCTTCGAGTCCCCCCGTTGCAAAACGACCAGTGTTCACTTCGCCGCATGAAACAGAAACAATGCTAGCCATGCCCGGCAAGGCTAATTCCCTCTCCAGCAATTTCAAATCGAATTGGAGCGGATTTTCATCAATGCAAAAGCTCTTCACATTTGCTCGACCAATTCCCAAGATTCCAGCAGCTTTCCCCAACGATGAATGCGGCATGGTTGACAGCACCTGTAAACCATCCAAATTTAATGTGCGGAAGACCTCTGCAACTCCATATTCACCGACGCTCTGACAGCGAACTCCTTTTTGCTCAGCTGCAGTACGCAACACATATTCTCTCCCACAGGCTAGGCCAAGGATATTGCTTGCCGTAGCGCCGGACGTGATAGTCGTATGAGGCCAGTCCTGTCGTTCCAAGCGGAATAGGTCCAGTAACAACTTCAAAGCCCTATCTTCAACATCCGTGACGACAGAGTGTTCTTGAATATGTACATGGACATTCTGATCATATGCAGAAACAACGTTATCCGCAAACAGCGCAGCAGGGGTGGCACCACCGGTCACAAATCCATAATAGTTGGGGCTGATACTTGCTGCATTCAGTCCAGGAACAATGTCTTTCAGCAGGTGAGCCCTAGTTTCTGCAAATCCAAGGCCCTTGGAAGGGAGGGAATCGATAAGTGCAGAGCGGGAATGTTCCAGGTCCTTAGCCGTGGGAAGAACTCTATCTGGGAGCTGGGTGCCAAGGGCAACTTTCCAGAGGGCGGCAACTTGTTCGGCTGCAAAGGAAGTAACATCTGAATTCATCTTTCACGATTTCGCTTTGTTGTGTTTGTACAATATGTATAGTCTTTGTCCTGAGAGTGAACAGATTTGGCAATCAGGCCATTCGAGGAGTGCGGGGCATCGTCCCCGCGCATTCCAGGGGTCGTATCGGCATACCTTTCCTACCCGCTTGAACTTTGTAGCCAGTGTCTAGCTCCCATCCGAAGTGGAGGAAGATCCACGTTCGTTTTGCGGTTTGTAGGTGCGTCGGGGTTGCCCATCGCCGTTTGCAAGCGAAACCGACGCATAGCCCTGACATGGTGCCGTCTAACATCGAGACTGCACAGGTTTTGGCCTGATTGTTCCTCCTTGGACCCGGCAGACTCGAGCTCCTAGCGAGCCTTGTAGCTTCCACTCCTCCATCGCCCGAGACTCTGCGTGGAAATACTGTAGTTAGTCCAAATTGCAGCGAGTTAACTTAGCAGCATCTATAATAAACCTCACTCGAATCACAACCCAAAAACAAAGAAAGCAATCAAACTGCTAACCTCAACAGATAGCCCATTCAAGGTATTGGGATCATCGAGGAGGCATATCGTCTGCGAGGATGGCTGTCGCAACATTGATCAGCAAGCGCCTGAAGGACGTCCCAGGTTTGTTGGAACCCCTCTTTCCCTCAATATATCAACGACGCGTTATCCCTCAACGACGACAATCGCGATCTTCATACTCTCCAACTGCCTTTATATAGGTTTAGCTAGAAGAACATTGCGTTTTACTCTACTTACAATGGTTGTATAGGTCGATTGAGGGTGGCAGAGCTCCTCTTCGAGGTTCCCGTGGACTACCGCCGCCCAAGTGACGCGACCATCAGGCTCTTTGCGCGGAGTGTACAGCGACGACCATCGTCTGCTGAATCTGAGCCAGAGGAGAGACAATTGCCATGGCTTGTTTATCTTCAAGGCGGCCCTGGAATGGGTTGCTCCCAGCCCCAGGACATTGGCTGGGTTGGGCCTTTTCTGGATAGAGGCTATCAAGTATAGAACTCCGTCCATTCAACCTCTTCCGTTTCTATGTTCGAGATGATGTTGTTATAATGAACCTCTTTACTCCTCTTGTGACCAATTCCAGACTACAACTATCATGGTATACCCTCGTTCCAAAGCTAACTGGGATGTCAGGTCCTACTGCTTGATCAACGAGGGACAGGTTTAAGCTCCCCGATTACGGCAGCCACACTGGCACTGAAGGGAAATGCCATCAAACAGGCAGAGTACCTTCGAATGTTTAGAGGAGACAGCATCGTTCAAGATTGCGAAGCAGTGCGTATGTGTCTAACTGCCGACTATCCAGTGGACAAAAAGAAATGGAGTGTCTTGGGGCAGAGTTTTGGAGGCTTCTGCGCTGTAACCTATCTCTCTAAATCGTGAGTTGATACCTTGGTCCTCTAGCTCGCCTTTCGGTGGGCGTTTAATATAGAATGAAAAATTGACAACCCCTGGTATGAAGCCCTCAAGGATTAAAGGAGGTGTTCACTACGGGTGGACTTCCGCCACTGGTGACGAACCCTGATCCTGTTCTCGAAAAGACATATGGTATGTGCGCATTCTCCATACTATCAAGCGCTTTCTGACTTAGCCTATACTAGAGAAGCTTCAGGAGCGGAATAGGGCGTATTATCAGAAATTCCCCGAGGATGACGAGAGGGTAAGGGCAATTCTCTGCCACCTGGAGGATAACGAAGTCAAGGTACCCGATGGCGGAATCCTTACTCCTGAGCGATTTCTCTCGCTAGGAATCTCTATTGGAATGCGAGGTACACTCCAAGTTATATCCTTAAGTTGACCGAAATTGTACTGACAAGAAAAATAATAGGAGGACTTGATTATGTTCACGGTTTGTTCGGAAATCTTTTCAAGGAACGAAGACCCCATATCTAACCTTGAAAATCCAGATATCGTCCTAAGGTGCACTAATGACCTCGAAATTTTCGGTTTCCTTACACGGCCGACTATCTCCATGGTAGACGGCGGGAGTACTTTCGACAATAACATCCTTTACGCTGTTATCCATGAAGCCATTTACTGCCAAAAGCAAGTACACTTAACTATATTGCTTGAGGAAAATCTGCTAACCAGAAGCAGAGCTGCATCCAACTGGTGCGCTGATAGGGTTATAGAGAGGCTTTCCAGTTTCCGGAGTCGAGGAAACGCAGAAGGGATATTTTTCACGGGCGAGATGGTGGGTTCCGATGCCCAGTCCCCTGCCCACCAAAGAAAAGCTTGCTTACCAGTGGCTCGCAGGTCTACAAAAATTTGTTCGAATCATCCACCGAACTGAAGCAAATAAAGGAGGTTGCTGACATCGTGGCCGCATATGACGACTGGCCAGAGCTGTACGACAAAGAGCAACTAGCAAAGAACGAGGTTCCGGTGTATTCGGCCACATACGTTGACGACATGTACGTGCACTATGACTTCGCAACGGAAACAGCCGCCGCAATCAATAACTGCAAGCATTTCATCACCAATACCATGTATCACAATGCTCTGCGGGCCAACACAGAGGAACTTCTCAAGCAGCTGTTCGCTATGCGGGATGATACGATCGATTAAGTTAGAGGGGATTTACGAGCGGATTAGCAGGAGGCAATGCCTCCGAGTATGAGCCAGTAGGCCTGTAAGGTAGACTGCGTTAGTCCTATATTTCTCTGGCGACATTTACCAGCCGTATTTTGCGAGAGTCTCGCGGGTGAAACTGGGCAATTTTGGCCTTGACAAGAAATCTCGATGCCGCAGTCTCCTTTTCCAATTCGATGTATGATGAAGGCGCGGTATCCAAAAGTTTGCTAATCAGGGTATGGAATCCGATCGCTGCGGCCTCTCTTTTGTTGTTAATGGTCGGATTGGAGTCATCATCACCGTCTGCTCGACGATGGAGAAATGCATCAATTCGTTGCTGGCCCGAATCTCTCGTCTTTTCCTCGTTTCCTTTGGGCTTCTTCTCTTTCCCATGTGCGGTATACCCCGCTTCAAGAGTGCTGTCAGGGACATCAGGTTGATCGCCAACAACGGGCCCACCCAGATCCTCAGCGGCAAGCATGGAAGCAAGATGCGCATCAATAAACCATTTCAATGCATCCCTTAGTTCCGCAGTCCCTTTATCTAACTCGGCCGCACGGCTTCGCTCTCGATGAATCAGCTCTTTCGCAAGTTGCGACGGTTTCTTCTTCTTCCCTGCATCCTGCTGTTGTTGGTTCCGCAAGTTTTCGACCCTCTTCTGTAGTTCTGCTGTTAGCAGTTGTGCATCGCGCAAATTTGCTTCTTCGGTATTCAATCGTTCGCGGTTTGCGATGAGGTCTTGCGCCGTGGCAGAGATGCTGGCTTTGAGGTCTTGGATCAACCGGGATGTCTCTCGGAGCGCCAGGAGGCCATTGAGAGGCGAGCCAGGTGCCGGTAGCACCGGTTCTTTGCTCGACAAGGATCTATAGGCCGCTGCCGCTCGGCGGGTTTGTGCAAGACGCGTCGCTGGGTCATGGTCTGGTCGAGGAAGGTCTAAGGGTTGGTCTGCCCGCAACTAGGCAGTTTGTCAGAAATGTATCCAGTGGGCTTAACAATCAGCTACACATACCTGATGCAGCACAATTTCTTGCCTATCAACCTGGTCTTGAAGCTTCCTCAGGGTTTCGTCAAGCTGCTTGTCATTGTTGTCGCGACGATTCGTTACTACAAAGTCCTGTTGGCGTTGCGTTTCGAATTTTCGGCTACTCTCTGCAAACTGTCGGATTTTCTCCACGATCTCGAATGGTGAACTCATCTTGGCTAGATCTCTGCAGTGACTGACCGTCGCCCCTCTCCCATCGCTGCTGGAAGCGCGAAGTAAACAGAAACCCGACACGGTTGATATACACGTGACCCATCGCTAGCCCAATCGGGCTAGTGTCTTTGCCGTCGCTAAAACCGGCGCTAGCGGTGGTTTCCACCTTCACGTCTTTCTCCAGCTTTCTCCCAACAACATCTTCAACCTCCATCATCTCCATCATCGTCGTCCACCTTACGACTTCGCCAGTCTCCCTTCGATCTCCCTCGTCGATACTGCTGGCTGACTATTGTTTTCCCTCCGGACAATTGCAGTAGTTTTGTCGCTTCTACAGCTCCTGTTTTTCTACCCGATCAGCAGCCTCGTCCTTTATCCCCCTTTCGTGAATACCGTCTGCAGTCTTCAACCTCCTCGTCACCAAGGGACTCGACCCTTAGGACATAGGTACAGGACAGACTTTGGAGGCATATAACACCCTTTTTGCTTTTATCATCCCTTCTGACCCCCGTCAATCTGCCAACACCTCCCTCTTCTTTCGCCAGCGGCACTCTCACCGTTCATCAGTCCGCATTCCACCTCAACACCTTCCGTGACTTCAAGAATCTTCCATTGCCCGCAGCCCTGTGCTCAGCATCGTCACCTTTTACCAACAGCACACTTTCCTCGCCGGTTCTCCGTCGGCAAGCATTCCTTGTATTCAGCCCAGCACTCCGCTTTCTCACAGCACAAAGCACCAGCCTCTTCTCCAACCGAACACCTGCACCAGCAAGTTTTCCTTGAGAACTCCTGGTGTACATAAGCGATACAGAAAACAATAAGAAACAAAGATATTCAGTCCTTCCCCGATTCTTTCTTTTTTACAACGTAGGTGCCAAACGCCGCTATGTCTGCTTCACCAACCTCTGCTGTCGCATCGACGAAGCGACCTCTCGAAGACCCGTCTTCACCCTCGGGTCCAACCGATCAACCGGATGCCAAACGCCAGGCGCTGGATAAAGTTGTGAAGAGTGAGGAGGAACAGCCCAAGCCAGATCAGGGCAATACCAAAGCCGAGGCTGTCAAGGTTGAGCCTACTACTGAAACCGATGGAGCAGACCAAAATAATGTCAAGGATGGCCAAGGTGATTTAGTGGTCCCTGATGCCCCTCATAATGGGAAATCTCCCCCAGCTCCTCCCTTGGAGACTCAACCTATTCAGTCTACAGCTTCGCACAACGAACGCGCAACTTCTCAGACCCCCGGCCAAAGCCACGGGGCTACCCAAGATGAGACGAACTTTATCCACATCCGGGCCGTTATTTCGAGTGCTGAAGCTGCTACTTGCATCGGTAAAGGCGGAGAGAACGTCTCTCAAATTCGACGACTGTCCGGCGCCAAATGTACCGTCAGTGATTACACTCGCGGTGCAGTTGAGCGGATTTTGACCGTCAGCGGTCCTCAAGATGCGGTTGCAAAGGTATGTTTCGCGCAGACAGTCCCGCCACTGTGTGCTGGGAGCTAACAACTGACGTTTGTACGTATCTAAACAGGCATTTGGGTTGATTATTCGCACGCTGAATAATGAACCTTTGGAGTCGCCATCTACAGCTCAGTCTAAGACCTACCCCCTTCGCCTACTCATCCCCCATATCCTGATTGGCTCAATAATTGGCAAGTCTGGTGTTCGCATTCGTGAAATCCAGGAGCATTCTGGAGCGCGTCTAAACGCCTCAGATTCTTGCCTCCCCCTATCCACTGAGCGATCCCTTGTCATCCTTGGTGTTGCTGATGCCGTTCATATTGCCACCTATTATGTTGCTGCCACTTTGGTTGAACAGTTGACAGAAAGATTCGGAGGACCTGCGGCGTCTGCATATGCAACCCGTAGTGGTGGTCCTGCAGGTGTCGTTCCTGGTGGCATGCAAGTAGTTCCATACGTTCCTCAGCCTGCTGGTGGACAGTATGGCCATCCAGAGAGCTTCAAGCGACACCATCCTCAGGCAAACCGCGCGATGCCTGCGGGAGCGGGATACGGCATGCCTTATATGCATGGTGCCGGGCCCGGGCCGCATCCTATGCAGCAGCAACCTATGCATTATAACTCTTCGCCTCGCCAGGGTTACACTGGGGCTGGTCCGCATCAGCCTGCTCCTTATGGAGCCCCTCAACCGCCCCACGCTCACGGAGCCGCTGCTCAGCCAATGGGTGCTCCTGTTGCTGGAGGACCCCTGACACAACAGATTTTCATTCCCAACGATATGGTCGGTGCTATTATCGGGAAGGGCGGTGCCAAGATCAATGAGATCCGTCACCTCAGTGGTAGTGTGATCAAGATTAATGAGCCCCAAGATAACAGCAATGAACGCTTGGTGACCATCACCGGCACGCAGGAATGCAACCAAATGGCCCTTTACATGCTGTACTCGAGACTTGGTGAGTCTAAGTGAGCTCTAGGGAAATGAAAGGCCCCGATATGTCTAATCAGTCTTATTCCTACAGAAAGCGAGAAACATCGTATTTAATGGTATGGTTGCATGACCGTGCTTCTTTTCGCGGCCTGAAATTTCCGATGATGAACCTGTTAGCCGTGTGTAGTCTTAATCTTATTTTCTATGTTCTCTGTCGAGCCTCAATTTTGCTTTATAAATTGCCAAAACCATTTCTCATACTTTCCTTCTAAGTGTCCTTTTACTCCCTGAATGGTATGCTTTTTCTCCGTCAACTACATATCTTGATATACCCATCAAGGCCACAATTTCCTCTCTATTTATCCAGCCTCCGAAATTCGCCTTTTGTAAAGTATTCATGATTGTATTATCACTGGGGTCTGGTCCGTTTCGGACGGCATTTTGCATCTATGCGCCTATTTACACATGAATGTTTTGATCCGTGCCATCATTATTCCGCAGGCTTTTTTACCTCTCCTTTATGAATATGTCCAGGGTTGCACGATAACAATGCGCTTTGTTCAAACGGAGTTCGTCCACGAAGGAAAGCATTTAAGGAACCTATGGAATGCGGTATCCTAAAAGCGATACCGTTGGTTTCCTGAATAATCCAACAATTGCCCAAAGGGAATCCAGGCTTTTTGAGGCGTCCACAGGTGAAGTGAAGGACAGCTGCATCTATTGCACCACCGTAAATTTCACGTGTCTCATTTGCAAAATGTCCATGCTGGGCAACATCATCTCTCGGATCGGCGCAATGGCCTTGCCAAACCCCTCCGTTTTCCTCAGCTTCTCGTGCTGTTCTCGACTTTCCCATCCTACAACAAACACCATCAGCTGCGCCTTGCCGGATTTGCTGTCGTGATGTGGTACGCTTCCAGGCCGCTCGACCCAGCCGAGGGAGAAGGCGCTAGGTGGTTTGGATTCGGTCAATTGTAAACATGTGGTGCGTAAATTAATCATGCTGTGATTTAACGATGTTTTGTCCGGTGGGCTGAGGTCTTTGGGGAATGCGAAAACGGCGAGCTCAATGACGGGCGCGGTGGTGAGCATGTCGTTGAGTGGTGGGGTAAGTGTAGTGTGGAAGGTGATGGGGTGAGTGTCGGGTTCGATGATGGAGGAGAAGAGGGAGAGAGGGACGCAACCGGTGTTATCTTTCCATTCTATACAATATTTCAAGGCGTACTTTTAGCGGTGCTCTAGAGGGGAATTTTTCTGTGGTGATGTTTCTTCCTTTTGAGATCGAGGAATGATTGATTTCATACCGATAATCCAAACGAGATTGTTCTCGTTCTCTAGTGACCGTCCCCAGCATGAGCTAAGATACCCACATCGCTGTTTGACGGCGTTCAGTATCTCGAAGAATTGTCTCCCACTATCACTATCCGGGCTTTCCGGCTTGACGTCGGATTTTAGAGTAAAATAAATGAATTCTGTGACAACGTAGGATGAGGCCATTGCTGCTGCTAACTGGGGCCTGTTGAGCCCTGATCAGCGACGGAGAGCTCAAGTAACAGAAAAGCCTTTGATTTAGCGATAGTTGACTAGATATGTCTAACTCAATTGACACGGTTGTTTGCTCGTCCAGACTGTCGCACTTCCGCGATCGCTAGAGAAAGTTGGCGGGGCGCGAGATCGCAGCTGCAACCCAAAACTAAACGCGGTGGGGGGTGACGTCAGCGCACGTGCTCTACAGCTGCTAGTCTATATGCGGCTAGCTTGTATTAAATTGCTTATCTAATCATACACCCCTTTAATTCACGTCAACAACGTTATCAACAAGCCGCTTCACGTATGTACTGAGTATGTACCGCGCTTCCCCAGACATATCACAGGTTGTCTCGTGATTTATGCTTACAACCACATTTGCTACACCGTATGAAATAAGACCCCTCCCCCTCGAGGACCGATTCCATGACACAGCTGAACTCGGCATCACACCGCTCGTTGCGGCAACCGTCAGTCTGACTGAGAAGATTGCTGAATTTTTGAATAAAGTCTTGCTCTCGCTGCTTTCTATCAACAGTCTTGACGATTTCGTTTTCGGCTAGTGACAGTTCAATATGTGCGTGTTCTAGCATATAATCCTTCGAACTGATGACTGAAGATAGATTGCGTATCACAGCATCTGCAAGACCAGGTGCGATTTTCTCTTTGGCGGTGATGAGATCCCCAATGTGATCCGATGCTGTTTTGGCAAGGATATCAAGTAACTCCTTGTCGCCAGTCGAATCGGCCGCTTCGTGCATGATGGCAGAGAACCCCCGCGGAGACCATGAATTGACCAGGGTGTTCTGGATCAGAATTATTGCGTGCAGTCTCAGTTTGGGGATATCATAGTAATCCCCAATGGCGTTCATCTTAAAATGCGGCAGTATCACTGGAGCAAGATCACCTTTGGTCTCCCAGCTGGTTCCATCATCAGCTAGTGACGCTACGGTGATGCGGTAGCTTTGCGTGTACAGGAACTCGACCATCTGTTTGACGGTCTCGAGGCTAAATTCCGTGATCTCGATAACGTTGGTGGTCGATTCCTTCACAAAACTTAGTGTTAGCATTTTGATAAGTTGAGGGAGGCCAGTGGCAGCCGCGCGTATATCATACCTGGAAACCCCCATTGCAAGCTGCTGCAAGAACAGGAGACTGACTGCACACGATCGCCTTATGCACTCTGAATACTTCGTTTTTACATTTCAAAGTGAGATCGCTGTATCTCCCTGTTTTCAGGAGCCCTGAAATACCATAAATCGCTGGCTCTTTTTCCATTTTTTGAGATGTGCCTGACTTCGAATCTCTGGAAAGCTGCGAGTGTATGAATTCTTGATCAAGCCAAATCTGAAAACCAGTAATCAGAAGGATACCAGAGAGTTGAACGGTGCGAGGTCCGAAAACGGAAAAGAAGAGAGATTTGCGGAGCCAAAGATCATGCAAAGTGTTGGACGTATCGTTGCAACAACAAAGGTGGGAGATGGTTACGAAAAAAATCATGGTAAAATTTTGCACCCTCATCGCATCCTGCGGCTAATCTTCTCTCGGCATGTATGCGGGGGTGCATGCAAATAGAAAGCTGGGTGCGTTTCTGTGAATGCCTTCAGATCATCCTTTGTTTCCAGCGGTATAGCGTCAGTGCATTCAGTCATGCGGAATATGGGGTTTCCTGGTCTTGTATCTACATCCAACAGCATCTGCAGCAATCATTCGCTTTTTCTCACATACTCCACGGGCCCAACATATTTGTGCCGTCCCCAGAACACATAGTACACCAGACTGAGCAGTAGAACACCTAAATAAATCACCACACTCCAATTCATGACTTCCACTGCGGGATTAGGCGCAGGCGGGAAAAATACGAAAATAAATGCCAGGAGCAGGAACCCGATGGAGAGGAGATTGACTGCAAGACCAAACCGACCCAACTGGAAGTGAGAAGGAAGCAATGGTTCCCGACGGAGGCGCTTCAAGGCAACACAGGAGATGGAGACAATATAACTAGATAGAAGAGCCGAGAGACCAAGGGACGTTATTTGGTTGAAAGCAATCGTACTCCCGATATTTATGAGGGAGAGAGAAGAGCTGATGATCACAGTGAAGATCACTGCGTTGAGAGGGATATCCCAACCTGTGGGAACCTAGAGCAGAGTTAGTGGATAATAAATCGGTTATAGGAGCTTGAAATAAGAAATATAATCCTTACCTTTTGAAAGAAACTGCTGAACGGGACGCCATTGTCGCGCGCAAATGCAAAAAGCTGTCGTGATGCGGTGGTCATGTTTGCCATACCGCAAAAAAAGGAAAGCATCGTCATAATCGAAGTCATGGCCGTAGCGCCGGCCCTTGATTCTGTGGCATTGTAAAAGACTTGGATGAAGGGATATCCGGTTGGGGTAGTAAGAACGCTTTCGACATCTCCAACGGTATAGCAAAAGGTGCTGTTTCAATGACTCTGTTAGCTTTTTCCTGCTCTTCGAATGAAATGAACCCAACGTACATAATCATAATCAGCCCCAGCGAGCCATTAAAGATAGCAGTCGATATCATTGCCTTGGGGAGCGTTTTTGACGCATTCTTCAGCTCTTCCGACAAGTGAGTAGCAGCGTCGGCGCCAAGCAGAGAAACAACCGGAGTGATTATCCCAACTAGACACGCCAGCCCATTGCTTCTCCATCCATTTGCATTTTCAAATGTTGTCCACACTTGCTTGGAGGGAGACCGAGGCGCAAACACCCACAATGGAACCAATATCCCCACGAAGCCAGCAACGTGAAGGAAGAGTACAATAGCTTCAACCAAAGGGAGTTGCTTGGCGAAAATGGTATTGAAAGTCGCGCAAGTAAAAATGATGGCCATCGTGAGTAACGAGCCATGCCAATACTTATAGACGTAGCTGTCATAATTTAGTACCAGAAGGCCTTGAATCTCGGTGCCTGCAAGGAAGCAGGATGCTGCAGTTCCTGCTTGCCAGCCTATCACGCAAAGCCAGCCGATAAGATAAGACAGGGTTTTCTGAACATCACGCGGAGCAAATTCGGAAATCCAATGGTATTGACCTCCAGCAGTCGGAGCCATTGACGCCATTTCCGCCATGGAGAGTATGACCAAGGAGAAACCGACGAATGTTCCTATATAAACATAGATCAATCCTGCAGTTCCTCCATTCCCCAATCCAAATGCGGCAGTTCTATTATCAAATTAGCAAGTGAGAAGCTGGAAAAACGCTGTGCCTCTGAATTTTCTATGGAAACTTACCCAAGTAAGGCCTCCCATGTACTCATGAGAACCATAGCGAAACCAAAGATGGGAATAAAACTGAAGTTTCTCTGAAATCATGTGAGATTAGCCCTGTACAGTACTTGTCTTAAAACTCATTTTTAAGTCCATACCCGTAATTGTTGATTTTTGCCCATCCGTTTCATGTCCTGAACGTCATTTACAGTCCCATCCTTTTCATTCAGCAACGTGTCCCCATCAACATCGCCCGCGTTGTTCAAAGCTGAAATGCTTTCGAGATCCGCTGCTTTCCCCATTGTCCTTGTTCCGGTTCAGTATATGGAGAAAAGGGCAGCAAAGGACAAGACCCAAGGAGGGGTGATAATGAGAGATGTTTAAACCGGCACCTTCGTCAAAGTATCGTACGGAGTCGAGAGGGCGAGATTATGTCCTCAACTTAAACCAATTCTCAGGCTGGGTGCTCCACTGTGTTCAAAAAAAAGGGCCTCGCTTATTAGAGCCTCATGGCCGGCGTTAGGTCGGGACCCGTCAATTCAGTCACATGAGACTGCTTTTCCAGTGCTTGGATATCGACCTGATGGGAGAAGCAAGCGAGGAACCAGCGATTCTTGAGAACTCCTATCAATGCCGACTGGTCTTTCAAGAAGAAAGTCACAATTTAAGCCCCGCACCATGCCGTGGTCAGATTGCAAATTGAAATCAGGGCCGACAAGGATCAGCAGATGGACGATGTGGTTCGAAAGGAACTGCATGGCTCGAAGCCACGAAATGAGCCTAGATCCCAGGACGTTCACTACTTTCAACGATATCCGTCTGTCGGAGACACCGATAGGTCTTGAGGTACTGCAATATTTTGGGCCCTCTTCAACACTTTCGTCGATGCCTGTTTCACCCAGAGTTCTCTTCAGTGTCGTTACCTTCGCGGTTGACATTGACCGATGCCTTTGCTAGCGCATTCAGTTGCATCGAGTTGGCGGGATGCATGTTTCAGTGCGAGCATCTTGGGTTGATGCTCTTTTATCCCCTGGGCGTCTCATACCACAGTAGTTCCGCGGCTTCGTAGCTCAGTCAAGCCTGGTTTTCGGGCCCCCTTTATTCCGTAAACGGGCAAGAATAGAGGGCTAAAGCGACCCGGTCCGGGATGCCTTAAGCGCCATGTTAGCCTTAAGCAACCATAGGGTCATTATTTATCACTGTCGGCAAAGGTGCCGTTGAGAAGCGGGCCAAATGAGGAAACCGCTAGACCACAGGTATAGATAGTTAAAATGCTATTCAAGTCATAAAGCGCCATGCATAATGATAACGGCCGCTTCTTTTTGCTTAGACATGAATTGAACATGAATTGAATGTCGTGTCGGCGACTTCATTATTGAAGTGAGTTCACACCTGCAGTTCAAGAAGCGGCAGATTATCTAAGCAAGGTGGACCTAACACAGTAACTTAAGAGTTAAGCTAGACTCACGTGGAACGTCCCCCGGCACAGCCGCATCCAAGCCTCAAGGTTTCTGGTCATCAAACCATGCTTAAATGAGATCTCATCCCAACAACAGACTTCAAGGTGCACAAACGACGAGTGCCATGACTCCATGAGGAGATGGATGCAATGCTTATCCTACTCCGCAGGGGATCGTCCGCCTGATTGTAGCTACTAACTAACTTAAACTCTAGCAGGGCTCTCTTGACCAATCGATTTCTGTATGTACATACATACACAGTGACTGGTCTCTCAGGCAAGCCCTTGTCGGCCGCCTGGAACCAGGCCAAATACGAAATGTGATCGGTAATTCAGCAAGAATCACTATGGAACCAGAGACCTGATCTTATTGTCGCGCAACTCGCGCACTTGGATTCAGCTCAATGCGAGCTTGCCTCTCTTCTACACGTCTGAAAGAATCTAACTAGAAAACAGAAGATCGACTTAGCTTCTGCTCATTAAAAGGACAATCTGCTTATCTTTTCAAATGCCTATCCGTCTCGCATGCTCCGCGAATCTTTCCACCATACCATCCATCTTTGCCGCCGGGTTCCACGATGAGGAGGTAGTCGGTGTCTTGCTTCACCCCTACCGAGAACAATATCCCGAAGATTATGTTGCCTCTTGGCGTCGCGGGTGCAGAGAGAAATTCTGGGATACTTCAACGGTCTTCCTTGTGAGCTATGAAGTGGATCACAACTCGGGCAAGGAGATCATTACTGGAGCGGCGGAATGGCAGCGTCAAGGCTTGGGGTGGGAGCAGGTCTGGGGACTCTGGGGATGGTGGGATCCAAGTACGTTTTCACCCAGTTCTCATGTATAAGATATCTCTAGCTTAGCAACTGACGCCAATTTTCTCTGCCAGGACGTCTTATCCGGCCGATCATTTCGTCTGTCAACATGCTCAGTGAATTCTTCTTTCCCAATCGTGCTGCCGCCAAACCGCCTCAGTTGACACCCTCGCAACTTAACGCCATGTTCAGACCCTTCATCGCTCATCTCTACACGTCTCCTCCATACCGCAAAAACGCCTGGAAGCTGGTTTGTCTTGCAGTGCTCCCAAAATATCAGAATCGCGGCCATGGTCGAAAATTGGCCGCATGGGGGATCGAGAGGGCGAGGAAAGAAGGTGTGGTCGCAAATGTGATGGCAGCAAAAGGGAAGGAAACATTTTATCAGCGATGCGGCTTTACGGACCTGGTGGGATGGGCAACGGACGGAGAAGGGAATCCATTGAAAGGAATGGGCATCGAAGGTGGTGCCATTTTGTTCACTCCGCCGGTACAGGCTACAGGAGCTTGAATAGCTGATTCCTGTCCATACCGGGAATTGATGTTTCTCAATGTTCTGATGAATATACCAGCAATGACGAGGCAAAACGATGCTCAGACTCGTTTCAGGTTTTGAGGCTCCGCAGTGGGTCATCGGCAGTTCTGATAGAGCGATTTAAGTTTGCTAGAAATAGTTAAAATCGACTTCGTGATACCATCGAGAGTTGGAGACGCCGCAACTTTCTTTGACAACCATCAGTATGAAATTATATATCAGACTCTAGCCATCCCACGTCGACTCAATCCTTACAGCTACCAAAACTGCAAAGGAGGGTTCTTCCTAAGAAACGCATGGTGACCGCATAGGCACACACAATGCCCTCTCTTCCCATCCTTGTGTCCTTCCTCCTTGCAATTCCTCCTGTCATATTTCTCTCACGATCACCGTCAATTGCTCCCATCGTCATATACTCCCTTGGTCTCTTGACTCCGATCCTAGCCAAGGCACTTGCCAGAAAATGGCAGAGAGATGTCTTGCGGCGCGGTGAACAGACGGGGTTGTATGGCCTCGACCACGCGATTCTCAACGTGAAATTGGACTCCCTGCCGAAGACGATGTGGATGAACATGGGTTACTGGAGGGTGAGTTACAATGCGTTTGAACTTTTCGGTCATATTTTCTTCTGCAGAGATCCTTGGAGCTTTGTGTCTGTTTGTTCTGTTTGTACCATACTGTACATGCAAGTATGCAGCTGTCAGTTTGAAAACTGGCCGGTAAGAAGTATACCGTACTCTGTGTCTCGCAAGGGTATCTGAAATGAAAATTCCATGAAAGTACCTGTCTTTCATCCAATTTTCTGCTTTGAACTAGTTTATGCTATCCTTTTTGTTTTTACCCTATCCATTTCGTATCGTTCTAGCCACTCATCTAACCAAAAGCCCATATAACACCCAAAGGACGCAACAGAACTTCCAGAAGCTTGCGAAGCCCTGGTCGAAAGGATACTTCAATCTGCGGGACTTTGCAGGAACAGCTCAGAAGAAAAGCAACCCTTGCTCAATCGCCAGAATGCAAATTCGAGCAAGATCAAGAGAGTATTGCTGGATCTTGGTTTTGGGTGCGGTGAGCAGACGCTCTATCTGATGAACAGAGGAGTTACCGGTTTCTCGAGAATGGAGAGCCCTCTAAAGAACGATGCACCCGCTTCACTGTTCCAGCATTACATTGGCATCACGCTGGATAAAATGCAATATGAATTCGCCAAATCCAGAGTGCCAGCAGCATTCATGCAAAGCGAAAAGGTAAATGCCCAAAGCGCTACGACGACCGGTGTTCTCGACGCAAAGACTGTCCAGCTGTTTTGCGGGGACGCTGCAAACCCGTCTTCGTGGTCGAAGGAATTACATCAAGCTATATCAGTTACTTTTGCGCAAGATATGAGCGTTAACGGCGGTTGCCCTGTACCGGAGACTGAGCGATACGTGCTTTCTCTCGATTCTGCATATCATTTCCAGCCCTCACGCCGCAATATCATGAGACACACTCACTCGGTACTCCATGCCCACTTCCTCGCCTTTGACATCTTCCTCGCACCGGCTTCATCCGGTCTGACGTCCTTTTTCAACGCTCTCTTTTTGCGAATTTTGACGCCGGCACTCTCGGCTCCATTTTCTAATTTTGTTTCTCCACCCGCATACGTAGCTCAGCTGAAAGAGGCGGGTTACGCCGAAGAAAACATCACCATAGAGGATATCACGGAGGACGTCTTCCCTGGGTTAGCGGCATTTTTGGAGCGAAGAGACCAACAATTAGCTTCGCTGGGACTTACAGGGTTTATCAAATGGCGAATATCAGGATGGTTGTTTGGGTGGCTTGCCGCAGGCGATATACTGCGAGCTGGAATTGTCGTTGCGAAATGGAAGGATAAGGGCCACAATTGATTGTGCACGGGATTCAAGATCGATGTGGTTTCGGGAGGGTTGTATGCGGAAAGGACGGAATCATCGGAGGGAATGTGCTGAGATCACCGCTGTTGACCTCTGGGGGGCAAATCTCATTCCATTCCTTCTGAAAAGGTTCAGTCAGACTGTGCAGAGCAAACTCTCTGGTGTATACTATAATGATTACGAAGACATCAATCAAGGACGCAGGGGGGGGAAGATACTGGAGCCACCGATTTAAAAGGCATGTCGCTTACCCAGTCAATATCAGCTGGCAGTGTATTCTCGTCCCTGTACAGTTGCGGGTATCCAGTAGCCAGGCCAGCTAAATCATCACCTATCATGGGTGGAGCTGCTCCAGCACTAGCCAGCCCTGTTCCTGAAACAAACCACAGATTGCTTCCAGAATCGTCGGATCCAAACTGATCGGAATCTCCACTGCTATCTCTCCCGAGCCCAAAACCGGTTCTCGATACTAAAGAGGGCCGCTGCGTGGAATGGGATGGCAAAAAAGAGCCTTGCGAGAAGGACTGTGATGGAGGCGGCGGAGCCGTCATGTATTGCTGATAATTCTGGGGTTGTTGAAGGAAGAATTGAGATTGGAAAGCGTCCTGTGGGACGGGAAGAGGTGCAGATTGACTGTTGTACTGCGATGGAACGTTGCCTGTCAATGGGGCGGGATAAGGCATAGGATTTTCCTGCATCTGACTTTGCTGCGAAAGCACAGATCCAGACTCCGTGTCCGGGGCCTCTGTTTTAAAAGAGGCGGCGTAACTTTCCCTCCGTTCGAGCACCGGTGGGAGGGTTTTTGGGTCAGCCATCTTCACTGGGGCCTTCGGCTTTCTCCGTTCTTGGTACGCATTCATCCTGTCACGCAAAATGGTCAAGATAAGACGAGCTTTGATGTCTCTTTGCCGGATGATATCCTGAGGGTCGACGTCTTTGCATACTTCAGGCGCCAACGATGGTATTTCATAAACGTAATCCAAGCAGCGCCAGATGCGATCGGCTTCACGGCGCGTTGGGTTGCACCACACCTCCATGAGGAGGAGTAAGGTCACATGGTACGGGTTAAGTGCGCTTTGATACCATGCCCAGGCGCTCAAATCGGGTGAGGTCTCCAGTGCGATTGAATCCTCAAGCATTCGGGTACCATTTGTGACAGCGATTTGGCCCAGCCGATCGGGGACGCAGACGGCTACACTGTTCAGATATCGATGCAGCACTACTATGTATGCACGAGATAAGAGGACCGATAACATGAGCTGGGCAGCCTTCTGTATTGGCTTCGGATCAGGGACGTAAATAAGCGGCCCATACTTGGCATAAGTTGCCTTTCGGAATGTCTCAATTTTTGCGAGCACTTGGGTCAAGCTAGTCTTTTTCTTCTCAAGTCGCACCCTATCATTAAGAAGTAAGCGACGCAGTTCATGGCACTCAAAGCGGATTCGTGTAAATGTCATGTCCGTCCATCGAGACATATCAATGATTAAACCAGGGTTAGCTGTGGAAATTTCGGAATCATCCATATTGACTGGGAACTTGGTTGAGAAATCTTCCCGGCGAATTGAAGGTCGTGGTCCTTGTAGTTCGCTCGTTTGAAGATCAAGGAAGCAAAGCTGATACCAAATCATCCGTCGAACGTGGGACTCAACAGGTCCGAGACCGTACTCTTCAGGGTCTCGATGAAAGCCCATGCATTCGGCGAGTCGGATGGCCATGCCCACAAGCGTAGAATGGGCACGAGAAATTTCGCTTCGGCACATGGGAATCTGATTAAGACAGTCAGAGAAACAATGTGTAATGGAGGTTTTATGAGAGAGCCATACCATGTACATCACCAATGCCTGAACTGTCTGGGTTTTGGCTGTTTTAAGAAAATTGGCCTTTCCCAGGGCCACTTCCGTACCCAGCTGGAAGTTTTCGATAAGCCATTTTCGGGGAGCGCCAAATATGTCTTTGATGCTTTCCTCAGACATGCTAACCACTGCACTGAATAGTGCAGCAAAGACCAATGCCTGGAGTGAAAAAGGCGGTTCCATACCCCTTGACACGTCCACCCAAAAACTCACGTATTGGGTTTCAAAAGTGGGACGATGAACAATTTTTGCAATAGGGTGCACTGCCTCCCAATACTGTTGCAATAATTTATCCGCAGCCACTTGGGTTGGTAAGAAGTCTGCTAGCATAAACCGCTGAGCGCCACCAAAGAAGAAATCAGATCGAGGAGCGATATAGGAATCACTTGGTTCGAAATACGAGCCGTTCTCTCTGGGTAAAAGTTTTTCGACTGGCGATTGCACTTGCTTTTCTGTTGTGCCAGACAAATGGAGCGTCTCCAAGGCCACGGATAGCTATTAAGAGCATTGTCAGCACGCGGATGGGAGTATGTGATTAGATGGAATATATAGACAAACCTCGTCAACGATCCTTGGCCTAAAAAGCCCACCGATTCTCTCAGTCATTCTCATCTTGCCTATTCGGAATCCCAGGTCAAACGAGTCGTCATCTGCTTCATCCTCGTAGGCCGCATCTTGCACAGCTAATGGCGTGGGCTCCAAACCTTTCTCATCGTCTGGGAATGGGTGATCTTCTTCTACCACTGTATCAAGCACGCCATCAAATTGGCTTAGATCTCCGTTATCATCGTCCCGGTCTTCTTGTTTTATCATCGACCCTTGCCTCACAGCTGCATCTTGCTCCAGGCCACGTTCCAGCGAGCCAATCTTCTCCTTAAGCTCTGTGAGCTTCATCCGCGATGTTGCATCGGTGGCCGGAGCTAGAAAAAGGCAATCGCGCTTGGATCTAAAGCAATTTGAGCATGGCTGAAGCCTGTCACATTTTAGTTTTCGTCTTCTGCACTCCAGGCAGGAAGTTATCATGCGATTGCGGCGGCGAATTTTCACTGAAGAAGCATTTGTGGAGGCCTGTGTGTCGCAAGGCAGCTGGGCTGAAGCTGCTGGAAGAGATGCATAGTTGCCAGCGTCACCTTCACTGGCATAAGATGGTGGAGGGGCATGATTCAACCTTGGAGTCCAGACGGTTGGGTAGAGAGGAAGGGGTTCGTTGACGCTGGCCGCGCATGCCGCAGGGTTAGCAAACGACGGATCCATGAGCGTCCTCATATATCGACCTGCAATTCAAGCAGGCCTGCCTTTTAAGAAGAAGTCTGCTCTTTTAGCAAATCGCGAAATTGAGGCTGCGTCCCGAATCGAACCAAGGCAAACATTTTCACCGAGAATACTCATTTCTCTGTCAGAACTGTTGACAGTTAAGAGGCCAGGTATGATATAGCTAAACCGTCGCCGCATTCAATAGTGTGTTTGTAATGATTGCCCACTGAGAGCTGGGTCAAGGAAGCTTATGACCGCCATGTCCATGGACGAGCGTTTCGTCTTCCATCATCGACGGACTTCTAGAATGTCAGTCACTTTCGTGCCCTGGAAACAGGCTTTCGCAGGCCCAGCCATACTTGAATAGGCATATCAAAGTCTGTTGAACTGTGCCAATCTCATTGAGATGGATGTTGATGGAATGAGGGTAGAATACCATGTGGCAACCAAACAGTCGATTTCACCATCTCGCAAGAAGACGAGAGGTTACTAAGCATGACGGCCGTATTTTGTCATTCAGATGGCCAAAATTCCAACCTGGCTGCAACAAAGCAATAGACGCGCAGTGGACCAAGCGTCAGAGAGATTATCCGCAGAAGAAGAGAAACTGCTCACCAGCCGAGTTGCTTCGCAGCAAGGCGGAATAGTAATCGGTATCAGTTGTCCCAAGAAGCGAACTTTTAGTAATCAGCATCGGTTGCTTGAACTTGTCGACGATCATGAACCGAGGCTGATCCTGTGGACAGGACTTGACGTTGGAAGGTCTTGATACCGGGCTTTCTTCCACCAAAATGTTCGTTCTGCGTGTTGCTCCGCCAGTCGAGAAAGGCAAGTTCGTCACTTTCTAGTTATAGCACATTGAAAGAGGTTTGAGGATAGATCATGGCCGCAGTAAATCGTGTCTGGTTTCCATCAGCATCCATGTGGTGAGTTGTTGATTGCATCTCAACTTCTCAACTCCTCACGTTTTCCCCGCCCCGACAAATGGCACGCCCATCTTCAGTCCTCAGGCACTCAGTTCACCGTGGGACGACCACTCTGGGCGCCGTGGAAGCTAACGATGCTCCGGGATAACCTTGTCTCGCACAACTAGCTTTCTCTGGTTAACAACAAGGGTTTGTGGCTGCGCAATGCATGGCCCATTGGCCCTGACACGTACCCAGGGCAACTCACTTATCAATCAAGAGAGTTAGCCGGAATGCCTGTTGATCCTCGGCTTCGAGTCCCAAGTCGTTGCACTTGGAGAGCAATCCAATATTCCAGCAGGGGAATCAAAATGGAATAAAATCCTCGACTCTTCCTGGTTGCTGATTTATGAGTCAATACGTGCAACTATTGCAAAGACTACCTTTGTATCGTGCAGACACCATGGACAAACCATCTCTAAACAGTTCTGCTACCGAAGATGCAGAGTATAAGGACTTCCTCATCATCGGCGCTGGCATCTCTGGCATCAACTTTGCATACCGCATCCAGACGTCATGTCCCTCGCTCTCCTTCACTGTTTTTGAGTCGCGCGACGCGATAGGCGGCACCTGGGATTTGTTCAAGTATCCTGGCATCCGCTCTGACTCGGACCTGTACACCTTTGGCCTCTCATGGTTTCCATGGACTGAAGAGTGTGCCATCGCCGATGCTGGAAGCATCAAGCGATACCTGGCAAAGGCAACTCAGGCCGCTGGGATTGACCGCCATATCCGCCTTCACCACAAAGTTCTGTCGGCCAGCTGGACTGACGAGGATGCAGAATGGAGACTGCAAGTAGAAACCGAAGGCAAGGTTAAGGTGGGTGTCTCTTCTCTCTGTTCGTTGTAAAGCACAGACAGGCTGATCAATTACACAAGTCCTTCCGCTGCCGATATCTGATTTTTGGCACTGGCTACTATGACCATGAAACTCCGCTCGCCGCCGATATCCCTCAGATTGACCAGTTCAAGGGCACCGTTGTGCATCCGCAATTCTGGCCGGAAGATCTGGACTATTCCGACAAGAAAATCGTGATCATTGGATCCGGGGCCACGGCGATTACGCTTCTTCCAAATCTTGTCGAAAAGGCTGCACATGTCACCATGCTTCAGCGTAGTCCTAGCTACATCTTTTCCTTGAAGAACCGTGTGTCTCCGCGCATGAAGCAAATCATCCCCAATTTCCTCCTATTCCCCATATTGAGATCATACCTCATGGCCATGTCCTATTTTTTCTACCTCTTCTGCCGCACATATCCCGTCCGCGGTAGACGCATGCTTGAATCCGCCACCATAACCCGTCTGCCCGCCCACATCCCCCACGATCCTCACTTCAACCCACGCTACGGACCGTGGGAGCAACGCCTCTGCGTCTCGCCCGACGGGGACTTCTTCCAAGCCCTGCACTCCGGCAAAGCCAGCGTCGCCACGGCCAACATCACCGGTTTCACCTCCAACAGCATCACCCTCGACACGGGCAAAGTGCTTGACGACGTGGACATCGTCATCACCGCCACGGGGCTCAAGCTGCTGATTGGCAGTCACATCAAGATCGACGTCAACGGAAAACCGTTCGATCCCATCTCTAAATTCTTCTGGCGCAACGCTATGCTGCAGGACTTGCCCAACGCGTGCTTTGTCATTGGGTATGCGAGTGCGTCGTGGACGCTGGGTGCTGATGCGACGGCGGTGCTGTTTTGTCGGTTGGTGCGGAAGATGGAAAGGGACCGTCGTGCGAGTGTGCGGCCGGCGGTGGATCGGCAGTTGAAGCCGGTGCCGATGCTGAATCTGACAAGTACGTATGTTGTTAACGCGTTGATGCCAAAGGCGGGAGACAAAGGTCCCTGGAAACCGAGGCTCAACTACTATAAGGATTATTGTGCAGCGAGATGGGCGAATTTGAACGATGGGCTGGTGTTTTCGTGAACGATGTCTGTCTTTGGAACTCGGGACATGGCATCGGTGATTCCTGTTGGAAATGAATGATGTGGATATGCTTAAGAATACCCTGCTTTGTTTTGATTGCTTGGTATCGGCGCTTTTTTCTCGTTTTCCTTTTCTTTTGGTATTACGGGCGCAAGTTGGATGAATGTGACGGCTGTATGAGATTCATGTCCTTGTTCGAGTTGCTTGAACGGCAGAATAGCCAAAGGATAGTCATCACTTAATGTTAATGCATTTGAATTTAGCATGACAGAAGATGAAAACCTGCAGAGTGTAGGGAGTACATTGCAGCAAGACACTAGAGTACACATAAACCCCTGCCACAGTCTGAATCGCTCTCTCGTTGAGCTAATCTCCGAGTTAAACCTACATCTGATGCCGCTTGAAGAAGTAAAACAAAAGAAGAACAAGATGCTGAAACAAAAAGCCCTCCTTATCGAACATTATGATATGGTGCCCAATCTTATGGCCTAAATGCGTTCAAAAAAACAGACCCACAACCATTTAAAAATCATCCAAGCCTCGTTCTTTCACTTTGCGGTTGCTCAGAGCAGCCTTGAGGTGTCCCACGACTTCATTTCTCCGCTGGACTTTTGCCTTCCATCGCTGCAAATCGTCCGGCGAGACAAGTTCTGCTGGGTCCACTGGGCCTCGCAACGCGCTCTGCGAAAGGACGCTGGAACGAAATCTCGAGGTGCGATTCGACTCTGGCGTGTGGTACAGCGTACGAACGCCGCCTCCTCCATCGATCGATGCTCGGGAGCCGGGTGTGGCGGGCAGCCGAGCCATCATCCGCTTCGCAGGGGTTGAGAACGGCGACGCTTCTCTACTTCCCGGTGCCACGGAGCCCGAGATGTCCAGTCCGAGTTTGCGCATTTGGGCTTCCAGGACATCAATGTCCCCGCTCTTCTTTTGCGCCATATTTGTCATGGTGTTGATGGTCGAGGTGACGGCTTCGACTGTTGGTCGTGTCGTGTTTTTTCTTGAAGAGCCGTTGACACCATCTGCTGGTTTGGAGCAGTCGGCAATACGGGCCCGTAATAATGTTACATCTTTTTCAAGGTCTGCAAGTTTCGCCTGCACTTCTGTAGATAGCTTTCTCAGGTCTTGTTGGAGAGCAGCTTGCTCTGCAGAGAGTGGTGCCGAGGCAATCGCCACAGCATCTGTGTAGGAGTCCAACGTTTTTCTCATACTTGCACATTGTCCTCGAAGGTTCACAAGATCTCGACTGAATAGCTGATGACACCGTTCGAGTTTATCTTGGATACCTTCTATCTTCCCCACTTGAAGGGATTCGTCCAGCGCGTCCACTCCCTGCTGCAGTTTCTCCACCTCGGACAACAGTAACTTCTCGTCCAAAAGCTCTGCATAATTCTCACTGCGAAGCGTTCTGAGCCATGCCGTGTTCGAAGCGTCCTTATTGGATTGCTGATACAGCAAAAATGCCGATAAAGACCGAGCATTAATACCTAGAGTACCTATCATGGCGTTGATGTCGCGATACAGTCGTTCAATTTGGCCGGGGATACCAGGTTTAAAGCTTTCGCCGGTATAGTCTTGGTGGGGATAGAAAGGGTCAAGAGTCGGGGCGGGGGACAGGGGTCGGGCCAAATCAGATCGCAACTGCTCGTCCTCATCCTCTTCCTCCACAACTTCCTGGGCTTCGGCTACCATCTGTTCAGCTTGACGTTGGGCATCTCGTGCAGGAATCTCGTCCAAGAAGTCATCGGGGGGGGCGGTTACTTGGTTCGCAAGTATAGAGCTTTGTAAAGCAGCTTTTCGATCAGAAAGAGCACGTCCGGGTATTGGGGCGCTAGTCGATCTCAAGCTCTCAGGTGAACGAAGGGCGGTGCCCCTGAGTTTGCGGACGGGGCTTGGGGATCTAGGACTAAGCCTGACTCGACCTTTGGGCAACTCAGGGGGAGGGAACATTGGTGTTTCTCTCACTTCTCCAAACAAGGGTTTTGAAAGTGCCCGTTTCGGTGCCGGGGCCGAAATCTTTGTAAATAGTCCCCCAGTTGGGCTCTTATCAGACACACCGCCAAACGAACTTTCCGGTGAAGTTTTGAAATCTGTTGGGCTGACTTCATGAGTAACCTCTTCGCCGCTGTCTTCAAAATCCTCGTCCTCTTCCTCTTCTTCGTCGGACTCATCAGGTAGGGCGGGTGGGACATGTTCAGGTGACTCCGGTGATGGGGGCTCTTTGGGCGATTCCGGTTCTGGGGAGGATTGTTTAGGTGATTCCGGCAATGCTGGTTCTTTAAGCGATTCCGATTCGGGAGGCAATTCCGGTTCCGGGCTGGGTTCTCGCGCTTTTGATGGTGTTGTTTTCTTTGGGGCAAGGAAATCTGGCGGTAGCGGGGCGTCTTCAACCGGAATCTGCGAAGTATTTGATGAAGAAGCAGAAGTGTCCCCAGGGCCATAGTCTGCTCTACTGGTTGGTTCAGGGGGAAGTGGAGGTTCTGCAATTGCTAGCGGCGACTTAGGCTTGCTACTTGGCAGCACACCAAACGGAGATACGGTGGAGTTCGTCTTTTCCGCATCAGAAATTTTCGAGAAAGGCGATTCAAAAGGAGACGGTTTGGGTTGAGCCTCTGCTGAAGGTTTTTGTTCTTCTGTAAGGTCAAGGGTCTTTCCAAACGAACCGAAAGAGATTGCGCCATTTGGTTTCTCAGGTTTATCTTCATCCATAACGGCGGATGCATCGGGACTAAAGGTTGAACCGAGAACGAATCCTCGACCTGATCCAAATGCATTACTGGTAGATGGTGGTGCACTTTCTTCTTTCTGAGAAAATGCACCTGAACTTGGGGCGCCGAATACCGGTTGACCTGCATTCGCAAAAGGACTTTCACCTGCTGCTTTTCCAAATATGTTGTCACCTGTTGGTTTTCCAAATGGACTCTCACCAGTCGGCTTTGCAAATGGGCTCTGTTCGGGGGTATGGGAGGCAAGAGCACCTCCAAAGCCTCCGGACGTCGCAAACGAACTGAATCCTCCCCCAGCCCCAAACTGTCCTGTCGACCGCGTAGGTGTTTGACCAAAAAGCGATCGCGCAGGTCCCGGCGTGCTCGACTGACCAAAGGTAGCGCTAGCTTGACCTAAAGCGCTCGGTGCGCCAAATGCTACGCTTCCACCCACGGGTGTCGTGGAACCAAATGCTGGTTGGGAGCTTCCAAGGATACTAGGAGAGCCGAAGGATGGTTGGGGGCGACCGGCTCCAAGGGGCGTGGCAGCCCCAAACGCGGGTTGTTGGTGGCCGGCTCCCAGAGGGGTGGCAGCACCAAATGCTGGAGCTGCAGGCTTTCCGAATGCCGGCTGTCCAAACATTGGCTGCCCGACCATGCCCCCTCCAAAAGCTGGCTTTGGTGTCTCAGGTACAGCAGTCATCTGTGGAGCGACTTGCTGAGCCGCAGGTTGGGTTGTTGACACAGCAGAAAGTCCATGGAATGGTTTCTGTTGTCTGATTGATTCTGCATACACAAACCACCAAGAAGCAAGCACACCGTCGTTGTTTAGTATCATGATTGCGGGTAACGGGGTTGCGGATTCTTTAATGTCTTCGCCGGGAATAGGAGAAGCAACGTTGTCCTTGCTCGATAAGTCCATAGCTAGACCGACAGGCGAGGTGTCGGTCAGTTCCTCTGTCATCGGCACCTCTGCTCTTCTCGAATCTTCTGACATTGTGGTGGTAGTGAAGACATCGGTGATCTTCTCAGCCGGGCAATCATCAGCAAGGGGCTTCGCTGATCTTGTGAAAAGTCCAACGTCGGTTGATGCGGTTGACGAAACAATAAGGACTTCTTTTAGATTGGGCTCAAAATCTTTCAACCGGCCAGCAAATTGAAACGATGGATATCGTTCCAGTCCAAACGGAGAACAGACTTCTGGCAACTTTTGAAACATGTAAGCATCGGGGGGGCGTCGCGTCAAGATATAATAAGACGACGATGGTCTGTCATCTGAAGATGTCGTAGGAGTATAGATCATAAGGAATTCATCGTTCGCGAGCCACATTAGGGATGAAACTATGAGATGTTAGCATGAACAGCGGGAAAAGAAGGTTGGTCCACACTAACCGTGGTAGTTTCCTTGCACATCTGGTGGTCTCGGTATCTCCGCTTTTCCCTCGCCCTTTGGCGTCATCTGGTAGGCGGTCCCGTTTGCCAAACCAGCAACCAGCTGTTTGCCTCTCTTACTCCAAGAAACGGAGCTGACGCCTGGCTTTAGGACGGGGCCATTTGGACCTGTTTCCAGTTGGCCTGTTTTCAAGTTGGCCACCAAGAGTTCACCATTTGTTGTAACCGCAGCAAAAAGCTCGGGAACAGCGGGATTCGGGGCTAAAGCGCGAAGCGATTCGCCATTCAAGCTAATAGTTGCAGCCGGCTGTGTTTTGTTTTGCAGTAGCGCCGATACATCAAACACGGCTAGACCATCGCCCGACTGAGAAGCAACCACGAGCGCATTATCGTCCGCCGAGAATGCCAGATGGGAGATTTTGCCGGGGAGGGGGATCTGGAGCTCTGGTCGAAAAGGTCTAATATTACTTTCTCCAGAGGGTTCTGCGAAAAAGGCCTTTCTGACTGAGTCTGTACTAGCGATGACGATGCCCTCTGGTCCTGCTGCGGCCAAAAGGGCCCTCGACGATGCGACGCTCAGTAAGGAGGAGGTAGGAGGGGGTAACGCGTCTGCGGGCCAGGGCGTAGGAAATAGTCGTACTTTTGAATCGCCGTTGAGCGAAAGGAATCCCACTTCCTGTACCCAGTCAGCCAGCGGTCTTCCAAGAAGCAGAGCAGTCGCTGAACTGTGCACGTACCTGTGTTTGAATCTCCAGCAGTTCAGGACCCAGCTGCACCTTTCCACCCGCAGCAGCCTGGGGCGCGCCGAACGAGAACGCCATCTTCAGAGACTCGTAGTCGGCTGAAAGTGACCGGGAGCGAGAGTCTATGGGGTATCGTGTCTTGCTGGCATTGAGAGTAAGAGGATCTCGTGGTAAAGCGTTCAAGGAGCGACGGTGTTGAGGTGCACGAGGGCTCCTGTTAAAGAGCTGAAGCGTAGGACCGAAAATCTTGACTCGGCTCCTACGCGGAGGAACAACGGCAACGCATGGGAGAACTCAGCAACAAAGAGCAGAGCGATGCAGAGTGAGGCCTTGACTCGTTTCAATTGTAGATATTCTGCTCCTGGTGCAGAGATGGAATGTATCGCGAGCAGAAGAGCAAATGATTGCGGTCAAGATGATCTCGTCGTCGCTGGATGTTTGGTAGTGTGCCAACCCAACGCGCTGATTGGCGGGCGCGCAGCTTTGGTGGAACTCAGCGTTCAGGCAGCTTGAGCTTCGTCACTTCACCATCACTCACAACGACAAGACAAGACGACCACAACGGCATCTTATACTCTGCTGAGCTGATGTTAAACTGACAACTTTGGCTTCTTCATCCTTGCTACTTGATTAATACTAGAACGCCCTGCTGCACCTCACGCTCCTGACCGCCTAGTCCTCCTCCAACCCGTAACCATGCCTGGGTTCGATTTCTCCAATTACAATCGAAATGCAGCGCTACGTGCAAAGGGTGTTCCGTTGCCAAAGGCTACAAGCACTGGTACAACCATCGTTGGGTGCATCTTTGATGGAGGCGTCGTGGTAAGCAGCAATATATCCCTTTACATTATCGTCATTCCTGGCTAATCAACCGCTTTCCTTCAGATCGCCGCAGATACTAGAGCCACCAGTGGTCCCATTGTTGCTGATAAGGTATTGTCATCATTCATATCCTTGCACCGCTGCGAGTCAACTGAATAAGAGATTCGTTTGTGAGGTCTATCTGACACGATGAAACCCTGCAGAACTGCGAGAAGCTTCACTACATCACTCCTTCGATATGGTGTGCCGGTGCCGGTACCGCAGCAGACACAGAGTTTACTACCGCTTTGATCAGCTCTAACCTTGAACTCCACGCTCTCTCCACCGGCCGAAAACCACGCGTCGTAACCTGCATGACCCTGCTCAAACAACACCTCTTCCGCTACCAAGGCCACATCGGCGCATACCTGGTCATCGCCGGCGTTGATCCCACTGGCGTTGGTCTTTACACTGTCCACGCCCACGGCTCAACCGATAAGCTCCCCTACGTTACAATGGGCTCAGGTTCGCTGGCGGCTATGTCCGTGTTCGAAACAATGTGGAGACCCGAATTGACCAAGGACGACGCTGTTGCACTTTGCTCGGAAGCCATCAAGTCTGGTATTTTCAACGACCTCGGATCCGGCAGTAACGTGGATGTCTGTGTCATCGAGCAAGACAAACCGACCCAGTTGTTGAGAAACTACCTCAGACCCAACGAGCGAGGCCAGAAGGAGAGAAACTACCGGTTCCAGAAGGGCACGACCGCTTGGTTGGATCAAAAGATTATTACAAAGGAGGAGATAGGCCGATACGTGACGGTGCAGGAACTTGGCGACGGAAACACTGCGGTTGTGGAGAAGATGGACGTTGATTCTTAAGTTCTACTTTTCCATAGAGGTTGATAGTCCGTAACAAAGCATTCATGGTATTTTGATATCTTGATCTAGACTAAATCGTTCGTCCAGAATGTGTGTGGGGTCCTCTGCACGCCGGCTTACAACACGCATTCCTTCTGCCGTGGATCCAATGGCAATTGATGACATACCGTTGTGAAAAAACGTCAGTTCGAGGAACAAAGTGATTACTTGACTCCTTTTAGGGAAGCGAGAGGGCCCCTAACATCTATGTTCGACATTATATGTTATAGAGATTTGAAAGGGGGAAAATTCGTTTCTATTTACAATAAGATCACCACCTGGGCGAAAATATGGCATACAAACAATTAGGGATTTAAGCCTTCCTAAACCCTTCAAACATAATGCCACTGCCTAGGGCATTCGCAGTTTGTTCACCTTCAACTTCCCTGATCTTCGCAAGGATCCATTGAAATCTCTGGCGAGGAATTGGCTGACCTTCCTCGCGCCACCGGTACACACCGGCATGATATAACGCGCGCACCATGGTGGGCCTGAGTGGCGCACCGTGATCCAGTATAAATTCATAACACCATTTTGTCAGCCGATATGAAACTTGGGGGGTAAGTTTGCTCGAGCAAGCAAAGATCAAAGCTATGCTGTGTAATGTTGCAAGGCAATCGTTTGGATTGAGGATGGGATACCCATCGGCGGTCTTTTCTCGTGCGCCGCTTAATCTGCTGTCAAAGGAGCTGCGAGTAGCAGGGCTCCAGGAATAAGCGAGACCGATTTTAAACGGGATATGACGGCGTAGGAGCCAGAGGAGATCGCCGCGGGAGTCTGCTTCGGTTTCTGTGTAGAGGAGCACTTTGTTGGCAAAGTCGGGAGCTGTGACGTCTATCTTCCAAAACAGTTTCTCTCCGTGCTGAAGCAGGTCTTCCCTCTTAGGAATCCAGAAGGGCTTAGAATCCAGTGATGTATTTGAGAGGTACATGCTGCCCCCTGCTGATTGTAGTAACGTTGCATGAAGGCCTTTGAGGAGGTGTGGATATGCCTGTAATCTCTTTTCAAACGACGTCTGCGGGAGCTTCAAAACGACGTCGGTATATGGAAGGCCGAGTCGTTTATATTTTTGCAGGATCCCTTGCATATATTCAAGGCGTTGATCCTTAGGTTGAGAATTCCGTAATCGCCCGTCATACTTCAGAAGGTTTTCGTATAATGGACGTCGATGAGCTTCTATTCTTTCAGAGTAACGGATTTTTCGACTCATTATCCTGACTAGCCATAATCTCATAAGCCATTTTTGCCTAATAAAACTCCTCCTTCTTGATATAAACCTCCCGGTAGAAAGCATTTTTCGCTTTGGACGGGACGAAAAGTGAAAACGACTTGAGGGCAATTGGAGAATGTGCTTGCGAGCTTGGTCAAATAAAGAACCAAATATTGATCGTTCCAAGATGTGAGCCCAAATCAACAACAACGTTTGTCGATCGCCGCGATATCGTCGCGAAACCAATAGCGACTCCGTGACCGCCAGAATGGATTCCCATATAAGTCGACTAGCAAATAAGTGTCGGAGCATCCCAGCGTCCATGACGTATCGGCGAAAGCCTTTCAAATGCGGACCTGAATCTTTTGGCGGTGAAAATCTAGCTTTTAGCTTGACGGTATGCAATAAGAAGGCCTGCAACCAGGCACGGTGACCAGTTTTATTAGCGGTTGAGAGAAGACGAAGGAGATTTTTGCTCAGAATCAACGAATATCTGGTTGGCGGCATTCTCGAAAGGCGAATTAGCCAGGTAGATAGCGTCCGCTTTCCGAGATCCTTAGGCCGCAACACTCCGCACTTTACCATCCCATCCCATATAGCTTCGTAACAAGCGACATGGATAGCAGAAAAGTCTCGTGATTTCACATCCGTAACCTTTATCCGATGAACCAGTTTGAGAATTGACGATATCTCTTTGCGAGGCACAGATCCTCGCCAGAGCATTCGACCCAGCATGGTAAACGCACGCTCCACGACCTGATCCGACCCCGGATTAGTGGTCAACGACTTTACCATTTCCACGAAATTCTTTGAGCCCAGAGTATTCAGCGTGGGATCCTGTAGAAAATTGTCTACGTCGGTTATATTCCACGTTTGCCCATTGCGGTATGCTTCAAATATATGCGTAAAGATCACTCGGCTCAGGTAAGGTTGGCGAGTTAGGTCAAGGTCGAGATTCGTAACTAGTTCGCGCACACCCTCAAGAGAGTTCGTAAAAGGCATGTTCTCAGCAACTATTTGGTCGAGTCTCTGAGTCGGCGGGGAGATGAGAAAATCGGGAAACAACACAGGCTGTGCGGCATCGGTTTGTTCGGCTAGGGTATATGGCTCGAAATGCGTAGGCGGCGGAGGGATTACTATGGCGATATGATCAGCTCCTTTCCAGTACCAAAATATACGAGTCAAGGTACACATACCTGAAGGTTCTTGGGCAATAAAGAAGGATCCAATTGGAGATTCCCTCTGATTCCGCTGCCCTGCGCCTTTGTATCCAAACAGAACGCTGGGGTCCATAGGAGGCCCAGCACCCCCAACCATAGCCAGATGCCCATTCCTCCTTCTCGCAAGCCGCCTTCTTGCTTCAAGCGGACCGGGAACATTGCTACCATATCGTCGTTGTGTCGTCAAGAAATTGCCCACGGATCGGGTGAGAACCGCATCGCTAGTCCAGGTGTCGTTGGCAATTGAAACGTCGTATTGTTGGCAGGCCCTGCGACAGGCATACCTACGTAAGGACATGCCGATCCGGGCAGAATCGACGCAGCAAACCAAGCAATTGGGAAAGTGCGCCGCCGTCAATGCTGAACATACATTGCTGGTGGTTGTGATCGCGGTTGAGCTTGAGGCAGAAAGTGGTGATGCTGACTAAGCGTGCCGCTCTTCAGCGATCTGGTGGAAGGTTAAACTAGAGATTCCCTTATCACCAACGTGCTCACAAGCACCAACGTACCAACAAGAAGCCATAGGTTGCCATAGATTCTTCGTACATTATCTGATTGACTGTCTACACATTGGCAGAAAACTAACCCGACTACAAGACCGCCAGCAACTCCGGAGATAGATTATCCTGCCAGCCTCCGTAAAACGAAAGCACCATAACCTATTCATCGGCACCCCAGCCATAGTTTGTGTTCAACTGCTGTCTCGCTTCCGACACGCCTCTTACCAGGCCAACAATTGAATCCGACCAGGTCGCCTCCCCCCTACTCATCCTCTCTCTTCGCTCCCTTTCTGTTTCCGAATCCCGCGATCCCGTGGATGGCTCCTGTGCGCGTGCAATATCCGCCATGGTCACAACCTCGCCAGTTCTCCTTCCTAGAGCTGCAGCCTTGATTGCTGGCGCGAACATATCGACCCAGTGACTCTCTGAGCGCGTGTAGGCGACGTTGCGAGAGACCCGGTGTTCAACCCGGACAACTTCGTATCGCCTTTCTAACAAGATTAGAAGCGGCCAGGTAATTATCCAAAGCTGAAGGATCACGCAAGTCCACCAAACGAAAGAGTTGGTGCGCAGCCGGTTAATCAGAGACGGCGAGAAAACGGTGACGTGAGACTGGCGAATGAATGGGGATACCGAGATCGCTCCTCGATAATTAGTGGGGCGGATGAGAGAAGTAATCTCGCGTGTGATGACATTGAAATCCCAGCTGAGGACGTCGCGGTGAAGTGTGAACCTGTTACCGAAAACGAACAAGATGATTCAGTTAGTTGAAGGGTCTGATAATCAGGCAGTCTAGACGATTGGACAGGGACATCTCTCACGATTTAACACTGGACTTGTCGCTGCAAAACCTTTGACACCATTCTTCGAGGGTAGGCGCGTCGGTGGTTTGGCCTCCGCTTTCAAGCGTATTGTCGACTCCCTTGTTTCTACATCGACCGCTGCTAGTGCTCTTAAATCGTCCGCCCCGATAGGCGGACACACCGTCGTTGTCTTGAATCACCTTCATGACCCGGTGAGCGCCATCTAACCCGCTCACTGGCGGGAGAATGGTGTCACTTCCATCGATCATAAAATCAAAATCCGTCACTGTATCCCTCGACGTCTGTTTGTCATTACTTCTCCTAGATACCGTGTGCGTGCCTTTGACCGAGATAAACACCAGCGGGGGCAGTGCTGCTTGTTGCTTGAAGAACTTGCAAAGTATCTCTGCGTTTGAGGAGAGGAAAGGAGCGAGTGAGACCGTGTATGTTTTCCCCTCTCGCTGTGAGGTAAGAACACGACCTCCAGGGATGTCGTATTCCTCCGGTCTAACTGGATTACCGGGGAGCCCAACTGGTTGCGAGGATTCGTCGTAGTCGGTATACGCGGGGGGACTGTCTTCGTTTTCAAGATCCGTGTAGTCAGTATAAGGCTGGAGACGTCCAGTCAACGACGATTCTCCGAGGGCGGCCTGCGCCTCCAGCTGGATATTCGAAGAACTCCGAACAGCCGCTGCCAATGCTGATTTCGACTTCTTTGAAGCTGTCATGGCGCTCGAGATTTGCGGATTTTCAAGCAACTATCCTCTCAGCTCACTATCTGTATTAGCTGACTAGGAAGGGAATCAAAATATCTTTTAGTGGGCGAAAAGGACAGCCTGTTAGATGGATGCCTACGCTCCTACGAGGAACTGTGATGTCTTGAGCCCTGACTCCTGAGGCGCTAGTGGCGGGTCTCATCTCACTCCAACCATTCGTACATCCCGTTAACCAGATTGATGTTCTCGTAAGATCCATTTATTCAGGCCGAGATCGAGCCATGTTTAGGAGAGAGACCGGCCGTCCCCGCGCAAAAGGTGATAATTGCGGGTGCGATGAGATGTAAGTTCTGGTGAAACCGCCCTCAAACACAGCTCCTCGGCGGCGACAAACAGGGTAAACAGTGCAAACAAAGAGCAAACAAAGTTTGAATGATGGATTGTGGCGAAAGGCACGTGAGCCACCACTTCTAATTCACGTGATACATATATTTGTCCATCGGGCCGAATAATTTCCGAAAGGCTGGCGGAGCGCGCGGGGAGGAGCGGAGCGGAAAGGCGGATTCCGCCTGGATTATCAATGAGGCTTCTGAGGCCGTATTCAAACCCATTGAAGACTGGAGCTAAAAACGCTATTGTACATGGCAATTTCTCAAAATGATGGGTATTTCCGTTTCCCAAATTCTATCGTAAGCAGCAAAAAACAAAAAGAACGCGATATTGCTCTATATGCTCCCCACCTATATGCACAAAATAGATTCGTGATTTCCAATAGGTTCCCAAAGATTTTCGGTTGATGGGGGGATAGATTTAAGTTGTTCCGGGGGTTATGCATGCTTCGCGGCCGTTATACGCCCTGAAAAAGGACAAGTAGAACCAAGGAAGGGCGTAGGCCACCTTGTGCTCGCTTTGTAATAGCTGCACGAGAGCAAAAGAGGAACCAAAAGACCGGGCCACAGCTAGGAGCTGCCCATTAGGCCCAAGCCCCATCGACCGACTTCGCGCATTGCCTCTTCGCCACCTTCCGCCAGCTTCCCGTTCTGAGTCGCGGGATTGTTTTCCAAAACGCCGGCAATGCAACTCCAGCCATCTCGTCCGCCACCCCATCGAAGCACTTCGTTCTTAAACCGCTCTCCGGCCTCTCTATCTGTGGAAAGCTTGCCGTCCTCGAAAACGTCCGACCAGACCTTATTCGCGATGGCGCGATCGAAAAGATAGCTGTAGTACGTAGCTCCGTAGCCAATGAGATGCGCAAAAAAGCCTTGCCATGATGTGCGCGAGCCAGGTGGGTTTGGAAGACTGCTATGAGTGGAATAGACTTCGTTATATATCCGTGTCGAGTCGAAATTTGACTCGACAAGTTTCGATGAGTGATATGCCTGGTCTAACAAGGCCATCAAGATCTGGGTCTCGTTATCCATGCCTCCGTGCATGCTATCTCGATTCTGGCGATTTAGTTTCATGCTCTGGATCATGTGGTCGGGTAAAGGTTCGTTTGTCTCCCAATGGCGCGCGTAAAGCGCGAGAACCTCAGGGGCAGTTGCAAAATTTTCCATTAGCACAGATGGAAGTTCGACGAAATCAGTGGCACAACGAGTTCCGGAAATGGACTGCAACTCGGTGCTAGCGAGTACAGAGTGTACTGCGTGTCCCATTTCGTGGAACAGTGTCTGCAGGCTGTGTTCGTTCAGAAGTGAAGGGGTTGACCCAGACTCAGACTCGTCGAAGTCGCAGATCAAAGCGACCGTGGGAAGCTGATAGAGCTTGTTGGTGCCCGGTTTGATAGCAGCGGCCATACCATCATTGGGGTGGAGGGAGGCAGAGAGGTGGGCACATTCCGCAATCTCGGCCTGAGATATTTCACGGGAACCCCGAAGAGTAAAGTGTGTTGGATTGGGACTTTTGTTCTGCCGCGTGAAAAGATCGCAGTAAATCACCGCGAGACGCCTGTTCGATTCATCCACAACGTCAAGTCGACGTACGTCGGGATTCCAAATCTCTCCAGGCAAAGTCTCGGTAGGCACCAGACGAATACCATAAAGCCGCGTAAAGAGCCGGGACAATCCTTGCATCACAGTGCCAATCGAGAAAAATGCTGGGAGCAAACTAGATTGACGAGACTTTTTAACTTGGTTATGTTGCGAATAGTACTGATGAACATAATATGCATGATCCCAAGGCTGTAACTGTGTAGCAGAGGGAAAATTGGCCTGTTTCAAGGCCAAAAGTTGGGATAGCTCTTCCTGTGTCTGCCCTCGGTTACTAGCATTGAGGGCTTCAAGAAAGTTAGTAACGGCCTCCGGGGTCTTAGCCATCTTATCGCTCAGAGTCATATGGGCATAGCTCTGGAATCCAGTGAGCTTCGCAAGCTCAGCTCTTTTTTGAAAGATTCGTTCTAAGCGCTGTATTTGCTGCTGGGACGCAGTTCGAGAAGTCATATATATCTTTTTTCTGGTTTCTTCATCATGCACAGAGTACAAGGCTATCCGTGGGATATCACCAAACATCGGAACCTCAACTTTCATCCACCTCTGAAGCTGCTTAATGAGGGACGGGTCCATCCCACGCAGTTTGCTCTTGTCCAGGCTCAACTTGGTGGTTTCCGGGTTCATGTTTCTAACAAACATGGGGCTTAGCTGGCTTATCTCATTTGATAATGTAATAAACCTTTGCCTGTCTTTGGGCGGTAAATGGATAGCTGACTGCGAAAAGTCCCTTAACAGGACTTGTGCAGATACTCTTTCCTCCTGACTCCAGTGCGATGTGACGTTCGGATCCGCACATGCGCGTTTTAGCTGCGCATCAAGTTCCGGTGTTGTATTCAAGACGTTCATGTATTCAAACATGAGTGCAAACGCCTGTGTTGCAGCGTCTTGAATTTGCGGATTGGGATGGTTCAGTTTCATGAATTCGGTGATATCTATCACGCGGCACAGCAAGTCGCTGAGGCGATCAAGATCCCGGACCATTTCCCGATATTCCTCAACAGTGCTGGCTGCAATGACCTTGGCCACTATCATCTGGCATTTTTGGAGCGAAACCTGGGCGAACGGAAGAAACCCTTCGGGGCCCGTAAGGTATTGGTTCTGTAGCAAGCCGGTGCGTTTGGAGGTACCAGCTTTCCGCTGGGAGAATTCGTGCCAAAAAGGTTTCGAGTCAAAGACGAGTCGTAGCGTCTGGTCATCACGTCCCTTGTCCGAGCTATTGCTCGACACTGTATATTGGTGTAACGGGGAGGCCGCTGGAGCTCCTTGGAAGCGGCGGCGGGTTTCGGCATTCAATCGCAGGAGACATTGTCGACAGGTCCAAGGCCTTCGACTGAGCGTTCTAATCATGGCGGGTTCGCATTGGCGTGCACGAGACAGGGCGTTACAGTAGGCTGCTGGGATCGGGTGCAGTGTGAGCGTTGTGTCTGGAAGTTCTGTTCTCTCGGAAAGCCTGCGACCGAAAATTCGTCGTGCTGCCGAGAACTCAAAAACAGCGTGCATCAACCTCCAACTTCCAAAGCACTCCGTCGCCCGTTCGGAAATTCTGCAATTGGCGCATCCATTTCGCTCACACATACACAATGGTGCTGCATCAGTTGTTCCGCCAGGTATGTTCTCTCCCACAGAATTGGCTGCTTTTCAGGTACTGATTTCGCACCCAGCGGGCCGCTGCCACAAGCGCTGCCGTGCTGATGGCTGGTGGTTTCGCTGCATATCCCGGGCGGACACTGTACGCAGAGACCCCCTCTCAGTTGTCGGTACGTCAATTGCATCTTTACGTCTTTTGCTTAGAGAAAGGGGAAACTGACTGGTCCTGTAGCGTCAACGAAAACCAATCTACGACGACGACAACGATAGCACGCCTGTGCCGGTCCAAAAATCCCTCCCAACCATCCCAGAGCCCTCCTCGTCTCCTCTCCCCCAAACAACCTCGAACTCGTCTGGACACCATGAGACCCCTACAGACCAATTAGCGAAGCAAATTCGTCAAGCCCGTCTTTTTCTCTACGATCACTCTCTCGCGGCCGAGAACGCCTTCAACGATGTCCTCTCCCGCGCTCTAAAAGCTGAATCGAAGTTCACAAGCACCATAGCCTCTCTAGCCCCTCCTCGTGAATCTGGAGAACGTCTCGTCCCCGGAAGTATTTACGTGGCTGTCTCTGCCATGGCCGGCTCAATTGTCTCCCGCAACCGTGGCATCTTTCTGCGAACGACAACTCCCTTGGCCGTGGGCACAGTCGCTGCTTGGACTTTGCTCCCAGTTACCATGCGCAACGTGTCGGATCTGGTGTGGGAATATGAGAAGAAAATCCCCGCGCTGGCAGAACAGCATTTGAAAGTTCGAGCTGCCGCTGAAGAATCCTGGTCGCAAGCTGTCGCTCATAGTGGACATGCACGGACCTGGCTTGAAGGGAAGATTGGACAAGGACGAGAGACGCTGGAGGAATGGATCAGCAAGGGCAGATGATCAAGCCATCTAACTACAAAAGTCTATCATACACAGACTGGCTGTTTTTAGAGCCAAAGATTTTTCCATTGGGCATGTTTGTATATGTACTGTAGTAGAATCTAGAAAGTAGGTCGAGGCTTCGACTTTACACTCTTTTATCTATTTCCTTGTTTTCCAGTGTTAGAGCGAACATTTCTATTGCTACAGGCCACCATTCTGATAAATATCCGACAACAGCGTTCGCAAAGCAGTTTTCAAAAGGCGACATTTACTTCTAGCGCATGTCACTAAAAGAAATCGAGTTTGGCAAATTACTCTGCCGGAGAGACTGTGTCCTCGGGTGATGTAGATGCCGCATTCGCAAGTTCAGATGCTTTAGGCGGAGGCGGAACAGGTGTCCCCGTTTGTGATGGCACAAAGTCCTGCTCCCTACTCTTTTGCTCGCTCTCACGGAAATAGTCGTCAAGAGAAATTGGCGCTGCATGCGCATGGCGGGGCTTGCGGCCATGCCTACCTGGAGGCGGCGCAACTTGGGGAAAAGCTTGGCCACTGACTTGCGGCGGGGGTGGAGGTGGGGATGTCATGTCCGCTGGAACTATAAAGTGGCCTCCTGATGGGACAGGCTTTGGAGATGACATGGAGGCATTTGTATCACCTCCCCTTGTGTCAAAAACCACTTCTCCTGGACCCTCGACCTCTTCGCCCAATCCAATGGGTAATCTGTGCAAGGCTCCATATCCCAGTACAGCACCGAGGGCGCCTTCTCCGCCCCAGTTGCGGTTTGGCACTATTTCCACTTCTCTGACGACATCGAATTCGCTGTTATATACCCATAATGTGAGACTTCTGTCCAGGTGGTCCTCTACGAGCTCGCCGAGTGCCGCCTCGCCCCTTAATGTTCCACTTGGTGTTCCTAGGATGTAATCGGAGTGTGGTAACAGCCCGGCGAGGTAAGCTGGGCTAAGTGGCGAGGGGATAGACAGTACGTGCCATATATGCTGTGTTGCGGAGAGAGGCGCAAGTTGTAAGGTGAGCCCTAACGTGGGTTTTTCTGAAGGAACGGGGATCATGACATTGTAAGTCCGTTGGCCCTAGCATTGAGAAATCTTGTCAGTACGGATTCAAGCAGTCTAGGCACGCGAAGTAGTGATTACCTTTGCACTCCAGATCTCCAAAGACACACTTGATCCGGCGCAATTGCGCACTTCTGTTGCAAAAAGGTGCGGATCAGGGTCATCCTGTGAATCGGGAAAGGTGAGCAAGTAGCTTTGGGTTCGCGGGAGGGACCATCACTGCTTACTATAAGCCGACCGTTTATTCCGATTATAAAATCAAACCAGGGTTCTAAAGGGAGCTCTGAATCTGTATTCCGCAGCACCTGGAAGCCATATGAATTGTCCCCGGGGGTGCTGCCCGGCTGCTTGGGTGAATCGGAGTCTAGCCTTCCAATGAAGCGATTTAACGCGCCGAACATTGGATCGGACGGATGAAAGATATGCCAATGTATTTATGTAAAGTTGATCAACTGGAATGTTCAGAGGAGATTCGTTCGCGTGTACCTGAGCAGTTGAGTCAAACGTCGTAAATATCGCGTTGGCCTGTTGATGAGCTGCGACTCTACGAGTGGTGGTGGTGACATCAGCGTCAAAGCTCTGAAAGTTTCGTCACAACGAACCTCGAACTATCACGATCACGCAGCACATCCACGATGCTAGCCACTGTCTCCCAGGACGGTGCTAACTACTAGCTTGTTTGTTTGAACAGCCAATATGAACTGGCTGTACAGGGCTTAAAACGCTTTTGTTAAGTCACAGCTGGCGTGGAGGCATGGCCACTGAAGATGAAGTGCCTCCGCCGGAGGTCAAGCACTACAACTATTGCGGAGAAGTCCCATGGGATATTCAAAAGTATTTTTTCTTTTCCTTGGGAGAAGATGGTGTGCTAATTAAAACGAAACTCTAGCTACTGGGCTCAACGCTATAACATCTTCTCCAAGTACGATGAAGGCATCTGGCTAACAGACGACGCCTGGTTTGGAGTGACCCCAGAGCCTGTTGCAAAGTACATCTCCCCAGAACACTTTTGCCTTGCAAGCGGTCAGGAACTGACCCCCGTGTGAAGTAAAATAGCGGAACATATGACAGCCGCAGCGCCTGAGAAGAAGAGAATTGTGATAGATGCGTTTGCGGGTGCTGGAGGGAACACGATCGCATTTGCACTTTCTGGCAGATGGAAGAGAGTCTATGCGATTGAAAAGGATCCTGCAGTTCTCCAGTGCGCCAAACATAATGCGAGGGTCTATGGTGTCGAGGACAAAATCACTTGGTTCCAGGGGGACTGTTTTGAGATCCTCAAAAACCAGCTGAAAGATCTAGCACCTTACAGTGTGATCTTTGCAAGTCCGCCTTGGGGTGGTAAGTCAAGCATCTCGCACAAACAACAGAGAACACGGTGCTAACACGCTACCTCTAGGGCCTGGATATCGATCTGACACGGTGTTTAACCTGTCTACGATGGAGCCCTACACGATAGAGAGACTACACTCGGAGTTTTCCGTGTTTACAGTAGACATAGCCCTCTTCTTACCGCGAAGCTCCGATCTAAAGCAGTTGGCCGCGTTGGTGAATGGGGGGAAGAAGGTGCTGGCAATGCATTATTGCATGGATGGAGCAAGCAAGGCGCTTTGTATTTATTATGGCAACTTTGTACTCGAAGAATAGAGCAGAATCATAGCAACAATGGAGCCATTCAGTCGCAACAGCGCATCTCAACTCCTATTGTGAGCCTACACGGGATGACGTAAGCAGGAGCTCCAGATTTGGGTCACGTGCAAGGCTCCATTCTCAGCCTCCGTTCACCTTTTGCTGCGCAGCTCAACACCGACCACAGCACAAACAGCTTTACTTCTGGTTATTCTACCTGCTTGCCAAAGTGCTTTCAATACTCTATTTCACCTGCTCACTTTGTTCTTTTTGCTGGTGTTGAAAGTCAAGCAACTCTCGATGAGTACTGTGTGCCTCGCCGCTGCGTGCTCCCCAACTCGAACCCACGGTTCACGGATTTCTTCGGTGCCGGAAACTATATAGTTGTTCCCTCGCTTCATAAAGCTCTGGCGCAGGATCGCTAGACGTCTTCGAATCACCAACCGCCGACATGTCTCAGTCTACACGGCCGAACGGCGCCCAACCGCCCGAAGATGACCCCTTCGACACTTTTATGAGAGACCTGAACTCCCCTACGAACACCAAAGAGCTAGAGTTTATGGGCAGGGACCTGGAGCCCGGAGAAAAAGCAGACGACGCTGTTGACTATGAAGACATCGATGACGACGATGACCTCCCGGATGAAGAATCAGCGTTACCTTCGCAAGACATCGCAAACGATAGGGTTGAAGAGCAGCATGATAGTTGGGACACTTTCACGAAAGATTTGGAAAATGAGGCGCATGCACAGTCGGCGGGCGACGAGCTTGATGATTTGTTTGGAGATGTACCGTCATCACCCATCGCGGAGGTACCGCATAAGCCCCATGCTCTGGGTCTACCACGGCCGGCACAGTTGGCGCCTGAAGATTTTACGATGAATTCCCCGATAGACGACGTTGATGCGATGTTTGGCGGGGCCGAGAAGGAAAGATCTCCAACTCCTACGGATATGGACCCAGAAACGCTGAAACAATATCAGCTGCAGCAAGCTCTATTCGCCATGTCTGCGTATGGCCCAGACAACCCGCCGGCACCACCAGAAAACCACGAAGAGCTATTGGCATCGTTATGGCCCAAGTTTGACCGCAATGCCATGCCCCGTTTTTTGGAGCTGCTTCCTCCCAAAAAATCCCATTATATTGGAAAAACGCCTCTCAAGCCACCCAAGCGAGTCGTGCCTACAAAATTAAAAATTGAGCTGGGCCAGGATCAAGAGCGCATGTTTCATTCCAATGGAAAGACAAGATACGGCCAGGAGTTGGAATTAGGCCCTATAACTGTCATCACACCTCCTGCGAACAACGAGGATACTCTCAGCGATATCATGGATCTGGAAGAAGACGATTGGAACGAAGAGCTTCCCGGAGGGGTCACTATGCAGGATCTACAGTTTATCTGTGCAGATTGGGAGGTGAAGGATGTCATTCCAGATGAAGATGAGGTCGATATGGTTACCCCCCCTGCTCCTAATGTCGACTTCGATGAGGACGAAGATGACTGGCTTCTTGAGACTGCCCAGCCGGCGAAGAAACGAAAACTAGGCAAAGATCCCAATGAATACCTTTCCCTTTCACATATTGACTTGCCACTGCTGGATGACCCAGCAGAAACCACTGCTAAACTCGCAAAAAAGATTATTCTCGACATGAACGACCCTTATCTCCTCGTTGATGAGATAACACCAGACCAGTCCAACCGAGGACTGAGATTTGGAGGAGCCAAAAAGCTCGGTGACGTATCTGGCCATTTCACGAAACGACTGATGCAGCGCTATAATGTATCAAACGATGAGGCCTACGAAAGACTGAAAGAGAACCACCGTGACAAAGTCCGCAGCACCCTGGGTAATATCGTGCTGGAGCACAGCATGCCAGCTATACGGCTGCAGTGGCCCTACTATAAGACTAAGCTTGCAAGACAAGAAGCCCGGTCTTTCCACCGCCCCGTTCTTAATTTCTTCCCTAATCTTCCAGTCACGTTCAAAAAGCCAGCCTTCATTAAAAGAAAACACCAAAAGGGTAAAGATACAAAAGCCCTTTATGATTCTACAAAGTCTTTATCTTTAGCCGATAATTCGCACGTCATGTTACTCGAATACTCTGAAGAACATCCAATGATGCTGTCGAATTTTGGAATGGGAAGCCGGGTGATCAATTATTATCGCAAAAAAAGTGCAGAAGACGGGGTTCGGCCAAAGGGAGAAATCGGCGAGACAGCTGTACTTCTTCCAGAAGACAAGAGCCCGTTCTCTTCATTTGGCCACGTCGACCCAGGCGAAACCACGAGTGCCATTGCCACTGGCATGTTCCGTGCCCCTATTTTCCGTCAAGAAACAAAAGGCACGGATTTCCTGGTGATTAGAAATAGTACAGGTGTCGATGGTGCAAGTTATTATTTACGAAAAATCGAAAATTTATACGTTGCTGGACAACAATTCCCCTCCGTGGACGTACCTGGCCCACATTCCCGCAAGGTTACAACTGCGGCTAAAAACCGCCTGAAGATGGTTTCTTACCGCCTGATCAAGAAACATAAGAACCATAGAGTCAGCGTTGCTGACATTACAGAGCATTTCCCTGAATCAACCGACATGCAGAATCGCCAAAAGATGAAAGAATTTTTGCAATTCTCAAAGGACCACAAAGAATGGGAAATGCGACCCGGTGAGCCGATTCCAGACGAAGACGTCTTGCGTGGATATGTGAAGCCTGAAGATATTTGCCTTCTTGAATCAATGCAGGTCGGGCTACAGTACCTTCATGATGCAGGTTACGACCGCGAAGAAGATGAAGAGGATGACGGCGATAAGGAAGGTGATAGTTTGGAACAGCAGCTTGCTCCTTGGAAAGCAACAAGAAACTTTTTACTTGCGTCACAAGGGAAGGCAATGTTACAACTGCACGGCGAAGGAGATCCAACTGGCCGAGGGGAAGGGTTTAGTTTCATCAAGACCTCCATGAAAGGTGGCTTCAGAGCCGTGGGCGAAAGTGTTGAGGATAAGCTTGACGCCCAGAGACTCAAGGAGCTCGGCGGCCACAGCTATAACGTCGCACGCCAGCAAAAGTCATACGAAGATGCTATCCGCAGGATCTGGGAAGGCCAGAAGAAGAGTCTATCTACCACGATTGAACATTCCGACGAGGAGAGCGATATGGATGTTGACGAAGCTGAAGATCTTTTCGGTAAACCGTCTGCACTGGATCGACGTACTCCTCTCCTAAGTCGCCGCGATGATGACACTACAAGTCAATTTAGCAGACTGAGCACGTCCAGTCAAACTGGCAAGATAATGAGAATCACACGCCAGGTCAGGAATTCAAGAGGGCAGATCGAGGAAGTACAAGAGATTGTCAAAGACCCAAGAGTTATCAAACAGTACCAGAAACACCGATACGAAACGGAGCTCAGGGACCTATCGTACGTTCATCCAACTCACTTACCTCTTTTTTCATGTTTGCTTTTTGCTAACTCTTATCTAGTGCCGCTGATATGGTTCCAACCGGAGATCCCGAAACCGACGCTCGGCGCATGAGACAGTATGTAAACCCACTCACCACTTTGAAGCTATCAAAACCAAATACTAACCACCTGCTTTACAGCATCCAAGAAGAACTCCAACGCCTCCAACGCAACAAGGAGCGTCGTCACGCCCGCGAAAAGCAAAAATCTCTTTTGACCGACAACAGAGAAGGGTCTCCTGATGTAGCCAACTCCCCCGCCCCCAGCACAGCTCCGCCAAAGGGCGCGACACAGCGCAAATGTGCCAACTGTGGACAAGTCGGACATATCAAGACAAACAAAAAGTACGCTTTTATGTCCCAATATTTCTTCCCCCCCCCCAAAATCTAGAAGGTCCCAGAGAATCTCAAACTAACGATCTCCATAGACTCTGTCCACTTCTCAACGGCACCATGAAACCCGAAGACGGTGGAAACGCGACGGCTTTTATGATGGGCGCTCCAGCACCTTGAAACATTTTCCCAAATACCTGACCGCAAGGACGGTACTCCACCATTTTTAAAATTACTCCTTTTAATCTGCCCATGACCTGACTTGTTGATCTTTACTCGCGTTCAACGACCTTTTAATCCTGAGCCTGAGGCCCTAATTGCTATTAGCGTATTTAAAAACGTTCAAATGGCTGCGGTTTGCTGAGATTTCATGTACAATACTTTTTCTCAGCCGTTTCAAAATTCTTCACCTTCTCTATCGCAAATGTACTGTATGTACTAGTTTTGATCTCTGTATAGTATGCTCTGCATGTCTACGCATTTTGTGACAGGAAATACATTGAATACCCCTTATTTTCCTCCCGCTAGAAGAAGGTTTAGTAAAAATATTTTATTGGGCTTAATATCCCATCAGCATACAGTGTATGTACAAATGAGTCAACCGCAATCCAGCCAAACCTCAAGGGTAGCAAAGCAAACACCGCTACAGATCAAGTGCCCACAAGACTGCTAAAATGACGGAAGAGCATACTGAAACAAAGAATCTGCACGCTCGAATCCCAACTGGCCAGGAGAAGAGGGTCTACAACATTCGGTCACGGATACCAATTTTGCATCCTACCTCTCGGTCTGGGTAAAAGACCGGCCTCGTTCGGGCTCGAACGCGAGCAGAACGTCTTTAGGACGTCTATAAGTATATCCCACAAAAGCATTTTTCTTTCTCATTTCCAGCGCGATTTTTCCTGTTTTGTCGTCTCGCAGAACCTTGTCGCGAGCACGTTTTTTCTCTCGCTTTTTCTTGTGTGACTTACTCTGTATGTTGGTAACCCGGCTTAGCTTGCCATTTTTGGTTTTGATTCCTGGTTTTGTTCCTGTACTTGGGCGGTTAATTTCGGATTTTGCGCGTTCCTCTAGAGCTCCCTCGAGCGACAGGTCCGCCTCATCAGGACTACTTTCTTCGCTCGTGCCGTCTTGTGCGTCGCTTACTTGCTGGCAATCGAAATATTTAGTGTCTTCCCAATTTTTCACTTTTGGTACAAATGGGGGGGTTCGGTAGTGAAGTTCATCCCAACGCGTGCCTTTGAAGAATGGATGATTTTTAATATCCGTTGCATCATCCGGATACACATAGTCTCCACGGTAGTTTCTGAGATATGTGTTAGACGGGTGGTCATGCAGTTCTCCCGGTATTCTCCTCGTGTGGGCGTAATCATTGAGCAGGTATTTTGCAGAGCAGAGGCGGTGTTTCTTGTCGGTCAACATCCGCGCGATTAAGTCAACCGCATTGTCGGAGATTAGAAGATCAGAAGACCGTTCCACGGGAAAGTAAAGCGTCTGAGAATGATGCTAGGACGGTTTAGTATCTAGTTAAAAATTGGGCAGACTAGAGACACTCACCAGTATTTTTGTTTTGGTTTCCTGCCTCGTTCTTGCGGCAAAGGGAGTAAATCCATATAAACACTAGCATATTTAGTTAGTACCCGGGCTTCAACAAGGAAACACAAAAAGGAGCAAACAATATCATTCATACCTCATACAAGATGACCCCAACGCTCCACCAGTCACACCGCCCATCGTAAGGCTTACCAAGAATTACCTCTGGGGCCATATACTGACTGGTTCCCACAATGCTTCTCGCAAATTTTTTCCTCTCCCATTGATTTCTCCAGTGAAGAATATCATCGTTGGGGCCGGGGCCCGAAATTGAAGGTGGACGTCCGTGGCCGTTGCAAGATGCTTCAGCAGCCGCCGTTTCGGCGGCCTCACGATCTTTCTTGTCACCTTCGACCTCTATCCCTAATTTCGACATTAACGACTGCCTTTGATTAATGAAATAGCTCTGATCATGGGACCAATGGCCATCAAAAGCCAAACCAAAATCAGAAATTTTCAAGTGACCAGAAGCTGCAATGAGAAAGTTGTCTGGTTTAATATCTCGATGAATCCACCCGAGGCGATGAGCTTCTTCCACGCAAAGGACCATTTCGGCAATGTACCACTTGGTGACGTCTTCGCGTAAGATGTTTTTCCGTACAAGTAGGCTGAGGAAGTCCCCCCCAACCATGTAGTCCATGACAAGATACAAATTGTGTGCATCTTGAAAGCTCGCAATAAGAGGAACGATCCACCGAGATTTTGCAGAGGCAACGAGGAAGTCTCTCTCTGCTCGTATATGCCCCTCCTGACAACTCCGGATCATATCTGACTTCCGAATAACCTTCATGGCATATACATCCCTTTTCAACTTCTTTAGACCCCTGCGACGAGAAGGCCTAGTTCCGTCGACCGCGGATTTCAATACATCAATCGTATTAGGTCTTCTATGGGTTCGATCCCCGTTAGCCTCCGGGTTGGATGTTTCGCTGCTGTCTTTAAAAGGTTGCTTTTCCCTCACAAGACGGACGACCCCAAAACTGCCTTTTCCAAGAACCCCAATGACATCGTAGCCTGTGGTTGATAAATTTTCCTTGAGTTCGAAGCAGTTTGACCAGTTTTTCAAAGCACGATCTTGCCGAAGGTACTCGCTTTCCTGCCGGCACCATGCCAGTTTTATCCTGGCCCGCTCTTCGGAAGGAAGGTTCGACATATATAATCTCTCCTCCAGCTCACGCTGACGTTGTGAACGTGGTGATTCCGTGGAGAATAACTCGTTAAAGTATGTTTCGAAAAATATTTTCGCGGATGCTGCAGCCTCGACCGTGACCACGGTAGGGATGATTCTGTCAGGTTGGCGGAGATGATCCTGAGAAGTATCGAGACCTGCAGAGCATTCTTTGTTACTCTGTTTGGATTTGTGCAAATCCTTGGGTACAGGTGTCAATGGAGAACCATCGGAAGTCGGGTTAGTAGACTGGCTTCGAGGAGATGAGCCGCTTCCATTTTGGCTCAAGGATGAAGAGTTTGAAGAGTCTAGCGCGTTATCCCCCAACTTTTGCAGGTCAAGAGCTTTCGGTCCAGGAGAGGCAATAGAAAACTCGCGGATACTCGGCCTACGGCGCAGATTCGAACGATGAATGACGGTAGGATAACCAAAAGTGGTAGAAAGCTTATGGGACAAGATGTCAGTCAAGCCAGGACTAGAATGTCGCCGAGAGACATTAAGTGTTGAGCGTTTACTGCCCGTATCCTCCACTTCGATAACACGTGAGCACCTGTCCGAATGACGCTGGTTCATGCAAATCACGCCTTCACAGGGGTAAGGGGTTGGGTTTCTGGGCAACTTCGAAAAGCTAGAGGGTCCCAGCAATATGGGAGGGAGACGGTCAATGTCACCAGCCCCATCATGGGCCAAGGGATACGAAGCAGGACTTCCGCCGGACGTAGTTTGGTTGATATTAGAAACAACAACTTCGGGTTGAAAGAAGAGCGGCGGTTTCTCCACTAGGCAACATGTTCAGTGTAAGAATCAAGCCTCCCAAGGAAGAGGAGCAAGGACTTAATTACCCGTCCCGCCTCCGATACTCCGGAGTTTCAACATCGACAGCAGTTTTGACCTACTCCTCCTCAAGAAGCTTCGAACATTGTCTTTGCTTCGAGAATTCCCACTCGAGCGTCCCGAGGTCGACGTCGCCGGGTTGCCCGAGTACTCCACGGGTGTCAGGTCGTGTTCAGGCAGCTGATCTTGCGCCAGATGGTCAAAGAGGGTTCTGGAGGACGTGTTCTTCCTCCGGTGAGCGACCATGATAACGTCGTAAGAGCGATGGTGTATGAATAGATTGTGTGTGTTGTTGAACGAGAGCCAGCAGAGGATCGGGATTGACCCAGTTCAACTCTGGTGTTTGATAAGACATGTAATGTACATAAAAGTACAGCTTGCTCGCCGTCTGAGCCTGGTGCGCAGAAGCTTGAACAGACAGGTCGAAACAGAGATCCGAAGAAGCGCCATGGTCACTCAGGCAGCCTGCCGGTGAGAGAGGCTTCTCGTCTACCGTGAAGCAGGAGCAAGTCGCGATTGACGACAAGAAGCCGAGAGTGACTGAGCCCAGAGGAAAGCACTGCCATCGTTCCATGTCCAAAGATCAATTGCTTGCCCGAGCTGCCTTTGGCGAGTAAAGCAACAAGCTGCGTGTGGAGGCATCGCTGCTCTGCGGCCACCGTTGAGCTGGACCGTGGTTCCTGATGATTAGACGTCGAGATGTCGACGAAAATGTGCAGATCGATTGAGAAGGCCGCATAAAGTTCTGAGGTGCCTCAAATGGTGTATCACCGTCTTGACGCGGATAGTGAGATAGGATGTTGTGGTTTAGAGGTCGGAAGTTGGGTCGTTGAACTTGTGAAGTGTGATGTCGACACCACCGAGCTCTTATCTTGAAACTAGCCCAGTCTCTGGAGGAACTACAACACTATCGTAGGCAGTACGCAGTGTCCGATGAAGAGCATCACTACGAGCACACGAAGGTGGAAAACCGGTGACTATTTATTGAATGTGCTAATATTAACATCTAGAGACATGTTCGGTGATATCCAAGGGCCAGTTCCTAACTCCATTGCGAGAACCCTTCTCCATGCTCCCGCAAGTGTACTATGAAGCCATCGGCGATATCTCGACTTGAAACACAGAGAACAAACACTGGAACGCCTTGAACGAGCCCATTCTTTATTTTATTCGGACAGTTGGTTAGAGAACAATCGCCCGGAGTCAACACGACAATGTGAGTGAAACTCGGTGACTGGTTTAACGAGAATCAGATCGCTAGATGCCACCAACCTATTTGATCTCGAGGAGCTTCACATCGAAAATGAGTTTCGAGTTAGATGGAATGCCAGGAAGCGACTGCTTGCCATATGCGAGATGCGCAGGAACGGTAATTCTGCGTTCTGCGCCAACAGCCATTCCAGGGATACCGATATCCCACCCCTTGATGACTTCGCCAGAGCCGAGCTTGAAGCTGAATGGCTTTCCCTTTTTGTTCGCTAGAAGGACAATTGTCAGCACAAACATGGTCATGATTTCGGAGTAATGCCCGTCACTCACCATCAAACACCTTGCCATTCTCGAGTTTACCAATGTAACGCATTGAGACCTTGTCGCCCTTCTTCGCGGCAGTACCTTTGCCGAGCTTTTTGTCCTCAATCTTGACACCCTGAACCTCCTTCACACCTAGAGTGCCAGTGGTAGCTTCAGCCTTGCCAGCTTCCTTTTTCTGCTGTGTTGAGCCAGTTGGGCCCTGTTCAAGGTTCTTGGCGAATTGGACTTTCTTGTCCGATTTTGCCGCTGCTGGGGTCTGTTTGGCTTCCGCCTGTTTTTGCGGAGCTTCGGCGGCCTCGCCATTGTTCTTTTTCAGCTTCTTTTGCTGCTTCTTGCTAAGAGGTGGCTCTCCGTTCGTGACGGGTTCTGCGCCTGCTTTCATAGACTTGGCCATCATATCATCGAGGTTCTCCTCTGCGGCGCGCTTGTTTTTTCCCTTGCTGTCTTTCTTAGGGGCTTTGATTTTAGCTTCCTCCTCAGAGTCGATTTCCATGATCCGCGGGTCTTCCATGTCATCGAGCTCATCGCTTTCTTCGTCATCTTCTCCCATCAGAGCGAGCTCATCTTCATCGGGAGACATATCGTATTCATCGTCTTCATCTTCACTGTCCTCCTCCTCATGGTCATCGAAAGTGGTGACGTAGTTTCCAGTGAGATAGACGGTGTGGGTACCGGTAACCTTGAAGAAAATGCGCTCATCTTCGGCAACAACAAAATCAAGCGTTTGCTGGTAGTTCTGTAATGCGAAAAGAAAATAGATTAACGACTGTTATACCAGTAACGCGTGCGCAATAGGCCGCTTACCTTCTCAGGGTCCAGCGTGCAGACAACGACCTCGTCCAACTCGAATTCTTCAGAATCCTCGCTCGCGTCGTCATCGTCGTCGGTGAGTTTGCCCTTTCCTTTGATCAATTTCGAGATGGCAGCCTTGAGGTCGATGTCACCATCCGACTCATCGTCATCCTCGTCCATGGCGTCTTCCAATTCCTTGAGCTTCGCGGCCTGCTTAGCAAGTTTAGCCTTGGCAGGATCACTGGGTCCACCATTTGCCTCGTCGTCGGAAGAATCCTCGTCCTCCTCGTCAATGTCAGAGTAATCCTCATCATCGTCGTCCAAGTCCATTCCCGGAGGCGGTCGGACAATCTTCAATGTTGCCCGTGGGGGCTTGTTGGAGCTCGTTTCATCCCCGTACTCTGGCATCGCGTCGGGGTCGATAGCTGCCATCGTCACACGAAACTGACAATTGAAATCAGCAACACGCCCTAAATTGAGCTGCATGATTGAGACAAGGAACCTACCATAGCAGAAGCATTGGGCACCGCGGGAACGAGGATACCGCCTGGGGGCACCTTGGCCGCATACAGGGCGACAGGTTGAGTGCCGGACATGATTGCTGAATTTCAGAAGCTTTTCTGGTCAGATAAATAATGACCTTTTTCAAAAGATGCTATGGGTATTCAGCGTGTGTCCAGGCGGTTGTCCAGTTGGATCACGAGTTGCTGAGGAGAGAGGAGAGAAAAGAAAAGAACTCGACCGCTGAAAGCTGTGATGGAAAAAAAATCGATAAACACAATCTGCGGGTCCACAGCAGCAAGCCCGATCCACTGCGTTAAGCTACTTCCGGCTAGCGCGTCAACTGATTTCCGGAACCGCGTTTAGCGCACACGTGATGTAAAATTTGATTATGTAAGGAAGAGCCGCCCGCCGCCACGATCATCCGCTTGGAACTCATCGAGAGGCAGAAGCGAGCTTAAGTGGTGATGGAGAGAACAGAGCAAAGGGTTGTTTCACACACTTTCATTTCCTCTCAGTGATGATCTTGTGCAGCTGGTTATGATCTTCGTATGCTCGCTGCCCCACCATGGGCTCTCGACTGGAATCGGGTTCAGCCACCGTACGTAAGCGGATTGAGACGCGTGAGACTACTCCGAGTTTGGCCCTCAAGTTGCGTTGCCTTGCTAACTCTCACTCCAGATGTGTTTGAAAATGAAGAGGGCGAGGAGTACGGTGCTTCTAATTTTGGGGGATTTACGGACTACTTTAGACGCAAAAAGCTGAAACTGCAGAACTTGGATGCTGAGCTCCGGAGCTCGTCAGATAACCCTCCCATCTTTCGGGGCGTGGTAGCACACGTAAACGGATATACGCAGCCATCTCTGAATGACCTTCATCACCTTATCGTCAGCTATGGCGGAGGTTTTCTCCAATACCTTGATGGAAAGACAACCGCAACGCACATCATCGCAAGCTCCCTCACACCCAAGAAACGCGAAGAATTTCGGAAATACCGGATCGTTAAGCCAGCCTGGGTTGTGGAAAGCATAAAAGCAGGTCGTCTTTTGCCCTGGGACAATTTCAGGGTAATCGACGAAGGAGCATCCCAAAAGGTGCTCAAATTCAATGACGATGGGCGAATTGCAAGCCAGAGCCGGAGCCATTCGTCCAGCTATCGGGAACAAACGGAATCTAGCTGGTACACATCACAACTTACGCAGTCAGGCACCAAGCCCAGGCTGTCGGGGACTCGTGCAGCTCCTCAGCCTTCCCTAGAGGGGGTCGACGATATAAGCGATGGTTTCACGGCAGATATGTCCAGTAGAGCCGAAAAGAAACCCGTCAAGCCTCAGGATTCTGAAGAACAGTCCGTCGCAGGCAGTAAGGAGACTCCCGTTGGGGAAGAAGATGAGCCAGGAAACGCAAAAGGAGCCCTGCAGGAGAACAAGTCGGATAACAGCAATGCGCCGATGACGCCCGAAGAATACAACGCACAGCTACTCTCAAACTCACACATGCGAAATTCAAGCGTCGTCAATCCTGATTTCATTCAACAGTATTACCGAGAGTCGCGTCTTCATCATCTATCCACATGGAAAGCTGAATTGAAAGCGAAACTCCACGAAACCACGCTTTCGAAACTTTCATCCCCCCGAACACCCAAAAAGCGCGCCCCCGGAGCGCGTAGATACATTCTGCACGTCGACTTTGACAGCTTCTTTGCCGCAGTATCCCTCAGAAAGCACCCTGAACTTGTCGACAAGCCTGTAGTGATAGCGCATGGCACAGGGGGCGGCTCAGAGATTGCTAGTTGCAATTACCCTGCTCGTGAATATGGCATAAAGAATGGGATGTGGATGCAGGGCGCTTTGCAGATGTGTCCAGATCTCAAGGTGCTCCCTTATGACTTTGCCGCTTATGAAGACGCGAGCCGGAAGTTTTACGAGGCTATTCTCGCCATTGACTGCATAGTTCAAAGCGTGAGCATCGACGAGGCGCTTTTGGACATTACCAAAGTGTGCCTGGAGGCAGCTAGTTCGGATGGAAAGGGCATCTCAGAGGGCTCTATCTATAGAGAGCAGGCCAAAGCCGATGAAATCGCCCAAAGCTTACGTGACTCGATTAAACAAAGCACTGGGTGCGATGTGTCGGTGGGAATTGGAGGCAACATTCTACAGGCCAAGTTAGCCCTGCGAAAGGCAAAGCCTGCTGGCCAGTTTCAACTAAAACCGGACCAAGTCCTTGATTTTATAGGGGAGTTTACCGCGCAGCAGCTACCTGGCGTGGCATATAGCTTGGGAACCAAATTGGAAGAGCTCGGAGTGAAATATGTGAAGGATATCCGCCAGCTGTCGAAAGACAAGCTCACTTCAAGCCTTGGACCTAAAACCGGAACCAAACTATGGGAATACGCCCGGGGTATCGATAACGTTGAAGTAGGAGACGTCGTACCTCGAAAGTCGGTATCTGCGGAAATCAACTGGGGAATCCGGTTTGTTACTCAGGCACAAGCTGAAGAGTTCGTACAGAGCCTATGCGACGAGCTGCATAGAAGACTGGTGGAAAACGGGGTCAAAGGACGACAGCTGACGATGAGAATCATGCGAAGGGCTCTCGATGCACCCTTGGAGCCGCCGAAGCATCTTGGGCATGGCAAATGTGATACGTTTAACAAAAGCATTGTCCTCGGAGTCTCCACAAACGCGACCGATGTCATCGGGAAAGAAGCTGTCTCGATCCTCAGAAGTTTTAATTTCTCCCCAGGTGATCTTAGAGGAATTGGCGTGCAAATGACGAAGCTCGAACCTCTGAAACACGATGCCTCAGGCGAACTGCAGAGCAGCCAGCGGCAGTTGAACTTCACGGCTCCCAGTCCTCGAAAACGTGCCCCTTCGCCAGACCCGGATGAAATAGCCACTCCGCGAAAAGTAGAGTCGCATATTTCTATACAGCCTACACCCACACTGAATGACAATTCACAGAAGCCGCTGAACATCACTGGAACACAGTTCGTTTTGCCTTCGCAGGCCAATTCGCAAGTTCTTGCGGAGCTTCCAGAAGATATTCGATCGAGATTCGTTTCTATGGGCAAGCAATCACGGGTAGATGCGTTCGGAAGTCCTTCCAAAGGGTCATCACGGCCCCAGCCGCCCGTTCCGTTGCCTCCTCAGTCACAGCTCGACCCAGAAACATTAGGCGCCTTGCCAGAAGACGTACGGGCTGAGGTACTGGCTTATTATCAGCGGTCTCCCCAGACCCCTTCAAGATATGCCTCTCCCGAGCCGAGCGCTATACGGTCAAAAATCAAGACTACTCCGACGAAACCTCGCGCGCCTCGAGGCCGTGGACGACCGACGACCAACAGATCAAATGGCAAATCAACTCTGACGCAATCAAGCTTCATTGTCTCTCGACCAGGCTCCTCAACATCTGCGCCACCTGGCGGAGACGAGACCACGGGTGGCACATCAGTCGCCGAAGAATACGCACAAGGTATCTCGGAAGATTTCCTAGCAGCCTTGCCAGAAGACATCCGCCGCGAGGTCCTCGAAGAACACAAACGCTCCCTTCTGCAAAAACGAGCGGGCCTAAACCTCCCTACAACGACGGCACGCAAACCGGCGCCAAGTAATAATAATCAGCGTCCAGACCGCCCACCGGACCAACGACGACTGCATTTTGCGCCACCGCCGCCCAAGCCAACGTTTACCTCGCGCAAACTCTCATCGTTGCCTGAGCTGCGCGAGGCGTTGAGCGATTGGTACGAGTCGTTTAAGGATGAGTGCCCGTTTGAAGAGGATGTGAATGCGCTGGCCAAGTACTTGAAGAGAGTGATCATTGAGGAGAGGGACGTGTCTAAAGCGGTTGCTGTGACACAGTGGCTGGGCTGGTTGCTGGATGGCGGGGATGGTCATGATGATAATGATGATTGCGAGGAGAGCCAGGATGGGATAGCGGAATCCGGTTCTAATGACCAGAAGCAGTCGCTGGAAGCTTGGAAGCGTGCGCTTCAGCAGATTCGTGACAATGTGAACGAGGCTGTTGGAGAAAGGGGGCTGCCTCCTGTTGATTTTGGTTGAGCGGAACGACTTGTTGCTTCTGTGTGTAGAGCTTTTATGTATATACCCTATGACTCGATGAACCTGATATACTGGAACTTCAGCCTGATCTTCTATCAAAGAACAGAGCCATAGTTTTCCCTTGTTGCTGCTGTGCTGAGAACCCTTGCTCAGAAGGGGAAGAACACGTTGTGTTCTCAACCCAACACTTAAACTGTGCAACTAGGCTGAAGGATAAAGAGTCAGTCTCGTTCACTCTGCCAGTCCTTCATCCTCAGTCTCCGTCTCTATCATTGACCGAGTCACTCTACTACAACATCCCCATCATGGCCAGCACCACACCAGGTATTGAGCAGTGCACGACTTCCAGTCAGACTGCAATGACCATAAGCTAATCGCATCTCCCAGCCAAACCCCCCACCAACTACGCCGTCCTCCTGTACCCAGGCTTCCAAGCGCTCGACGCATTCGGCCCCCTCGACGCCCTGAACATCCTCGCGGGCCACGATGCCATCACTCTCTCCATCCTCGCTCCCACCATGGACCCCGTCAGCACCAACCCGTTGCCCCGCGCCAACGTGAATTGGAGCCAAAAGGCTCATTTCGCCCAAAGCGTCGTGCCCACCCACACATTCGACAATCCGCCCGAGAAGATTGACGTCTTGCTCATTCCAGGCGGATGGGGTACTCATGACGTGCAGATGATGGAGGCTGCGTCGAAGCTGGTTCGGGACCTGTATCCCCGACTGCAGTATGTGTTTACGGTCTGCACGGGGTCGAAGATTCCTGCGGCGGCGGGCATCTTGGATGGGAGGAATGCAACGACGAACAAGGTCTCGTTTGAGAGGGTTGCGGGCCAGTATCCCCGGGTCAACTGGGTGCAGCAGGCGCGCTGGGTGGTGGATGGGAACATCTGGACGACGTCGGGTGTCAGTGCGGGGATTGATGGGATGTTGGCGTTGATTGAGCACATCTATGGCAAGGACATGGCAGTAGAGATTGCTACGACGATGGAATACATCCGGCAAGAAGATGCGTCTGTTGATCCGTTCTGCGAGAAGCTGGCAAAGTAGTGACTTTGGATATTGCTACATGGGAAATCCGGTCTGTGATGGCGGCATGAGATATCAGACATAGATTAGCATAGACACGAACCAGGACCATCCTCTGATACCTGTGTTTCCCCGTCTGATTTGCATGCCGTCACATTAAGGATTCTGCGATTGATATTGCTTCTTCCGGACGCCCGGCTAGCCATGGCCCAAGTCACTTGACCCGGCAGCGGCTGGACGCGGACATTCCAGGGATCCCACGGACCTCGAATTGTCCGACGCTAGTCCCAGAATGGTAAGTCCGCGCTTTCCCCGATACCGGAAACGCGCTGAGCCTCCGGGGTCAACCCTAGCCCTGAGCCCTAATTGGGATCGTTGACGGGCCAATTGATACCGACAATCCCGCGGGCTGCAAGCCGGGAGAGTTAGAGAGTTAGGGGGAAAGCCCCGACATCCTTGGCGCGGATGCTGGTGTTGAGGGTGTTGTGTTTGACAGACCACGTTATTGTCTAATAACCAATTGCCATGCTCGTCTGACGTCCAGCTGCTGGGGATAGCACAGCATATGAATCCGAGGCATGCGCTGCGGCTGTTTGGCGAACACGATGTCGCTGTGACAAATCGGCATTCTACCCGGACAGGCCGTGATTGGACAGCACTTGATGGGCCAAGGACCCATATCAACCCCGATTACGGTGGCTCTGGGCGTGGCAACGAGACCCTGGACTGAGCAGGATTGCAGCAAAATTGAGTCACGACGACAGGAAGAAAACGCAGCAGGATCTTCAGCAGGAAGACAATGACGAGAAGAACCCCAAGGGGCCAGGAGAAGGAAAAGAAAAGAAAAGAAAAAAGGCCGAGTGCCACGCGTGAAACCGAGTGCTGGGCGAATCCTGCTGTTCGTGCAACTTCGCCCGTGAGTATCCGCCATAATTGCCTTATACTGCGCATTACGTATTCGGCGCTGCTGGCTCAATCCGTGGGTCTGGGAGAAGCTTAAAGGCTTTGTTGGTTGCTTAGACTCGGCGCTTCTTTTTCTGCACTTCTTGTTCCAGGGAGAAATCAGATACCAGGCCTGCGTCCAGTGTATAGACATCGAGACTCTTTGGATAGATACTCCGTGCTCTATCTAGCAATCGACACATTAGATACCAACTCTTAGACTCAATCCCCTGGATTCTCATCTCAAATCTAGTCAATCCATTGCAGCCATGGCGCCGATGCAGCCGGAGAGTCTGTTTGCGCAGTTGACCACTGCACCTCAGGATGAGGTGTTTGCCCTCATGGGCACATATGCTGCCGACCCGTTCCCGGACAAGGTGAGCCTGGGAGCCGGCGTATACAGAGACAACGAAGCAAAGAGCTGGAGGCTACCTGCCGTGAAGAAGGTGAGTCATCTGGTCTCCCAATGCGAAGTACTCAGGACAACAAGCTAAACCAACACAATAGGCCGAAGCACGCCTCCTGGAAGACCCGACCTTTGACCATGAGTATCTCCCCATTCCAGGCTATGCACCCTTTATCGAACTCGCCCGGGACCTCGTGTTTGGCGGCCACGCCTCGCCCATCGAAAACGACCGCATCGCCAGCGTGCAGACCGTCTCCGGCACAGGCGCCAACCACATCGGCGCCAGATTCCTCGCAGACTTCCTCCCTCCCCTGGTGCACGGCAAGAAGCGTAAAGTCTGGATCTCAGATCCAACCTGGGTCAATCACCATCTGCTCTGGGACCTGGTGTCGTCGGGGACCAGCGGCAGTCCCGTGGAGCGTAGCACGTACCCGTACTACCATGCACCCACGCGAACGCTCGATTTCGAGGGCATGATGAAGACGCTGGAGAGCGAGACGGCGAAGGGGGATGTGATCCTCCTGCACGCCTGTGCGCATAACCCGACGGGCATTGACCCGACGCGGGCGCAGTGGCATAAGGTCGCGGACCTCTGCGAGCGCAAGGGTCTGTTCCCGTTCTTCGACTCTGCGTATCAGGGATTCGCGTCGGGCGATTTGAACAATGATGCGTGGGCCATTCGGGAATTCGCCTCGCGCGGAATGGAACTGTGCGTCGCCCAGAGCTTCAGTAAGAATCTCGGCTTGTACGGTCAGCGCGTGGGTGCGTTCCATCTGGTCTGCCGCACTGCCGACGCGGCTGCAAAGGCGAGGAGTCAAGTTGTCGAGCTGCAGAGAGGAGAGATCTCAACTCCCCCGGCATATGGTACGTTGGTCAACAGAGAATCAGAGATATTGATGAGCCACTTACTGACAAAACTGAACCCTCAGGCGCACGAATCGCCGCCACCGTCCTCGGCGACCCGGCCCTCAAGGAAGACTGGAAGCAAGACCTCATCACCATGAGCAGCCGAATCAAGTCGATGCGACGCGCGCTGTACGACGAGCTCAAGCGCCTCAACACGCCCGGGACGTGGGAGCACATCATCAACCAGATCGGCATGTTCTCCTACACCGGCCTGACCAAGGATCAGGTTCGCATCCTGCTCCAAAAATATCACATCTACATACTCGACTCGGGACGTATCTCGATCTCTGGATGTAAGTTAATTTCTATATTCTTTTTTCTGGCCGCTCCCAGAGCAGAGTCGCTGTTTTATACATCTTTCCTGTTTCTCGTTCCGAATGCAGGGTCAAACCCATCACGCCATGCGGCATCCTTCACCCCCCCTCCCGCCCGCCCTCATCCATGTTGTGTTTCCCTCACGTCAGAGTGACAAGGATTTTGTGTTTCCACCCCCCGGAGCCCAGTCCGTTTTCAAATCGTGACCCAAACACAAAAAGAGTGACATCAGGCTGACCATCCAACCATCTACAGTAAACACCAAAAACGTCAAATACGTCGCTCAGGCCATCGACACCGTCGTGCGGGAGTGTCCCGCGCCAGCAACGGCGTCGACGTCGACATCAACATCAAATGGGAAATGATCAATGTCAAACTCCGTTATATAACAAACTAAACTGACTGCATAAACTGCTGTTTGACGTCCCCAGCACCGTACACGATCCGAAAGCATTCTTTTGAGCGGCTTCTATCTAATGGTTTCCATGAATCTTTTTCATTCTAGGTTAATAGCACTAGTAAGTATCCACGTACAGTACATATACAGCCCTTGATCTTTGTCTGTTTCCTTTGTGGCTGGATATCTGCTTCGTCTTTTGTTCTTTTTTTTTTTTGCCTCTGATTTATTTCCTCTTGGATTATTTTCTGTGGATATCTCGTGCCGATTTGTATGTATGTACTGTATGTATGCTGTGTTGATATAATCAGTCTGAATGTCGATAAGAAATGAGCAATACAATCTGCAATCGAACATGCCTTTTGTAGTATTCAATTCCCGTCCTCGTCTACATCGTAACTAACAGTCAAGATGTATGCCCATACTGGGAACACCGACCATCTCAAACGTTTGCAATGTAAATTGGTACTTTACCCATCCACTCGCTAAAAACTCTTCTCGAATCGAAGAAAAGCAATCGGTGCAAAAAAACAATCGTAGAATCTGCCAATGACCAGAAAATGGAAATAAATTCCAAAAAAAGAATCTCAATTGAAGGAGAACAGAAAAAAAGAATTGGACTGTCGGAGAATCGAACTCCGGACCACCCCCAGTCGCCCTCGTCGGGATCCCCGATGAGAAGATGCTAAGGGGGTATTATACCACTAAACCAACAGCCCGAATTGCTGGGGTTTGGAATGCTGTAGCTCACTGTGACGGCATCCAAAGCAATGCCGAGACATCCCGAGAAGTTTCTCACCGCCCGACTTCCAGTATCATCACTGGCGTTTTTTACTCATGTTGATGATGGTAGATTCTCAGCTTCTATTGAAGAAAAAGAGGTTGGATATCTTTTGCCCTAGTAGCTACCAAGTAGTTATCTAGTAACCGAGTAAAAAACAAGATAAAATCACAGTCCGCCCATGGACCTGCCCATAAAACAAGTCAAACCAAAGAAAAGAAACACCGAATTATATACACTTGAAGAAAAGAAACGGATGTAAAACAGATGGCTTGAGCGTGAGACAGCGATGGAACGAAGGAAATCTCAGTAAACAGGCCTCCCCTCATCCCATTTCTTCATCTCGCGATTCACAGGGGTTGTTCTAACATCGTTAGCCGTCTCCGACGGCAGCAACGAGAACCGGACCTTTGAGCTCTCCAGCCGATTGCTACCCGGTGTCTCCAACTCTCCTGCACCGCCGCCGCCGCCGCCGCCGCCGCCACCAATCGCCCTGATACCGCCAATCCACTCCCACACCCGCGACACATCGCCGCCACGTCCTTCCCGCACAGACGCCCGCACATTCGCATTGCTCTCCACAATCTTCTTCACGCGATTCCAGAGCTCCTCGCGACGACGTCGTCGCAGTTCATCCCGCAGCACATCATCACGGAGTTGGCCAACGGAAATCCACGGTTCCAACGCTTCGCCACGAGCATGCAAAGCGGCCTGTGTGGCTAAACGATCAAGGGTCATACCAACGAGAGACGGAACGCGTGCGGCATCGGAGCGCTTGGCGAGAATCTGAGAGCGCACGTAGGCAAGGAGAGAGGAAACAAACACTAAAAGGAAAATAGGGAGTCGATACGCGAGGAGAGAGAGTCGAAGGTGGCGCTTGGCCGCGCAGCCGAGGGAGAGTTTCGCGAGGGACGATGAGCAAAACGTGATGATGGGAGACGAGGCCGGACTGTGTTTGCGTGGCCGTGACTGTTAGTTGGGATTCTCACGTCAGAAATTGAGTAACAGTTTTATCCAAGACACTTTACAAGTCAATGATTTGGAACAAAGGTGATGGGGTTCATCAAGTGTCAAGTAAAGCTTCGATTTGATAGAAAGAATACGGCTTACCCTCTCGTAGTCGTCACCACCTCCTCGCGGCCGGCGATTTCACCTATTGCGCCTCTCCAGAGCTCCTCAAACTCTTCGTCACTCATGCCCTTTCGTTTAGATTTGCTAACGCGTTGTTTTAGTTCGGCAGCCGTCATCTCAGGAGAGTTGACTTCCTTACTGCCATCCTTGTCCGCTTCTCCGCATTCATATTTAGCCCGCTGCTCTCTCAATTCATCAACAGCCTTATCCGCAACAACCTTTACTCGGCGCAGCTTGTCACTGTCGGGTTCGCATGTTGGTGGCAAAGGAACCAGCCCCCCAAGGGACAACGGATGTGGTTTCAAGACAAAATCTTGCTCACAGCTGACCTGGAGATTCGGATAGCAAAATGCATGCTGTGGGCAAAGCTCGCATTTGGGCTCCAGCGCACTGGCCCAATTGGGGACCTTTGTGTTCTCTAGAGACCAGTGCGGTTTGCCAACCCCACAGTATCCGACCTCGATCTTTTCTTTTCTCCACCACGTGCCAATCCCGGAGAGTAACGTGAGTATGACGAACCACGATGCCATCTGAGTACCTCCCCCTTGCTTCTGCCGTTTCCGCCTGACGACCATTTTTCGAGGTGTGGCTTGGGCTTGCGTTAATGCGAGCTGTTCATCAGGTGTAAATTCCTCTCCTGGAACAATTTCATCATCATCCGATTCCTCTGCTTTCATAGACCTAAGCCCCGTGACGGGAGCCTCAAACGTTGAACTCGTCGGGACCACAATGCCGTCCTCCTGCTTTATTCTGCTAGACAGCGGTGTTTCAACCTTGCGCCTCGCGACAGTCGTAGAGTGTCGTGGGGTACTCTTCCTTCTCATTTCGCTGCTCGCGGGCCTAGCACGTGGAGTCTCTACCGGCGACCCACTCTGAAATGGATTATCATCCGTAAAAACACTATCACCTCGAGTTTCATGCTTCACCGGAACGGGAGTCTCTTGAATCGGAGCTATCGACCTGCGAGGCGTTGGGTGTGCCTCACTTTTCCGTGATTTCCGTCCAGTAGCTTTAGGAGTGGCCTCGACAGCATCCAATTCCTCGCCAGTTTCCTCGGTATCAGATGCACGGGGGTGCTTCACAGCCGACCTCGTCGCTCTTCGTCGACTCGTCGATGGAGGAGGAATGGTGTCGTCTACTTCCGCCGTCGACGCTCTGGTACTAGGTCGCGACCGTCCTCTCCGAGTCATAGGCGTGGATGGAGGAGGCCCTAAGCGGCTGGTGCTCGTATTATCTTCCTCCATACTCTCCTGACTGCTCGGCATGTCTATGATTCCTTCACTTGTCCGTTGGATGCGATCTCGCTGGCGTAGGAGCTGTTTAGCCTTGGGGAGGACTTCTGATTCCACGATACTGATGAGCTGCGCCTTTTTCGCAGATGTGGGATAGGAAACATCGTGGCTAACGAGGATGGATCGAAGACGAGGCACGGTCAAGGAATTCAGATCGAAACCTGGCGCAAGATAGGCGAGCTCGTCGCCGCTGTCAAAACTAGCCATGGTGAATGATGGCGGTGGTGTGGCTTGATCAAAGGACAGGAAAGGTGTCCGCGACCGCCGGTATGGTATCAATTGAAGATGCTTCAGACCGCTTTATCGAATTTGATTGAAGGAAGAACTAAAATTCTGCGCTCAAAAGTCGCACAAGGACACGGAAAGAGTTTGAACGTGCAGCGGAAGCGAGGTATCGACAAACAAGCCGTGTGGTATCCAGGGCAACAGTCCAGGGTGGAGACAATTTGGGTGTGTTTGAAGCCTCGCGATGAGACCACGACTATTGGGACAACGAGGCTTGTAAAGAGGATTCTAGATAGATGTAACAGATGGAAGAGGCATTAAAGAATCTGAATGTGCGAAACAGGCAGATATATGACGGGAAGTTGGCAACTGAAGCGCAAGTGACGAGCAATTGGCCTGCGAGTGATGTGATGATGCAAACAAGGCAACAGCAAGCCACCAGCCACACGCCAAGAGGCGATGCGCCACTGGTTGCGGAGGAATGTACTTCCGAAATCTTTAGCACGTGACGTGTATGGCCGAAGAGGGGAATCAAAGACGACGAGTTTCACCAGAGACTTGTTATCAGGAATTCACAGAAACAGGAACGTCAATATACCATTACCCTCCCCCAAGTGCTATCAAAACTGCTAGAATACACGGATCAGGCAGGGCGCATATCGAAGCACGTAAATCAATCCAAAAATGAGACATAAACACCAAGCCTATCAGCACCATCGCCGAAGACAGGGCTCGAAGCATAGGGGGTAAAAAGGGCACATATGCAACAAGACTTATTCACCCCAGATCCCCAGCAAATCCCTCGCCAAAATATGTCAAAAATTTGCAATACCCACCAGCGACGCCGGCTCCAAGAACCGAGCCACGCTTTCGCAAAAACGACCATGCTCAATCACAGCCCAAGAGACACCATTTCCATCCCAACACCAACCAAAAGGACAATAGTAAACAAGGGAAGCTTAAATAGCAAATGTGTCAAAACAACTACACCTTACGATCACAGCGACGCCCCAGTTGCGCGGTCGCAATCATCGAAACTCTCCACCCCAAGATCCAAAATCGTAGGCGTATTCGACGTCCGATCACTGCTGCCCAGGAACACGGCCCGATGCACCGGAGTTTCCGTCACAGGCGATGGGGGCGACGCGCCTGTATCCACAACGCTGAACTGCTCTTTCAAAGCCCTAAACTCGACCAGTTGCGCCTGCAATTGCTTGATGATATCCATCATCGGGACCGCGTGGTCCTCGAGTGTGTCTCTGGGCCGGAACGGCCGCATCATATGACGGATCATGAGCGTGTTGGTACAAGTCTGCATTTAACAACCATCCGTCAGTAAACCCCACATAAACTCCAGATTCAAATAGGATAAAACATACCTCAATCCGCGCAACCTGGTGTTCCAGCAGATTCAGCACAGACGCATCCGTGATCTCCCCACCCCTCGCCTTGATCGCATTGATCAGATTAGCATCCGGCTCATTCAGGGACGGCGTATTCGGATTCTCCAGCGCACTGCAAAACGCCTCAAGCCGCAGCCCAACCTTCATCAGCCGCCAAAACTGATCCGCCTCGATATTCAATTTCGAGTTCCGCCCCAGCGTCACGGGCATCTCATTCCGCTCCTCCGACACATCAGGCTGATACGCCAGACGGCCTGCCAGCGAATGTGGATACATCAGGTACACAAACTCTGGATTCTCCAACCCTTTCAGCTTCCGCTCACCCAGATCCTTGACTTCGAACCCTTGCGTGCTGAGCTGGTACAAATCATTGCGAATCGAGTTGTTCAAAAGATCCTCGGTCGTCGTCTCTTCCGACCCCGTCGAGCTGCTCCGCTCATAATCCGCAAACGCTTCCAGCGTGCGCTGGATCTCTGCGACAAAGTCAGACGACACAAAGATCTGCCCGCCGTCCGCAACCGCGGAAATACGCGAAGCACGATTGACCATGGGGCCGAAATAGTCCATACGACCCGTCACGGGGTCCCTCTCACAGACGGGCTGACCCCAATGTAGACCCATTCGGACCGACAGACCTCGATATATCCGATTGCCATCGGCGTCGAATCGTTCCTGGCAGGCCGATGATTCCAGAATCTCCGTGGGCCAGGGAGCATCAAGCAGTTGAGTCTGGCACGTGAAACACCACAGTAGCGCAGCGGTAGAAGTGCTGAACGAAACCATAAACGCATCTCCTTCAGTCTTGACCTCGAAGCCACCAATCAAACTAAGCTGCCGTCTGAACAAATCGTTGTGGATCTGGATCGCCGATCTCATCGCAATCGGATACGTTTCCCACAGCGACGTCGATTTCTTGATATCCGTAAACACAATGGCCAGCTCTCCAGTTGGAGCTTCCACACGATCTAACCTTGCCAATCTCGAATCACTGGGTCCATCACGAGGCCGTTTAACCCTCTTACTCGTGAGGAGGATACTCTCCTCGGTCAACGGCACAGTCGGACCAATAGGCATAGTCGCGCTCCGCGTAAACTTATTTCTCTGGCGCCTCTTCAAATCACTCACGCCCGCAATCATCACCATGAGTTTGTTCGTCGCTCCATACGACATGGCCAAATCACGAATCTTCTGGGACGCAATCATCAGATCAGCCCGTTCCGCCCGTGCAACATCGACCACAACGTCCGGGGTAACATAATCCCACAAGTGTCCAGAAGCCAAAATGATCATCTCATCCTGCGACGTCAACGTGACATTGAAAGTGTTGGGCGCTGCCATCACAGCGGGGATCATATGAAAGTATCCAAACGCTCGCGAAACCGACAGTTGGTCATTCAGTTTACCATTCCGAGAAACATAACCACCGGCATTCCGTATACGCTGCCTCTCCGATGGCTCAGCCGGGTCATGGTTGCTAGTCAGGAACTTGTACTGGCCATTCGACTGCACCAGGACGGCCTGCGCATTACCCACATTCGCCACGAATAAATCCATATTCCGCAAATACAAAATCGTCGCAACAGCACCAGACCGAATGTCATCCTGATTCAATACTTTGCCAATCCCCGACCCCCGATCCCAATGCCGAGATTCACGGTCATCCATCGACTTGTACGCCGCCGTCGCCAGATCCTTATTAAGCGCCAAAAAGGACCTTCGCAGCGCATCGTTCGCAGTTTCATCTTTATGTGTCCGTAATCGATTCAACTCGGTCGCAAACGCCGCCGGGAAATTTTCATGCAGGAATTTGGCAATCTTCGATCCACCGCTGAACGACGTGTGGCCGTCAAACAACCCTATTATTGTCTCCATCGGACTACCACGGAAGCGTGGCACCACCATATCGATCATGGAAAGATGCTCATTCCTACCCAGCGTATCGGCCACTCCATACGATATCGACCCGGACACGGACGCAGACGTACGAACGCGCCTGTCCTCCGTCTCCTCGGGCACGTTCCTAATCGTAAGCGTCACATCCATCAGTCCAAGCACTCGGATATAACTCAGCGAGTTAAAATTCGTCAAGTCCGTTCCATTAACATTCCCAACGCCAGATGCATACGACGAGCTCGGCTTGACCTCGAATCGCTTGTTACCCGAGAAATTAAGATACCGCAAGTTATGATTCCAATTCCAGTTCCAATCATACGGCCAATTCGACACGTTGTATTTCAATGCATTGCTGCCAACATCCAACACAGCCAGTTTATTGATCTTGCACAACTCAGCGGGGAGGACCTGGAACTTGTTCGCATTGAGGTACAGCGTCTTGAGATTACTCGATTCCTCAAGGTCATCAGACGGAAGAGCACTGAGTTCGTTACCGGACAGATGCAACTCTGACAGAAACTGCAGCCGCCTCAGCACACCTGGCGGCAATTCCGTGAGTTCGTTATATGATAGATTCAACATCCTCAGTTCAGGTAGCAGCACGAGCTGATGGAAAATATCATCTTCCAATCGATTGTCAGCCAGATACAGCTGCCTCAACGACCCAGCAAACGTATTCAACATCCGCTGCGAATACGTCGAATCCTTTCTCGACCCATCGGCCGTCGCTCGCGATCCCACCGAATGTTGCCTGCCGCCTGCCGACGCAATGGACAGTTTTCTAGTCGAATCCGACGGTGGGCTTCCCGCACTAAGATATCCGCCCGAAACCTGACTCGGTCGTCTTGCCTCAAACCCTTCCAACTTTCCGAGCTCTTCAAAGCTCGGCGTACTGGACAGACCGGGAGTCGAAACTGGTGGTGTCCCACTTATTTGACTGTCAGACGACGGGAGGTGCGGGGGTGAGGTTGCCGCTTTGGGGAAACTGTCCAGTACATTGGAGGAAACATTCAACGTCTCGAGACGCAGGCAATACCATATCTCTGCCGGGAGCTTATTCAAATTACACTCCCTCAGATTCAAGCTCCTAAGCTCCGTGAGACATCCAATAGTAGGCGGCAGCACAGAGAGCGGGTTCTTGGCCATACTAAAATGCTCAAGTCTGCGCAGATGTCCAATATGGGGAGACAGTGTGACGAAATGGTTTTTGTTGAGAAACAACTTCATCAGATTCGGCATATTCGTAAACAGCGAATCCTTGAACTGAACCAGTTTCGCCGACGCAATGTTCAGCGATTGAAGCGTGGGTACAGGCGCGGTAAGATGGAAATCAGTGACAGGACAGTGGTCCAGCACCAGCGTCCGTAGCTTGATGAAGGAGCCGTAAAACGTCGACACGGAATTATGCCCCATAAGCAAAGTCTCCAATCGGGGCAGCAGCGTCAACGTATCGATGCCAGTAATCTCATTAAATCGAGCATCCATCTCCTTCAAATTGACCAGGTCTCTGAACGTCTCCCCTAACGGACCGCTTAACGTATTATTAGTAACCCAAAATCTCTCCAGCGTCTTCAGCTTCCCAATATTAGGCAGTTCCGTAATCTGATTGAAGCTGATATCAAGATCAACCAGCGCCTCCAACTTGCACAGGAACTCTGGAAAGTACTGAAAATTGTTGGAGGAGATGTTCAGACTTCTGAGCGATTGGAAATCGCCAAAGTAAGACGGCAACGACGAGAGCTTGTTATTCGCCATCTTCAAACTCACGAGCCCATGTAATTTGTGTAGCTCAGCGTGCTCCAACTGCTCCAGGCAGTTATTCGATATATCCAGATACGTCAACCGACTCGCCAGACTGAAACTGGCGGGCAGACGCCATGCCTCGTTGCTCATAAATTTGATCTCTCGCAGATTGATGCAGCTCTGAATAAAATCCTTTGGAACATCCAGCGCCAAGTTCCTCGACAGATTCAACGATATGATCTCAGGCGCCTTTTTGTATAACTTGATCGGAATAGTAACCAGATTCTTGCTCTGGAGGTCTAAATGGCTGAACTTCTGATTCTCGTTGAACGCTAGTTCCGAATCAAGACTCGAATATATACCCAGCTTTGTGGGCAGGAAGGTGAAGCGAACAAGGTAGCTATTATCTTCGCGTCCTATATCAGCGATCCGATCCGAGGTCTCGTATCCTGCTTGCTGCAGCAGTCGTTTCTGCATGAGAATCGGCCTCTCTCCATGGTCCAGCCGCCTTGAAAGGTCATTCTTCCTCATCACTATATCGTAATTATTCAAATCATCCTGAAGAAAGGACTTGCGGCCCAACATCTCCAGGATCTCCGTTACAGTAGTATTGAGCCCGGCAGACAGCGTCGCAAAAGTGGAATCAATTCGAAAAACGCGCACGCAATACGGATGACCGTCCTCATCGACCAAGATACTGGCATCCTCGTCCGCGAGCTCGGGAAGCCTACTAATGACATCGTCGCTTGGTTTCTTCACAGCCCAACTTTCTGGGGCATGCCAATCCCCAGCCGCTGCAGTATCGAGCACCGTCCGGAACATTTGATTCTTGCCAACTTCCTTTTCGGCTCCACCAGTGAAGATCCCGTCAATATCTGTCGGTGAACCGGGACGGGGCTGCCTGACAATGCCCTCCATGTCACCGAGATTCGTATCCAAAAACAACTTGTCCCCATCATCCTGACGGATCTCACGTCCATACTTGTCCACATCTTTGCTCGTCCCACCCATATAATGAAACGGCACTCGTCCATGCCGCAACTTGCTGGGTCCAGATTTACTAGACGGTTCTCTCTTTCGGTCATAGTCAATATACTCCCACTGTCGAGCAGGTGGCGCTTCTATACTCCCATTCCTGGAACGGGTTCGGGGAGATATCTCGGCCTTGAGACGTTTCGAGCTCTTGAGAGGTTCATGAAGGATGCTAGTCGATGATGGTAGATGCTTGAGGAGAGAAACGGCAGGACCCTTCGGTCTTCGAATTTTATCCAGAAAGGATCGTTTGGGAGTGGGCGCAGTGGGTGATAATTGACCTTGATCCCTGGGGTTTAGATTCTGGGAACTAGGAGTCGGACTGGCGGAGCGGCCGCCGAGCGTCGAAGTAGACATGGTCATGGGAGACGAAATCCCCAAGGCCTGATCTTTCAACGAACGCGGAGGGTTTAGATTCTCACGGCTCGTAGACGGTCGTGAAGAGGCTATACTCGACTTATCTTCCTTACTGCGGTTATGGCGGTGCCCTGGAAGATGCAGGCGATGTTTCGGTCGCACGGTAGCGCTACTCGATGAATTATATCTACTGTTTGGATCAGTGGGCTCCTCGCGAACAGGCGCATCGCCCAAATGCGGGATATCAGTAAAATCCTGAAATTCCCAAGGAGTAACTTCACTGGACGGCAGTGGTGTACGGGGCGCAGAATGGTTAGGTGAGGGCCGTCGTTCCAGCGTATTCGCAGAGTTGAATGAGCCTTGCCTATCACGACTCTGCGCGATGCTAGGAACTTGGCTCGACATGGACCGCTCCAGCGGTGCGCCGTCTTGAAATTCTTCTCCAAAGAAACCTTGCAGACGCTTGTGGAATCGTGCGCTACCCGTGGACCTAGAGCCTCCACTGCTGGCGGTCGCAATACTGGCAATGGACGGCCGACGGCGATCATCTTCATAGCCCAGATCAGGCGAATTACTCACCACAGACTGTGCGGTAGTCGGACGAAGCGATGGGGAGGTCTCGTCGAATTCGGACGAGTCGTGAAAGAAGGTGCCCTGGTTCGCACTGACCGACGGGGGGGAAGACGGCGATGGTGGCACCGCGTAAAGAGAAGGGGGCTGAGGGTGAGAGGGATCGTTCGAGAACGAGGGAGTTTGTCGTGGCATCTTGGTCGTGGGAAAATCCGGCGCGCCTAGTACCGCAAAGGCCTTCTTATGGCTACGGAACCCGTAAGACGGACGCCGGTCGGTAGGCGATACATCGGGGGACTGAGAGAGATAAGGAGCATGCGGAGCATCATCGAATACCGATGACGGACGTCGAGAGGAAGAGTGTGACCTAATATTTGTCACGGTTCCCGAGTCAGCGTAATCGGCCTTCTAGAAGGTTGAGGGGGCTTGCTGCCCTTTTGACGCTGAAACATCAGAAGGGCCGTCATTCTACCCCTGCAACACGTGGAAGATGGGCAAAGGATATAAATGCGAAAAGAAACAGTCCCCCCAGATTGATTAATGCTCAAAGCGCGACTGAAACTCCACGTGTCGCCGGCGTTTCATCCAATATCAAGACGTACTAAGGGGAGTTCCTGGGAAGGATGTCTGAAGACTTGAATAAGAAGAAGGACTTCGTACCTGCTCTCTGTTCCCAAATGACCACTGTGAGTGGGAAAGGAACGGCCAGCTCCAGTTCCAGCTCCAGTACCAGCACCAACACCAGATGAGCGATGACTCTGCCTCACTGTATCGTGCGAATGTCGACTACCAACGCTGGAGCTCTCAGAACCATGTCTCATAGCCTGGTACCGCTCCCGTTGGCGCGAGGCCATATATTCAGCAAGCCAGCCCGACTCGCGCCAGCTGCAACTGCAACACCACCCAAATCCTCCTCCGCCAAACTACCCGCCTCTTTGAACAAATCTCTTTTTCTTTTTTCTCTTTTTTCTCCGTGATTTCCAACAAACTCGATGATAGATGAATCGCCCAGTTTCAGCGTAGACGTCAAATTCGAACGGTTGTAAGTCGCAGGATCGAATCGTGGGTGGTAGTCTTCAACCGGTCGAAGGATGGATGCAACTGTGCCGCAAAAAGAGGGTAACCTTGATTAACACACGGCTCGGCTCGTCGATGCAGGCGATAGGCGAAGGTAGTTAGGTATTCTCTCTCGATTTGACGACTTCAATCAATCAATCTCTCTCAACCGGCAGCAACGCACACCAACCAGCGAAAAGTCAGCCCGATCCGATCAGAGGCCACAACCTATATACCCGAAAAGTCATAGGCATCGCAGGCGAATCGGATTGAAATCGTAACTTCAAGCAAAAAAAAAAAACTCTTGAAAAGTAGAGTCAGGAAGAAGGAGGCGGGACAGGACGTTGAAAGAGGAAGATTCGAGGTCGTTGTTAGTTTAAAGGGTTATCATCAATCATGGACCCCTTGCATCCATGTCTGGTCCGGACGGGGATGAGGATGCGGTTGGGATAGACGAGAGAGAGGGGGGGATAGACACGGCAATATCACACCCCAAGCAAAGGGACTTGAAGTCGGTCGGTCGGTACCCGTATCTATCTCAATCTCAATCTCGATTCGGACGGAAAATGGAATCAAGCCTCAATGGATATGAATCGAGTCCTTAACTGATAATGAGAAGCTGTTCAGACTGTTGCGCACTCTCCCATCGCCCTCGTATTGAAGATGGTCGTTTGTCTCTCGCTGATGACGGTTACAATGGCGAGAACGCACGGGCCACATGACCTTTCCAACAATGAACTGTGGAACGTGCGCCAACTGGCCGTCGATTGTTCTTCTTCATTCATTATTCAATAAAGCATCCAACGATGGACGGGACGGGACAGGTCTTTGTTTAGACGGATAGTGACCGTGCTGGGACTCGTTCATTTTGGTTTTGGATCGTTGGAAGTATTCTGTGGTCGTTGAGACTGCAGTAATTCAGCATTGACACAACGGGGCAACATTCAACATGCTCCGCGGATACTACTTCGCGCAGAGTAGACTCATATATCATGCAGAACGGAGTAGTTAGTGGTAGCTCTTACACAGTACAAGTAAGTTGTAACACAGCAATAATCAAGGTCCATAATGCTGCTGAAAATTCCATGCCCAGCCATCTGATATCGTAAACTCGTTACCGTAAATAGCTAGAAAAAAAAAACGATCTATCTCTCAGTCCCAAAAATGAGCTCTATAACACCTAACTAGTGTTCTAGCATTCCCAAAACGTAACCCTCTGGTGTTTTAGTTGACTACTTTTGCACATTCAGACTTTCCATCGCGTCCTCAACTCCCGTGCCCACAGCCACCTTTTCACTCGCTGGTCCTTCAACGGTGCCGTCGGGTTGCGCGACGACATCCTTTGCTGCGCCGGGTCCTCTCGTCCCCTTATGTTTCGGTTTCTTCTTCTTCTTCTCGGGCTCTGGTGGTGGCGGGTACGCTTTCTTTTCAATCTCTTGCCAGGCGGTGTTGGCCTGGAACGCCGCCTGCACAGGAGCAAGAAGCTTGTTGAGGGCGGTTGTGACGCTGAACTTGAGGAGCTGTGGGGTGAGCTGCAGGCGACAATTAGCTTCCGCGGGAAGAAACACTAAAATCCATGAGCAATGCATATCGAAAACTCACCGTATCAGCTGCATAATCTTTCTTGAGAGAGTCCATATTGTCATAAACCAACGGTCCTCCTTCCTCCTCACTTCGATCAACAACAAACGTCCCCTTTCCATCCGAGCTCTCTAACGCGCTCACAGGAAGCAGGACATACTCGACAAAGCTGATGATGCCGTTGCCCTCGGTCTCTTTTGGCATGGCAAATGCCTTTCTGAGCTTCTTCTTGACCACCTCGGGCGTATCGAGTATGTCAATCTTCGAGTCGGGGTCTGACGCCGACATCTTGCCACCTGCCAATCCAGGAACCATGGGGTTCATTAGATGCGCACGCTCTTTATACCCTAGGCGCGGCAGCGTCTCCATGGCCAGCGTGAAAATCTTTCGCTGATCGACACCGCCAAACTGCGCGTCCACGCCCAAGTGCTCTTCGTCCAGCGCCTGCATCAGTGGATAGATGAGACCGGACAGGAATGCATTTTCCACCTGCTTAACGACCTCTGCACCAGCCTTTTTCGCATCGTGCTCTGTTACGACGCTGCTCAGACGGAACAGGTCCATGGTGTATTTGGCGGAGAGTTGGTAGGAGCTGCCGAGCACAAACTCGAGCTTGTCCGTCGGGACGTGGACGGCCTCGAGGAGGGCGGTGATGACATAGCGGTAGTACTCGGCGCGGAAGTTGACCAGTTCGATGGGTGCTTTGAGGTTGTCGAGGAAGCCGTGGATATCGGCGAGAAGGATCTTGATGTGGCAGCCCGCTCGGAGGAAGTGTGCGAGCTTTACGATCGGGACAAAGTAACCGCAGTGAGGTCGTCCCGTGGTCGCCGTGCCTGTTCAATCGTGCGAGTACGCTGGTCAGCAAATATGAAAAAACCGGCATACAATCGCAGAGCTGCACACTCTGCAGTGACTCACCCCAATAGATGACCAAGGGCCTGTTTTGACGGATGATCACATCCTCGAGAATTTCTGGTTTGAGAACCTCGTTGAGGTTCAGCTTGATGAGGTCAAGCTTCTTCTGCGGCGACAGTTCTGAACCCATGGCTGCTGTGGTGGTCTCCAAACAACGCGGCTTGCGTTCTGCGCTGCTGCTCAACTCACGGCGGGGTCAAGGCCAAAAGTTGCCCGCAACACCGATGCTGACTCACCCGGGGCCGATCCACGTGACTGAGTCTTTTGCTGCTGGACTTGTAAATCGGGCGGCAGCTGTCTCACCACGAGAGAAATGTGACAGATATCGAGCTGCAGCGAGGTTAGTGACACGGACGGCGCCTTTGTATCGATCAGTCAGAGACAGTGACATTCATCCACGGCGTTGATGGACCGTGAACATTCGAGATCAAAGTTTTCAGCTCAAAGTTCAGATGCTGTATCAAGCATCAGGCACGGATTGCCACTTCAACCACAGCATTACGGGAGCGCACATCCATACAGAAACCATAGAGTAATTTAGGACAAAGCGTGCAACAGCAGCAACGGTCACGTCCATCACATGGAGCGCAAAGGGAGACGCGTGGAGTCCACCCACGTCGTATTCAACATCGGAACCGAGTGCAGCACCAGCTCCTCAACTCGACACCGTGACATGATGAGACATGTTCCTTCAGGAATCCGGCCAGAGCAGTCCGTATTTGAGAAGAGTCATATCACCACCGCGGTCGGAATCGGTTCTTGAGACACACAGGCCAGCCCTACGACGCCAGGCTGCTAAGAATAGCCAGCGGAATTGAGTTGGATGGGATGAAGTGTGGCTGGCAATAGTCGCGAGCGTGGCTGGGCGCCATCGGAAGCTTGGTTGAAACGCATCCAATCAGCACGCCTGCTGGACCCTGCAACCGGGCGACGGGCTGAACACCAGGGGCAGTCCCAGTCTCCAGCACAGAGTCCCTGAGCGCTGGAAGGACGAAACAAACATGACGACGATGACGGGGTTGGGATGATTGCGATGGCCAGTGTGCAGTGTGCAGTGTGCAGTGTGTCGATGAGCTCATGATAGACACTGGCTGACGAGGCCCTGGGTGAAAACCGGTCTGTCATGTTGAACGGTTGTTTGGGAGCAAGCGGGAGAACACAGCCGCATGGTCAAACACGCCGGCCCACTTGGCTGCTGCTAGCCCGGGGGTCGGTTAGGGTCTTCGTGGTGTAAGTCGGTGGGGATGTGGATGGTTGATTGCGTGCATTCCGGGCACAGGCATGTTTGTGCACCATGGCCTGGGGAAGGACGGGGATGGGTTATTGTGTGTGTCTGTGACGGTTGTTGTGCGAGGAGTGTCTATGTTGTCGGTCCACTGGCTGTGTTTGTGTGTGTTGTGGCGGGCTGCCAGTCAGAAGTCATCGGTGCCAGTGTCAGCAGCGAACAAGGCTGCATCCAAAAGCAGCAAAAGTGGTTAGCCCAGCCTCCTGCTCGGCACCCGCAACGAGACTTTCCCGATGCGATCAGCTGTGCGGCGGTGGAGCCCGCAACGCAACGCGGCAACAACAAGATCTGCTTAAAGGAGCTGTCTCTCCCTCCCCGCCGCTCGCTCTCTCTCTCTCTCATTATTTTTCTTTTCTCTCTCACTCTCATTCATCCATCTCTTTGTCTTCATCCAGCGGCTATACTTCCATCCATTCTGTCGCTCACCCTTAATCACTGTCCTTAAAAACTCTTCATATCCCCCCTGACGGCCATTGGCAGTGCAGCCTGGTCTTGCCTTATCCTCCACCGACCTACAATACACGCATCCTCAGCCATGAAGCTCGCTGCCACTGCGGCCTTGCTGGCTGCTCCTCTCCTGGCAGTGGCACAGACCTACACAACTTGCAACCCATTGAAAGAGTGTACGTATATTCACGATGGTGGATGATGGATGTAGCTGACTCCTGAAAGCATGTCCCGACGACCCTGCCCTCGGCGGTACGGCGAACTTCGACTTCTCAAGCCCCTCCGACCGGTTCTTCAGCATGGGTCGCGGTGAGCCCAAATACGGCAAAGACGGCGTCTCCTTCACCATCGACAAACAGGGAGACTCACCCACCATCCAGTCCAAGTTCTACATCATGTTTGGCCATCTCGAGGTCGAACTAAAGGCCGCTCACGGACAAGGCGTCGTCAGCAGTGTGGTTCTCTTGTCAGACTGCTTGGACGAGATCGACTGGGAGTGGGTTGGCGGCAACAATGCTCAGGTTCAGTCCAACTTCTTCGCTCGGGGTGGAAATGGCGTGTTCGACCGTGCCATCTGGCATGAGAACCCCGGCAACCACGACGGTTTCCACAAGTACGCGATTGACTGGACCAGTGAACGCATCGAATTCTCCATCGATGGCGCCGTTATCCGAACTGTTACCCCCGACCAACCCGCCGCCAAGGGCCAGTATCCCCAGACACCCATGTTCGTCAAACTCGGCATCTGGGCTGGCGGAGATCCTGGCAATTCGCCAGGGACCATAGGTGAGTGGCTCACGCATGCTCAGTGCTGCCGTGGACATAGACTAACAAAAATCAATAGAATGGGCTGGTGGCGAGACTGATTTCAGCGGTGCTCCGTTCACCATGCAGGTCAGGAGTGCCAGTGTGACCGACTACTCCACGGGCAAAGCGTACAAATATGGCGATGACTCTGGAACCTGGCAGTCCATTGAAGCTGTCGACGGTAAAGTCCATGGCGCTGGAACTCCCGGCACCGGCCCCAAGGTAGAGTCTTCGATCCCTCCTGCCGAGGCCACATTGAGCATCCCGCCCAAAAACACCCAGGTGCCTTCATCCACCCCCGACGATGAAGGAGGGATTTATCCATGGCTCCCCAGTGATACCATCACCGCGTTACCCACTTCTGTAAGTACATCTTTGATAACAGGAATCGCAGGACTTCCCTCCAGTTGGTTAGTCACCGAGGCCGGGAGTTCCTCTTTGCCGAGCTCGGCCTCCGTGCGTGAGCCACCCCCGTTCCCTTACACTTTCCTCTGTATTATCTTACCCTCAGTGCACCGGGACTAATTAGATCTGTCGGACTTTAGATGATCTCCCGTTCCACCTCGTCATCCTCGCCTTCCTCTTCGGATTCTGCTTCCTCTGGCACCCCTGATGCTTCCGCAACAGAATCTGCAACGGAATCTTCTACTCCCACTCAAACAACTGGCGACGATGGCTCCACGCTTGTCACATCTGCTACATCTGCTGCCCCCACTGCCCCCACTGCGCCCGACGCTGCCAACCCATCTGTGACCCTGGCGCCCGGAGACAGCGCCGCAGCGCATTCGCTGGGCACTTTCTCCGGACTCGCCGCCATCTGTGGTATCATGGGTCTGGTCGCACTCTTGTAAAGTGCATAAATGCCGCGGCCGCGACGAAAAACGGATGTACAGTACAGCTCGACGCGGCAATCTTAAAGTGTGACAAGTACATATGGGTCGGGATGGTTTCTTATTGGAGTTGTGCTCGGCAATTGGGTTTGGATACATACATCCTAGGTCGGCGTTTTTGACGGTTCAATCGGCTGATCCACGGTTTGTTTTACTTCCCACCTAGATGGGTTTCTCAACTGGTACGGCGGCTTATGGTTGTATAACTGCTTGCCATGCCCCTTTAATTTCTCGACTCTCCTTGAAGACTACATTGTGCCCAGAAGACACTACTTCAGAAATATGGTCCCTGGTGCTGTTTTAGACTTGATAGCATTAATCTTAATAACCAGTGTGACATTGACCCTATCTTTGCTCTGCATTGTTTTGATCGTATGTGTGTTGAAAATGTTGACTTGCATTTATAGACCCTCAAGAAAACAAAGATATGAAGCTACAGAGGAGTTGTCTCATTTAGGACAGTCAACGGATACTCTCTATGCAGTGGACCGATTCCTGGCTATGAGAGCGAAGAACCATGGAAAAACGAGTGACACGACATGACATTATTGAAAAGATAGCTTCAATATATGTTCCCTAACTAGTAACTAATAGCGAATTTGAATCTGAGAGCTGCACGTCATGTTCTCCACTCCCCGGCAGAACTGCCCCTGAAAATCATATCCGACCGAATCGAAATCGAAATCAAAATAAAAAATCGGGAAACGAAACGAACGACATTATCGAGATTCCGCATACGACATCGCAGCAGCAAGGAGTTTGTCAGCGCCGCCCCTTTTTCTGAAGAGTTTTGTTTTTTTCCAGTGACCTCAGTGAGTGAACGGTTGGATCAGATTAGACTAATAACTAAGTCGAGGCATCTCCTTCGATAACCAGTTGGCAGACCAACGGCATCAATCGGCTCTGGAAAAAGATAACGAAATGTTAACCACTTTTTTATCATCATCATCTTGGTTTTGGTTCAGTTGCAAGACGAGACGAGACGAGGCGAGACCCGAATAATCCCATAGTATAGTACTGTACTATACCGAGTACTCAGGAGGGAGTGCTTGCTTGCTTACCTTGCTCGATCCGAGGCACTGGTAGCCAGGGCAGCAGCCGTCGACGTTGCCGCCGCAAGGCTGGTCTTCTTTGATGCAGTTTGGGTCTGGGAGCGCGGAGATGACGGGCGGAGGGCGGGTGACGACTGGAAGGGTGGTTGAGGCGGCAGCGGCGCTGACGGTGACGGCGGTGGTCACGGTGGTGAGGAGGAGGGTGAGGAGCTTCATTGTTGTTGAGTAAAGGTAAGGGTTTGAGGTTTGTTTGTTTTTTTTTTTTTGGCAAGGGGAAGACTGATTGATTGTCTTTGAGCTTGGGGCCTGGGATTTATTCTGCTTTATATGCAGTTTTCAATGTACAGACAGCATGTGTCGGAGCTCATGAGGCAGATATCCTGCGCTACGCCCTCGGACATTGCTCTCGACATGGAAAGGATTATCAATGTCAAAAGGTGAGACGAGATAAAATATCTTCCTTTGAGCAAACCTGCTCATGGGGTACTTCCGTCGCCGATTGTCATCCTCGACGGCGTATCACGGATTCCTTGGGAAGCGATAACTAGTATGTATCGTCGTTGTGGTTCTTTTTTGTCTTTTCTCTACAGTCGCGCTTCAACCCCGGACATTCACATAGATCAAGTTAGTCAATATCGTTCCTGGAGAGCACCTGGCACCTGTGCTACTGTACCAGGACTCGAGGCAACGAACACGTTGTTCAGCCGTGACGTGACGTTTTGAACTAGGGCATTGTTAAGGAGCACAATGCCATGAGAACTGACGAACTCCTGCCTATGATCTCAGGTAGGACCAGGGGGTGTTGAAGTGAGAAGTAGTTCGCGCGAATGTTCCGGTCAGTCGACCCAATTCGGCTGAAGTGATAGCAGAGGGCCGCAAGATCGAGGTTCGTTTCATCATTCACTGTGGCCAGTTAAGGGAAGGATCCTCAAAATCGTGGTTTTTAGCAGAGATGTCTTTTATAAATGCTCCTTTTATGTAAACACCTGTCCCAGGTCTTACGTCAATATCCTGGACTCAAAACCGAAAACAATCTGTTGGTATCTTTCTCACCAGTACATACAGCAAAAGCCCGCTTAGTGAAAGCACAGATCCTATACAGACTAAAAAAGTAAATACGAATAAAAGGTAGACACCGCACAGAGAGCGAGTCCTCCCTCTCTTACCGCGAGGCCCGATTCGTCGCCAGGAGAAAAAGCCGCTGAGGACTCCTTGACTTGCATTGAGATATCTCTAAAAAATAACAAGGTATGAGGAAACGGAAGAGTTGTCTTTTGAGGACACTTAACAAATATTCACTAATAATGCAATGGACTAGTGGCCAACCAACCCATAACTTGATGAATTCGAAGCTATATCAAGCAACTCCCCTAAAACAGTTGGACATTTTTTACGCCTGTGAAATCTTTAATATCCTTGGCCAGGTCGCTCGCTGCAATAAAGAGTCCATATCCACTGAGTCCATCGGATGCACCGCCCACGTATAAGCCAACGAAGTTGCCAAATCTGTCAAGGACAAAAGATCCAGAATCCCCGGCGTCTCCAAAGGCATCACCTCGGTCCATGAATCTAGGCACCACTAAATGCACTTTCCCCGTTGTCTTGGTCCACTTTCCATCTTTGTCGCAGCGCCATGACTGCATGTCAGATTCATGAATGCCGTTCAGCTGGCCTGCCGTAAGATTCGTGCAAAACCCAACCTTGAAAAGGATCATATCATGTGTCAGGGGCGCAACACCAGAAATATGGGGGTATGCTTGATAAATACGTTGAAAACGTTCCATGCGTGGTGCTAAGTCATTGGAATCTGGTAGCTGGTTCGCGCCGACTCGGTCGGATCTCACATTGATCGGGGCCCAGTCCAGGATGAGTCCTTCTTTGTTGACACGCAATCCCGAGGCAGCATACACGCTACCAAGGGGAAGGCATCCCCCTTCCTCAAAATCCTCCGCTATTGTGATGGTCATTTGCGTTGAATCTCGATAATTCAGGTTGCGTCGATAGTAGGCTATCTCTGATTTCGGAGCCATGGGTTCATCACACGACATCATTTCCAATTCTGGTGAGATATCCGCCTCGAGGCGCTTAAGTTCTTGCCGATGAAATTCCACTGAGAACCTATGGTGTCGCAACGCCGGACAATCAACTCTCAACTTGGTGCTTGGATCACCTGGCCGAATCCCGTACTTCTCAAGGTTCTTATCGTTATGGTCGCCAATCACGCCATGAAAATTAGTCAATCCAAGTCGCTTCCTAGTCCCATTTGGCATCTCAAGCGTAATATATCCGCCAAACGTTGATGTCGACTCGGCGTTGCCACTTGGCCCAAGGCTGCCACCGATATTTGCTTTAAGCTGCCAGTGCTGGTTATGCAAAGGCCGATGGTCAAGTGATCCAGTAACATTTAAATCTCCACGGCGAATGTCTAACGCGACATCGACAAGCCCTTGGTTATCAAGTAGAGTGATGATTTGAGTCGTAATACTTCTCCAATCGTCCTTGGAGTCCATTCGCACTATGATCGCGACCGTTATCTCGCTTCTCTCCTGGGAAGCACCGCGTCGAACGGCAGAAAGCAGGACCCAGTGGCTGTCTCCCAGTGCTGCAATAACCTGTTGTCTTAATAGGCCCCATGTTTGAACAAAAGGGTCTGTCGAGAGAATAGGGAAAATCTGCGTCGTGTCGAGGCATCGATGGTCAAAGATCTCAATGTTGAGATCATGCAAGCCCTGGCTGAAAAAAAGAGCTCTAATCTCCGTACACGCGTCTAGCCAATTCGTGTCTGAAACGGACCCTTTTCGAGCATTGACTGTGACAGTAGTGCGCCATTTTGGTGGAGCTTCACTATAGCTAGCGACATCAAAAAGTAAAACGCTGGAGGGTTCAATTCGCCATTTCGCAAGGATATCAGAAACCTGCGGACGGAGTGTCTGTTCCCAAATGCTGACTAGAGGGTTATCTCTGTTTACTGACGCCCTCTGAAGTGGCACTGTAGCGAGATCCGGACCTCCGGCACGATAGTCCTCATTCCAGATATCATCACTACCGAGAACCGGCGGACTGTCGTCACTTTCAGAGGACCCATACTCACGCCGGGACCGTTTTCTCGGTGGAGAGGACGTTGAAGACGAAGAGGGCAAGGAGCTAACGTGGGCCACCTCTCTCGTGGGGCGGAAGAAGGACATGTTTAAGATGAGTAAAGAACTCGGTTGAAGGACCTTTCAAATCTGCTCTTGTTGGAGTAACAAGGTATCGGACAAAGCGAGTTCTTAACCGCTAGGTCAAAAGAGAATATCCTCTAATGCCAAGGGCATTAACAGTAGTAGAGCGTAGGTTTGACACAGGGTCAAATACCGCGTCGAGCTCAAGGAATTCACCACTGACCAAGAGAAGGAAGAAGGAAGAAGGAAACAAAGAGTCTGAGGACTTTTATATTGAGTCCTCTTCACCACCGTGAGATCCGATTGGTGGATCCTGAAGTAAGCATCCGCAGTCTCCGAAGCGGCGAAGCCTGGGTTTCCTATTCGGGCTTCCGTTGGGTTTTGCTTGCCTCGACGAGCTCAGACAGTAGACCTCAATATCCTATTCGGGCTTCCGTCTATCCCTTTCCGGTAAGCGCGGCTAAGGGAGATACTAAGGCAAGGGGTTTGCTCTGCTTCATAGTATGCAGTTGTATGTCATCGCACATATCCAGCGCTGCTTCAGGCACTTCTCAGCATCCATATCAGTTGAGCCTCGAGTCACAATCCATCACGTGCCACACATTATCTTATCTGATCTACCGGTCTGATTGGCTCGGCGGAAACACGAGCCGCGTCTGGCCCCGAGCTCTCCGGGCGCAGGGATGGCTGGACTGGACTTGGTGGGAGTGCGTGATGAAGAGGGATGGTGGCGATTCTCGCGGAAAACCCGAGTGTGGCCAGGTCATGATCAGTAGCAGTCGATCGTGATATTCAAGTACGGAGTATCTGCTTCTGCCTGTCTGACTGTTTTTGCGCTTCTCGTCGGTGCTGACATCACTTTGATTGTGTGCTGCACGTCAACCAGGAAGCTTGCTCTCTCCATCTTCTTGGCTTCAAGTTGGCTTCGTCTCCCCCGCTCAGTCCAGGTCTCTCTCTCCCTCACGACTCACTGTTCTGTTCCTCGTCTGCATCTTTGATTTGTTTCTGACGCTTGATAGTGTCCGTTAGTTGATGTCGCTACTGAGGGACTCGGCATTTCTTCACTACAATGGCACCACACTCTACGCCCTTTGACGACGATACGCATGATGGAGTCGACTACAGTCACCTCGACCACGAAGATGATGCTCCCTTGGTGCGTACGACGAGTGCGGCGTCGCACACCCTCGCCGGATCCTATCGAAGACCAAGCTTTTTCACCATGGGACCTCGAGGCACCGTGGTGCCACACGCAATCGATCACGACAGACTAACACAGCAGGAGTGGGAGGAGGCCGTGGACGAGCAACGGGAACTGCTGATTGACAATCACGTAATTCCCACCGATACTCCCTCTCAGCGTCAACGGGGGGTGCAGAACACCATCAGTGGTCTGTTGTCTCAGACCCTACGACCGCCTCTTCACGGTGAGCCGCAACAGGCCAGCATGGCGCATCCCACGGCCCTGCCGGTTGCGACAGACACAACTGAAACGACAGCTTTGCTGGGCCCGCCGCTGCAAGGGATCAAGACGACAGAGACGGCGGAAGCGATTGACAAGACCTGGGAGGAGGCTGTCGAAGCCGGTCTGATCCACACCACCTGGAAGCGCGAAGCAACAGTGCTCGCAAGATATACTGCACCGTTGATGGTGACCTTCCTGCTGCAATACTCCCTCACCGTCGCGAGTATCTTCACCGTCGGTCATCTGGGTAAAGTAGAACTAGGTGCGGTGAGCTTAGCGAGTATGACGGCCAACATCACCGGTTATGCAATCTATCAAGGCCTCGCAACCAGTTTAGATACCCTTTGTGCCCAAGCATATGGCTCGGGACGGAAAGAACTAGTAGGTTTGCATATGCAGCGGATGGTCTGGTTCCTCTGGGTGATCACGGTTCCAATTGGGTTCGTGTGGTTCTTCGCAGACAGGATTCTCATGACCATCGTGCCTGAAAAGGAGGTTGCAGTATTGGCTGGTCAATACTTGAAGGTGGTTCTTCTTGGAGCCCCAGCCATGGCCAGTTTCGAGGCCGGCAAGCGGTTCGTCCAGGCCCAGGGTCTTTTTTCAGCGTCGTTGTTTGTGCTGCTGTTTTGCGCGCCTTTTAATGCATTCATGAACTGGCTTTTTGTTTGGGTAAGCAACGTTCCAAGTGAATCTGTTCCATTAATGTAGCTGACCCTCTATCAGCATTTCGAAATGGGCTTCATTGGTGCCCCTCTCGCCGTGGCTATCACCGACAACCTTCTCCCACTTCTCCTCTTCCTTTACGTATACCTGTTCGCAGGCCGCGAGTGCTGGAACGGCTTCACTCGCCGTGCTTTTTCCAACTGGGGTCCCATGATCCGCCTCGCCCTCCCCGGATTCCTCATGGTCGAAGCCGAAGTGCTGGCCTTTGAACTCCTAACCCTCGCATCCTCGTACTTTGGCACCACCACCCTCGCCGCGCAATCCGTCCTGGCCACCATCTCCAGCATCATGTTCCAGATCCCCTTCCCCCTCTCCATCGCCAGCAGCACCCGCATCGCCAACATGATCGGCGCAACCCTGACCGATGCCGCGCGCACCACGGCCAAAGTCAGCATGGCCGGCGCCGTGCTCCTCGGCGTCATCAACATCACCTTGCTCTCCACCCTACGCCACCACATTCCCCTCCTATTCACCTCCGACCCCGAAGTCGCCGCTCTCGTCGCCCAAGTGCTTCCGCTCTGCGCATCGTTTCAGCTCGTCGACTCCCTCGCCGCCAACTGCAATGGTATCCTGCGTGGTTTGGGCCGGCAGTCGATTGGCGGCTACGTCCAGCTGTTCTGCTACTATGTCGTTGCGCTCCCGATTAGTTTTGGGACTGCGTTTGGGTTAGAATGGCATCTGTGGGGTCTGTGGGGCGGTGTCGCGGTGGGATTGGCGCTGGTCGCGTTGATTGAAGGTATATACTTGACTGGAGTGGACTGGGAACGATCGGTCGATGAGGCGAGGAAGCGAAATGCGATGGCTTGACTTGCTCCTTGTTGGTTTGTTACTTTACGAGTCTCGACGCTACTCGGAAACTTATGGTTGTGGGCGATATACAGTATGTCCCATGTGGCTGTCTGATATTGTTGATATGTCTGTTTTTCTATTTGTGAAAATGCCTTGATGGTTAGTTTTGTATTGTTAATTTGGAGGATCTTGTGCTTCTTGGTCATGACTTGGAATTTACATGCCTAGATGATACCGCTATGTATACTTATGAGGTTGTTCGGTTAGAGCGAGATATTATTAATGTCCAATAACATTTTGAGGTCTGATGAATATGATAGTAGTATTATGATTGTTGCGTGTCTGAAAGGCAATTCGACAAAGGAGATCTTGAGACCATAGTACAACTACTAGTCTTGCAATGATCCAACGCTACTACATATGTCCACCTCTGGAACACACCAATGTTTGCAATTGTCCTGTTTCTCCCTTTTCTCCTTATATGTACGTGTTTTTAGCCCAGAACCACCCTCAGTGATATTAGCGTCCTTGCTCGGGCTTGCTTAGCAGAGCATTGAAATCACTAACAAGGGAGTTCACTCAAGGCATACTATACTAGTCCACAAATATATGTGCATCGAAAGTGCAAAAAACAAGAAAATCCCCATTCCGTAATATATCCAAAGATCTCAACTCTTCACAAACACACAATCCAGCGCCTGCCCCGGACTCAACGTAACATCAAACTTGAACTTGGGATCCGTCCCCGGCGGCGGCACCCCATCCCCAACGCCCACCACTTCCGCATAATGCTGCAATATCCTCGTCACCGTATACGCCATCTCAATCGTCGCAAACTGCTGGCCCAAACAGATCCGCGGCCCGCCGTTGAATGGGATAAACTGCCATGGTTTTGGTTGCCAGCCAGATGTCCAGCGCTCCGGGTGGAAGTGTAGGGGGTCAAAGTAGGGTTGTGTGGGTTTTTCCGCGGTACTACCTGGTGCTGATGCGGGAGGTGGTGGGTACAGATCGCGACGGCGCTGCATGATCATGGTAGAATAGACGATGCGGGTGTCGGCGGGCACGCCGATGGGTGAAAGCCCGTCTGGTCCGCCGCCGCGGGGCAAAGTGGTGTCGACGAGGGCGTGGCGGACGTTGAAGGGCACGACGGGGTAGAGGCGCATGGTCTCGTTGAGGATGGCGTTGAGGTATTTCATCTCCTTGAGTTCGGCGTAGGTGGGCTTGCGGTTGCCGCTGATGGAGTGGATTTCGTTGCGGACTTTGCGCACGACAGCCGGGTGCCGGGACAGTTCGAAGAGGCAGAAGGAGAGGGTGGCGGCGGTGGTGTCGCGGCCGGCGAGGAGGATGGCGACGAGCTGATCGCGGAGGACGGTCGGGTCGCGGGTGAAGCGGGCGAGGGCGTGGAGGAAAGTGTCCTTTTTGGAGAGTTTGTGGTCGAGCTCGGCGGGCGTGAGGGCGAGGACCTGTTCGATAAAGGGCTGCATGAAGTCATCCATCTTCTTGAGATTCTCGTGGAAGAGCTTCCGTGAGAGGAATGGACTAAAAGGTCTGAATCAACGTTAGTGAAAGCGCTTTTACAAGGATTATAAAGCAGTGAGGAAGCATACCCGGCTCTGAAAAGAACGGACTGGCGATGAAGCACATATTGGAATGACTCTGCAAACGTCGTCTTTGGATTATCCAAGCTGTCCACACTCTGTCCCAGAAGATAATCGGTCGCAGCATCCAGCGTAAAACGAAAAAACAGCGGCCCAACGTCAACGGCTTTACCTCCACCATCAAGCATGGGGATCAGCTTCGCAATGTGCTTCTCGAAAATCTCGGTATCAACGAAGCGATCCCTCGCAAACATGGGACGAATCAAAGCCCGAGACTTGGACCACAACTCCCCATCCGTCGCGAAGATGCTGTCACCCAAAAAGTCCCTCCACTCCTCGTGGAAACGCTGGCCTTTGCCATACTGGGCAAACTGGCCGGTGAGAACGGCCTTGATGTTGTCCGGGTCCACGGTGAAGATGCTGCGCGCGTAGAAGTGGAATTTGACCTCGAACGTTGACAGGCGGCCGGGGCCACGGAACGGGAACGAGTCGATGATGCCAGTCCAGAACTCGAGGTCTTTGGCCTTGCTGCCGGCCTTCATGGCCCGGTAGATGAAATCCATGCCTAGTTGACGATCAGTATCTGTCAATCCTTACATGGAGAGGAACAGGAATCACTCACCCATGGGTAGATAGGTCGGGAAACGTGGTGCTGGCTGCCCCAGCTTGCGGATCTGCCAGTCTGTTCTCGCATTCGCGACATAGAGGACCGTGACGATCAAGAAGGCTGCAACCACGGCCGCCTGGCCCCGCGAAACGCTGTTGACCAATTCTTCAAGCATCTTGTTGAAGTTGCTTCCGTCTCAGGTTTTTGGATATCCTTCCGACGTGATGTGCGCCAGTTAGCTGAAAAAACCCGTGCAAAAGCAGATAATATATCCTGCGTGGGCGGAATGTTCCGGACTGATAATGCCTTTGTCCAAAAATGCGATATACCAAAGGAATAAGCGAATGGACAGCAGTGCCGGCAAGGCGAACAACGGACAAGACTGCCGCGGTCAGACACAGTTGTATATGCGATCAGAACATTCACAGACGGAAAAAAGGTTTATATAAAGATCTGAGGACCAGAAAGCGAGGACACGACAGCGGTGAGTCAATCAACAGTCCACCGGTTTCATCAGCTGCGTCAATGCAGATGCTGGAGCATCCTCCTGCAGGACTTTGTGATATCAAATGTAGGCACAGGAGCAACACCAACAATGTGCAACGACTGAGCACGAAACAGACTTGACCGTAACTTATGTAGTGTGATAACGGGGTCGTTGACCGCGGGGAGAGACGGATATCTGTATGTTTGCACCGGGATTGAGCCAGGGACGGGGATGTCGCAAGTATTTAGTATCCCAGCAAAGAACGACTCTTGAACAATCCTCGACGACAGATGACAGCGACGTTGAAGCGAGACCGAAGCGAGCGACCGTGGGTTGCGCCATGTTTAAGCATCGTGTTGCCCGCTCCACCGAGACGACGAGCTGCTCTCCACACGCGTCCGCAGCTCAACTTCGGCTTCACATGCTCTCGTCCAGGTCTGTGTTTCGAGGCGCGAGAGTTCGCTTTATTAGTGCCTGGGCGAGACGGAGGAATTGTTCGTCAAGGTCCGTTTGTGAGATTGTCATGATCACTCGTGTGGCTTTGCTCAATCGTTATTCAACTAACTCAGGTGGCACAGCGTCAACTGCCCTGTCTCGACCGTTGACTCTATCTCTACTTCCCTCGGCCTGATCAATTCCTCCGCGTCTGTTTCGCATCGCATCCTGATTTTCGAGACAGACATGGATGACGGCCCTTGGCGGCATTCCAGCCAAATCTCCAAGCGTGGAACTACAACCTCGCCAAACGCTCACTGCGCCGAGTACGAATGCGACAACCGAGCCAATGGAGAGAGAAACCAAAAGAGCTACTGTCTCGTATTCGCATTTGCTGGAGCTTGGAAGCTTTGTTTGGAGTTTGAGTTGGTGTTGAGCAATGGTACGGAGTATGCGGATCATTGTGATGTGATATGAGAGCGTGAATGACAACAGCACCAACCTGTGATACTCGACAGCATACGTGTGTACTGTACACGATCTATCCATATCATACGGGCCTCAAGTCTACAGCTCACAGCTTCCCTCCCGCATCAAGCAGTACGTCATCTGCACCATACTCGCTGCAATGCCCATGTCGATCACCGCCCGCTCTCTCCATTCCCCAAGACGATACGACGCTTCGCGGATATCGTCTCGAGTCCTGGGTCCGCGCCAGAGCACCTCCGCCGCCGACGCCGCGCGAGGCCAGATCATCTGGTCCATGTTCACCGGGTCCACGCTCTCGGCCCACATGTGCGTCTCTCCGCCCTCCAGCAACGGCTGCAGCTCTCGGGGGATACCTTCCAGCGGGTTATACATATACATGTGTCGCCAGTTCTTGGTGGGCGAGCACCAGTCGAGATAGGGCTCCTTGAGCGTACCCGATCCATGCCGAGGGTTGAGGAAGCTGCCAACCCCGCAGTCGAGGTACCAGGCGTCCCCTGATCCAAAGATTGTACGATAGCCTTGCTCCAGCACTCGTTTGACCGCGCTGGAGTTGCGCCAGGCCTGGACAATCACGCTTTGGGCTTTTGATCCTGAAGGTGAAAAGGACGGGAAGGTGAGATTCCAGTCGAGCACGAGTTCTTCCCAGACGATCGGAGTCAATCCCGCCTTCATTATGCTCGTATGCACACGGGTCATGAAAGCTTCAAGGAGGGGCTTCAGAATTTTTCGGTCATTCGATTGTATCGACTGTTCGAGCAGGTAACTCTCAAGATTGAACTCGTCTCCTCCGGTGTGGAAATATCCGGTAAATGGAGACACTCGAGGTAAAAGATCAGCCATCAGCGTGTCGACAAAATCCAGGGCGGCGGAGGAGTTTAGTTTGATCTGACCACACGGAGGTTCTAATGCATATTTCTCCCAGTTATCATTCCCAAACGCGACCACGAGTTCTGGGAAAGCATGGCCGATGGACCCCGTGTGGCCCGGCATGTCGATTTCAACAAAGGTAGAGATCCCTCTCTCCAAACCATATCGCTGCACCTCCCGCAGGTCAGTTGATGACCAGACAAGGCTTGGATGATAGGCTCCCTTGGCTGCCAGCGATGGCAATGACGGGATCTCCAAAGGCCAGGATTGAGAGTCGGTGGCATGGATATGGAGACGGTTCAGCTTTACAGATGCCATAGCATCGATTGTCCTCTTTACGTCCGCCGGTGCAATGTGGTTTCGTGAGATGTCAAGGTTGAGGCCTCGATGGCGCCATTTGGGTTTGTCTGAGATGAAAATGGGAGCGTAGGGGGTGTAGATTTCGTGACTGGAGGAATGGGCGTAGAACAGCTGCGGCAACGTCTGAAGAGCGCGAAGGGTGCCAATCGGTGATGCGCTCCGGATGGTTGCCTTTCCATCTGTCGTGATCTTGATCTGGTAGCTTTCATCCCCGTGGATATAATCGCGGTCAAGTACCTGTGCCTGGTCCAACGGGCGCTCCCGGATCACAACCTCACGGATCTTTGCAGTGTGAGTTGTTGAGAAGGAGTCAAAGGAGCCGTTGCGAGGATGAAACTTCCAAGGCACGAACTTGGTGTGCCGCAGCTCTTTTTTAGTCCGCTGGATGGCCTTTTTGAGGATCTTGTCGACGGATGCTGTTGTGTCTGTGAAGCTGTTATTTTTATAATCAGGCCGTCGCCATTGTAGGACCTGCATGAGGCCCTTTCCATGTGTTGCCATTGTGGTGAAGTAACTCCCGGACTCGTCATGGATCTTGGAGTGTCCACGGTGATAGGTAAAACGAACCCTTGAAGAGAGCCATACCACCGTATTTCCGTGAGTATACTGCTCCGGCTCTGGCCAGACTGCTTGAGCAGAGGTAGTGAACACGAGGAGACATGACAGAATCAGGAATTGCATTTTGATAACAGGAGCTCAGATACTCATGCTTCGCCTTGCTCTTCAGTAGTCATGGAATCAAGTTGACGGTTCACTCTGCAGAGTATCCCTTCTATGTGAGTGATGGTTCACTTGCCCAGTGAATATCGTCTGATCAAAGCAAGCGAGTCCATGCATTGCAGCAACAGCCATCGACGGCCGTGCAGGTCGTTGCTTGCCTGGTAGTGATCGAGATGAGATAAGATAAGATTGCACAGCCACAGATGACAACGGCTGACTAAGCTGCTGTGCTGTGGCTGAACAGGGTGGCTGTCGGGATTGCATCTTTCTCCCAAAACACAGCGTCAAGCAACAGAACTCGACCACAAGCCCAAGCACGAGAACAAGAGAGCTTTTGACCGGCATTCACTCTTTTGGTTGGAGGCTGACTCTCTTGTGCCTGATCATACTAAAACATCTTCTAATATCCTCGCAAACCCCTCATCTCTCCGTTTTAGCGACAGCACCTTCATATCTCCGATCGCCACCAATTCCAACACCTTCAGCCTGCCCGACCCAAGTTTCCACCATGACAATCTCTGTCGAGCTGAACACGCCTCTAGCGCAGGCCCTCAACGAGGTGATACAACCCAAGCTGGTGGAGGTCGGCTGGAGCACCGGCGGAGGAGATGACTCGGCGCTGGCCGAGTACGTGATCCTGATGCTGGTCAACGGCAAAACGCAAGAGCAGATCGCGTCCGAACTCGCGAATGATCTCTTGGGCTTGGGGCCCGACGACACAGAGGCAGTCGATTTCTCGAGATGGTTGTTTGAACAGGTCGAGGCGCTCAATCAGCGGTTAAATGGGGGTCCCGCGGAACCAGAGCCAGAACAGCAGCAGCAGCAGCAGCAGGCGCCGGCCCAGGCAATCCCGTCGTTTTCTGAGGGACATAATGGAGATATGGCATCTGCGGATGCGAATAAGCCCGATACGGATATGAGCGACTCTTCTTTTCCTGGTGGAATGTAAGTTGGAATGCTTTGTGCAAACATTTTCTCTCTCCTGAGCTTACGCATACTTTTTCTGTTCTCTAGTCCCAGCGGTCCTAGGACGATGCGCAATCAAAAGCAAGGCGGAAGAGGTCGAATGCTTGGGCAGATCTCTAGAGCTATGGACCGATCCAGCGACTCCGTTCTACATCGAGTCCGAAACCAAGGTGGAACGGACAGGATCAACACCCATCGCGAACCACCAAAAGGTCCGAGAGGGTTCCAGTCGAGAAACGGTCGCCCGGGAGTTGGTAGACCAGGTGGTGGAATGGGTATGAACATGGGAATGGGGCCGATGGGGATGGGAGCGAACCCTATGCAGAACATGGCTGCCGGTACCAATATGATGAATATGTCTCCACAGCAACAGATGCAGATGATGACCCTATTCGAAGAACAAGCTCGGATGATGGCCCAACTAATGCCTGGATTTGTCGCGCCGGCCATTAATCCTGCCTTTCAGAACCCTCGAGCACAGCAGAATCAGGGACGTTCGTTATTTGAGCGCGCTGAGCGCCAACCAGGGAGCAACTTTCAGCGACGTCACCACGATAACCGACAGGACACACGTATGGATACAGAGGGCGGAGCCACGGACGGCGCGGCCGACACCCAGATGGGAGAGGCATCGGCGCAGGAGGAGTCGCAGGGACGAGGAACCGACAGTGTGTGCCGCTATAACTTGAGATGTACGAACAAGGACTGCCCCTATGCACACCAGTCTCCTGCAGCACCAGATGGCACGTCCGTCGATGTCACAGACACCTGCTCCTTTGGAGTTGCCTGCAAGAACCACAAATGCGTTGCACGACACCCTTCCCCGGCGCAAAAGGCCGTACATCAATCAGAGGAACTCTGCAGGTACTTCCCGCACTGCCAGAATCCTCACTGCCACTTCAACCATCCGACTATGCCACTGTGCCGAAATGGCGCCGATTGTTCTGTTGCCGGATGCAAGTTCACTCACCAGCAAGTTCTGTGTCGGTATAAGCCGTGCCTGAATCCGGCATGCCCGTATAAGCACGCCGAGGGCCAGAAGGGTGTCTTCTCGGACAAAGTCTGGACGCCGCATGACATGGAGAAGCATGGCGGCTCTCATGTCAGCGAACGCAAGTTTGTGGCGGAGGAGGACGGGGACGAAGAGCTCATCAAGCCGGATGCCCCGTCGTCGTCTGCGGAGGCTGAGATTGTCACTTGATATGCAGGGAAAAAGCGGTGCTGGTTATGATGGATTTGATATTGATATGGAAATCTGCTTGGCTCGAGCCATTTACTCTCAATGCTCCTCATTGTTATTCTTCTTACTATTGTTTCCTTTCTGGCATGAATGGCGTTCTGATTTGGGTTAAATATCTGATCGAGCTGGGGGGCCTGAAGGGGGGAATATGTTCACTTGACTGGCGCAACATTTGAAGGATTTACCATTATTATTAGATGCGAGAGTAATGTACATTTTGGGGGCTTCAAATATAGCAACTTTTACCCTCTTCCTGATCTAATTGTCTGTTTCGAAGAATTCATCTTGTGTCGTAGTAACGGTTCCAATCGATGCCGAAACGATGATGATCCGAACCGCGTGTTCCTGTCAAACGTGCGAAGCTCACCTCAACGACGAACAGACAAAAGTCCGATATTCTTTAAGGTATAGTTTCATTACATTTTAAATGAATTGACCTTTACTCGTGCGACCCTATAGCAGTTCTTTTCCCTCCCTACCTAGCTCCTCCTGCAATTGCAATGCGCCCGCGATGTTCCTCCACCCGTGCCGTTGAACAGCTCTGGACCCAACGCACACGCTCCTCGAAACCACACTGTCTCTTCCGTCCCAGACGATCGCACTTCTCGTCCACTAGCGCTACCAGCAATAGCAATACCAACAGCAACAGCAATAACAATGAACTGAAGACGCCCGTCGCCGTAATCGGTGGCGGCATCACAGGCCTCGCGGCCGCTCACCATCTGGCCAAGGATGCGTCGATGCATGTCACCGTGTATGAAAGCTCGGATCGGCTAGGCGGATGGCTGGAGTCGGAGACGGTGGAGGTCGGTGGTGGACATGCTGTTTTCGAATATGGAGCTCGGACGTTGCGGTCGGCGACGGCGGCGTTGTCTGCGGTTGAATTGGTGAGATATTCTGTGTTTTACCTTCCTGGGGGTTGGGGGGGGGGAGTTTCTTTTTTGGACGGAGGTTGATTGCCGTTTTTGGTTGTCTCTAGATACATGATATTGGGCTTGAGAAGGAGGTGCTCTATACGAGTATTCATGATGCGGCGTCGCGAAATCGGTATATTTACTATCCGGACCATCTGGTTCGTTTACCCGGTCCGCAGCCAGGTGCTGGGCTGTTGGTGAATATGATATCCAACGTTTTGCCGTTATTCACGGAACCGGCGCTCAAGGGCATACTGTTGGCAGCCATGACGGAGGCGTTCAGGCCTCCTCGCGACAAGAGCGTGGAAGACGAATCGGTCGGGGCTTTTGTGAGCCGGAGATTTGGCAAAGACGTGGCTGATAACCTGGCTTCTGCTGTCTTTCACGGCATCTACGCTGGTGATATCTACAAACTCAGCGCCAAATCGCTGCTGCCGCACTTCTGGAGGAATGAAATCGCGAGCGGTGGCATCTTCCGGGCTCTCTTCGATGCTAAAAAGACGGTGCGTGTGCCGTATGATATGTACCACGAACAGCGCATTATCCGGAAGGAGAGGGGAATGGATTTCATCAAGACGGTTACCAAGAAGTTGGGGGCCGCGAGTGTGTTTGCTTTGAAGGGCGGAATGCAGCAGCTGGTCGATGGGTTGGGTTCGTCGCTCTCTCAGCTTCCGAATGTTGAGATCAAGACGAACTCAAGGATAACGCATATCGACCGGCAGGATGCAGCATTGCAGGTACGTTTTATACACATATTGGCTGTTACTTTCAACGTGCGTACTAAATTATGACACAGATTGGAACCAGTGGTGGCTCTCCGCTTACTTACAGCCATGTCATTTCAACCACTCCTGCTCCAGAACTACATAGGCAAATATTACCCGCCCTCACCAACACCGAAGCCTCTAGGGTCCTTGAAGAAATGGACTATGCCGTCAATGTCATGGTCGTCAACTTCTTCTTCGGCTCTCCCGATCTCGTCCCCGTCCACGGTTTCGGCTATTTAATCCCTCGATCAATATCCCTAGACCAGAATCCCGAGCGAGCCCTGGGCGTCGTATTCATGTCAGACTCCAACGTCGGCCAGGACACTGCGCAAGGCACCAAGCTCACCGTCATGATGGGCGGTCACTGGTGGGACGGATGGGAAGAAGGCGATTTCCCCGACGAGCAGTCGGGCATTGAGATGGCTCAAGCGGTGCTGAGACGGCATCTGGGGATCACGGAGGAGCCTACGATTGCCAAAGTCCGACTTGTGAAGGATGCGATTCCGCAGTATACGGTTGGACATACTGCGCGCATGAAGAGTCTGCATGGTTCGTTGGGCCGAGAACTGCCGGGCTTGAAGCTGGCAGGTGCGTGGTATACGGGTGTTGGAGTCAATGATTGTATACGGGCTGGGAAACTGGCGGCGCATTCGGTTTCCAGTGGGAGGATCTATGAGACAGGTTTGGAGCGGTATCTTGATGAAAATATAGACGGTTACGAAGTTGTGAAGCCATAAAAGGATATAAAGAGTTGGGCCTACTTCCTCGCGTATTAAGGAAGAGGGCATGTATATTAGTATAAAGGGCAAATTTCGAGCGAAAATAACGCTTAGAATTATGCATCAAGACCATCAAACTATCCTAAACCACGAAGTTTGTCTTCATTCAACGTTGAGATGGAAACTTCCGTAATATCTCTGTGCAGGGTCCGCCAGCTGTCACCTGTCTAGGTCCTGATTTTACAGGAAAGCGTTTCCTCTCCTCATTGATCATTCAGACATGGGAAATATATTGCATATCGCATCCCCCCAACCAGAAGTGCCCGTCGAATAGCCTTTCGGGCAGGGTCGGCTTCCCTACCTTCGTCGTCACATACACCTGGCAGACAGCAGTTCTTCCAAGCGCGTAGCCCTAACGGTGAGGTATCACCATCTCATGGTAGACAATAGATTTTTCATATCGGTATCCTCCGTGATCATTCAGACGGCATCGCCCTGAGATTTCGCATCGGCAGCAGGATTCGTCACCTTTCTTTCCCCATCCGCATCAAAGCCTAGCGCATCCAGTTGCCGGATGAGCTCGTTGATTCTGATGACCTTTTCAAACTGTTCCGGAAGCAAGTTCTGGCCCTTGTCCTTCTTTTCACGCAGCTCACGAGCCTGCTTGAGTTTCTTCTTCAGGTTTCGCGCTTTCTTCTCCTTCTCGGCTTCTGGGTCCATGGCCTCTTCTTCAGCTGCAGGTGCAGGACCGCTACGCCAGTTCTGCTTATCCATAGCTCCTCCTCCACTGCCGTTCTTATTCTTATCCTCTGTGCCGTTGATGTTTGCATTCTCCTCGTTGGCAGCTTTGGCCTTTTTCTTCGCTTCTCGTTTCTTTGCGTTTTTGGCGCTTGCGGCGGTGGATGGTTTGGACTCGTCATCGTTGGCCAGGCCTTCTGCACCTGGAATACCACCCTGTCCGCGATTCTTCCATGACTGCGCAGCTCTGTTCTTGTAGCGTTCGACGTCTTCGGGTGGGAGGTAGCCTGGTCGGATGCGGATCTCCCGTCGAACTGAGCCGTCGGGACGGACTGACGCTGGGACGAGACGCTCACCGGTTGAAGTGTTTGTGGTGATTCCAGAGGAGGTGAAGGAGGATTTGGATGACATGATTGTAGCCGTTGTTTCTTGCTGTTGTGATGGAGGTTTGGCTGTTGGTGGGCGGACGTACGGAGGATGGAGAGACTGCACTTTGTGCTTTGCTGTTTGTCCGAGTAGAAAGGAGCAGCAGTCACGCCGGACAAGCAAGATGTTGTAGACTGTACTCCGTGCTCTGTCAAGCGGTCTTGTATTGTGTCGGGAAGCGGTTTCGTCTTTCGTCCGTTATCGAGATGTGAGAGAGCGTAAGAGCGGGCACCAGCCAATCACGGAGCGGCAAATTCCCGACTCTTTGATTTCTCTTGATCAACACGCTTTCGCTGCAACATCGACACGGTGAAGACAAGCGATAATCGTCAAGGGAGTCTCTCTGCCATTCCAGCCACGTTCCAGATCAACAGTCCCGTGCAGATACCCATATCTACTGTTCATAATGGCCGGAGTAAGTCCCATCTTCAAGCCACGGCTAAGAGTCTCGCGAAGCTAACCACACATTCACTGCAAGATTTCCTCCGCAATCTACAAGTAAGGACCAGCACGTTGAAGGAATAGTCGAGCAGAATCTCACAGTGACATGCAGCACCCTCTTCCGGCGCAATGCTGCCTTCCTGACCTCGGTATTCGTCGGCGCATTCGTCTTTGAAATGTACGTCCCTCTGTTCCGGGCTGTCTGATTACGTCTCGGCTTGCAATCCGGATAACTCACACGTCTTTCTACAGTGGCTTTGATACCATCAGCAACAGCGTCTGGGATACCGTCAACAGAGGCGTACGTACCGATCTTCACCCTTTACAAATCTACAGTGTGGTCACTGACTGACTTTGGACACAGCGACAATGGAAGGACATCAAGCAACGATATATCACACAGGAGGAAGAATAAACTTGTGATTATGAAAGAGCGTTCAACCCATTTTTGAGGTCGCTAAGCGGCGTCAATTGTACAGTTACAGACTAGCATCGCCGAATAGAGATATTTCGTTACTTTCATCGCTTCGGGGGAGAATCTTTTCTCAAAACCGACGTTGGCCTTTTTATACTTGAGCTTAGGCTTATGGGGGTTGGGAAGCAGAGGATAATGCTGACAAGGCAGATTAATGCTAGAAGATTTCTCGTTAAATGCATTGAAGGAATGATACTGACGGTGTTTGACGGGCGCGATTAATTTGAGAAATGTAGTTGCTTGCAGACACTCATATTTCCGTTCATGATAGTAACCATGATTCCAAATTCACAAAAAATCACCCTGGGATTCTACCTTAACAAAGAGACGAAACGTGCAAGTGAGCTCTAGGGAGCCCTGTTGTGGCAAGCAACCGCAGTGAAGGTAAACTGATACACCGACAAGACCGCTTTCTGTCAACCTCATCCTCCAGTCCACCAGTTCCTCACTCTTTTTGCAGTGCAGTTATTCTTGCTTCTATAACCGAACTTTTGATTAACATGCTCATTACGATTTAACACTGCTTTGAACTACTCCCTAACAGCCACCAGCTGAGACCGTCCCTCCTAACCGCTACGTCAGAGCACCAGAACCTCCAACCCCGCCACCACCACGACACCCAATATCTGCCGCCTGAAATCCCTTCCTCCCACCACCTTATGCCAAATGCTTGAGCGGTGCTTAAGCGTTAACCTACGATGAGGCCGGCAGAGCTCGAGTTAGCACTGGGTCGGGCGTTGCTCTCACATCCACGCCGCTTCGGGTACCGCTTCGACGACCATGCCAAATCCGATCTCCTCCAGATTCTCTTCCGCTCGCTGACGGGCTTCAACGACGAATACCTACGCGTTCTCTTTCCAGAAGGCCAACCAGCAGATTTCTGGAAGCTGTCCGAAGCTCAGGGCGCAAAGGAGGGTGCAGAATACACCGAGGCAGCTCGCGGAAAACGATGCGGACATGTATTCAAAGCAGGAGAAGCGTCTTATCGCTGCATGACCTGTTCAACTGATGAGACATGTGCGTTATGTGCTCGCTGCTTTGATGCGTCGGACCATACTGGCCATAAATACAATGTGCATGTGTCCAGCGGCCACTCTGGTTGCTGTGACTGTGGCGACGAGGAAGCCTTTCGAGTGCCCGTCAATTGTGCTATCCATACTGACCTAGAGGGCCAATCAAAAAAGGGCAAGGAATCCTCACAGCTTCCCCGAGACTTTGTTGAAAGCATACGAACTACAATTGGGAGGGCCTTTGATTACTTCTGCGATGTCGTTTCGTGCTCACCCGAACAACTTCGGCTTCCAAAGACAGAGGACAATATCAGGCAAGATGAAATAGTCTCGCGGCTATCCTCTGGGTGGTATGGCGGTGCGGATCCAGAAGAGGCGGATCCTGAATTCGCCCTCGTCTTATGGAATGACGAAAAGCACACGATCTACGAAGTCACACAACAAGTTGCCCGGGCGTGTCGGGAAAGCTCTCAATTTGGCATGGACAAGGCAAATGAAACTAATGATTTCGGCAGAAGTGTTGTGAAATACTCAAGAGATCTTCCAGAATTACTCCGCGTGTCTGGTGTCATCGAACAGATCAGGATCACTGCCACAGTCCGGTCATCTAGGGATACATATCGAGAGCAAATGTGCGGAACCATACTTGAATGGTTTTCGGATATTGCTGGCTGTCATGTAGGAGATGACAATGACATCTTAAGGAGGACCATCTGTGAGGAAATGCTTAGCATCTGGCGCCCCGGTAGTCGTGCATCCAATGTCGAGATCGGGATGCGCGGCATTGATGATCATTCGTGTGAAGAAGGACGAGGACTCCGAGCCATCGTAGGGATTGCTGTACAGGGTCAAGTGATTGGCGGCGAAGCTGATTTCACGGTTCTGGATCCCAACGATGACGATTTGAATGACGACGAGAACGAAGATGAAGCCGAAGAAGATGATGGGAATGAAGGGGAGAGAGAAGGAGAGGATGAAGATGAGGACGAAGATGAAGATGAAGATATGGACGATGTTACGAATATGCTCATCGCTGCTGCTGCTGCTGCCGATGCGAGAGAGGACTCAGATGTCGAAATGGGCACCGAAGATGACTTGGAGACTGGCGAAGCTACGCTGGCCGGCTACCCACCGCCTCCACCGCCTCCTCCACGAACACGCGAGGAAGAACGGGTAGCAGCTGAAATGGCCGCTGTTCTTTCTAACCCTGCTGCACACGAGGGGCGGCCTGGGACCGGCCGACCAGCCAATACAGACGGGAACAGGGAGCCTGATCGACAAGAAGCAGGCCAAGCACCAGACCCGGACCAGATTGCATTGGGCTCAGGTTTGGCTAAGATCCCAAAAACCCCTGGACTGCGGGTCAGAGAATTGCCAAAAGCGCTTCCTTATTGGGAAATCAAACCATCACGATATCACGATCATGGCGACCGTCCATACGAGGACCTTCGAAGAAGGACAAGGCTTGACTGGCTCATTTTGTATGATCTGAGACTATGGAAAAAGGCTCGCATAGATGCCCGGCAGCTCTGTCTTGGCACTGTCGTCAACGTCCCCGAATTCAAGCGGATCCTGGGTCTTCGGTTTGCTGCGCTGTATACAGCATTGGCCCAATTATATTTGATTGCAGATCGAGAGCCGGACCATTCCATCATCAATCTGTCATTGCAACTTTTGACCACACCGTCCATCACGGAGGAGGTCGTTGAACGCGGGAACTTCCTCACCAATATCATGGCAATCCTATATACCTTCCTGACGACACGACAGGTTGGTGAAGCGCAAGATGTGAATCCCGCGGTGACGCTTGCGATGGATTCAGGCTCAATCACAAATCGACGATTGTACCATTTCTTCCTTGACCTGCGTTATCTCTTGACCTCTGAACACGTCCAGAGTCGAATTCGCGTCGAACGACAATATCTTTTGCAATTCCTTGATCTCGTAAAGCTCCCTCAGGGAATCTGTCCCAATGTTCGAGCGGTCGGAGAGCATGTCGAATACGAGACAGACTCGTGGATAAGTGCCTCTTTGCTTATGCGGGAGATTAACCGACTCTGCCGACTGTTCTGCGAAGCCTTTCAACCGGATAGACTCACGGAGGGCCAGATCCATCTCGCGGAAGCTATCGTGTCGGCCAGCGTTGCCACAATGGTGAACTCTGTTGGAGTCGAAAGAAAGCGATTTGAGCAAGCAGAAGTCAAGGAATTGATTCGGTTCAAGTCTGTTCCTTATGTTGAGTTTGAGATTGATGCGTTCAACCAAGTTGCCCGCCATCGCATCGTAGACTTTGTCGTTGAGCGTGGCTCGATGAGCTTCCATCATCCGCTCCATTACACACTGTCCTGGCTCTTAGAATGCGGTCGGACAATGCCCGCGGAAACAGTAAGGGAGCTGCTGCTACGAGGGGCTGAAATGTCGAAGCAAAAGTTTATTCTTACGCCCGCTCAGGGTTTCGAGCCCGAGGAAATCATGCTTGCAATGTTCGATTACCCATTGCGAGTTTGTGCATGGCTTGCCCAGTTAAAAGCAGGTATGTGGGTTCGAAACGGCCTGAGCCTTCGTCATCAAATGGGTCAATATCGCTCGGTGACGTCTCGCGATGTATCATACTATCGAAACATCTTCATGATCCAGGCGGCAATGGTTGTTTGCGATCCAAGCCGATTTCTAGCTACAGTCTCCGACAGGTTTGGAATGACGGATTGGATGAAGGGAGGATATCTCGCGCGCCCGGGCTATGATGACCTTCAGCATGTTGATGTCGCTGAGGAATTCATCCACCTCTTGATAATGCTGGTTACAGAACGTACAGCGCTGATCCCACTTGATGACGAGGCCATGATCCAGCGTGATATTATCAGAAGGGACATTGCTCATGCACTATGCTTTAAACCTCTTTCGTATTCGGAATTGCTGAGTCGTGTGAGCGAGAAAGTATCCGACTCGGAAGACTTCCAGGAAGCTCTTGGAGAGGTTGCGACCTTCAGACCACCGGATGGTTTGAATGACACCGGTATTTTCGAGTTGAAGCAAGATTATATTGACTACATAGACCCGTACGCTGCACATTACAGCAAGAATCAGCGAGAAGAAGCGGAAAACATTTACAAGCAATGGATAGCGAAGCAAACTGGCAAGAAGGTCGCCGACATTGTTTTTGAGCCTAAACTGAAACCAATTCCGGAGGGTTTGTTCGCCAACATCAGCCAGTTCACTCAGACGCCCTTGTTCGCCCAGATTATTCACCACTGCCTCGAATATTGTTTGATGTTCAAGTTATGCAGCCCTAGTGTTACTGCGACTAGAGTGGAAACTCTGCTCCATATGGTTCTACATGCTATGCTTCTGGCAGTGGTCGAAGACACTGTTGGGGAAGCAAATGGCTGCAATGATAATGCAGTCAAATCTTTTGTTTCGCATGCACTTTGTAGGACTAAGCCTACACAACTTGGTGATTTGACTATCGTTGGCCTGCTGCAACACGTCTCCACTGTTCCCGAATTTGAGTCTTGTGGACCAAAGATCTGTCATATCCTCAAACGACTTTGGCAAAAGCGGCCGAAAACTTATGCTGCTGCAACTGAAGGTCTCAAGTTCCCCTACGATAAAATTGAATCCCCGTCGCCCGCGCCTGGTGCAGAAAACGAGCTGGAGCTGAAAAAGAAACGAGCACTTGATAGGCAAGCGAAAATCATGGCTCAATTCCAGCAACAACAGAAAAACTTCTTAAGTACTCAAGGTGGGATTGACTGGGGCGATGAGGATATGACCACCGACGACGAAGAGTTAATGCCTAGCGCCACGGAAAAGAAACTCTGGAAGTACCCGACTGGAAACTGTATCTTGTGCCAGGAAGAGACCAATGATTCAAGGCTATATGGAACATTCGCCCTTATGACTGATAGTATGATGTTCAGGCAAACCGACTTGGGCGACCCGGGCTACGTGAGAGAAGCACTGAATTGTCCATCAAGCTTGGATAGATCCGCCGAAGCTATCCGCCCCTTTGGTGTTGCGAGTGAAAATCGCGAAAGGGTACGCCGGTTGGATTCGACGGGAGGAGAGGTGATTTCTGAAAAGCAGGGCCTCGGCAGAGGCTTCTCCCCGGATCATGTCGCCAAAGCGCCCACCATGACCGGGTGCGGTCATATAATGCACTACTCCTGCTTTGAAACTTATTGCAGTGCAACTCATAGGCGCCACAATCACCAGGTTGCTCGCAATCATCCTGAGCGGCTGACACTTAAGGAGTTTGTATGTCCTCTTTGCAAAGCACTCGGAAATGCCTTTTTGCCAATAATCTGGAAGGGCAAAGAAGAGTCCTACCCGAGTGTGCTGGTGACAAACGAGGAGTTTGATGAATTCCTGGACGGAAAGCTCATCCAGTCTGTCTCTCGATTCCGAAATCATGCTTTGATCATGGAGAGTGACAAGCTCCATACTTCTGGCTATCAAAATTTCTTTGTTGATTATATTTCCAAAAACGTTATATCTGCACTGTCGAACAAAGTCGAACAGCTCGTCACACCGCCTCCGTCGTTATCGCTTGGACCACCTCCTAGACTGTCCATGCCCGGGTTGTTCCCTCCTGGGGATGACATACCAATTATGAGCCCTCAGCACCAAATTTCCCTTTTGAACGAGTCTCCAGTCTCCGAGTTAGTGGCTGTGTATAGGAGACTGCGCGAGACCATGCGTACGAACTCGATTCCATCTCGTTTCGGATATCAACAGAGCACAATTACTTCCGACGATTTGATCAACACAGATAGCCTGATCAAGACCTTTGGAGCGTCTATATCTATTGCCGAAATCGCGCAACGTGGTGTTGCGTGTGAACCAGGCTCGACCCTACTTAATACTGTTCCCCAGATCACATTGAACCACCTCCGCATCCTCTCTGCGACTGCACTCTCCTATGCTGCGATAGGCGGTCTACACAATACTGCTGCAAATAAAACGGTTTACGAATTCCGTGATATGCATCGTCGGAAGCTGTGTCAGCTTTTCCTTGGGCACCGTGGAATCTCGGGGCTTGCCAGTCTTGCTAATGAAAACAGGGCCATTGAACCCTTATTTGCGTTGGATACCTTTGTGTTCCTTGCCGAGTGCTCGCTATGTCTAGTTCCGGTTCTTAATATTGACGTCCTTCACATTATCAATGTTTGCTACGTCGCCGAAATTGTCAAGACGCTGCTGGGTTTTATTCTTCGCCCTGAAACACTGACGCAGGAGTTGGTCAGACATGAGCCTGAGTCTGAGACTGAGCAAGAGGAGCCCGCCTGTCCGCAATTCAATGATGTTAAAGGCTTCTTCGATTGGATTGTCGCAACTTATCGAGCCTCAGCCCCGCAAGACGATCCCATAATGCTGACCGAAAACAGCCTTCTTGCTACGGACGACGTCCCAGAACATACTTTGAGCGCACTCAAGCGACTTGCAACCACATACTCTCTCCCCTTCCTTCGCAAGGCTGTCATCTTGCTTCACGTCCAATATGGTGTCGAGTTCCCTAATACAGGAGTCGACTGTGCTGATTTATCGGAGGCTGATCGCCTGACCAGCCTTTTACGCTTACCGTCGATCGACCAGATATTCAGTTCATTTGCAGGAGACCACAAGCGAAACCCCATGGACTCACTTGCCTCTGGATGGATCGCTCACTGGAATGCGTCTCGAGTCGAACCAAAGGCCGATACCGGTCGTCCGCTGGCGCCCACCCTTCCTCATCCAGGAATCTTTGAACTGGTAGGGTTACCAAAACACTACGATACCTTGTTTGACGAGGCCAATCAACGTCGCTGTCCGACAACTGGAAAGGAGCTGACTGATCCGACTATCTGCCTGTTCTGCGGCGAAATTTTTTGCGCACAAGCGTTTTGTTGCATGTATCAGTCCAAGCTGGGTGGTTGTAACCGCCATGTGCAAAAGTGAGTAATCTTTCAGTGTTCCAATCCCAAATTTTATGGTTTGCTAACAATATCTTCTCCACAGATGTGGGCTTAACATGGGAATATTCCTCAACATCCGCAAATGCGCTGTACTGTTTTTGCATAACAAGCATGGTTGTTGGCATTACGCGCCCTATCTCGATATTCACGGGGAAGTGGACCTCGGCTTCAGGCATCATCGTCCACTGATCCTGAATCAAAAACGCTACGACCGGCTGATCCGCGATGTCTGGCTCACGAACGGAATCCCTGCAGCTGTCAGTCGCAAACTGGAGTCGGAAATCAACAATGGTGGGTGGGAGACTCAGTGAATTCTGTTTTCCGTACGGATAAAGAAGATGATTGGAGTGAGGACTTTCATGTTGCTTCATGTTGCTCAAGGCATCTTTGTTTGATATTTGATGGTTTCTCTTGATACTGATGACTCGCGGACACGCATAGATGACGGTGTTCAGGGAGGGTTTTTGCGAAAAATCTGGGTTACAATCAAACTTACTAGTAGCTAGGAAAATCTCCTGATTACGGAGTAGTGCCACGCAATTGAATACATTTTGAGCAATATCAATCAAAGTATGAGCCCCAAACGACGTCCTAGAGCGTATGAGTCGAAACCAGAAACCCTTCTTTTACGTCTTGCTAAGCTGCAGCAACGACGCCCCTATATTGAAACTCTTCATTGGTCTTCCGAGACTCAGATAACCACAACCCCTCATGAGGAAGAAGCGAGCTCTTAACCACTAGGCTAAGAGAGAATATCCTCTAATGACTTTGGGCATCAACTAGAAGGGCTCAGCAGTTCAGAGAGTATCAAACCTGGCATTTCAGAGTCCACGCCAGAACCGCACGATCTCAAGTGCTTCCTGACGGCTGAATGATGATACCTCATCCTCTGATTAATTCTCCCTTGTTGTTATCAGTTGCATTCATCTCGTCGACAGTGCGAAGCTGGTCGTGTTCCGTTGCCTGCCCCAGCCGTTCCTTTTTGCTTAGCATCTCGATAATTAAACTCTCTTGAATCTGCTGTTTGTCCTATCGACCTAGGTATTAGTTAAGTTTGATATAGTTGCATGGTTGTCACGCAGCGCGAAATGGCCCAAGAGCAAGGCCTCGAAATCATTCCTACAGATTAACTTGGATCTGTGTCTAGTTAGTTAAATTAGTTGCACGGAGCCTAATGGATATGTCGCCCTGACGTGCCCTAACCTGCAGCCGAACAGTTGTCGGTGCGTGTAGGTTAACTAGGGATTCGTTGAGTCAGGAATCCCGTTGCAACAAGGTTGCAAGATGGTTGCACGGGCCTACGAAATTCCGCGCTGATGATCCAGGTTATCAAGCTTCAAGCTGCCCGAACTGCGGCGGAGGAGCACGCATCTCCGCGACTAATCTTCAATCCAATCTCGCACCATGAATAACGAGCAGTTTCGACGACTGCTACTTGACAATGCAGCTGCAGCCTCAGCAGACAAATCATCGGTTTCGCGTCGTCGCAACGATGGCAGCCCCAGCGGAACGAGCCCCAAACCAGCGGCCCTGGGATCAAAGATGCGGTCAAGTATTCCGATGACACCGTATGTAATTCTCTCCCAGCCATCTTTTGGTCTTTTCTATCCGGACTCTGCGCCAGGTTACTAATCTCGGCCCTTTTTTGCGTGTGTTACATAGTCGCACCGTCACTGGCGTGAACTTTGCCCGCCAGCTCGCCGAATTTCGACGCGACGGCCAGCCGCCACCGGCAAAGAAGTTCAGATCCTCAGCGCCCAAGGGCTCAAAGTACACTGGAGACTACCAAGATCGCACGCTACTGCGCCGACAAGTGGATGAAGAGGACGATGCAGGTCCTGCGGGTGATGACTCGCGCGCGAAACGGGTGCAGGCGTTGGAGGAGATGGTGAAACTGGGCCAGATTGATCAGGCTACGTTTGAGAAGCTGAGAGAGGAGATTGGGGTGGGAGGGGATGTGGGGACTACGCATCTTGTCAAGGGTCTGGATCGGAAGTTGTTGGAGAGAGTGAAGGCGGGAGAGGATGTTGTGGCGCCTGCGGTTACTGACGAAGATCAGGAGGATGGGGGGAATGTGGATGATGAGTTTGATCGACTGCTGGAAGAGAAGGAGAAGGATGCGGTGCCGGTTGCGAAGAAAGAAGAGAAAGTGAAGAAAGGAGCTATGGCGCCGCCGACTAAGAGGATGACGAGAGACGAGATTCTAAGGCAGCTCAAGGCAAGCCGGGCCGCTGGCACGTCGATGTCATTGACTCAAGAACCCCCTCCGTCGACGCTTGGTGAGAAATTTAAGAAAATCGGAGCGAGTGACCAAAAGAAGCGGTGGATCGAAACCGATGAGAATGGACGCCGGAAGGAAATTCTGCTCGTGACTGACTCGGACGGAAAGACCAAGAGAAAGGTACGGTGGTTGGATAAATTTGATGCGAAGAAAGGGGACTTGCTGGCCGTGGACAAAAGTGCTAAGCCGCTGGGGATGGAGGTCCCGGCAGAGGTTCTGGCCCGAGCCAGTGCCAGTGCCGTGGAGGAACAAGAGGACGATGATATTTTCGAGGGAGTCGGTGCTGAATATAACCCTCTTGCCGACCTTGATGATGGTGAAACCTCGTCAGACAGCGAGGAAGGTGAAGAAAAGGAAAACACCGAGAAAGAGAAGGCTGTCACGCCAACAGCGGAGCGTTCTGCTGAAAAGGATGCAGCCCAACCGCCAGCTCCTCGAAATTACTTCTCTACAGGCACTACGGCGGATACCTCTGAGGCCAAATCATCACATCCCTTGACCGCTGACCCTACCATTCTCGCGGCTCTCAAACGTGCAGCGACCATCCGCCAACGCTCCCCGCCGGCTGAGGGGATGGGAGAGGAAGAACAAGTTGATGAAGGGGCTGCATTGCGGCGCAAGAAATTCTTAGAGGAAGCCAAGCGACGCGAAAGGGATGATGCGATGGATCTCGACCTGGGCTTTGGGGAGAGCAGGTTTGGGGATGATGATGATGAGGAGGAGGAAGTGTGGGAAGAGCGTGGTGGGAATAAGCGGAAACGTGGGCCGAAGAAGAAGAAGGGCAATAAAGACAGCGCCAGCGACGTGATGAAAGTATTGGAAGGTAGGAAAAAAGCAGGCGAGAAGCAGTGACGGCATTCTCGAAGCTGGGAAGCTAGAACGACTTGCTGATGCACTTTTTCATACTCTACAGAAGTGCTGTTGCAGAAAGGAGCGTTCTATCATTCGATTGATGCCCTTGACCGTTTCAACAGGCTGTGATATACACCGTACAACAGCGGCAGTTCTCTCATTCGCCAAACCTTTGAGAGTACGTACACTCATAATTACCTCTCTCTTTTCAGCCGGAGTTTCATTTAGTTGCGAGTGGTCCCAGGAATCAACGATACGGATTGGCAGATGGTAGGCAAAATGCCGGCGGAATGAAGATTTGCCGTGGGTATGGTCAGGGCCAGCAGGACAGCCAAGAGCAGCGGAGCACAACACTGAGCCAACAGTGAACAGAGGTGCTGATATCCGCGGTGCTCTCCAGACATCCATCAAGTCGTGTCCGTGGAAATCGTAGAAGGTCGGGGACGGCGGCCAACAGGATCAGTAAGAAGCCAGTTACACTGTATAACTATACGGAGCATGGGAATCAACCGAGTCTTGCCGGAATGGCGCGTGCAAGTTGTGGGCGAAGACTCCACGATGCCCCCTTGGCGATAACGCGCGCATCACGCGAAGAGACTCAGTTTTCCGTTCAATCCACACGATCCGTATATCTCGTCGTCTCTGTCTCGGTTCGACATCGAAAGGTCGCCGGAACGCACCCAGTGGAGAGGCCCGGCCGGGCTAGCGCAGCCCTACTTTGTATAAGCTTTGCAGGGCGTGCGGTCTCGACCTCGCATCACAAACACGATACGGACACCAGTCGATCACGCCGTGTTGGCTTCATTCACAGTCCGCGGTGCATTATCACTCTGAAGAGACAATGATCAGTTTTACCATCTTCGTGAGCGTCCGCTACGCCCCGTCAACAAACAAACGGGCATCCGTGGCATCGCTTCAGCGTCTCCCATGGACAACCAGTGGCGTTCTGGGAAACGAACCATGGATTGTGAGGCTGACGTCCAATCAGCTTGGCTGAGCGCCCTTTTCCGCCGGGAAGAACCAATGGTGCAGCCGGAGTAATAATGTTTCTGGCCAGGAACCAAAGCCAAAATGCCCAAAAGCAAACGTGAAACGCGGCCTTTGTGACACAGATTCTGCGGGCTTGGGGAACGCCCCAATGGACTGCACGCGGGCCCTGGGCGGGTACAGACACTCACAATCGAATGGACCGCAGGGATCTTTCCATGGTTCTTGTCGCCCAAATGCCTTGATCGAATGCCGGCCAGAGAGGATAACAGCGGGAAGTCGTCTTCTGTTGAACGTGCTAGGTGATGAATCACCATCGAACAAGTCGTCGACACGAGAAAGGTACAGGATGTATGCTCTTGACCGCATCGCCAATGGCATTGGCATGGGGAGGAACCAGTGGTGGGCGGTGGACAGATGGCTGCTCCCAGCACCACGCAGCAGGTCCACTGGTGCCTGAACAAGGATTAGTGCTCGTGTTGAATCATGGAGCTGCCCGTGCCTCCGGTTTCGAAGCGCCCAGGTGTTTCAACGCTCCACCATGTTGGACTCGCCAAATCCGCTGGCGGTTCTAGACGATCTCAGCAATGGTCGACGACGGTCCACCGCTCATTCCTGCAGCCCTCCATCGGCGCGAAGGCTCAGAGGGACGCGGTGCTGCAAAGTTATAAATATGTGCTGGCCTGTCCTCCCTTCGTTCCGCTTTCCTCTCCCTCTGTTGCATCTGTTCCACCCCTCTCCCCTTCCTCTCCCTTTTTTGTCCATACTATTCATTCCTTGTCTTAGCTTCTGGGAAGCGCAGCATTCTTTTACTGCTCCCTTCAAGCTATTCATTCTTTAAACCACGTCGCCGACTCCTCTAAGTCGGTCATTCTTTTTCTCCCAGGTTGATTCTGGTTGAGCTTTTATACATCTTCGCCGAGTACATTTTTTTTCCGTGCAGACCGCGTCTGAAACCAAAGAACAGAAATCAATACCTTCTTTCTCTGCAAATATGGTGTCTTTCAAGCTCTCTGTCATTGCCAGCATGCTGGCCGCTACCGCCTTCGCTGCGCCAGTCCAACAGGGCCAATCTCCATCGGGCAAGCGAGGTCTCCCCTACAACGACCCCAACGCCCTCAAGCCCTTCCAGGGCTCCGCCGCTAGCTCCTGGACCTACAACTGGGGGTCAAACCCCGACGGTGGTTCCGGATCCGAATACGTCCCCATGCTCTGGGGCCCCAAGTTCTTCGACAGCTGGGACTCCTCGTCCGTTCTCTCTTCAACTGGCTGCAAGAACCTTCTTGGCTTCAATGAGCCCGACCACGGCGAGCAAGCCTTCATGGAGCCACACTCCGCCGTCGAGGCATTCAAGAAATACCTCAAGCCGCTCTCTGGCAAAGTCAACCTTGGTTCCCCCGGCGTCACCAACGGCGGCGGCAACATGGGTCTCACCTGGATGAAATCCTTCCTCGACGGCTGCGCTGGCGACTGCGGCATCAACTTCCTCGCCGTGCACTGGTACAGCCCCGCCGTCGAAGTCGAGGGATTCAAGCGACACATCTCCGACGCCATCGACCTCGCCAAGAGCCACGGCATCGACAAGATCTGGCTCACCGAGTTCCAGGGTCTGGGCGACGAACACGCCCAAGCCGAGTTCATCAAGCAGGTGGTGCCCTGGCTCGATGCCAACCCCGGCGTCGCTCGGTACTCTTACTTCATGGCCGACAACATGGTCTCCAACGGCCAGCTCAACACTGTTGGACAGGCCTATGCGTATGCTTAAAAAGTTCTTGCTTTGTTTTCGGATTGAAATATTTTACTTCTTTTCTCCTGTTGAGGGACTACGGGGATGCTTTTTTGGGTCGCTGCGGACTTGCTCCGTTATGATTGATGGCCGTTTTATGTATTTAGACTCTGAATTATGAATTTTGGCTTACCAGCCTCACGGTGAACACGCCTTTGGCGTTTACCAAAAAAAGAAATCACACAACGTTCATGACATTGGATATACGGAGTACTGTTGATCTCGCTGTTCAAGGCACCCAGGACAAATCAATATGCCAATTCATAAGATATTTAGATATGTCCGGAGTAATTCCTTCTATATGCAACTACCCATATGCAAAGACCGCAGACCGTGAGCCGAAACCAATCCCATGCAAACCGTTCATGCAGACTCGGTGTTCAAACTAGTATCATAAAAAGGAGGAAGTGCAGTCACTATAGAATATCGCATCAAACTCAACCCATGGGGATGTCACCATCAGCGTCAACCGCAGGCAGTTTATCCGGGTATTCTGGATTCTTCGATGGTTCTCGAGTTTCCTGAATCGTCTCCTCGCCTTCATGCTGTTCTTCCTGGTTGTCTTCGGGTAGCTCTTCAACCATGCCCTCGTCTCGAGGTTGTTCGGCGTCACCTTCAATCGTCTCCTCGCCCTCAGGCCGATCCTCTTCCTGATCCTGATCCTGTTCACCTTCCACCATCTCCTCCTCTTCCCAGATCCGAACAGTCTTATCCATCCCACAACTAACGATCAACCGCTTCCCCCCCACACAGCAAGCATCCGCACCCAGAACCACATCGGTATGTCCCTCCAGCCTCTGCAGTATCTTCTTACTCACCACATCCCAACACACCACCGCCCCATCCTCACTCCCACTAAACGCAAACGCCAACGGCGGCCCACCAGGCGCACTGTACGTCCCAAATCCACCGGATATGCTATACTTTTCATTCTTATGACCCTGATACGTCTTCACACACCGACCCTCCACATAGTTCCATAGTCGGACACACCCATCCAGACTCCACGCGAGCACAAACTTGCCGTTTGGAGAAAACTTGACGCCCGTCACGGGCGGGTTGTCCTCGTGCACTAGGGTGCGCAGGCACTGGCCCGTGGCGGTGTCCCAGATGCGGACCAGGCCGTCGCTGGCGCAGGAGACGAGTAGCGTGCCGTCGCGGATCACGTCGATGCCGGCGACGGGATCGGAGTGCGCGGGGAGAGAGCGCATGACGTGCGCGGAGCGGACGTCCCAGAGGAACACGGCTTCGTCGTAGGAGCCGCTGACGAGCATGTTGCCTTGGGGGGAGAAGGCGATGGAGTAGACGTAGTTGTGGTGGCCGAGGAAGGGTGTGGGGTGTTGTTTTCCCTGTGAGGATTGGATGCATGTTAGTTTCTGTGTTGGTTATTAGGTTGTTGATTGGGGATCTCGTACTGTCAGGACGTTCCAGAGTCGAATGGACTTGTCGTCGGAGCCTGAGGCGATGAAGGTCCCGTCAGGGCTCCAAGACAGTGTCGATATCCCCCCCAGATGTCCTTCAAATGTGTGTATGAGCTTGCCCGTGGAAGAGTTCCAGACTCGTATTGTCGCATCCGCAGCTATTTTCCATTAGACACGCCCCGATTAAACAATCGCAAAAGCAATAGGGACTTTGTGCTTACAGCAACTGGCAATCATCGACCCATTTGGACTAAACTGAACCGCCGCAACCCCCCTCTGATGCCCTCTCAGCACCAGCTTCTCCTTGTAATGTAGTCTCTCTGGTTTCGGCGGCGGCGGCGGCGGTGGAGGAGTCGGTGTGCGCAGCCGCACCGGTCGCTCAGTCTCTTTGCCGTCGCCCATGGAATCATCTTCGTCGGAGACATCCTCGCTGCTATCTTCCACCTCGTCCTCGTCGTCGTTGTCTTCTCCATCATCATCGCGTCGCCTCCTACCTGACCTCTCTGACCTGTCTGACCTATCGTCACTCTCGCGAGACGTCGACCGCACGCCACGCCGCGCCGCCGCGCTCTGTCTCCGCCAATACGTCTGGTGATGATGGTCGACGGCCAGTTCATCGGGGCTCTCCGAGTCGTCGCTGTGCATAGCCTTGACCTTGATCTTGCGCGGTGTCGGCTTAAACGACGACGCTGGTCGGGGCGACTGGTACGTGGTCCTCACCTGCTTGAGCCAGCTTGCCCGGCGCCGCTCGACATCTGAATTGGCCCCGAGCTCGTCAGACGAGGATTCCTGCGAGTGTGAGCCGTTCGCGTCGAGGCGGCGTCTCTTGGATGGATGTGCGGTGTCGGTCATGGCTGCCACTCTCCCCCGGGCTTGCTCGCGAGGACTGAGCTTGGATGCAGTATCGCGAGTGACGGACAGCGGGCGAGCGTGGTGGTCGAACTGTTCAGCAGCGTTTTGGCCGTCGCCCGCGAAGTGTTCGAGATAGAGACCGCTGGCCAATCAGAGCGCGTGATTTGGGGCGGTGGGCGAGGGCAGAATATCCTCTTTTTTCGCAGCCAAAAAACGCTTCAAAAGACAAACGCAGACAGAGACACACAACCGATATTCTGAGTATTGCTCTACTGATATAGCGATAGATTGACTCCCTCTACGACTGTCCAGTTGACAGTTGCTGCCCTCGATCGGGATGTTCTCCCCCCACCACGGCGACGACGTGCCCCGGACCATCAGCATCCTGACTCTCAACTGCTGGGGCCTCAAGTATATCTCCAAATACCGCAGAGACCGTCTCTTGGAGATCGGAAAACGGCTCGCAAGCCTTGATCCCGCACCCGAGATCGTTGGGCTGCAAGAATGCTGGACGCAGGAGGACTACAACAACATCCGCAAGGAGACACGACACATCCTCCCCTACGGCAAGTTCTACTTTAGCGGCATCTTCGGCGGCGGTCTCGCGATCCTGTCGAAATGGCCCATCGAGGAGAGCAGGATGTTTGCGTATCCGCTCAACGGCCGGCCAACAGCCTTCTTTCGCGGCGACTGGTTCGTCGGCAAGGGAGTTGCCTGCGCCAGGATCCGAATCGGTCCCGGCCCCAGCGATATCGCACAGGTGTTTTGCACGCATCTGCACGCACCGTATGAGCGAGAACCGAACGATTCGTACATCTGCCATCGGACGGCGCAGGCGTGGGAGATTGCAAAGTTGATGCGTGGTGCGGCGGAGCAGGGCCACCTGGTGATCGGACTGGGCGATTTCAACATGCTCCCGTTGTCGCTTGCGCATCGGATCATCACGACCCACGCGCCGGTGCAGGATGTATGGCGCCATCTGCATCCCGACTCGTCGCTGGGTGCTGCGATCGATGAGGTCGAACGGGTGCGGAACAGACCGGTGCCGTCTGCAGAATACAATCTCGTCGAGAACGGTGTTACGTGTGATGGGCCGTTCAACACATGGCGCTGGAATAAAGGACAGCAAAAGCGACTGTTGACAGAAGGCCACATTGAGCCTGACGGGAGACTACCCGACCCGTTGGGCAAACGCCTGGATTACATCTTTGTCGGCGACGGCAGTGCCAACTGGCAATCCCAAACCTCATACCCAGCATCATCCCGAACCCTCGCTCCCTCCTCTCACTGGAAATGGACCATCGAAACCGCCCGCGTCGGCATGACTAAACGCCACCCAACCCTCCACTGCTCGCTCAGCGATCACTTCGCCGTCGAAGCCGTCATCACGCGCGACACATTCAGCGGCGAGACATCGTCCCAAGAAGAGAGCACGCCCTTCCTCCCGATCCAAAAGCAAGAATCTGCCCATCAAGAACCTCGCCCGTCCTCCGCCGCCGTAACCACCATCACAAACGCCACCACGCTCCCCAAGCCAGCGACACCCGCCGCGGCCCCCGAGGATATGTATGACCAGATCCTGAAGATGGTACACATGTACAACCTGCGAGAACGCTTCCAGCGTCGTGCGCGCGTGAGTCACTTTGTCGCGTCGTTGGGCGTCTCGATATGTTGCCTGGTAGGCATCTGGTGGTCTCCGCGTGCGTTTGTGTCGTTTATACTGTGTCTTGTGAGCACGTTGAGTTTTGCGGCGGGTGTGCTCGATGGGTTGATTGGCGGGCTGTTTGTGAGCAGCGAGTTGAGGGCGCTGAAGGAGTTTGAGTGGGAGATTCGAAATGCGAAACGGATGGCGTTGGGGATGGGGTTGGATATTGAGCAGGATCTGGGGCAGTTGGGCAAGAGTTCGAATGTTGTTTGATTCTTTGGAAGACGTTGCTGCGGTTATCTATTATCCATGGTGGCATTTTGATGATTTTGAATGGCATGGAGGGCGTTTTGAGTGTTTCACTCTTCAGCATATGGGTTGGTGAGGATGCGAAGCGAAGGATGTTATTGATTTTTGCTATGAATATCCTTACAAGTGAGTGTATAGCTGCGGATACAGCTTAAGTACAGACAGTATATAATACCGAGATGAACCTTGTTTCTTTTTACGGACTGACACCCGTTCAAGGGGCACACTCCTTCTTGCGCTGCTCAAAGACATCCAATGCCACCTCAGCAGCCTTGACACCACTGAGCATCATGGCAGAGAAGATGGGGCCCATGCGGTGCCAGCCATCAATCTCACTAAGCTCCATTCCACCGATGATCAACCCCTTGGTGACCTCACGGGTGTTCTTGACAATCGCCTCCTCGGCCGAGTTCATGTCCAGACCACGCATGCCACCAAGCTTCTCGATGGCAGACATGGACACGAGACGCTTCGCGCAGAACGCGCCAAAGGGGCCGTCGTGACCCGTGGTGCTGATGACGAGGGGAGCATTGATGGTGTTGGGGTCCATGCACGAGTGGTCGTCGTGGTGCTGGGTGACCAGGGTCCAGTTGGTCACGACACCGGCGATGCGCAGGCCGCCGTTGGGCTCGGGCCGGGTGACGAGGTCCTCGACGCAGGTGGCGTTGAAGAGCTTGATGTTGGGGAATGAAAGGACCTTGGACAGGAGGGTCGAGGTGAAGAGCGAGGCGTGCTTGATCACGACGACGTTGGGGTTGGAGGGCTCGTCTTCGTATGGGACGCCGATGTCGTCGAGGAACTTGTCGGCGGGTCGGCGGAGGACCATGGCCGAGAAGAGTTGGCCGCCGAGCCAGGCACCACCGCCTATATATCGTTTGTTAGTTTCGTTCAGGGAGACTGGCAGGGCAGAGTTAAGTTCCTTACCGGGAGAGACGGAAGCCTCGATGAGAGCAATCTTCAGGTCCGGACGGGCTTTGGCGAGGACATATGCAGTGCTGAGACCGCATGATCCAGCACCGACGATGACAATGTCACTCTCAGCGTAGGTGTCCAAGTCATTGAAGTACCGTCTGGTCATGGCACGGGAGACCTGGCTCTCGCGGATGGGACCAAACTTGAATGTGTCCCATTTCCCAGCGAACTCTCTCAAGATGGCGCAGTCACCTGTATTCTGTGCATTCTGGGTCTCCGTCTCCTGTCCCACCACCACTCTGGTGTGAGTTGGGAGCGTGACGGTTTCAGTGATGGTCGACATTATGGCGGACTATATTTGGTCAGAATACCACGGAAGAAAGGGGGGAGATGGGAAGGGGGAAGAGGGAACGCATGATCCTTTCGCTGGTATTATCCAGATCAAGTTCTAACCGTATAATTTCAGACCGATCAACAGAGCCCGCCCAGCAGGAGTTGCATCTCTCTCTATACATCATGTTTCTTTTATATAGAGAGTTGGATGCGACTCCGACGGCTGAGCAGGATGGAGATCGGACACCGGCTCATGCACAAGATTGATTCCTTGAGATACCTTGACCATGTATGGATGTTACTCCCAGCGATTGGGCTCTGTTGCGCTCCATCTTTGCGAGAGAGATGTACCAAGCGAGGAATCGTGTTTTGCTATCTCAAAAGTCAGCTCAAATGCCCCTCCATGTGCGGGGGAGAGGGAGATATCTGTCTCTCTGAGCGAGACAACCCACGAGGGCCAGTCTAGTTACCTGAAATGATATTCGTTGACTCTGAAATAGGTCTTTCAATTCTTCAGTATCACAGCAGTAAGGCTCGTGGAATTGAAAAAGAGGAATCAGGCGTGAGGTGGGATTGTGTGCGGTTTTATACTTCTCGCGATCCTTGTTTGAACCCATTTCAACAGCAACAATAAATCACTCGCTTGGGCTAATGAGGGGCAACAAAACGCTGTTTGAGCATCGAACTCGCTCTAGTTCTCCATCCCGGCTCCATCACGGCGTCATTAAAGCCTCAGTCTCCACGGCCAGCGCTCGTCTCGCTGGGATCTGGACTTTGCTTTGCCCTTTGGCCGCGATCTGATTCGCGATTTGCAGATTTGATCCCGGCATTATCATCACCCCGCTATGGAATACACGCTGTGCAGCTCGGATAAGATATCCCGGCTCGTCACGGCTAAGAGGACTGCTGGGGGTTGACGCGGAGGATATGCTGCTGTTGCTGGGATGTGAGTCACTTCGCTGACTTCAGTGAAGTAGTTGTATCAGGAGACTGACTGTCATTAGAGGTCTAGGAACAATCATGATTGCTCTTGAGTGATTCCACCAGAAAGATATGACACTGAGGACGTCCGCAGAGGAAGTCTGTGAAGGCTAGTGTTCAATATCAATACTCAATTGAATATACCTGGTTGTTCTTTGCAGTCACTGCAGTGAATGACCCTGAGCCTTCAAGAACTGAAGCATTAACATAGTGATACCAATTCGTCACTTGCCCATGGCACATAAATGCCCGTCTTCTTACTTGCAAAGACCATCTTTCTTTGCAACATCCTATCGACCTTTCCCACAGTTCTAGCAAAGAAACCAAGAAAGCCCACTCACTTTCCACCAGGTTGAATTGATAGTACTGACATCAAACATGGCTGACACCCGGGATACCCTAGCCGACGAACATCACGACATTCCAAACGCAGGTCCTAGTACCGCTGACGACGAAGAATCCATTCTGCGCGAACTGAATGCTGCCCTAGAAGCCAACCCAGAACTTCGAGCTCCAGCTTCCCAGCCCGCCGAAGGAGAATGGGAAGACTTTGAGCGTCTACTTGCCGAGAACCCTGAGCTGGCCGCTCCAGTAGCAGTGGGTTCAGGCACCAAAGAATACTACAAGTCCAAGTATCAGTGGGAGTGTGGTCACGAAGGCGAGGAAACCCAAACCGATATTGAGCGAGACCCTAAAGATGGAACTCCCGCAGTGCTGGTCAATGAAGTGAGAGGGATCTGTGAAAGTTGTATGGCGAAATGGCTCAAGTTGGAGGACGCTGCCCCGAGTGCTGGGAATATGGGTCTTGGACGAAGCTCAAGTGGTCCTGCTGGTCCACCTGCATACGATCAAGCACAGACTGCCCACGAACCTGAAGTGGATGAAGACGACGACGATAATGTTGAAGAGGAGAAACGCCCTCATGGAGTGTTCGATGTGGATGATGGTCCTGGCAAGGGTAAAACCGTCCCAGGCCAGGCTCCCCGATATTTCAATGAACCGGACAGCGACGACTCATCTTTGTATTCTGATCCAGGTGATCCTAATGACCATTTACCAGGTTCACGCGCACACCCTCCAGGAAAACCGTTTGCAAATAATGACGGCGACGATGATGGCCTTGTGCCTGTTCCTCTTCATGTACGCCGGCCGGAAGATGGTAGTAACCAGGATGTCAGCAGGCCCAATATCCCACCACATTTTCGCATTCCAAACTTCATCTCCGATGACGAGGACGATGATGATGTTCCTCCACCTCCAGCTGGTGCCCGTGCTGGGGGGCCAAACAACGGTCCTGAGCCGCCTCGCTATTAAGTATAGTGATATCAAATCCGTGCTTGTTCAGCAGATATGATCTTTCTGGGTATCCAAAACCTCTCACCTCCAAGGCTCTTCTGAAATGCTCCATGTGGCCGGATTGTGATGCTTCTTTTTGTGACCTCTTTGCGGGTGCTTTACCTGCTTATTTCGCGGTATACCAAGCTTTCTTATCATCTCCCTTCCATTGCGTGTAGTATATGGGTTTATATGATAGGTAGTACCTGGTCAATTCCATGAATTTACTTACCAGCCGTACCATAGAAAGATAGTACCCAGCATATTGCAGTTCATTACCTGAATCATCTACTTCTTAAAGCAAACGTCAACCTTTAAACCCCAACCTTCAGCCAATGGGTCTGCCTTATCCGCAACCGTGATCCAGTTCTTTTTCTTTCCAGCCTTCTCGATATCTTCCCTTAGATCATCTAGCCAGGTATGGTTGATACCAAGGTCTTTGCATAAAATTGTGCTTAAACTAATATGAGTCTTGCCCTTTTTCCCTTTGCTCCACCCAGCTTGGAAATCGACCCGTGGGTTGCCGCCCCTGATAAGTCCGCTAGGATATACCTTGCCCACGAATTTGGCAACTCTCCCGAGATATTGACACCACCATGCCTCTTCCACAGCTACGATCTGACGGAGACGTTGTAGGAACGACTGGTCTGCTGGCGAGAGATCGCCGTGCCAACGTTCATAAAGCAGGAGCGCGATTAGGGCACGGTCAGGGTGAGACACGCCATGTGCAGATGCAAGTAAACCTGCCGTGGTCGAATGGAGCGCCACACCGGCACGGGATTCCTTTGAAACCGAGGAGTGCGCAAACATGGAATTAGCCAAAGCGGAAAGAAGGCTTGGTGTGAATGATCTGGGAACAAATGCAGACTTGTCTCCTGAGAAGCCATGAGGCAAGGCCCTGCCTAGCAGCAAAGAGAGTTCAGAAGCAGACTGTGTTTGGTAAGGGGTCGTGGCCACGACGAGAGGGGGTTGGACACGGATATCATGCGATAACGTTTTGAATAAAAATCCTTCACGCACACCACCCTGGCAAAACCGGATGGTTTTGATGCTAGGTATGGCTTTTAGAAGAGATTTAACGAGACATGCTACCGCCGGGACCTGCGAGGCTCTCCGGTTCGAGATACCGAAAATCTTAGATCCTTTAGTTGACGCTAACTGCTCGATACTCACGGTTTCACGAAAGTCCGAACTATCAACCGTAAAGCCGTTAATAATGGGAATCGGATATGGGCTTATTTTGGACTGGCTCATAAGCAAGTAGCCCCAGCCCCTAAATCCTCCCCCGCTTAGGAACAGATCAAAACCTCCTCGTTGATCAGCGTGCTCGAGTAATTCTTTTGGGATGTCAAGTCCACGGAACCCGTCTTCAAATTTCGCAGTCATTTCACGTTCCAGTTCCTGTTGCGCCTTTTGCTTTCCGCCCTTAGCTCCTTCCAGTCGCTGGGTGACCGCAGCGGCCCCGTAAGGGAAGCTGATCGCACCCTTGTTACCTGTGCGCACGGTGCCATTCTTGGCGATCATCCACGTAATTTGCGTGCTTCCTCCGCCCAAGTCCATCACCAAACCCTCCACAGATTCCAAGCTGCTCGCGATCCCTAAAGCTCCCAGTTCCCCCTCATCTTCCTTGGAGAGCAAATCGACATCCCACCCGGTATGCTTTTTGATCGCGGACAGGAAATCCTGAGAGTTCAAGGCAGTCCTCGTAGCCTCGGTGGCAAGGACGGTGATATTTCCATCTGGGACGCCAAAATCCTTGCATGTCTCCTTGAAATGTGCTAAACGGCAGAGGACGTCGTTTTGGACCGAGGATGAAATAGGCTGTCTATCATCGCTTCCTGGCTGGAACTGAGCGTCATAGAGAGAGATCGCCGCGCGGTCTTGGTATACAGTTGGCAGTATTCTTGTAGTGGGCGAAGAGAGATCTGATATTGAGAAGCGAATGCCGTTGCTATGGGCGGTTAGCAACGTCCTCAGCTTCGCCCGCTTTCTCGATTGACAGACAGGACCTACCTGCCCATGTCAACAAGGGCACGAAGGTGGTTTTTTTCTTGCATCGCCATGCTATCGAAAATTAAGAAGCAAACTGCTCTTTAAGAACGATTCAGTAACAATGTAACAGTCCTCCGAAACAAGGGTATTGATGTCCCAACCCGAATTCGAATTGGGAAAGATATAATTGATCTTATGGTGTATCAAGCACCTTAGCACGTAAGATAGAGGTGTGTTTGATTTCAGACTTGAATTGTATTCTTTCAACTCGTAGACCCTGTCTCAAATTCTAATACTGGGAGAAGCCAGTTAAGGAGTGGGAAGCGACGCTTTCAGTCAGGCTCAATTCTATTTGCTCAGTTCACCTGTGATCGTGTGCTGGTGTATAGAAAGTAGCGTTGCTCGTGTTTGCATCCCCTGTTCTAGCCTTAGAAAGGTACGGAATTGAATGAAGCATGAAGAGAAGTTAACAAGGCGGGGTTCAGTCGACTTGGAGATACTGCACAAGTGGGCCTTGTGGCTCGCCGCACGCTACAAAGCGAATTGACTAAGCTGTAGTTATTACATAAGCAAGAACGCAATTTCACGTGATGGCTCGTTTTTGATAGAGGTCGCGGTTGATGCTGAAAGACGCGGCGGAGCTTGAGGAGTGTTGACCATCAAACTTCATCCACTCTTTAGCTTGTGAATGATTGCGCTGTGAGAATAACTACTTCAGTTTGACAGCTCACAATTACCTTTGCGGATGAATCGTCAAAACCCCGCCGCAAGGATGCAGGACCCTGCCACGGGCGTGCCGCAACAGCTGGTGAGCTCATGCGCTTTTCTGAATATATCCATGTTCATCCTCACAAGACTGCTAACGACATGAACGTTGGCAGTTGCCGCACATGCACCTTGTTTCAAGCTACAGGTATCCGTCAATGGGCAACCTCGCGATGGAGACTGCTGTCGATTACCTGTTGTCAGCTCCGAAAGTCGTACGCGAACTCCAACCGATGCACTGGATGTTCCTTGATGCTCCCCCGGATGGGACAGTCATGCTTACCTGGCAACCCCTGAACCACTTGGGCACGAATTTTGCGAGTGACGGCTACGTGTGGGGGGATGCGGAGCAGGTTTACACAACTGAGGCGCGAGGATATGTGTGCTACCTTCACACCTAATGGATAATCTATGCCCTTGCTAACATAGCGATAGACAGTTGAAATGTGGCTGCACCGATGCGGATATCACCCACCACACGAGACCGTTGCTACTCATGCCCGTAGACGATTCCGGTTGACGCCTTCAAAAACGCCCAACCCAAACGTGCCACCCCCGGACCCATCTCTATGGATTGTCCATTACTCCAAATCACCCTCGATTGACCAAATCCCCGTAACGCACATTGCCGTTCCTCCAGCGGTCCATAACATCCTCGCCCAGCGCCGATTCCTCCAGAGCCAAGGCCAGCTCGCACGGAAGGAGTTCATGTTGCATGACCGAAACAATTGGCCGAATATCAGTCTCCCCCCTCAAGTTGGCCAACAGCATTACGCGCAGCCTAATCCATATGCGCAACAATACGTGGCGCGCCAACCTCAACCTGCGTACTTCCAGCCTCCCCCTGGTGCAGCCATTCCTGGACAGGTCAAAGCCTCTCGCGGACATCGCGCCAGTGCATCTGCTGCTATGGCACCTGGAGCAATTCCAGACTTTTCTTTGGAGGACGAAGATGTGTCCACTGGTGATTTCTTGGATCATGTTACACCGAGAGAGATCAGTCGACTAAGGTATCGCCATAATCACGAATGGATGGAAGAGATATTCGACTCGCCTTACCGGATCAACCAAATTCTCCCGGTCGAATTGGGTCTTGGCCGCAAGGGCGAACTGGAATCTCTTACCAAGGGTTATTTGAATGCCCCCACTGGCCCTGCGCCGGGCAGCGTCGAATCTGGAAATGGCAGTATGGTAGGAAAGATGGATCCTGAGAAAATGGAAGAGTTCACCAAGGCCGTCACTAAAAAGGTGGCTGATGTGACAGCTGAAATAGAAGCCCTCAAAAGGAAACATAACAAACGACTGGAAAAGATCAAACGATTGAATGTATTGAAAGAAGGCGAACAAAACCTTCGTGACGCCTACGTCGACCCATCTAACACAGGTACAGAGTTTTGGCGGATTGAAGACCGGCTAAGACCCATTGTTGTCAAAGAGGATGCGATGGAGCAAGTTGAACACACTGAACTGAAGCCAAAGACAAAAGTTGCCGATATCACCACTGAAGTCGAAAAAACATGGGGTAAGCCGATTGTGCCTCTGAAAGAAGTCGTGTGTGTGGACAAAGGCGGGTTTTTGGAGCCAGTTAAAGAGCCCCCCCAACCGAATCCTGAACCTCGTCAGAACCCGCCACCCGCAGACATCGCTATGGGATATATGGAAGATGTGTCCAGGACAATCGCATCGCCCACGATTCAGCCTCAGCCCGGCTCAGCAGCAGTCCCTCCGCTCGAAGACGAAAAGCCTACCGCACCAGTTGCCGGGGCATCGCACGCACCACAAGGCGGTTCGAACCCCAGCGCAGACACTAGCGGAGACGTTGAGATGGGCGGCGTAAACGAAGGTCAAGTGCCTCCGTCAGGTGACAAACTTGGCGAAGATTGGGTCATGGTGAACAAGGATGATAAAAATGGAAAAGGCGTCACTCCGAAGGAGAGTCAGACACAGTCCAGCATTCAAGCCACCACCGCAGCAGCAACAGCAGCAACAGGCACGCCCGGAAAAGTAGCAGAAGGTGTCACTCCCGGAAATAACGCTGGCCTTGATGCGTCTGAAGTGTTGGAGACGAGTAACTTTGATGACGCCGCTGGGTATAGCCATATCGATTCGGCTGGTGAAGCACTGGCAGCCTACGATGAGAACGCTGGGCTCGACCTGTGTGGACCCGACAATTCTGCGTTTGGTGATGCTTTCCATGCTTCTGAAGGGGAGCATCAGCATCATGACACTGAGGATATCGCATGAGACAGCTGGGATGGAAAATGAATATTTTTGTGGCTTTTGCTGTATGATATGTCGGAGCTGGGGTCATTTGATAAATGTTCGGTTTTGTATGGCGTATGATTCAGTGGTTTTCTCTGGTCGTCCATGTCTGGTATCTGGTGTGCTTTTGCTGGAGGCGGTCATCCTGTCCTCTACCTTGCTTCTTTGAATTGTTCTGAGTTGAATGAGCCTGCGGTTTTCAATGACAATAATTTTTCCAACGCTTTTTTTTTACGTCAGGCTCTAGAAGCTGGCACATCCCTTTGACTCCCTGCAGGCGCTTACACCACCACTCCCTGCGTTCTCCCTGCACCATTCGCGTGGAATCGCCAGATGATAACACACAAGCCACATGTGCGGCTCAAGGCAGATCATGAGCCGTGCACGGCCACAAAGAGCGGGTCCCTCGCATAAAGGTGCCGCACTAACCCATTCTAGTCTAGCGGCCGCACCCCTGCAGCGCCAATCCCAGCCACACCGAACGTCGACGTGTTACGCGCCAGTCAACGACTCTCCCAGACGCGACTTTCGAAACACTCTGCACAACACAAGAGCCCAACCGGCGGCACAGCACTCGACTAACACTGTGGGTGCAAATGCATTGGCTCTGGAGAGACGAGCTGTCTGGATGGCACTCTTCACTCTTCACTGTGTTCTTCTCTGCTCCATGACGAGGCAGCATGATGACATCATATGATCCGATCCCCCTGGACCGCAAAAACTGTCAGGAGATCGCAGGAGCACGAAATCCGTCCAAATCTCCAAGGCTGCGGGAGCGGTGCATGCAAGCCCGTTTTCTTTCTCTCTTGTGTCTTCTGGAGTTATTCCGAATGGGAATCGGATGGTCTGAACTTTCTGCGATGACGGCATTCTTTTTTCGATTTCATCGTCTTTTCTCTTTGCGCTTCAGGCTGCAAGGCGAACGGCAGAGTGGCACCGCTCCCTTTTGAGTACGTGGGCAGACAGACTGGTAACCCGATGGCTCACTTTTCGTTGCGCTCTCTCTCTAGCAATGAGGTGGAAAAAATGCCTTGGGAACGTGAGCATAGCCCGGCTCACTTGTCTGCTTCAGCGGATTCGTGACATCATGTGTATCTGGCACGTTGATATATATTTATCTGCCCCTTTCGTCCTGTCTGTACTCTTTTTTCGGTCTACCAGAAACATTCTCTTCAGCAACTCTCTACTCTCACTGCTACACATAGGGCCAAAGATACCAAAGAGCAAACTGTCCTGCGGTACCTTTATGCCCATCTTTGCTCTCTACAGTCATTCAATAAAAGAGGAGCAGAAAGTCACCTGTGTCTGACCTCGCTAAGCATCCGCACACTATACGATCATTTGAACATTTGTTGCGTTGAAGCATTCATCTGCCTTCAGTATTTTACTGAGAGGTGAGTACATATTTCCATCCTCCCCGTCGTCCATTCTCAGGCTGACTGGAAGTTATTTAGCAACTCTGTCAATCTGGCTTCTCTGGTAAGACTCACAGTTAACATCCGCACAGTTAGATTTGGTTAGCCGTTGAACTTACACTTGCATCTTTAGGAAAGCATCATCAAGTCGTTCGTTCCAGAGGCCCTCACAACATTGACCTGGCCACAGCTCAACCTGCACTCGTTTCTCCCAAGCCCTATCGTCGTTATCGATCTTTTCCTCGTTATCATTGCAATCTTCTTCGTCTTCCTCTTCCAAACACATCAACCAGACGAGTCATCGTCGCCCATCTCGGATACGTCAACCCACTGCAGCACGAAGAGCAGCGACGACAGCAGTAGCGAAGACACTGGTTCCAACATGTTCTTCGACGAGCCAATCCGCATTATTCGCCGCAACGTGCACCGTCACTACCATCACCATACGCACAATCATTGGTACCCCAAACCCTGTCGCCAGCCTTCCTACCTCGATCCATATCCCTCTGGGCCGTCGTACGCCACTCGTACCCGGTGGGTATGTCCTCCACGAGTTCCATCTCGGAAGCGGTGCTACTCCCGGCCGCCACTACCACCGCGAATGCCCACCTGTAGGCGACAGCCCAGCTTCTTTGAGGTCAGGCCTGACGGGTTTTATTATGGCGATAACTGGCGGTGGGATAATCGGAGATGGTGATCGATATGAGGTATTGAACTTGAATGTTTCCAGTTATGAGAGTGGTGTCTAATTTCGATGGTTTCGAATTTGGTTTCATATGTATCATGGCGATGGCTTATGTATTATCTTTCAGACAACGGTTGCATTTGGCGCTGGGATTTGTTTGGTTGGCCTTTGGCCTCAGTGAATGCCTGCTAGAATGTACCAACAGGCATGGTTTGCGAGTCTGCATGGAATGAATTGTATCGGATGGAGCGTGGGAGTTGACATTTTGTATCTGCGCTAATAATTGCAGTTGGTTGGTTTATTAACACTTACACATACTTGTACTTAGGCTGCTCAATGCGATAATATTCCCATTCAGATTCCTTTTCAATCAAGTATTGATAGGGTGTTTCTCTAAATGCAGGTCACAGCAATGGCAACCGCCAAAACATAACCTCTGGGAATAACTCCGCAAGTTGTCAGCTGTCAAGACAAGGCCTGGTCTCCGGAGTAAGTTCCAACTCTAACCTAACGGGCATTCATCACCGACGCTCTCCGACAGAAAAGCGCTGAGACTTAGATTCTGGACTGAACTTCATACCCATAAGCTTTGGTCCCATGTGTCCATGACGTCAAAAGCCGAGTGCCGTCATCGATCAATGACCCCAGCTCAAATATCGCGGGGATTGCAATGCTCTTCTACAATCTTCTTCCTCACCACGAATTGCTATTCATTGGAGTAAGAATCCAATGATATAAGGGGCTCTTTCGGTCCTAATTAAAGAAACAAGCATACCATCGCGCCGGCATTGGCGACATTTTCTAATCCAAAAAGCACCATGTAAGTTGACACAAATGACAGAACAAGAGTCCCTTTTTTGTGTATTTCAACCTGTCTCACACTTTTGGGACTACTACTAGGAATCTAGGAAAGAGATCCGCGCCCGAGCCTCGGGCCAGGCATCGCTTCACAATGGCCACGCTCCGCGGAGACCGACAGCCAGAGATCAGCAAAAAGCTGTTCAAGATGATCAAGACAGAGAACCACGTCATCGACGCCTACGAGTCCGCAGGCCGTGATCGTATCTCTGTCGCCGGCCAGCTGTCCGAATGGGGCGAGTTCACCGGCGACCCAGCCATCTCCGATCTCTCCGACAAGCTGGGAGTCGTCCTGGCGGAGATCGGAGAGCAGGAAGACACATATGCACAGACCCTGGAGGATTGTCGTAACATCTTGAAGCATATCCGCAACACGGAGAGCTCTGTGCAGCCGGCCCGTGACCACAAGACGAAGATCATTGATGAGATCCAGAAGCAGAAGCAGAAGGATGCGGGTTCGAAAGTCACCACGTTGGAGCAGGAGCTCGTTCGAGCAGAGGCGCAGGCATTGGTTGCCGAAGCACAGTTGACGAATATGGTAAAAAGGACTACCCCCATTTGCATCAGATCCTTAAGAATACGAACAACGGTTGACTATTACTTCCTTTGCAGACACGTCAAAAGTTCAAAGAGTCATACGACATGCAGCTAGCAGCTACGATTGAAAGAGCCGAAAAACAGCTCATTCTCGCCCGCCACGGTCGCCGGATCTTGAACCTGCTGGACGACACTCCGCTCGTTCCGGGAGAGACGCGGAGACCGTATGAGTCGGCTGAGCAAGGGAAACAGATCCTCGAGGATGCAGAGCAAGAGCTCCGCTCCTGGGAACCCACGATGGAGCCGGTCCAGTCGTCTGCCCGAGATATCGGACCTGGGACACTCCCATCTCGGCCTAGAGAGTCTGCACAGGATGGAGAGCAGTATGTGGATGCTTCCGATGGTCCGCGGGAGGAGTACACGTATGAAAAAGACACTTTGGTTGTTGAGCCAGGAGTGCCGGGTCCTCAGATCGCCTCATAGCCCGATAATGGTCATATTTCTTTCGCCTGATTTTTATATTTTGGCATGATCTTGCGGAGGGGGTGCGGTCCAAAGTTGACCGTTCCCGGGTCCGTATAATTCGTCTTGAGGTATGTCCTGTACATACATACATACCTGGGTACATTTAGTAGTTAGTCGGTATCACGGAGTATACTTAAGGGAATGTTATCACAAGGTTGACATTTGCATCAATACTCAACCGGTACAGAGGTGTCCACCAAAAGCAATAGTCCCAAGCAGAACGTTCCAAATTTTTTCGTGCAAGCCTTGAAGCTGCTGAGGAAATGTCCAGGTTCTTTTAGCTCGTCGGTAAGGGGGTGTATGTCCCAACATCGTCCCTAAGCTCCAGGTTCATTCTTATGTAGCATAGATTGTGTACTTCGACGGACGCTAATCTTGAGGGATTTGGTAACCACATCCGTGTCATTCAGCCAATATAACTAGTATACAGCTGTCATTTGACCCCCTTTTCCAAGGTTGTCAGGTTTCCCTCCCCTCAGTCTAGCCGCCAGGCTCGCGACCTGTTCCTTTTTAAGAAAAGGAGAGGCGCGGTTGGTGCATAATTCTAGATCCTGCCGGCATGATCGCTATAGCGCTTGTAACGGATGTTAAAAGGGCTCTTAAGGATGGAGAGTTTGGTTAGTAATATCTGCTGGCTTTTGTTATGCGCTCATTGGAGTTTGGAGGCGAGTGCTATTCCGGCTCAGTTGGCGTGTTTGGGTTTGGTGCCGGGGCCTGAGTCATACTGCCTGTAGCACAGGGTGCTACTCAAGAAGTCGATGCGAACGAAGCACTGTAGTTATTGAAAGCTTCGTAAAGCATGGAAGAAGAAGTGTGATCAACTTCTGCCTGCCAGTCCAAGCAAAAAGAAAGGAGAAAAAAAGAATGCGGCCGGTGGCGGGATTCGAACCCGCATCTCCCTTTCCCGCCCTGAGGGTCTAGTTCGCAACTGAAAAGGGTATGCTACCAAGTTGCACCACACCGGTTTATGTTATCCTTTCTTTCTGGTACACCATTCATAGATTCCCGTATGGAATGATAAGTGTGATTAAGCAAAAAAAGGGAAAGAAAAAAGAATACGGCCGGTGGCGGGATTCGAACCCGCATCTCCTTTTCCCGCCCTGAAGGTCTAGTTCGCAACTGAAAGGGTATGCTACCAAGTTGCACCACACCGGTTTATCTAATGGTAGAACCAGAGAAACGGACTGGACCACACGGAGATTGGTGCTGGTGCAGCAAAGGTTCTGAAGCCAGAGCTTAGTTGCAGCTCCTCCAGTTTCTCAAATTCAAGGGATATGTTTGTCGTCCTCATCTTCTCAAATTTTCCTGCTGGATTTAGCAAACGTGCAGTTGGCAGATGCACGGTGTTTCTCAGAGACCCTGCGGGTGTGATTCGCGAGGGATATTGCATCTCCAGTCTGGCTCATGAACAGGGCAAATACCTAATATTAGGGAGATCATGTTCAGAATCAAAAGCAGCAAGTAATTGAATGAAGAGTAGAAGAGATTTCGTTTTGTGACTTTCAGGCTTTCATATGTGAATTTATGTGGGGGGTATTGAGCCCCACCCCCGTAGCTGTTCACCAATCTATTGGTCGGACTCCATCTCCACGACATGAGCTCCTTTTGGCCGTTTCAGCTGTGGTCTAAACAGTCACCTACGGACGATGGAGAATAACTATATCAGCTCCCTGATTGACAGCTTTCTATTTGGGCCGAAGGGGAACCGCAAAAATAAATACCATAAAGGAAGCAGCATAAGAATGAGGTAAAGAAGTGGCATAAATGCTGGGTCCCGGATTTCAATGATAAACAATGGCATTATATCACAATATGATGGCCCGCTGTCACCCCTTCATCGCGTCCTGCACGGGGAGGATGGGGTGTATCTACGACGAAAGGATCGAAGTCCGTGGTATATGACTTTTAGAATAGCTCTTTGCCAATGGATGAGGGCTCGGAGGATAGTTCTATGCAACTGCCTCCTGGAACGAGGCAAGATCGGGCTTCCAGAAGCAAGGCATTGCCATGCTACGCCAGAGACTCTACGGCTTGAAGCAATCAGTTAGGATCTGGCACACACGCTTGTAGAGCACTTTTAGACAAGGCCCTCTAAGTTGAATCAGCATATTATGTTGTGTCCAGGTATATAAAGATGGAAAGGAAGAGAGAGAGTCGTCGTGATGCTTAGTCATGGTCATCAGCTTAGTCAGCCCAGGCTGCTCGGCCACGCAGCAAGCTCTCGCAAAGCATCATCGCAGCTCTCAAGGGAGCTCAAACAACCGACATTTGATACCAACCAGCTTTCAACTATACACTATCTCCTCATTCTATTTTTTGAGGCTTTGAGCATTTTGCCGTCAACTTCCATTTAACACATTACCCACAATGGATGCCATAGTTGCCCAGTACTCTCGGCCGCACTGCCTGGAGCAAGCCTATGCTGAGCACGATGAGCAAGAAATCACCACCATTCTCCCTCCTCTATCACTGCGATTCGACCTACCCCCCATCTCTCAGGTATATACTGTCTTTGCCTTGTTCTACGTGCCTGTGTAGCTGTTTTGCTGACCTCCGTGGATTAGCCTGCTTCATTCCTTCGCGCCATGACAGACGACCACTCGAACCCTGACTGCCCAATCAAGATTGCTCACGGAACCACAACCCTCGCCTTCAGATTCAAAGGCGGAATTATCGTCGCGACAGACTCCAGAGCCACCGCCGGAAACTGGATCGCGAGTCAAACTGTGAAGAAGGTCATTGAGATCAACAGCTGTTTGCTAGGAACTATGGCTGGCGGTGCTGCGGTACGTTTTGGGCATTGGACGTTCCATTTTTTATAGCCAGCGTCCGTGCTAATTGTCCTCTCTGCTTAGGACTGCCAATACTGGCTTGCTTATCTGGGCATGCTCTGCCGTCTTCACGAGCTCCGTCACAAAAGTCGAATCTCCGTCGCCGCTGCATCCAAGCTCCTTGCCAACCTCGTTTACAACTACAAGGGAATGGGTTTGAGCATGGGTACCATGTGTGCAGGCGTAACTCCACAAGAAGGCCCAGCTTTGTATTATATCGACTCGGACGGAACTCGGTTGGCGGGTAATCTCTTCTGCGTTGGGTCCGGTCAGACCTTTGCCTATGGTGTGTTGGATGCCGAATATAAATACGATTTAGAGGAGAAGGAGGCGTTGGACCTGGGACGCAGAAGCATTCTCGCAGCCATGCATCGTGATGCTTACTCCGGTGGTTCTGTGAACCTGTATCACGTCAAGGAGGACGGATGGGTGAAACACGGCTTCAATGACATGAATGCTATTTTCTGGAAGGAGAAGCTGGAAACTGGCGAGTTTTCAAACGTGCCTATGAAGTTGGAGTAATAGTTTTGTGTCCGTGTGGGTTTGCAAGATACGTGATTTTTTGTTCTCCGATCTCGCCATTATGTTTCTATGATGGACTCTTCGATTCGACTCATGGTTTTTCTGATTCTTCGATAAAGCTGAGGATAGGCGCATACTAGATGATGTTATAAGACCAGGTTTAACTGTAAATTAAGCAGGGACTCGTTTGGTTGCTTTATATGTCCGCCTTTAACAGGGTTGACATGTATCCCAAGAGTGATGAAAATGCGACCTTAAACATTGAATGCCGCTGCCATTGATCCAAGATCGAAACTAACATATCACGCCCTGGACGCCTCCCGCCTTTCCTCAACCCCTTGAGAATGGCACTTTTTTTTTCTGTTGCAGCGACCCTAATTATCAATATGGAACTTCATCCTCACTCCCATAGCCGCCAGCTCGACATCAAGATACCTGAGCACCCCCGGCACCACAACAACAGTCGTATCATCACCACCCACATATCTCCTCCCCTCTCCATCCACCCACACCTCCGCGCGCGCATCATCAAACACCGCTTCCCGTGCACACCTGCGACACCTCACAATCCCATTCACCCCACCCAACGCACTCACTCCACCCGTCGGCCGCGCCACCACCGCCGCCGCACTCGCCGACTTGACCACGGCCTCCATCGCCGCATTCCTCTGCGGCGCCACCACCTGCGACACAGCCACCTGCGTGGACAAAAACGACCCACAACCCCGACACACCCACGCCCTGGCCGAGTCCGAGCAATTCATCAACCGATCCTGCAGCAAAAACGCCGCTCCGTGCGCGAGTAGCGCGTCGCGCTCCATCTCACCGACACGGATACCGCCGCCCTTGGCGCGGCCCTTGACGGGCTGGCCCGTGAGCGCGTTGACGGGGCCCGTGGTGCGAACTTGGAATTTGTCGTTGACCATGTGTCGTAGGCGCTGGTAGTAGACGACGCCGAGATAGATGTCTGCGGCGAACTCGCGGCCCGTGACGCCAGAGTACATGGGTTCGTTGCCGTGGAAGTTGTAACCGGCTTTGCGGAGTTGTTCGCCAAAGTGGTCGCCGGCGGTGTATCCTTCGGAGAATTGGAAGGGCGTGCAGTCCTGTGCGAGGCCGTGGAGGGCGCCGGATTTGCCGGCGAGGGATTCGATGAACATGCCGATTGTCATGCGGGACGGGAAAGCGTGCGGGTTGATAATGATGTCGGGTTGGATGCCGGATTCGGAGAAGGGCATGTCGACTGCGGGCCAGAGTTGGGAGCAGACACCCTTTTGCCCGTGACGGGAGGAGAATTTGTCTCCAATGACTGGTTTACGGGGGATGCGGTATTTGATACTGATCGCCTGGCACGGTTCGTTGCCCGTTTCTGCACCGAGGATGCGGATGCTGTCGACGTATCCTTCTTCGGCGTCCTTGTATTTGAGGAAATGAGTCTGCTTGTCCACATTGAGGTATGTGTTTGCAGCTGGGTCAAACTGGACGGTGTGCCATGCTGCGACAATGTCGCCTTCAGCCACTTTAACTCCAACATGAGGCAAGCCGTCCTCGCCGAGTTGGTTGCGCCATTCAGCTTTGATAAGACCACCTGGCGCGAAGCCAAACAGCTTCGTGATTTCCCGTCTCGACTTGCCACGGCCACGGGTTTCCTTGTCATCAAGTGCATATATCTTGGTCTTGTAGATCGTTCCATATCCAAAGCCACGTTCGTGTGCGGATTTGTTGATAATCATAGCATCGTCCATGTCGTAACCAGTATATGAGATGACGGCAACGACAGCGTTCATTCCGTTGGGAAAATTGTCCAAACCGTAGGCATTGTAGAGTGGAGGTCGAGCAATCGGTGTTTGTCCAGTTTGTAGTTTGTAAAGCTTGTTATCTGTACGATAATCTATCGACGTGCCAGGTGTACCCATGGCTTGTTTACCCATCTGACACTGGTACATGTTACGCGGGGACTGGTTGAAGTCGGAAAATGGGGTCATGTTGGCGAGGATGGAGAGAATATGAGTAGGATCGAATTCAACGTGGGTGGAAACACCAGACTCGATCTCAGCGGGCACGCAGGCGATTTCCATAAACGGCTGTTCGAATGGGCCAACATAGTCCAGTTTGTCCAGGGGCAGGTATTTCACGGGTCTGTACATCCGTGCGGACTGAGAGAATAGGTAGACTCCTGGATACTGGCCACCATTCGAATTTGGGATGTAGCCGATTTCAAGCTCGGTGGGAATTTTTGGATGTCCTTCAACTTTCCAGTGCCTCAGCGTATCGGCAATCGCGCGGGCTTGTTTTGGTGCACAGTATCCAACGATTCTGCCATCTAAAAGAACAGCAACACTCTCCTCCGTGGAACATGAGGACTCAGAGCCAACCCCAAGGGTAGATAGTACCTCTGGAATTCCGGAGACATCCAAATTGCTTGTGGATATCAGGCACTTGTGGGCAAGATGGTTAAGCAGGCCACAAGGACTACCATCGGGGGTGTGTACGGGACAAAGGAACCCCCAACTTTCAGGAAGAAGCTTTCGCACAGTCGTTGTTTTCAGCTGCGCGAAGAAGCTACCTCTGTGGATCATTCGGAAATGGCTGATGAAACGGTAAAAGTTGATCTTCTCGGCCATAATGGTGTAACCTGATGGCTGTTGAAGATCCAAACCGGTAGGACTGACGAGATTTCCAGTTGATAGGAAGTACTCCAAGGCGTTACCGACGTTCTCGTTCGTTCTGGAAATGATGCGACTAAGGAAATCTTTTTCGAATCTGGGATCAGTAAACGGCACGCCCAGGTTCTTGTTGCTCCAGTCTCGTGCCATTGGACCAATGGATCGAATCCACTCCTCCAGGCGTTCTTTTAGAATCATTCCGTACAAAAAGCCTCCAAGCAAAACCTCTTGGTTCGAGACCGCGTCCGGGTTGTCTGCTGCAGAATCGCCAGCCACCAAAGTGTAGAGCTTTCGGACCATGAAGAGGATCATATTGAATTTGTCGTTATCCTGGGATTCGGTAACATTTTGATTTCCAAGATGGGGCAAGACGATCTTGCGCAGAAATTCTGTTCCAACGGCCTCGTCTGGCACATCATCCGGCATTCCTAAAACATATCGGAATTTGTCTCCCAAGTAGGCTCGGCATTTGGTTTTCGAATGGACACCATAAGCTTTGTAGGTTCTTAAAAGAAGCTCCATGCGGTCTGTGACGAATGTATTTTTCATGCCCGAAGAACCTTCCCTGCCGACTAGGCGCTCAAAGATCTCCCGGTCATTCGTCTCAATCAGCGCCTTCAGGATCATCACAACCGGTACAAGGTATTCGTTCTTCCTCCACGAGAATCTAAAAGTAACGTTTCCGTCACTAAGATAATGGAGAACGTTTGTCTGGGAGGTCTGATCGGGTCTGACGGATCGAATCTGCACACCGTATTTGGTGTAAGACGCACCACGCTTTATGAAGGAAGTTCGAATGATTGACATTGGATAATTTCTTCTCGAGACGATCAGCATTCGGATGAGCTTCTCGTTACCATTCACGATAAAATATCCGCCCAGTTCTTCAGATTCCTCCTTGCGCTCGACCAATTGATATGGCGAGAGCTTTTCCAAATGGCATCTGTTTGTCTGCAGTAGAACGAGCACCATATTAGCTCCAAGGTCGATAATTCATATCAAAAAACTGGCATTCTCACCCGTAACATGAGCGGAACCTGACCCATTTCCCGAACAGACTCCTTCCAATCTCCATTGTTCACTCTGTACTCCAATCTCGCTCTTAACTTTCCTCGATACGTCGCATGCCGCTCACGACACTCCGCGGGGAAGATTTCACGGTTGCGTGTGCTGAACTTGTTCGAGGCCGGCAAGACGGCCTTTTCCAGAAACAATTCCGTGATGCGCACGCTGAGCCTGTTCCTTCGGGGAGCTCTCTTGCCTTCCTCCCGTCGCACCCGTCTGAGTTCGGGGGTCTCAGGGACGCCATCGAGAAACGTTTTTGTGCCAATGTCCTTCAGCGCAGCTTCCATCACCTTGCTATCATCGAACAGGGCGTTAAAGGAGTCGATGTGAGGCCGGACGGCGGCTGCGAGCATCGGATATGCAGTATGGTCCTTCGGCGGGTGTCTGAACAGGCGCTCTCGCCTGAGGGTGTCATACTGGACGGACCAGTCTGTTTTTGTGGGCGGCGCCATGGTGTCCCTCAGAAGATGAAAAGCACCAAGTGTGCGAGAGAATTGGCTCAGAGATCCTCGAGCAATCCGTCCTGAGCTACTCGTCGGTCTCGTCGCGATGCTTCGTTCTCGAAATATTTTTCTTAGTGACGGATATACATTCACCCGTCCCGGCCGGTTAAGGTTACCTAAGATGGGTTATGTCAGCAGCCACGTGGCCATCGTGCACCGCCGCATTTTAGTTCGGACCTACTATGTTCCAGCGCCACCCAATGGATGTGGCTAACTACCATCAAGCTTGACACGACGACAACCCCTCAGAGCCATGAGCCCCTGGCTTGTTCCGCACTCTTTTGACTCACGGATACAAGATACAAACCAATCTCCAGAGTATTTTGTAGTTTTTCCCTTTGCTCCGTTCATTCTAATTACCACTTGGGTTTAACTCTCTTACTCGCAATTCCAATGCGGGGGCCTATTTTTCCATTTTAGGAATCAAACAGCTCGGCCCTCCATTTTCAAATGTTTCCTTTCTTTTCTCGAGGGTCACAAGCAGCCCAATGACCGCGACTTTTGACTTATCCAGGATGTCTCTGCCTCCAGGCATGCCCAATTATTTAGTGCTAATAAATTCGAAAGCAATTATACCCGAGACGTGAGGCCAGTTGATGTTTTAGGACCATGACCACTACCAAACTATCACCGAGAGCGCTACTTCGACTATAGAGGAGCGATCGATCTTCAGTATCGATCAGCGCTATTGTTTTTCACGCTGATGATGTTAGACATCTGGATGATCGAAAGCTCCAGCAGAAGGTAGAAAGATAGAGGGAGACGGCCCCTCGCTTTGAAAAAGAGCTCATGGGATTCGATTACGGTAGTAATGGATAATAGTGTTATTTTCGAGTCAATTTTCAACCGCTGGAGTACTATTCCATGTAGAAGATGAAAACACAAACTTTTTGCCTGTTGATTAATGAGTATTTACATAGTTTGGAATCAGTATTGATTTGAAAGACATCTGATTAATTGTTTATCTGATGTCAAACTTGCACTTCTTCGAATATAATATCTTATTTCGACAAGTGCCTCTCGATACATGCTCTCACGCTGTAACCACATTGTTCTTCCATTTGACCGAATCTGTGCCACAGACTGGACAGTACGTCGGATAATAAGAGGTCATGGTGCAATGTTCCCATTTCCATTGACCCAGACACTTTGGACAGCGGTATCTCTTGCAGGAAGATGCTGAAACAGTTTTCCTGGTAAAGATCAATCGTTGGGCAAAGTCTTCCGTAAAATCCGGGCATTCTTTGAGAATCCGGTCGAAATTATCGTTCTTCAGCAACGTATCGACATGTTCATGCACGATTTCGACAATCGGATCTCGTAGGCCTCGGTCTTTCGCTGGAGTGGTGCTGTAGATCCGTTCGATGGCTATGGGCACATCGTCAATGCTCAAGCTCCAGCCAACTCTAGCAATGGTTTCAAAGGTGTCCTTGGCTCTTTCCTTCAGCTTCGAAACTCCATGCTTTTCTGCGATTTCGTACAGTTTGGTCGTGAAGAGCATGCCAGAGCAACGGCCATTACTGGTGGTCTCGTAATCAATTCCGTACATGAAATTGATCATGGCACTCAGTGCCAACGGGTCATCCTCCTTCAGTTCTACCTTTCCCTCATTTGCCTCTTAATCTCAGACTGTCAGCGCCGTGTTGTCCAACAGGTAGTCCATTCTAGGATGACAGTCTACGTACTTTCCAGTTGCCCTGCAAAAGTCGGGAGAAGTAGTGTGACTGAGCACAGACTACCACCTTATGTACCGCAAATTTCTGATCTCCCGCTTTGATGGTGAGATCTGCAAACCGAGAGGACTTAAGGAAGCTGCAAACGTTGATTTTCCTTTATTCTCCTATTCTTAAGGCTGCAATACTCACTCCTTAAGACTCTCAAAAGAATTTCCGATATTTTGTTCATCATGAACTGCGATGTCTTTTTCAGCACCATTTTCAGTGCCTTTTACAACGCCTTTTTCGGCGCTCTTTTCGGCCTCTGCTACTTTCGGTTTGTCTGCATCAGCCTGAGCAATAGTCTCAGGACTATCGTTTTCTGCCTTCGGAATTGTCGCCATCGTGCTTGATGTAGACTTGCGAGAGTAAATTCTGTGGTGAGAAATTGAAAAGAAAGTGAGGGTCTGGATGCTTGACAGATTTATATACCTGTTTCCAAGCTGGAATCTGCCGGGACATTCTCGGATCTCGCCTAACAGATGCCACCGCCTGTTAGGCTTATTGGCCTGCAAGAAATTAAAAGACAATCTGGTCGGAAGCTGCCACACAAGTTCGATTTTACGATACATGTGCGTAATATCGTTCCAGGCACCCTGACAGTTTGACTTGAAATGAGAAGTTAAATGCAGTGCTGCACGTTGGTCTCATAAAGTCTTGCCCATTGGGGACAATCGGTGATAATGTAGTAAAAACAAAAGGCTGCAATATATGTACATATATGCATACATGCAGTACATACTGTATGTATGTATGTACATGAACTCAGCAATGGCACCAAGCAGATGAGCAAAATCGTGGAATAGGCTCTTCAGTGTTTATCCGTGGCATCAGTGGGCTCGGTAATATCCCGTACGGAAATCGATTGCAATTATGCCTTTGTTCTGTATTGGGAGCTTTCTGCAACACCAAGAGCCTGAGTGAAGTGCGTTCCAATCAGGAGCGTCACCAACAAAACGCGACGCCCGCACCTTAAAACTGGAGACAATGCTTTGTTTCGGCCATTGACATCAGTATTATGGTCACGATCGGGATGGCATTGTGGTTGTGGGAGGTTAGCGAGAAATGGCCCATTCCATAGGAAATAACTACTCGGTAGACTCTCTTCCACTGTTCGTCCGAGTGATGAATCACGAGATGGCGAAGCAGAAAATGGGTATCTCGAAGGATCGTAATCAGGGCATCATGGTGAAGCCGGATGGATAGGTTTGGAAACCTTTGCTTCCCGCGTCGGATCAGAGAAACAAAAGCAATGATTCTTGGCCTCAGACTTAACGAGTTGCCCCCGGCCAAAGATTTCGCGTGAATGAAACATCCGGGATTAGCGCGTCACTCTTCGCGTTGATATGTTAGTTTCAAGCAGCCAAACGACAACCGCTCTTCTCTGCAGATGACATTGAAGTCTTCAACACCACAGTCACCAATTTCATTACCCAGCTACCATTATGCCGAGAGTGCGCCGTCTTCTTAAGGAGGAAATCACATATCACTTGCTAAAGAACGAGAGGTCAACATTCTTCATCAACTTGATTACTATGACCAGCCCCAGGCTTCAAGACTGCCCAATTCACGGAAAAGACCTCACGGCCGAACACGCGTGGCAGACGCGGTGTGGACCGAGATGCTCCGAATCTGACGGTTCCTAGGATCCGAGAAGCAGATGCACAAACCCCGGACCATAGAAGAACCGACCGCCCTATCCATTCTAATCCCAAGGGACATAGTCGGCCCAGAAAGACGGCGCTGGCAGGTGCTGTTCCGACTGGCAGGATGGGTAATCTGGAAGGCGTACCTGTCATTCTCATTTGACCAGAAACATCAGTATTAGAGTCCGCAAGCGGCCCGGGGACTGTACCGAGAAATGGTTACGCGAAGGATACTCACAGACAGAGTGGTCAGCCTGTCATACGTGAGGATGACGAAGGCCCAAAATGAGCAGACTTTCACGGACACCTGGGGACAACCCCCACAATCCATAAAGATTCTCGAAGGCCCGGCTTGCGTGCATATGGAAGAAATGGAAGCTCAGGAGGAAGAAGCAGTTTGACCGAAAGGGAAAGATTGAAAGTATGGCTAAGTCAGGTTCAAAACCCCCCCCAAATGTGAAATTGGCACCTATGCGTGGCTCCAAGAAAACTGTCCCGATGTTCCGATCCCTCGATTATATGGTTTTGCTCTCTCAACTGGCGAGACGGTATGGGACAAGATGCATCCCTGATATTAATACCACAATTGACTTAGCTAGACTAGTTCACTCGGATTGAGAGCCTGCCTTTTTTTAGCCGATGGTTTCAACTTCTCTGTCGCAAGGTATTCACCTGGATTGGTCGACCCCTGCGGTCTGCCTACGGCCAGCATTTGAATAAAACGTCGGCTTCGCTGGCTGGTGTGACTGACACAGGATATTTGTTGATTGAGTTTATCGAGGAGATGCAAGGCACCATGCTCTCAAATACATGGTCTGATGGTCAGCAGGACGTCAAGCTACAAACCAACCTTTTTCGAGGTCTTTCCCGGATTTTGCTCAATATCAGTCGAATTCCCTTACCACGAATTGGCTCTTTTATCATTGATAAGGACGGTTTCTTGAGTCTGGTCAATCGCCCGCTTTCATTTGAGATTCAAATCCTGGAGAACGAGAAAATACCAACCAATATACCTCGCGATTACACGTACTCCACTGTCGAGTCGTATGTTATGGAATCTTTTGGAGCCTATGACAGCCGCCTTCATTATCAGCCTAATGCGGTGAATAATCCACAAGATTGTGGTTCTCAAATGGCAGCATTGGCAGCCATGCGAACCATTTTTCCAATGTTTTTCCGGCGAGAATTTGACCGTCGACCTTTCGTCTGCACGCTACCGGATCTCCATCAAAGCAACATATCTGTCGATAAAGATTGGCATATCACATGTCTAGTGGACCTTGAGTGGGCATGTTCTCGGCCCATTGAGATGGTTGAACCTCCCTACTGGTTGACGAACAAGTGCGTTGATGAGATGCTCTCGGAGGAATATGATCCTCTTCGGAAAGAATTTATGGCTGCTCTCATGGAGGAAGGAATGAAGATACCGAAGTACCTTGCGGGAATGGATGGCAATATGCCACGCTTGTCTAAGGTCATGGAACAGGCATGGACCACAGGAACATTTTGGTATACCCTGGCGTTATCCAGTCCTACCGGCCTTTTCGGATTGTTCTATCAGCATATCCAGCCTTTATTGTCAGGAGGGAAATCTGAGGAGTTTGGCGAGGTCATGCCCTTTTACTGGGTGAAGAATGTGGGCGAATTTGTTGCTCGAAAACTCTCTCACAAGAAACAGTATGATATCGATCTCCAGCTGGCGTTCACCGAGAGCAATCAATCATAAATCAAATACCGAGGAAATGTAGATTGACCGGCAGTCGAAATACATTCACCGATTGCCGACCATTCACGATTTCCTAGCGCGGTAGGTCAACGTATTGTTTTCCCGGCTTTAGTTTCTACTAACTCAACTTCCACCCTGCTGTTCGCACATACATATCCCCATGGCGATGCCGTGCTCATCGAAATTTGACGGTGTGGCGGCTTTTGAACGTCTTTCGAAACGATCAAAATTCTGCCCAGTCAACTCTGTTGGGTCCCCTCAGATCCTTGTCTTGTCTAAACATTCATTTGCTGGAACCCGACGAAGATGCCACGGTTCCGTTTTATAAAGGGTTTGACCAATTCCTCTCATAGCGCCCCCTTGTCTCCGGTCATGATGCAGATGCGAGTCGCAAATTCTCGAACACGCGCATGTGTGGGGGCTTGTGCTGGAAAATCCTGATCCTTAACCCCCCAGCAAGGGATCTTCTTTGTAATGATGACATTTACTGCTCTGCTATTGTCGAAATACTTTTCACAATCACTTCTGAACACATTGTTTTCGTCACCCAACTACAAACGAGGACCAATCACTCCGATCATGTCCACATTTTCCACAAAACCGTGGATGAGTATTGTCCGAAGAGTCCCATTTCCACTCCCTATGACAACTAGGGCAGCGGTATCCCTTGATTGAGGATGCTGGAACCATCTTCCTCTTGCTGATAAGGCGCCTGGCAAGATTTTCGGCGAAGGTAGCACGTTCTTTGAAGACTTGGTTGAACAAATCATTTTCGAATAGCTCTTCAATATGCTCGTGGGCGATTTCGATAATGGGGTCTCGAAGGCCTTTGTCTTCCTCCGGAGTAGTGCCGTACACCTGCTCAATGGCAGTCGGGAAATCGTCCATGCTCCATCCGGTTTGGATAATGCTCTCAAATTTTTCCTTTGCTTGCTGTTTCAACTTTGGAACTTCATATTTATCGGCAATTTGATAAACCTTGATGTTAAACAGCATAGGCGAGCAACAACCATCCCAGCTGCTGTCGTAGTCATAGCCATACATGAAAAGGATCATTGCATGGAGGGCAAGTGGATCGTCCTCTTGCATAGTTATTTCAATTTTTTCTATCTCCTACGCCGAGAGCATCAGCGACATGTTGCCCAACAAGAGCTTTCTAACAAACAATTCACCTACCTGCCAGTTGTTCCGGGACAGCCGATAAAAGTACTTCGAGTGTGCACACACTAACAGTTTATGCACCTTGTATTCCTGGTCTCCCGCTTTAACGGTTAGATCCGAGAACTGGGAGGATTCGAAGAACCTATCCGTATTAGCCTCCATACCTGTCTGTCTCTGAATGGAAACTTACTTCGTGATGCTTGCGGATAAATCCCCAATATCCTCGTCATCATCCGGGCCCTCAGCGCTCCTAATTGCTATCTCTAGTGCTTTCACGGGTACTTCCACAGGTACTTCCACGGGCATTTCCACCGGTGCTTCCACCTTGACCTTCCGCTGTTTCTTTCTCGGGGCCATTGTAAGCCTTGCAGCAGGCGTTCACTCGTGAAGCAAGGGGAGGTGTGTAAAAAAGTGAAAAAGCAGGAGGGAAAATTTCGATATTCTGACAGAAATCTTTGATAAGCTGGGCGTTGCCGGAGTTTCTCTCGAAAGTTGCCGGGCAGATTCTGCAGTCTGTGAGGGTCATTAGTCCACGGACAATCAGAATTGACTCCTGGGTGTAAGCTTGTGTTCTCTGATGTCTCCGCGCCATATGACTGTTTTCCTCATTATCATAGTAGAAAATGATATCCATGTGTCCGCCATAACTATGTCTTTTCGCCATGAGTTTTGTGTATCCTTGAATCATCCATGGAGCAGACAGTCATCAAAGTGGAATGCCAACGCAAGCCAACAGACGTATGACCTTGGAAGAAGCCATCTCAACCTGGCGACAATGCTTTGTCGTCGACTTACTTATAGCGAGGTATTGACCTCAGGGAAAGAACAGCTGTTGATCGTCACAAGATTCTCACAATCGCACTTGAGTACCCTGATCTGGTAAGGGCCAACACTGGTATCATTGGGGCCCGAGCGACTTTAGAGGAATCAGCGAGAGATGGCCCGTTGCAGCAACCGTCCTGGGAGGCATTCACACAATCAATTAAAAGAAGTCCATGTTGCGATGTTCACACCTCGATTTGAAGTAGTTACGGCGCATTCACTCTTCAGAAAAATCTCATCCATCTCCTTAGCCCAAGGTGTTATAATTAGCAACGTCCAAACTCCGGTCGTCATCGTCGTTGGTCGCCATTAGCGCCGGGAAGGCAAAGTTGAAAAAAAAGGAAAGCCGCCGCGCACCCCCCTCACCCTCTCCCATCCCTCCCATCCATCCCGATTCCCCATCCCCCTTGATCCCAGAACGGACGCAAAGGCCTCCCAAGAACCCCCAGTCTTTCTCCTCACAACAAACATCCGTTCTCATTGTCAGACGACATCGTACATATTTCCTCCCACTCACCTGGAACGCACTAGTTAACTAGCCAGCGGCGGCGGCTGCCCGCATAAACGCAAGGAACGTCTAAAGAACCAGGGATTCCAGCCTCCAGCCTCCAGCCTCCAGGACCCAAGAAGACATCCCCTGGGCGTTGAACTACAGGAATCCGTTAACCGCCGCCCGGGCCCCCCGTTTGTTGCACCTCTTCTCTTAACTACCCGCGAATCATCGATCATGTGTCCATTCGCATCCTAGCTGGGATACGGGAGTAACTACCTGCAGTACATAGACAAATATCTTCCGTCACGGAACACCTCAAGTTGTTTCTCTGGTGCTGGGGGGTAACTGGAAACGGGACGAAGCTCTAGGCAGATAGTTAGATTCTCAGCTCTTTTCTTGTACTGTACATACTCAGTACCGCAGTCTCGGATCGTCTGACAAGAAACTTCTTCTTCTTTTTGCCTTGTTTCATTAGTTTGTTTTTACAAGTATTTTTGTCTCTTTTTGATTTTCTTTTTTATTTTATTTATTTTCCTGCTCATTCCCCATCGTTTATTTTCGCCTCTTCATCTGACCTCAATATTATTGTTGTGGTCGAGCCGCGAGCTTTGCATGCATCGTTGAAGAGAAAAAGTCTACACAGGCGCCACACCTTTCTATTTGGTTTTGACTAAAAACCAGTTGCGAGCGCATTTTTCTTCACACACACCGACCCAACACCAAGATAAAAAAAACACCCCTTGTGTTACCAGTCTAGTCGTTGCCTCTCGCCGCTTCTTCGCTGTACTGTTGTACGTTCCCAGGAGGCAGACATCGCTTTTGTATTCAAATCTCCTAGCTGGGCTCGACCGGTGAGGGCTCGATTTTGATACGAGTGAGGTTCTGGTGGGAGCTGGGGTCGGGATGGGGAGCTTTTTCAGAAGTATTTATGACTGGTTGCTCAGGATGTTCTGGTTAGTTTTGCGAGCTCAAATGATTCAGGTGAGGGAAACCCAGATGCTAATATTTCCTGGCAGGGCAACCGAGATGGACGTGACGATGGTGGGCTTGCAGAACGCGGGCAAGTCGTCTCTGTTGCGGGTTTTGGCGGTTAGTATCAACCATAAGAGACATGCTCACTTTGAGGGATGCGCGTTAATGATTCTACTAGGGCGGTGAATTCATGATTGAGTATGTCCGCACATGTGAACGTTGTTGTGGTTGTCGTGGCTAATCTGGGATGATGCACAGCTCCATTCCAACGATTGGGTTCAACACCAAACGCGTGCAAAAGGGTCACGTAACATTGAAATGGTCAGTCGAGATCATGTTTCCACCCGCCACTCAGTCTCAGTTGTGTGAAAGGGGGCGGTGCTAACAATCGAAACAGTTGGGATCTCGGTGGGCAACCTCGGTTTCGGCCCATGTGGGAGCGGTACTGCCGCGGCGTCAACGCTATCGTGTAAGTTTAGGATCAGGAAACCGTCGCGCGATGAGCGAATGAGCACGGGGATAGGCTAAACGAAGTGGAAACAGGTACATCGTAGATGCAGCGGATCGAAACGCGCTACCCGTCGCGACGGAAGAGTTGCATGAACTGGTCAGCAAGCCCACGCTGGATGGCATCCCGCTGCTGGTGCTGGGCAACAAATCGGACCTGCCAGACAAGTTATCGGTAGACGAGCTGATCGAGAAGATGGATCTCAAGTCGATCACGCGTCGCGAGGTCAGCTGTTATGGGATCAGTGCGAAAGAGGAGACGAACTTGGATGCGGTGCTGCATTGGTTGATTGGGCGTTCGAGCAAATGATAGCATGCTCTTTTCCTTTACCTTTTCTTTCCTTCCCTTCTTGATACGCAATCCGTTTGGTTCACTGCCGGTTGATGATTTTCGTTCCTCTTGCTGTGTGCTGTATCGCATGGGATTTGGGTTTGGCTGTCTCTCGCTCCCTGTTGCTGCATTCCTCGGGTTCGGTAGTTGTGCCTTTTTCTGGACTGTGGTTGTACTTTTGCTGTTGGTGATCTGTAGTCAAAGTGGATGGTAAGGGAATTCATCGCACAGTTTAATTCCAGGTTGATACAAAAAAAGGTCTTCCCAGCCTCCCGGGCCCTCTTTATGTATTTCCATTCAGCTCCAAGTTTACTGGAATCCATCCCACTAATAAAATGGCTGGCTGTCATTGTCATGGTGGACACACGGACCAAGTGATGCGTTGGCAATGCAGATGATTTCCTGTCATGCATGAGACGATGAGAGGTTGGAGTGACTGGCAAAGAATAAACGGGCCGCCAAAGAGCGGGATACACGTGTCAGGAAGGTGTGGTATTAAGTCCTTGAGCTCTGGATGTGATACTGCGTACTCCATGAACCCGTACACAGTAAACAAGAACGGGCATTCGATCATATCACCACCACGTTCCAGAATGTTAAGTCCTGCCCAGAAAGATGCGCGGACAAGAAGATTCTCCGAAGGATGTCAATTCAATGGATGGATCTGGCCAATCACGTCGAGGGCATTCATGCTGAGTTTGGCGTGCCTGTGGGCTCCCTTCCCGACGCCCGACCCAAAAGCAGTCTGGAGTGCAGTCTATGGAATCTGATGGAGAACTAGAGTCTGTGAGGATAAGCTGGCCAGAGCGAAGGCGGCAGCGTGGGTGGCTGGTGCCAGAGAACGAGGTTACTCCCCCGGAACCCCCCGCCATTTCTTTGCGTCGGAGATGATTTCATTTTCTCACTCGCTCTGGCGAGGTTGCGTGTTTGATGCTCGTATTTCGTGCAACGTCCGGCCGTGAGAGTCACACATGTCTGGAGATAGTACTTGAAAGAGACACTGCTGGATATTCTCGTTATTCTCATCAAAGGCATTCTAGTCCATTGGTGTGAGAGAGAGTAGGGCTGAGGAAGTGCGGGCCGCGACAGATGACGTAATCGCGATGCTGCGGGTGAATTGAGTCGTCGATCACACTCAGCCACACTTGATGCTTGGTTTTTATCAATCAGTCCTGCTTCTCTCACTCTCGCCGTCTCAACTCTCGCTCTCTGTCATTTCTCACCATCCACAGACGTCAATCATCAAACACTCCATCGAAGCTTGGGTTTGAGGCTGGAATATCTCCCTAGAACGTTGGTGTTTCTTTCTTTTACCACCTGTCGCTTCGAGTCGGCTCTTCCACAACATCGCTGCGTCTGACTTATTTCTACTTGAGCGCTCTTGAACTGAAAATATGGCGACGTATTCGCTTTCAAAACGAAGGTGGGTAGCTCAGATACACTATCGCTCTGCTTTTCTCTTTCATCATCAAAGAAAATTCGCTGACAATCATGTCTGGACAGATGCTACTACATCGGTGGCGAAAGATACTGCGAGTCCGTCTGGGACAACTGGGCTCGCTGGGTCTTTCTGGCCATTATAATTGCCGGTGGATTCATGCTCTTCTTCCTCTTCGCGTACGTTCTACCAGCCTGAACTCCTCTCACTTTATGATGAGTTACTAACAAAATTTCAAATCACAGATGCGTCTCTGCCCGCCGCCGTCGCCGTCGAGGCATGCAACCATTCATGGGCACCGGCTGGGCCGCCAACGTGGGACCGCGGAAACCTGGCGATCAATTACCTCCTCCACAGTACCAACAGTATCCCGCTCCACCACAGTACACCCCGGCCGGAGGCTACTACCAGCCCAATAACATGGGCGACCCGAGCCAGCAACAGTACTATCCAAACAACTACAACCAAGGCCCGACTAGTCCACAACAGACGGGCATCGAGCTGCAACAGCCACCGAATGCGTATCGCGGAGAAAGCGTGTATGGACCTCCACCGGGACCGCCACCACAGAAGACCTCTTGATCAGACTCTTTTACTTTTTCTTCATAATCTGTTGATTCGACCTAGTTATCCGAAGCATATGGGAGACACCAACACATTCGCTACGAGGATATGGATCTATCGATGGTGGCCAGCTTAGTTGCATGACGACATAGCTACGCGCGTTGGTCTTGGGCCCTTTCTTTTTTGCTGTTTCTTTGTGCTGTATGATTAATGCCTTTTCTCTTTCTTGTTATCCTTCCTTCCTGACCCGTCAGCTTCGGTTTGTGGGATACTTATTTGTATGGTCTTTGCTTGCTCGATGTCCAGTATTAGATAGGGGAACCTCCCGTGCGCGCTGCCGCCGGATACTCAATAATGAACCGTCAAATCGTCCACTTCACGATATCGAGCTCATCTTTGTTACAGTCCCGTTACATACCTTGCACAAAGTACCTTTTTAACGGAATCACACGATTCAGTCTTAGGCGAGGAGAAATGGAATCATCATGTTGCTCTCACTGTTTAAAGAAACACCCTTTAACCGTAAGCATGTAAGCATTTAAAAGGGGCTCCAATTTAGTCAGCGTATGGAGTATCCCGTGCACTCCCGTTCTAGCCATCCATACCCACAAGCTTTCCTACGGCTTCGGTCCACCGCTTGTATTTAGCATATCCCCCAAGCACATACTACAGTATGTAAGCAGGCTCTCCATCCAAAGCCCAGGGGTATTTTCTGTATTTTCTGTATGCGGTCCCTATCATTACTCCCCCCCCCCCCTTCCCTTCCCCCCACCCACCGCTTCAAGCCCCATAATGCACAAATTGCGCCCAGTTCAACGGCGACCTGCTCTCCCTTGGCAATATCTTCAAAATACTCTCCCGCAAAGCCAAAGCTACATCGTCATCCTTCCAACCGGGCCCTCCACTGAACAGGGAGGTATAAAACCCCGTTGCTACATCGACACAGACGTGATCTGGCGTCGGCCACAGGCACCCTATCACGTGTCCGAAGCCTGCTACTTGAAACCCGCTTACCACGTGGATGACTTCGTCGGCCAAAAGGGCGACTTGGTTGTCTGCCGTGGAGCATGCAGAGAGGTATGCAATGCAGGCGTTATTATTGCATTGGATTTCTGAGATGTCGTGTACCGTCAAACGGTCTTGCTCGGGGGGTTGCGTGGGATTTAGTATTCTCTGGAAGACGAGGGCGCTTTTCGATGGATCGGCTTTGCTGACATCGCCGTGACAGGAAAAGTGTGCAATGTTGCAAGTCCCGAGACGTGCGACGACTTGAGCCGCGTCTGGTTGATGCAGGTGTTCTACTGTCTGGACACCATCCAGGACTTGCGTGATGCCCTCCATCTCCTTTAAAACCCCGGGAAGGGCATGCATATCTGGCGTTGTCGGCATCGTGGTGATCAAAACGCTCCCGTGATCACGTTGGATCCGCTTGAGGCGCTCCTGGGAGTGCGCTAGTGCCTTGATTGATGGGATGTAGGATGAGATGGCCTGAGCATATGTGTACTGTGTAGATCCGACGTCGTAATTTCCCGCGGCGTGGAATGGCATCGAGCTTGCGGGGCCAGAACCCATCCACCAAATCCGGAGAGGACGTCCTGAGTCGGCACCGCCCAGCAGGGCCGAACACTCCTCAAGCACTCGTTTCACGCAAAGCTTCCAGAGCCAAGCTAGGTATTTGCGGTACTCTTTGTTTGCCTTTGGTCGACTTTCCTTCTTGCCGTCCCATTTTTTGTCTAGGAATGATTGAGCGTCGGCTGCTGTTAATTTTGGTAAACGGATGTGTTTGATGGCCCCTGATGTCACAATGATTGCATCGCTTCGAAAATTTGCAATATTGACAACAACTATCGCCCCATCACCCGCACAGCTTTGCATTTCTGGTATTTCGGGTGAGAATAAGAAACGCTCGAAGCCAGGGATTTTTCGAATACGATCGATGCATGCTTCTAGATCTTTGAGAGTTTTGCGACGCCGTTCTTTGGCCTGGACTTGCTCGGGGCTTGTCGACGCTTCGCAAGGCTGATTGACTTCCTTTAGGAGGTTTGTATATAAGGATGCCAATCCGGCATCATGCTTCGTCAATGCCGAAATGTCACTCCGGTCGTCGATTAGCTGGCTCATGATGACTGTGCGCCCTCTCTCCAGGGAGCACAGCGCCTGCTCAACATTTCCAATCTCCAAGAAGAGGGCACAAGCATTAGCCGCAATGCCAGAAAAGCCTGTCAGAATGAACTGGCGGTCCTCTCGATCCAGCGCTCGACCGCTCATAACCGGCAGAAGATCGATTGCCTCTTGAGCTATTTGTGTCGCTTTTTCGAACTCTTTCAGCGTAGGCAGATGTTCCAAAATCCTTGAAACAATTCGGATGCGGTGTAGAGGTAGAGCCGTTATAGTATTCCATGATTCCAGAAAGCAGTCGCAAGCGGCCTGAAGGTCCTGTAGATCTTTCATTCGAGAATATAGTTGCTCAAGCTTATTTCCCAAGTTGCTCCAGAAAACTGATCTATGGGGGACATCTTCTCGCGCAAACTCGGCAGCTTGTCGTGCGACTGCGATAGCCTCCTTCAGATCGGTTAGCTTCCCGGTCACTTCGTACTGACTTTCAAGCTTGTTTCCTAAGTTGTTCAGGAAAGATAGTCGATCGGGATGGTTAACCGGGGTGAATTCAACCGCCTTGTATGCGGCTTGGATGGCTTCCTGAAGGTTAGCCATGTCTTTCGTTCGCTCATACCGGCGACTGAGCTTGCCTGCCAGCTTTGCAAAGCAAATTGCATGATCAGGGTGGTCAGGTGGAGTCCCGTCTAGAGTCATCCTGGCTAATTTAATAGCCTCCTCTAGATCACGTAGGTCTCCCTTCCGCTCATACCGCATCTGGAGCTTGCCTGACAGGTTGTGTAAACAAGTTAACCGGGTGAGGTTGACGTCTGGACTAGAGTCGAGGGCAAGTCTGACGAGTCGGATTGATTCTTCCAGATCGGCTGTCTCTCTTGTCCGCTCAAACCGATTACCTAACTTGTTCCCCAGGTTATTTAAAAAGCGAGGTCGGTCTGGGTCGTTGTCTGGAGCCAGATCAACAGCTTGTCTGGCAAGGTTGATCGACTCTTCCAGATCAGCTATCACGCCTGTCTCTTCGTACCGACGATTGAGCATGTTTCCAAGGCTACTCAAGATGGTGGCCCGCTTCGGGTAGTTTTCTGGAGCGATATTAAGAGCTAGCGTAGCAACGCGAATCGACTTTTCAAGATCAACCATCGCTCCTGTCCGCTCAAACTGGCTTTGGATTTTGACGCTTAGGTTCTGCATAAATCCTGGTTGGTCGTTGGAATCTGGCGGAGTGGAACGAATGGCTTGTTGGGATAGTCGGATGGCCTCTTCCAGGTCGGCTGTATCCCCTTTCTCCCTATACCGAGAATAAAGCGCATTCCCCAAGTCATCGCACCGTTTTGGTTCATCGGGATGGCCCTGAGGAAGAGAAGTGAGGGCTAGCTGGGCCGCTCGGACTGCCTCCTCGATATCGGTCATCTTTTTGGTCGTCCGCTGACTGAATCACTCAATCAAAGTAATGCGTAGATATTGTCCTTGATGCACGTTGAACCTGTAAATTGGCATTAAATTTGGCTCCGATATCAGAGTCTAGGGTATGAAGGTCGTGAAGGCATGTTAAATACAAAGTGCCGAGTTTCAACCACAATCGAATGAGGCTGAAAGGCAGACTTAAGCCTTGCGAGGTGTTGTTTTGGGGGCTGTGCTTTTCACCACACAAACTGAGGCGCGTAAACTTGCTGATACTGTATCTGCATCTGCCACTGGTTGAAATGTCAGCTTGGGCTGCGAGGCTACCAGCGCTTAGATTGGTGTAGGAAGCCCAATCCACGGAGTATTATATATGAAGAGTGAAACGTCCCTCCGTCGGATTGCAGCCTTGCAAGTTGCAAACCCTTACAATCTCATCCCCCTCATCCAAAGACAAGAAAGTTCCTTTCTCAGAGACATGTCGATCAGCGTTGTGCCCCGCGACTTTCTCCTCCCGTTGGAGTCGGTCAAACTTGGGCGCTTAATTTCCAATATCAAATATCCTCACATGGACTATATCGACCCTCCGTGTCCTTACGAACCACGAGTTTCCACTGCCGTTCGGGAAGAGTTGAATGCCTCTCACCAAGTGGGATCAAAGAAAACCTTTGGATTGGGTTTGACGGCCTTGATTTCCACTTGGCTGTCCAAACGTGCCAACGCGGGTCTCCACGTTACTACCTCTGCAGCAAAAACATACACGCTCGACAACATGCGACAATGGTTCATCGATGCACTGGGTCAAGAGGCTACTCAGCGGTGGATGGAGAGATCGATTGACCAAGGTGATGAGATCTGTCTCGTCACAGGTTTTCATACAATCACCGACGCTCGCATCAATCAGGCATCAGCGACCGGACAAGACGTGGCGGGGAAGATGACCGGCCCAGCAAGCGTGACACTGGCTGCAATGGGTGTCGTCGTTCCATGTGCGCAGATGCTCGATCCCACGGTTACGGGCAAGTACAGTGCGTCTGAGGGCAGCCGAGCGAAGTTTGTGGCTCCTGGTGAACAGATCTGTGCCGTGCAGTATGTCCAAGTGCGGCACAAATGGTTCTCCAGCATGGTTCAAGAGAGCTATCTTTCCAAGAACCCCAGGTGGAAGGTCTACAATCAATACCGAGGGGAGGAGGATGTCAATGACATGATTGAGGTGGAGACCGCAGAGCTCGATGAGCCGGAGGGAGAGTGGGAGAGGCAAGAAATAGCAGACGGGGAGGTGCTGCTTTGGTGCGCGGATGAGGATGAAGATGAAGATGGAGATGAAGATGAGGAAGTTTGAGGTTTGGCATTCCGTACTATAATAGCGTTGGAGTGGTAATGTGCATTTGGATTGTATATTGTGGCTTGATATCAGTGCGACTGTATATTGCAGCTGGGACATCGCAGCTTGTATTAAGAGGAGCGACCTGACTGAACGAAGCAGCAGCGCCTGTTGTGCTGTACGGAGGTGTCTCCCAGAAGTCAGAAGTGATGATCCCAGCCAAGATGTGGCGTTCGTTTTTAATATACTGTTCGTAGTGTACTGTACAGTACAAGCCTTAGGGGCTCGTTGGGGTATACCCAGGTCTGTTAAGGGCTGTCAATGAGGGCTCTTGCCTTAAACTCGTCCCTAACCTTCAGGCTTCCTTCTCGTTTTGCTGTAGTATGGTTAATGTAATTTACACTTTCTATGGATTTTGGTGGACTATCACTTGTGGGCGACACCTCTGTAGGAACATGTAACCCACAGAGAGGTATCCATCATCTATCAACGGATTATAACTCTGCAATCGTAGACGGGGATCGGAGTAAGCAACTGACATATGATCCGCGTTGGAAATGTTTAGCTGGCTGGCTGGTTCTAATATCAATCCTCAAGGTGAGACCATTTCTTGTGAGGAGTTGAACGCCAGATTCGAGATTGCCCCGTCTGCCCAGGGTGCTCGTTGAAGGCATCCCCATGCTCATTCAGAGTATCTGGTGGTCAGTCAGTGTATATTCCGTATGTACATAGAACGTCCATTCTTCTTTTCTTTAGATCCTACACACTCCGTACATACATTGGTCTCCCGCTCTCGATTCATGGAACAATGGATTGAGTTCACTCTGCAACCTAGCTTCCCGTCAGCCAGTTTCTGAGCATTCGTCACGGTGGCAGTGCTCGCCGCAAGGGGCATCCCTAACTAACCTCAACAACGTCGCTGTCGGATCCCTTCTTCTCACAATCTTCTGCTTTTTCTTCTCTTTCGCCGCATCTATTATCATTGCTTTTCGATCGCTGGATTCCGTATCTTCAAGTCAATTTCTTTCTTTTTTCCATTCTCTTCCGTTTGCCTCGATCGGGACTGGTGCCAACTCCGCTTCAGTCTGTTGGTTTGACTACCCCAAATGCGAGCCGCAGCCTCGTCAACAGACAACACGATTCCCAGCCTGAACAATCGCTTCGCTGCTGGAGTGATTGATATCTTCGAGGACCTTTCGACTTGAGAGCCGTCACGATATGAGCCGTCAGCCGTTGTCTTTGAAGTCCGTCTAGTTCATGGTCGGCTCCGTCGCTCGTTACATCTCCCTCGCTACAATCCGTTTCTACTAAGACTCGGTTGATCCGTCCGTTCTTTTCTCTCTACCTGTGCGAGTGTATAAATCATATTTTTGAGCCGCTACACTCAGGTTGTTGATACCACAATGGGGCCGGTGGAATCTACTGCTTGGCATCGCAACGATGTTCGAGCCCTGAACGATGTGAAACAGACCTTTAGCAGCTGGGACTCGTGCATGCAAAAGTCGTACTGCAAGTATGCAACCTCCCCTTCACGTCAGATGATCAGTGATTATGATCCTGAAAGAGAGAAGCTAATACCATCACAGATGGCCAGCCATTGTTGGTATCGTGCTTGGAGCCATAGTCATCCTCGGAATCGCCTGGTGTGTCATCGGATGCCTCTGTTGCGGATACACATGTTGCAGAGGCTGCTGCGCATGCTGCTCATGCTGCCCGTCCGGTGGCAGCGGCAGCAAGCGCTCTAAACACGCCGACCCGCCTCCAGCAACCACATATCAACCCCCTCCCGCAAACTACGGATACCAACCCTCCGCTCCACCCATCTACAACACCCCCGCCGCACCACAATACAACAATAATCGCCACCACAACACCGCCCCCGTCGCCCAATACGCCCAATACGCCCAGTTCGACACTCCAACCCACAAGCCCATCGGGAACGAAGACGCCCTCCCACACATGCCCAGCTGGCAAAACGCCACCACCCGTCGCATCGAAGATACCTCCTCTCCTCCACCACCGCCACAGGACATGGAAATGAACCACCTCAACCCTACCACAGGCCAGGTTATGGGCACCGTCGGCCGCACACGCAGCGGATACTACGAAGTCCCCACGCAACCTGATTCGCCACGGTACGCGCCAGACGTTCATCCTCATCATCGTGGTACCCAATCTCCAGTATACGGTGATCAGCAACCGTATCGCGACCATCATTCACCGATTCACAGTACAATAGGGGGGAATGGAAATGGAGGAATGTACGCAGACACCACGACTGCCGCACAGCCGCCCTATCCACGATCGCAAACGAGTTCGCCCGTGCCCCCGCAGAATGCGTATTCGCCGTACTTGCAGCAGCAGACTGGGTATGCAGCGTATGCGCCGACGACATCGTCGTCGCCACCACCGATGTATGGTGAAAATAGTAGCAATGCTCACAGTGGTGGGCGCGGGACGCCGGGGTTGTTGCAGGTGGGGAGGAAGCCGGTGCAGAATTCGTTTAGGGATGTTTAAGTAAAGTCTGACGGTGATTTATCTTTTTTTTTCTTCCCTTTTTCGTCTTGGATTCATATGGTGGCTAGTAGCCTACTTGGTATGGAGGAGTTTCCTTTTCATCGTTTTCGTCCACCCCTCCCCCTTTTTATTTTTCGTTTTCGTTTTCTTCATGTATATACTTTCATGGGGTGTCCTACTCTGCACCCTGGCGTCTTTATCCTTCTTCCATTTCTCCTTTCTCAATTTCTATCACCCATTCTCGTTTTTTCTCCCTGTTTGTGTGGCTTTGTGGTGAGGATGTGGTACGGGGCGTTATGTTGGTTGAGGTTTGGGCCCATTTCAATAATGTGCTTTTCAGTGTGCGCTGGGAACTTCAAGGGCCTGAAGATATCTAGCGGAAAGTTGCGTGATAAAACTCCAGAATTCGGAATAGTTTGTCCTTTGTTTTTTGTTTGATCTTACTACGCAATATGGCAATGCACACTGCAGAAGGGAAAAACAAGGAGGTGGGAAGGAGGGTGTAATATTACCATCCTGGATACACTGACTGGATGATAACAAGTTCCTGGAGCTCCCAATAAGACCGAAAAGAAAAAGAATGCTGTTAACCCTGTGCCAGATGCGTAGTTAAACCATATGAAAAAGAATCATCAGTGCAGTCTTCTGACTACGTTGACGCCGAACAATGGTTCTATCAATGCGACCCGTAACTACGACACGATGGTTCATGACATTGTAATGCGATTCTCGAGCATTCCAGGTTCAGATGTCGTGAACGATCAGATACTCAGTCCCAATAAGTGAATGGTTGGCGCCGACCTCATAATTGTGAGATCCCAAGCCAGGCCAACTTCGTCATACAGGCAATTGGGCTCCCAAACTTAAAGCATCGTCATCACTAGATAGTTAGTTTGCCCCTCCTCCAGCTGTCTGGCCCTCATCAAGACGGAAATCTTGATGCTTCTCTGTCAAAACACCACGCATATGAACACAGTTCACATAGACCACTGACTACTCAGAAAAATCCCGTCACAACAAAGTTGAAGACAATGGCGAGCCCTGCCCTTCCAGACATCAACACCCTTCCCTCCCTCCCACTTTCAGACTGTTATCAGATCCTCGACACCCTCTTCGAGCCCTCGCAGGCCCTGCATGCCCTGACCGAATCCCTCCTCTTACAAAAGACCTATACATCATACCAAGCCCTGATAGACCTGGTCAGAGGCAGGCTTACCGCCCTCGCATCCTCCCAAACCGCCGAAGACAAAGCCATACTCCTGAATATCCTAGGTTCTCATCCGCGACTAGGCGAGAAAGCGGCATCGTCAAACACCGTGGCAGCAGGTAAAGTTGCCCAGGAGCAGGAACAGGAACAGCAACCCCTGAGCGAGTTGAGTAGGGAAGAACAAGCAAATCTGAACAAGGGCAACGCTGAGCAGTTGTGCGCTCTCAATCGGGAATACGAAGAGAAATTTCCGGGCTTGAGATATGTGTATGTTGAAAACTATCTAGTCATATCAAAGGGCTGAGTTGAAGCTAACGGGATCAATTGGAGAACATTCGTCAACGGCCGCGAGAAAGATGTGATCATGAAGGAGATGCGTCAGCGGATTGAACGTGGTGATCTTCAACTGGAGATCTTGGAAACCATACAGGTCAGTCAGTGTTTTCCCCCCTCAAGTCGTCCTACGCGTTGTTACTTTTGCAAACTCGTGGGAGCATCTATCAACTGGTCAATCCTTGGATGTTTTTGTGCAGGCCATGTGCGATATCGCGACAGATAGAGTGCGTAAACTTGAGTCCTCTTAGAGCAGTCAGAAAGGGGGAAACAAGGGCGATTGACAGATTATGACGAAACAAAACAGCCTGGATGCGAAAAGCAACAAGAATGTGAACGGCCGCTAGTTAGTGTGTTTGTACTTCTTCTTCATAGATCTCCCAGCTTAGAGTCAACTCATCATCTATCACTGAACTGATCTACTGTGGACTGGACCGAATTGAAGCCAAAGAGTAAAAGGAATACAGGAAAAGGAGTGGTATTTACTGTAGTAGCCATGCTTGAGTGAGTATCAAACCAGATCCGTCGTGTCATTCGTTAGTATCAGAAGGATTCAATCATAGATTCATCTTCATCAAACTCTTCCTCTCCCGATCCAAGCCACGACTCCAAACTAACCAAAGGTTCGAGCTCATAATCCTCGCTATCATACGACAGATCCGAATCGTACGCGCTATCGAGGTTGCGGCCACACAGTCGATCAAAAATCTTTGCCAATCGGTCCGAAAACGGGTCGTCGCCCATAAAATAAAGCTCCTTCAATTTGGGGAATTGGAGCACAAACCATGCTGCGATGTCCTTGGCGGCCATCATGGCTCTAATTTTCCAGTTAGCCTTTCAGCAGAATTAGTTGTAGACGTCGTGGGCGTCAGGTCTGAACTTACGCGTCCTTGTCATCTACGGCCACGTGATGTGGTCGTTCGAAGCCTGCGAGATCTAAGGTGGTCAGTTCGGGAAGCATGGGCCTCGCGTCGGGCGATTCAGGTTCGATGGTCGACATCTCTATCGGCACAAGTAGCTGCAATGTATCGATCAGTGGACAGTGCTTGGCCACGGTCTTCAAGGCGGTACTTGTCATCATGCATTGAACGCCAAAATTGAGGCGCATCAGACGCGGCAAATGAGATAATAGATTGTCAAAGTTGCTATCGGTGAATTGGAAACAGTCCAGGTGGTAACTGTGGACATCCTGTTGGACGCCGGTGAGAGAGATGGCTTCAAGTTTCTTGAGTTGTTTGAGGGAGAGTAATTCGGTGGAGGTCAGGTTCGTATTCAGTGCATAGTTGATCGTGAGGCTTCGGAGGTGTTTCAAGGTTGATAATTGTCCGAGGGCGCTGTTGTCATTATCTTTTACGGTTAGCTCGATGGCAGTAATTCTGGGTATGTGGGGGGTGAGCAATTGTAGTGCCGCAGAGGAAATTGTAATGGTCAAGTCTTTCATAGCCTTGAACGGGAATGAAATTGTCTCCAGCGCGCGCTGTATCGCTTCAATATTGAGTTGAGGTCCCAAACCCAAGCTTTTGAGATTGTCCCTTCCGGCGAGATGGACCACAGTATCATCGTTAATGACACTGTCCATGTCGTACCTGAATTGTAAATGCTTCAAAGACAAACTATTCTGGAGAAATGAGAGAAATCGCTCAGGTGTAACCTTGTCTCCTGGACCATCTAGGAATAGCTCCTTAACTCGACGACATTGCTCCAGGTCTGCGAGAAAATCCTCATCCAGGTCACTCCCATAGATATGAATCCACTTCAGATTCGGGCGCAAATACTGTTTCAAATAAACCTTGCCATCCTTGGGTCGATATGAATCGATGCTGATTGACCTGAGATTCGTAAACTCGAGGTCCTTGAATTCTTCGTGCATCGTGGTGCCACTGAACACTAGATGTCGGACTTTTGATGCGTACAGGGGAAGATTCTCTTTGCCGACGCGTCCAAGCATGTGAGCTGAGACACTCTTCCACAGGATCGAGACCCCACACTCGAACCACATTCTGTTGACTTGAATGACATTCCAGAAAGTCCTTTTGTCGCAGCCCAGAAATTTAAAGATGTTGAGGAGGATTTCAGGGATTCTGAGGACGGACGAGGCCTCTGGCGGCCCCACCATTGCAAGCATAGTGCCATCCATGGAGGCCCCTCACGGAGCGTCTTGAGCTGAAGATAATTCTCTAAAGGGTTCCGGTTAGGTCAAGAAAGTAGTGTGATGAGAGAATGCTTACCTGTAAAAGTTAGGATATGATCACGTCATTCGTATGTGTATAAGTTCTGAAATCATCAATATCAAGAGCTCAATAAGACAGAGAAGTACGACTCCTGTTCAAGATATTCGTGATGGTTGATATTGATATTGATGTTGATGTTGATGTTATCTTCGTCGCACGGGGGTTGACAACCGCGAAATAAGCGAAGCCGCGCTAAATCGAGCTTAAGTTACATAAGCTCAAATCAAAGCGGGAACTAACTTGTTTGAGATTAGCGGACTACGGTGAGGAAAACTGACGTCACCTCCCCTTTTCGTCCCACAATCATTTTCGATATAAACACAACTGTTCCTCATTGAACATTGACCAATCTGTCAAAGAATGGGTTTGGGTCTGAGGCTGGACCTTGGTTGCTGCATCAAATTTTCCTTGAAATATTATGGAGATAATCCTAAAAGCCTTGATATCCACCTTCCCTTATCTCTCACTGAAGCGCGGCTCTGCTTAAGTGGTGACACAGGGCCTGCATAGCAGAACCTGCAGTCATCCTTATGTCTGCTACAAATGTTGGTCTCGTTTAAACTGCTTCTACCATTTGTGGAACACTTCTCACTTTTGGTACACGAACAATGGAGGCTTGAAAGCGGAAACATTCTCTCGAACGCAGCACAACAGCGAAGGATACGTTGGCAGAACAAGTCTATCTTCATTTGATCCAGAAAATGACAGAGCAGTCTCCCCGTGCATTCTTTACGTTCACTTGGTAGAGCAGCGTTTTCTTGCTTGAAGGCGTTTACGTCGAGATTGACCCTGGTTTCTGAGGTCGCTGCGAGGGAGGCGGATGCGGCTGTCTACCTATTTCGAAGGTATTCGTGTGATACCCCTTTACATACCTCATTTCCCTCTAGTCTCGCCCCCCAGAGCCATCGCAGTCAAGAATCCCCGTGCTGACCGTCCGGCTGCTGTAACATTTATCCAACAAGATATTACAGCCTTACGGTGGGATGGGGGAGGAAGACCACTCGATAAATACCTCAGCGTCTGAGTTGGGTACAAATCAGATCGAACAAATCAAAATTTTAGGCGGTAGAGAAAGCGGTGGACACCTTCAGCCGGTGAAAAGTTCATTTGCCAACTGTCCATAATCCTCCGTAATTTAGTTACCTTGCTGATCGTTCGTGGCAATCAAGATTCGGCGGTGAAGAAGAACCCGAAACACTATTATTATTATTGGTACCATTCCCACGCAGCGACTCGAAAAGGCGAATGTCAACGTTGGTGGCCTCCGTTGGTTGCATGGAAGATCAGCACCCGCGTGATTGATATCAGATTCCAAAACGTCCTGCATTTCGGGGCTCATGCATTATTGACCTAGCCAGCCCAGCTGCAAGATTGTTACTCAGCAGCCAGTCGGGATTTTTGCAGTTGAGATTCCCTTTAGCGACTTGTTGCTAAAATATGAAAGCCAAACTGCTGGCTAGGCCCGAATTCAATCTGAGATCAACTCAGCAAGTTCCCGATGTCGTGTTTCGTTGACCAGAGACAATTGCTCTGGAATTTGATGTTGATAACTCCGCCAAATCCGAGCATGTTGCGGTCAATGCATGAAATATTCCGCACTGCTTGCTAGAGCATTTCGTTCTATTTATCGCCGACAACCCGATCGGAGTTCGAATTAGGCATCATACCAAGTGTTTCCGCGCCCAATGACAACGGCACATCACTGACGAACCTGTTGAGCGTGGCTGTCTATTCCGATATCACCGCCACGTTGGTGCCGAACACCCGTCTGCTGAGTCAGCGACCGCTCGGAGCTCGTTTAGTGCGCTTCAACCGGTGTTTTAGCGGGGTTGCTAACCGCAACCGGCAGCGGCTCATTGTGACGTCTCTCACCCGCATCTCAACCTCACTTCCACCACATCCCGCCAACGCCGCCTAGAAGCTGCACGGTTCCTGGGTTTTCGTCGCGCATGTTCCGCTGACATGTTTTTGGGACTGACTCCTGCTGACTCGTGCAAACCAGGGATCGAATTCCGAGAAACGGGGTTCCTCGTTGCCGTCCTTCCAAGATGCGTGCGGGCGTGGATGGAGCTGAGGCGCGAGCTAGCCGGCGTCTTAACGCCGGGTCAATGATCCGTAGGCTTAATCCCCAACCAAAACCCCCCCGCCTGCTAATACCGTGCTTGGGGGGGCGGATATTCCCCCGAGGTTGTGTTCCAGCGGCCGGTCATGAAGAACGCTTTCCACGGATCCTTGCAGGTTACGAGTTGATTTCCGTCGTCGTTGTTCGGCGATCGTGTGCTTTCAAATGCAGAATTCTGCTTGCATATCTGTAGGTACTGAACCACATATATATGCTCTATCGGTCTCGAATCTTAGACGTCGTTCCAGGGAGACTTTTCGGGCAATATAGGACCCTCTGCTGGTGAATTGAACCGTTCAAAATTGATCTGAATATATTTTTGTGAATCGCAGCCATGGCAGACACTCCAGATTTAAAGAATGAGACCATCTCATCTTCATCCGTTACTTCAGAGGAGAAGTGCGAAGACCCCCCAACCTTTCCAGATGGCGGATTGCAAGCATGGCTAGCAGTTGCTGGTGCCTTCTCAACCATGTTCTGCACTTTTGGATACCTGAGCACTTTTGGGTACGAATCTTGTATTTTTAAGGGAATTCGAGCTGTGCGAACCAGTGGACTAATAAGATCTTGAGTCTAGGGTGCTTGAATCGTATTATTTCAACAACATACTCCGGGAAAATACACACTCTGAAATTGCCTGGATCGGATCGTTGCAGGCCTTTTTCATGTGCACCACAGGCCTGATATCAGGCCCATTGGTAGATCGATATGGGACAAAGGTAAGGTCTCTAGAACTCTCAGTGACAACATTTAGCTGACTCTGCGCCAGTTGATCCTCATTCCGTTTTCTCTTTTGTATGTCACCGCCGTGATGTTCACATCTCTGTGCACAGAGTACTACCAATTCCTCCTGGCCCAAGGTATTTTGGGCGGTTTCGGCATTGGAATGCTGTACACCCCCTCCATCTCCATCCTGGGCCACTACTTTCAAAAGAAGCGTGATCTTGCCATTGGCATCTCCTCCGCTGGCTCGCCGCTGGGCGGCATCATCTTTCCTATGGTACTCAACCGTTTCATAGAACACACCAACATCGGATTCGGCTGGTCCGTCCGAATCATCGGCTTCATCATGCTCGCCCTCCTCTCCATCGCCTGTTTCACCCTCGTCCCACGCATCTCGCCCCGAACGGGACCACACTTCCTTTTCTCCGCATTCAAACGGCCCGTCTACGCGCTCCAAGTGCTAGGCTACAGCCTAATATTTTGGGGCCTCTACACCCCCTTTTTTTTCCTCCCTGCCTTCGCCACCGACCACGGCGTCTCTGTCGACTGGGCCTTTTACATCATGCCCATCTACAACTCAGGCTCCTTCGTCGGCCGCATCTTCGGCTCCAAACTCACCTCCTACCTCGGCCGCTTCAACACCTTGCTCGCCGCCACTTTCATCTCTGCCATCCTCGAATTCTGCTGGCTAGCGACATCAAACCTAGGTGGCCTAGTCGCCTTTGCCGTGCTCTTCGGCATCTCATCCGGCGCTATCATCGGCCTGTTCCCGACCACGGTAGCCATGACCGCGCCCCAGGCGAACCAGATTGGTACCTATCTAGGTATGATGATGGGCACCCTGGGCGTATTTTGCCTCACAGGTTCACCCATGATGGGTGCAATCATCAGTCACACCGGCAATTTCACGGCCGCAATTGGCTTCAGTGGTGCGCTGACGGTGATTGGGGGGATTCTGATCCTTGCTGCGCGCATGTGTCATGCTCCGAAAGCGTTGATTGCTTGAAGTTGAGTTGTCGAAAGCGATTTAATGTTTGGGATGATATATGTATGTAAAAGAGTGCCATTTCTGACCTGTGAACCCCTTTTTAGCATTACGTGGGCGTTGACGGGGCGTATATAGCATATATAGACTTTTTTAATAGGTAAATGGTTAGATCCTAAAACCAGCAGGTGCGCACCTTTTACAGTGCAATTAACTAAGAAACCGCGCAGGCCTAGAATGGGATTTAGCTTGCGAGTAGCGAATGACGAAGGTTTGCTCTCAAGCTGCAGAATTCTGCACTAGCGCCAGACGCAGGTCATTGAGCCGCATACAGGTATCTTACACTGGGCGTATGTTTGTGCCTGTTGAAAGAGTCTGGCCACGAGAGACTTGATACACCAGCGATCATAGCTACGCATTTTGGTTAACGACGAGCACTCAGAATCTTAGCGACGACGTAAAGGGTTTAATTAAAAGAGTGGATTAAATTGTCACTGCACAAACATCGCAACCCGAGATCAGACCACCAACCCCCAGAGACCAAACAGGAACAGAAACATCTGCGTTGAACCGATCCCCCGTACCTACACCATAGCTCTCCATGAAGCGAACGAAGTTTGGAAATGAGCTAATGGCGCCCACCAACAAACATCTGCCTAGCACTGATAATAGAACATCGGTCCTCCTTCTCTGATCATCGGTCCATGCGCATCCCTATCAGTTCTTGCCAGCTTCACAACGCCAGACGGGGAAGTGACCACGATCAAAATGCCAGCTGCAAGCGGCGGGTCTACTGGCACCTGAGACCAGTCCAGCTCGTGCACGAGTACTCCTTCTTCCTCGTATTTCGCATCGCTGATCGAACGTTTTGCGTCATTATCGCTTGCGCGCTTGGGTTCCTTGTCGGAGATGGTAGTACCGCGGAAGAAATCTTCGAGATCTGCAGCCGCCGAGTCGGAGACAGAGCGCTTGTGCTTCTTGGCCTTGTTGCGACGAATTTGGTAACTGAAGAAGCGTCTCGGCTTGGAGTCTTTTTTCGAGAACGTGGCCATTGCCATGTCGGCAATGGTGCAGAAAAGGGACAGTAGTCGGGGAATTTTGGCGATGTCAGAAAACGGGTGGTGAAAAATGAAACGCGACTTGCAATTTATCGAGTCGGAACGATAGCAGACGTTGGCTAAAAATGGTAAAGCTGGATCTTTCGTGCCGTTTGATTATTTGCCTGTCAAAATCCGAGGAAAGAAAGTCCCAATGTGCTCTTCGATTCTAAGCCTGGGTTTTTGAATGGCAGGGTCGATTTCGAGCTGAAGATCGAGTTGAAAAATGCAAACTGGGATCTTCTGCAGGCGTATCAGGTCGTGTTGAACAATAAGGATATATTCTGAAAAGCAGAAGAGGTTGAAAGTGGTCTGAAAAGATCGGAGACCTGCTAGAGTCAGCTGTTGAGAATGAAAGGAAATTACCGTGGAATATCCCTCCCACCATGTGAATTTGAGAAAAGGGAGAGTGAAAGGATGGTGGTATCAAAGGAATGGCCTTGTTCTCCTGCAAACGCTGGGAATGGAAAATATCACGTACCTCAAGGGGCTGTATGCACTGAGAAACCATTCACTGTCATGGATGAGTGCTCAGGCAAATGGTTCACATATCTCAGAGAGCGGGAGGATGGAGGATGGAGGATGGAGGTTGAAAGGTGAGCGTTGTGGGCTGTGAGTATTAGTGAATTTAAGACGGAAGAGGACGCCGAGAAGGCAAGCACACCTGACCTGATGATGTGATGAGAACCCATGGGAGAGGCCAGTGAGAAGAAACATCGCATTGTCTTATGGCCAGTGAGTCACTAATATAGAAAAATCGCAGAGATATTGTACAACCTAGTTCCAAAACTGGAACAGATATCATGGAATACCAACCCAACCTCCAAAGATGTCCGTGGTATCACGAGTATTCAACTGTTCCGCAACACCGCCGCCGGTCTAATAAATCGGTAAAAAGTGCGTAGCGTCATCCGGCCCGACGAAGCTGCTATTGAAGCACATCATTTCAGTCTTCCTCGAGCGAAAAGTCGAAATTTTTGAACGTAGTTTTGAAAGCTTCTGCGTCTGCTGCTTCCTCGCCTTGCGCCTGCGCGGCATCTCTCCAGTTCACCCGATTCTCCAACTCAAGTAACTTCGCCATCACGATACGCCCAAACTGTAAATCAAATCGGAACTTCCCAGAAAGGGGCAGTGTCAAAATGGTTTCTGTAGGGGCGTCGTTTTGCCCTTCTGATTCATTCTTTGGTGCGTGTATCCATACTCTGAAGTGGTCACCTTGGTCTGACGCTGCGACTTCTGCAGATTGCCTTTCAAACTTGGGATACTTCAAGTTGTCCGCTTCCACTTTGAATGCAGCCTCCACAAGGCCGCGTGTGACCATGTTGGAAGGTACTGGAAGGAATTGCCAATGGATATGGATTCCACCACCACGGCTAACCTCCCACGTAACTGCACCCAATTGTCCCGCTACCTTTTCCTCTAGCATAGAGTGGAGCGCTGATCTGTATTTTTGCATTTCATCATATGTTGACTTGGTGGTGTCGGGATCACCCATGGCAGAGAATGTTGCCGCATGGGTTAGCGGTACGATCAGCATGTGGCCAGGAAACCCAAGCTTGGGAAAGGTACTCGCCGTCGTCAATGGTCCCTTTGCAATGGTCAAGTAACAATCTGAGCCAATGGACGTGATAAGATGGGTCGCAACGTTTGGGTTTGATAGGCAGAAAAAGCATTCTGATGGGCCCGGTGCTGCTTTTCGCGCGCGTTTATTTGGTCGATGATAATCATCGCCGTGCGAGAAGCGACTAAAAGTCTCGCCTTGACCTTGAAGGGCCTCTCTCTTCCGGGGATTGTTGAGAAACGGCGTGATTGTTGCGCCGGGCGGGAGAGTGGTAGAGGGGGGTGCCTTTGGGTCCAAATTGAATGCGTAGAGCCATTTTTGCTTGGACGACGCACTAAATGGCGCCAGGTTGAGGAACCGGGTGATATGCTTTATTCCCGAGTCGTCTTCTACAGGAAGATGAAAGAAAGGCTCGCGCTCAAAGAAAAAGGGTGCAGCCGAAGAAAAATGATATCGTGGCTTTAGGCTTGAGCACAAATCGGCAAGACACTGAACACCCTCAATTGAGCTTAATCCGTCCGCCAAAGCCTTTGAGCCGTTCTGCACTGATTTTGGCCATTGATTCGTGATAAGGATATCTGCAGTCTCCGTTTTGTAAAGGGATTTGCAGTCGGAATATGTGTACTGCGGCAAATACTTTTCGCTCACACCGGGTACTGAAGTGGCTTTCGACTCCCAGTTCCCACCAAGTGCCACAATCTTGATGCCTTCAGAGGATGTGAGGATGCCACGTCTGCCTAAGAAATAGAGGTTGGGGCAAACTTCGTCGTCCTTCTCCAGCTTTTCAATGACAGACTGCGGGATTATATTGTTCCCAACTGTAAAGTAAGTTGGCAGAGGAATAGTAATTTTGCCTTGCAGAAGTGCAAATATTTCTTCATCATCGGTACTATCAGAGCCTTCTTGAAAGAGGTCTCCAACGATGATGGCAAATGAGAAGTTTTGCTTTGATTGGAGCTTCTGTAGTTTGGTGAAGACCTCTTTGAAAGCGGAATTGACTCCCCCAATAACTATTCTAAAATAAACCATAAGTCCCAAGAAAGAACAGCAGTGAAAATCATATGGGGAGCAGTAAAAAAACTTACATTTTGGAGGCCATTATTGTGATGTGAAGAAAAGGTGACCTAGAAAGGGGGTGTTCGGGGACAATTAAGATGTGGGAATCTTGGAGGCCAAATTGGGTGATTTTCACACTTTCGTCCAAGGTGGCTTGTTCACCAAGCCGGAGATTGCATTAGACTCTCGAATATATATAACTTTTCATGGCAATTGAATCTAAATGTAGGTTGTTTGAATGTTCCATCGCGTGAATTGAGACGGATTGAATTGAGGCTTGAAATAGAGCTCGGGCCACATAAATGACTAAGCAGCGCAAGTAATGCTGACATAATCCACGTGTGACGGAAGGTTGTTGATCCGACCCGCTATAATTTTTTGATTTTGAGCAACTGAGACGGCGGCGACGACAAGCTGCTGGACCCGACGAATTTGCTTCACGTTTGTCAAGCTACTCACTCAAGATGGTGGTAGCGCATTCCGCTCGGGGTAAACCCCCGAAATTGCGAAAAGGAGGCACTGAAACGACAAAATCCCACCGCTTCGAGCCTTTCTCCCAGCGCATCTCGAAGCTCAAGATCGACCCGGTCCATCGTGTACGGCGGAACAGCTTTAGCGAAGAAAATGGCGACGACCAGTACTCACACTTCCGTGCCTCGCTGGAGCATTGGAGGGAGCTCAATTTGTCCGAAAACTTTACAGAATTTTCGCAGCGCGCCGGGCGCCTGTGCGAAAGCCTCACGCAGGTTCTGTATCATCAGGATAAAATTATGGACTTGTTGATGGAATACATTGGGAAACGAGATGAACTGAGCATGGAGCCGCTTTTGAGCTTGATGGCGCAGTTTGCGCGGGATTTGGGCTCGAGATTTGAGAAGCATTTCGCGACCACTGTGCAGCTGGTCGCTTCGGTGGCCGCTACGCATTCCAGCATTGAGGTGATAGAATGGAGTTTTACGTGTCTGGCTTGGATTTTCAAGTTTCTGTCTCGTCTGTTGGTTCCGGACCTACGGCAACTGCTGGGAATCATGTCTCCGTACCTTGGAAAGCAACAACAAAAGCACTTCGTGGCGAGATTTGCTGCCGAATCCATGTCGTTCCTTATCCGAAAGGCCGCCCTCGTTTACTACAAGAACAAGACACCTCTTGAAAATGCCGTAACATTCTTGTTTAAAGATCTCAGCGAAACTGAAGGGACACGCCAGATTGCGATGTATCAGGAAGGATTGATGAATATGTTTGCTGATGCGATTAAAGGAGTCAAGGGTGGAATACATTCAAACGGTTCCGACATTCTGCGGTGTCTCATAGGGTCTGCTACTGTGGAGGATAAGGTGCAGAGTACTGTCGCGGAAGCTGTGCTCGGTGGTGTTTGGATCAACCTGGTCCACCACGGTGCAGCTGATACATTTGTACCAGTCCTCGACGTACTCTGCGATCATGTCGAGGCATCTCCAAAATCCTCTCCCGCAAACTTTACAATCAACACCCGCTTGATATTTCTTAGCGTGGTAACGCGAAAAGGAACTCGAGTGCAAAATTGGAAGAGAGTCCACAAGGCTCTGTTAGTCCTTCTCAAGCAAGCCGCCGGAAATCCTTGGCTTACTACCCAGTCTATGGAGCAATTATTAGGAGCCACTGCTGCGGCGATACAGACGTCTCCGATGGATCAATTGCTGCCATACATGCGGCAGATCATGGATATTGTCGTTTGCGAGCCGCTGTCACAGTATTTTTTGCCTTTTTGCTTGTTTCTTTCAAACTTTGGCTCCGAACGATTCCACAGCGTCGTTGCGCCCTACTTTCAACGGTAAGGGTCAATCACACCATGATCTATGCGCTGAAGCTAACACCTTTTTGTTTAGTTTTATTGTCTCGTTCTGGCAGGATTATGAAACTGGTTTCTGTCTCACTTTGCCGCGGCTTCATACCTTGAATTGCGTGACTTCCCAGCCTCAGAGGCCCGGTTACATCGCTTGTCCAAACGGCTGGAAAGATGCTATTACTGAGCGATTTTCCATTCAAGAACCCGAAACTCGAGACGTCGCATTTTTATATGGTTACACTACCATGCGAACCTCGATATCTTTATCTAATTCTTCGTCTGCGGTTCCTGCAATGCGACAAAATTTGCATCGCATGGTGCAATCAGCTGCAAAATCGCAAACTGGCCCTCAACTGGATTTGGACTTGTTCTCTTGCGGCCAGGGATTTCTCACATACGTTCAACTGGGGGTGCAAACAAAAGAACTTGACAGCAACGTCTGGGATTTGGTGGTCTCAAGGGGGGCTGATTTTGCCAACATTCCTATTTTTCTTGAGGCGACGTTGGAATACATGAATGCGTCTTCTAAACCCTCTCAATTCTCTACGCAGAATATTGAGCCTTTTGCCGACGTGCTGCTTGCGAATCTCGCTGGCCCGTCCCACAAATTGAGAGTGCTATCTCTTCAGGTACTTCAGGCCCTCCTCCGCTGGCAAGATATCGAAAACGGCTCCGTTTCGACAGCCATTGAGATTGAGTACAGCGACCTTACATTGCAGACAGCAAGGGAGCTCTCCATGAAGGTTCGTCGCCTTGCTAGCGGCTATTCAGAAGCTTCCAAAATCAAGTGGCTAGATCGCTTAGTTCCCAATTTCTGTTTTGGTTTACTATCGAAGAAACTCGGTTCTTTATGGGATGATGCTTGCGAGGCGATTAAAGTCATTTGCGAGAATGCGGCGGGAGAGCGCATTGTTATTGAACTTGCGATGAGCTGGATTCAAGATTATAACACTTCTAGCGATGGAGAAACAGATGACACGGACCCAGCGGCAGAGAGATCAGTTGCAGCGTCCGAATTTGAATGTTTTAATGTGTTGAACACTGAAAAGTCTCTTTTGTCCACCTTCCGATCCGCGGCCAATTCTGAGTCACTATTGATTGATGAATTCAAAAAGACCCACGCCCCTACTGTTCTATCTCCAACATACGCGAGGTCTCAAGCCCTACGTGTTCTGACAGCCATCCCACAAATAGCGGAAAAGAGATCTCGCCAGCTCGCCCCCCTTTTCTTGTCTTGGGCATCGAGAGACGACGAAATCCCTGTTCCTGAGTCATCCGCAACGCCGGCCGGAGAAGATACGAACGGGCATTGGGATATGCGTGATAAAAAAGCAATGCTCGCCCTATTCGGCAACTTCAACAACCCGACAGTCTTATACAAGTCCCCCCAGGTTCATGATACCTTGGCACATCTCCTATGCAATGGTGATTCTGAAATTCAGAAGCTAGCCATGAAGGCAATATTTACCTGGAAGCTACCTTCAGTCCAACCCTACGAGCAAAATCTCTTGAATCTTCTTGATGATGCACGATTTAGAGACGAGTTGGCGGTATTCGTCCATGTTGGTAACGATAGTAGCGTTATCGAAGATGAACACCGTGAAGGACTATTGCCTTACGTTCTACGACTGCTCTACGGTAGAATGGTTTCACGTACTGGTCTACGAGGCTCTCAAGGAGGTGGCCAGGAGGGCCGAAGAAAAGCAATTCTTCGAATTATCTCCCAACTATCCGAGAAAGACTTTGAACAATTCATTCAAATAGCGTTCGGCCCCCTGGTCAACATCAGTATCCTTGCTGAAAGTCCTGAGCAAGGAAGTGTTCCTTCCCAGGAGATTATCGATCCAAGAAAGCAATATGGTCTATTAAAGATGATTGACACAATGTATTCTACTCTCAAAAGTAGAATGCATCCGTATGTGGGGCGCACCATGAACGTCATTCTTTACTGCCTGGTTCGTTCCTGCAGGCAATTGCAAGGGAGCGAGGAGACAAATGATTCAGATTCCAATCAGACTAGCCAGACGTCTCTTTTTCGCTATGTTCGCCAAATGGGAGCCCGATGTCTGGAGTTGGTTTTTTCGGTTTCTCCTGATGTGGACTGGACTCCATATCTCCCAGTCATTTTCACGGAGATCATTAACCCAAGGTTGCCAAAATTTGCTGTAGAAACAGCCCAGAGCGTGTCGGGGCTTCTCCAGCTGTTTCGAACCTGGGCTTCACACCCGAGATCGGCGCTTTATCTGTCTGGCACTGACGTGATCCCGAGAGTCGTTGACATATTAGCGGTAGAGTCAGCTCGTGACGAGGTGAAGCTTTTTGTCATGAACGAAGTGCTTGATGGACTTGTCAACGCTGCTACGATTCCAGAAAAGGACAAAGATGGCGACATGGATCTCGACAGGATAGCCCTTGTCCGGTCTGACGTGCTAACTCCCCATGTGGAGTATACATTGGTGCAGATCGATTCTTTGCTTAGAAGGCAATCCTCTCGGCAGCTTACAATGTCTGGAGTAGAGATACTGTCGAAGCTCGCACAATTTGTGGAGTCGTCTAGTGAAACATCCAAACTAATTAGCACAACGATCTATCTCCTAAAACAACCTCCAGATAGGGTTCCTCCAAAGACGAAAGGGGGGCTCATGCGCGTTCTCCAGCACTTCCTTCCTTTATACAACCCCGAAGGCCACGATGAACTTAACCAACAGATGTTTCACGTCTTGTCATCGATGTTTGACTATTTCAAGGACGACCCAAACCGAGCAGCACTTTCAACTGTTTTCACCCTGTTTTCGGCGCGCGATAAAGAGCTGATTGAGGTGTCCCAGCTGGCCGCTGATTTGAACTCCCTGTCATCTAAAAGGTTAGACGAAGTCGATTTTGGGCGACGACTTGGCGCTTTTCATACGATTAATGAGCAAAAACACTCTGAGTTCTCCGCGAAGCAGTGGCGGCCGCTCTTATACAACCTGATTTACCACACGAAAGACGAAGAGGAGCTTGCAATCCGTTCTAGCGCCTCCCTCGGTCTTCGACGCTTCATTCAAGCTGCAGCTCCCAAGGCCGAAAAGGGAGATACAGGATTCTGTGAACTGATTGATGTGGTGCTTCTGCCCGCTTTGAAGGGCGGAGTAAAGAACAAGGCGGAAATCGTTCGGTCTGAAATCATAAATGTGCTGGGCTACTTTATACAGTTGTACCCCAAGCATCCCGCGGTGACCGACCTTCATGATTTACTTGCTGACGGCGACGAAGAGGCTTCCTTTTTTAACAACATACTTCATATTCAACAACATCGTCGCCAGCGCGCACTCCGTCGCTTGGCAGCTGAGGTATCCAAAGGGAAAATAACAGCTTCCAACATCAGCGGCTTGTTCTTCCCTCTGATTGAACATTATGTTTTTGACCAGTCAGAGGATGAAAATGCACACAATCTGGCGGCAGAGGCAGTTTCGACTATCGGCCTACTCGCCGAGGGTCTGGAATGGAGCCAATTTAGGGCCATTTTCCGCAGATACAAAAGTTATTTGCGAAGCAAGCCAGGGTTGGAGAAGAGCATTATACGCCTTCTTGGTCAGTTGACCGATGCTCTCAGCCGTGCCTGTATTTCCAGGTTTGGTGGTGAAGCGACTGAAGAGATGTCCGTGGACGAACCTCAGAGCCCAAAGAGCACGCTTAGCCAATCTATACCAAGTGCTGCTCAGGTCGCATCAGAATTGAGGGCAAATTTCATCACTTTCCTGTCAGATTACATCCACCACAAGAACGAAACCGAGGTTAGCCTGCGCTTACCTGTCGCCGTTACAACTGTCAAACTACTGAAATTGCTCCCGGAAGATGAGAGAGCTCTTCTACTTCCGCCAGTTCTATTGGATATCTCGAATATTCTTAAGAGTAAATCGCAAGACTCGAGAGATGTGGCCCGAAAAACGTTAGCTGATATTGCGCTCATCCTTGGCCCCTCGTACTTTGGGTACATGCTCAAGGAACTCAGAAGCACTCTAACGAAGGGATATCAACTCCACGTGCTGTCGTTCACAGTTCATTCTATCCTTGTGGCCACCAGCGAGGAATTCAAACCCGGCGACTTAGACCAGGATCTCCCGATGCTTGCTTCTATTGTCATGGATGATATCTTCGGCACCGTTGGTCAGGAAAAAGATGCAGAAGACTACGTCAGCAAAATGAAAGAGGTGAAAGCCAGCAAAAGCTACGATTCCATGGAGCTCCTTGCAAGGAATGCCTCTATTCAGCACGTCTACAACCTTGTTCGACCCGTGCAGAGCTTATTAGAAGAAAGACTCACAGCGAGCATTGTGAAGAAGGTTGACGATCTCCTCAGACGGATCGGAATTGGGCTTCTTAGAAACCCTGGAGCAGAAAGCCGGGAATTCTTGATTTTCTGCTACCAGGTAATTAAAGAGTCGTACAAGGCAGCTGATACCACGAAGCCCGCCGCCGCTACACAGCCCAAAGATCGCTTCATTGTCAGGATGATTGCATTCAACAAAAGCGGCACTGGAAGGAGCACTTCGTCGTATCTTTATAAGCTTGCTCGTTTCAGTCTTGATGTCCTTCGATCAGCTCTGAATAAGTACAACACACTCTTAACGGCCGAAAACGTAGGCGGATTTCTGCCAATGATTGGCGATGCTTTAGTACAAGGTTACGAAGAAGTGAAACTCGCTGCAATCAGATTACTCTCGACGATTATAAAACTTCCCTTGGATGAGATCGACAAAAGTTCCGATGTATACATTGTCGAAGCGATCAAGTTGATCAAAGAGGCTCCAAGTACCAATACTGAAGGCGCACAGGCTTCCATCAAGTTGATCGCATCCATCCTGCGTGAACGGCGAAGTATCAAGTTGAAGGACTCTCACTTGGCATACATGCTCAAACGAATCTCTGGCGATATTGAGGAACCAGATCGACAAGGTGTCACATTCAATTTTATCCGAGCCGTCATGGCAAGGAAGCTCATCGTCCCAGAAATGTACGAGCTTGTCGACAATATCGCTGTGATGATGCTCACAAACCATGCACGGAGTGCTCGGGACCTTGCAAGAGGCGTGTACGTTCATTTTTTGATTGAATATCCGCAGACAAAAAGTCGTTGGTCGAAGCAGCTGGGCTATCTTGCCAAAAATCTGGATTATCGACACAAAGAGGGTCGCCAGTCTGTTATGGAGACGGTGCATCTTCTCTTGACTAAGACGAATGGTGAATTGGCCCAAGACATTGTCGGTACCTTTTTTGTTCCAATCGTTATGGTCATGGCAAACGACGAATCTCCTGAGTGCCGAGAGATGGCCGGTATCCTGCTGAATAATATTTACACACGCGCTGAACCAGAACAGCTCAAGCCCATTCTCTCATCTCTTCGAACATGGCTAGAACGGACGGAGAACGTATCCTTGATTACGACTGGACTTCAAGCGATGAGAATATTTTTCGAGTCTGAAGCAGTCGACAAACAGAACGAAGTCCAATTCGCGACGGATCTTCTTCCCCATCTGATGAGTATATCCCTGGAACGCCAGAACAGCGAAGAATGGGAAACTCTCTACTACTCCTTACAGCTCTTCATCAAGCTTTCGAAGCTCTTTCCGTCTCTCACATTTACTCCAGGTTGTGCTCCGATCTGGTCTAAAGTTCGCCAGAGTTTATTCTTTCCTCACTCCTGGATCAAATCTTGCGCTGCAAATTTGATCGGATTATGGTTGGCTGATGAAGCTAAGGCCAACGCGGCAGATGGCTATGGCTCCATACCTCTTGTCGGCTCGTCCGGCCTTGAATTAGATGCCAGTGCTATGCTCGATATCGCTCGCGGGTGTATGTTCTGCCTGAAAATTCCAGCTGTCGGGGAAGAGCTGGCGACGCAAACAATAAGGAACCTAGTGTTTCTCGGGAGGTGTTTTGGTCAAAACAATCTTGATCTTCCAGCCAAAAACGCGAAGGGGTCGCCCGATGCGGATGATGACGATAGTGATCCAGAAAGCGAATACGATGAAATCCCCGAACTGAAGCAAGAAGACAACAAGAAGGCCATACAATATATTTTCGAACAAGCTGCTAGGATTCTTCGTCGAGAACCGTTGACGACGAAGGCGGAATCGTTGACAGCCAAGAGTGCATGCATGAAACTCATCGCAGCTCTTTGCAGTCATCTTGAGATTGCACAGATATCGTCATCTCTACAAAAAATTCTTTTGCCATTGCTTCACTTGACAGACCCGTCTATCGCTATAGCGCGATCGTCGGACGAGAATTTTCAGACGACGTACAAATTCCTTGTGGCGAGCAGTCAAGAGATTCTCGATTTGCTGCAGAAGAAATTGGGCACTACGGAGTTTGTCACGGAGCTCAGTCAAGCCCGCGAGAGCGTCAGAGCTAGGAGAGACGAGAGGAGGGTGAAGAGGAAGATTGAGGCTGTTGCGGATCCGGAGAGGTTTGGTCGTGAGAAAAAGAGGAAAAACGAGCGGAAGAAGGATAGGAGGAAGGAGAAGGGACTCAGTTTTAGAGATCGGAGACGCGGCTGGTAATACTGGGGTTTATGTTCTGGAGTACTTTACGGGCGGCGTCTGGCTGGAAACTAGGGCGATATACACTTGCTGGGTGCTTTGGAACAGGGAAATGATAAAAGTGATTTAAAATTTGTATACATTGACAGGCAGACATATTAATACATGATGACGATATGAAACGCCAATTTATCTATTATACAGAAGCCATCCAAGCCGCAGGAAATCTCAAATTCCCAGAACTTTCATATGGGCCATTACTCGTCCCTGAATTATCTAAACTCCAGACCCCAAACCTATCTAACGAAGAACCCAAGTCAAAACCCATCGGGCGTGTCACTTTTTGTCGCTACTATTCTCCGCGCTTTCAGGCGTCCCTGCAGCTTCCGATTTTGCTGCTTCAGAATCTTCCGGCCACAGTTCCAAATCCCCTTCTCCCAAAACAACCTTCTTAAGATTTTGGCCTTTTCGCTTCAAAATGTCTTCCAGCGTCGATTTGGTGTCCATAAAGATGTTCAAATGGTCGCTAATAATGTGTCTATTACGGCACTGGGGGCACGTAATAAGCACGGTGCCCTTATGGTACCCTTGCTTTGAGATTCGGTGGCCGGATCGGTGTGAACAGGGTTTGCAGGTGAATGTAATCAGATACGAGGGTTCTTCTGCGCGACGCGCCTCGTTGGCAGCGGCTTGTTCCGGCGTCGCCGGCTCGCTATTCGTCAGGGGATTTGGAGGTCTTGTAGATGTAGAGTTGAATCGGCGGAAGAGGACGGCAGCAGCCGGGCGTCTGAGGAGGCATTGCGACTTGAAAAAAGGTGCGGAAAACGGGATGACGGCGGAGCTGCGAGATCTCAGTGAGGAACTTGCCTCGCATGACCGAAGAGCAATTGAGGAGACATTGCAAAACAGGCGCTTGGAAACTGTCATGATTTCGAATCCCAGGGCAAACGAGCCGTCGATGAAAATGTTTTGCTGGACGACCTCATCGTCAACGTTGCGGAGATGGCGGATGGCAGACACCTCCGAGAGCTTACATAAGCCACCCCGAGCTCGTGCTCCAGCTTGGAGATATGAACTCTAGAGTGAAGTTGCTTCGGCGGCACAATCCATTTTCTTGTTCATGGCATTCTTCTCTTTACTTATCTCTTTACTATCTTGTTTCTGTCGAGGAAACTTACAATGAACCTCCACGGTGCCGGCAATATCCTTCCCAACATCCCTCCCGCATCCACGTAGCTAGTCACCCAACCTATCCTCCACCCCAGGACACACCCCGCCATATCGCAGCCTTCTGAACAATCTACTTGAATATTCGTGTTGATATAGCCCCAGAACTATTTAAATCTATCTGGAGTGCTTCCAGCATAAGCACAAACTTTTCAGAATGAAGAGATCTAAGGTCAAGATTCCACGCAGGGTGAGTTGCACAGAATTTCAGATCTATCAGTTGTCTTTGTTTCTTTTTTTGTTCCGTCTCATGCACGGCGGAGCTTTTTCTGCACATAACCAGTTAAACAAGCTTGGTTCATGCCAGAAAATGATATGACTTTACTGACTTTTAGATGCCGACAGGGCGTGATGTCTAGAGACAACGACACCGATTTCGACGCCATGTGGAATACCCTCGCATCCGCGATGAGCGAAATCCACACCAAAAATGCTTCTAAGCTATCGTTTGAGGAGCTTTATCGAAATGCGTACAAGGCCGTTTTGAAAAAACAAGGAGTCGAGCTCTATCATAAAGTTATCGGTTTTGAACAAGATCTACTACGGAACGACCTCCGAACAAAGATCACAGAGTTGATAACCCCTCTCCTGCTCTTAAATGCAGATTTACCGGCTGCGAATGATCAAACCAATGAGCAGCGTGCTGCTGGGGAGCGGTTTCTATCGAAAGTTAAAGAAGTGTGGGAGGATTATCAGCTTTGCATGGGGATGATTACGGACGTGCTCATGTACATGGTAACTTAACTCCATGCTGTTTTCCTAATAGACATGCTAATGCTCCCCCAAAGGATAAAACCATCATGTCAGAGAACCGAGAGCCGTCTATTTACGTCGCGGCCATGTCCTCGTTCCGAGACATCGTACTAAGATCACCGTTAGAGATGGACAGCGAGGCCAACGTTGATACAGTCCTTGAATCGACCATACTCTTTCTGATTCATCTTGAGCGGGAAGGAATAATCATTGATCGGCCTCTTATTCGGCATTGCATATATATGTTGGAGGGACTCAATGAAGCAGGGCCACCAGCAGATAAAGATCTTCCTCGTCTTTACTTCTCAACGTTTGAGCCGGCCTTCTTGGAGTCGAGTCGCAGATACTACCTGTCTGAAGGTCAAAGGCTTCTATCAACAAGCGATGCCTCTTCTTTTTGCAAAAGTGTCGCGGCCAGAATTCGCGAAGAACATGAGCGTTGCCGTCACACCTTGGCCTCGAGTACCGAGCCAAAGATAATGGATGTCATCGACGAATACCTCATCAAGCAGAACATTACAGAAGTCATCAACATGGAAAGTAGCGGTGTGAAGGAAATGTTGGACAACGACCGCTTAGCCGACCTTACCATCGTCTACAACCTCATTTCGCGAATCGACGAGAAGAAAGTTCCCTTAACGCGCGCAGTCCAAAAAAGGGTAGTTGAACTTGGAAACCAGATCAATACTGCTGCAAAAGAGTATTCACAGGCTCCGCAAGCGGCACCAAACCAAGATAAAGGGAAACAAAACGCCACCAAAGCTCCTGAGGAACAAAAGTCACCATTGAATATGCAAACAGCCGCGGCTATTAAATGGGTAGATGATGTTTTGCAGCTGAAAAGGCGGTTCGATCACATCTGGGAGACTGCATTTACACGGGATCATGGAATGCAGGCTTCGCTTACAATGAATTTTTCCGAGTTTATCAACATAAATGCCCGCAGCGCAGAGTATCTCTCGCTGTTTTTTGATGAAAATCTCAAAAAGGGAATTAAAGGAAAATCCGACGAAGAGGTGGATGCTCTCCTTGAGAACGGCATCACATTGTTACGATATATTCGCGACAAGGATCTTTTTGAAACATATTACAAGAAACATTTGTCACGACGTCTTCTTATGAAACGATCTGTCAGTATGGATGCCGAGAGGCAAATGATCTCGAAAATGAAGATGGAGGTTGGCAACACCTTCACCCAAAGACTCGAGGCTATGTTCAAGGACATGGCGGTTTCTGAAGATATTACTACCGGTTACAGGGACCACATCTCTCGTACTGGCGGCCCTGATCCCAAGCGAATCGATCTTGAGATGAGTGTCCTCACGAGTACGATGTGGCCAATGGAGATCATGGGCAAGGACGATGTTCCGCAGAGCCAGTGCATATTCCCGAAGGGCGTCGACCTCCTTAGACAAAGTTTCGAAGCTTTCTACTTGGGAAAACACAGTGGACGAAAGCTTTCATGGAAACCCGGCATGGGGACTGCGGATATCCGCGCCACGTGGGTCAGACCAAACGGTAAAGCCGAGCGCCATGAGTTAAACGTCTCTACTTATGCGATGGTTATTCTTATGCTCTATAACGACCTTCCGGCGGGTGAATCGTACACGTTCGAAGAGATTCAGGCGCGCACAAATATTCCCTCAAATGACCTGATAAGGAACTTGCAGTCTCTGGCGGTTGCTCCGAAAACTCGGGTGCTAAAAAAGGAGCCGATGAGTAAGGATGTGAAGCCTACTGATCGATTTTACTTCAATGAGCAGTTCCAGAGCAAATTCACAAAACTCAAGATCGGTGTGGTGAGCGGCGGCGGGAACAAAGTCGAAAACAAAGCTGAGAGGTCCGAAACACAAAAGAAAATGAACGATGAACGTGGAGGTAGCATTGAAGCTGCCATCGTTCGGATCATGAAGTGAGTTCCTTTGCTTTCCTTCCTCTCAAGAACTGACCGTGAAAGCTAATCTTGCACAGACAACGTAAAAAGCTGCCGCACTCCCAACTTATGACCGAAGTTCTTTCCCAGCTTGCATCTCGGTTTGTACCTGATGTTAACATGGTTAAAAAGCGAATTGAAAGTTTGATCGACCGCGAATACCTAGAACGCCTTCCCGATGTCGAACCACCGTCCTACGGCTATGTCGCGTAGGCTCTCGAATGATTGCTTCAAAATTTAACGAATATCTCTGTTTCTGAATTCTAAGCCATGTCTGCTGGTTTGCAGCTTCATACTTCGGCGTCAAAGGGATCATGGCGTGGATTTACGAAACATACGCATTTGGACTTGGGGTCAGGTTTGGGATATCGATGGCGGCGCATTTGTTACTTGTTCTCTCTCCGTAACATCCCTTCTAGCGTCCGAACGCATCTCTGCGGCACAGTTCATTTTCAAGATTCCACAGACTCCGTACATTTTACCAATATCGTCCTTCAGCAGACGTAAAAATCTAAACGATAATTACGACAGAGTGATCCTTGAATTCTTTCCTAGTCTCATTGCTCTGAACGGCGGCAGAACCAATTCGAATAGTTCCCTCATAACAACTCCAGAGCTTTCCCTATCAGTCAAAGTCATCCAATATCCGGTTTGTCTGTTTTAAAAACCATATGCACACATGCCAATGCCCCATTCCGGAACTCCAATCGCGCCCCTACGCCCGCAAACCATGCACGATTCTTTCTACCAAGAGAAAGGAAACGTAGAACGAAGCACCATCCCACAAATCGCAAGCACATCCCACCCGTGGATCAAAGAACCTCCACCTCCCCCCTCGCCCACGCCTCCCTGACCCCTTCCCACCGCACCATCCACACCTCGCCCCTACCCATCCTCTCCCCAAACCGATGTCCCATCCCCATCCCCAAACTCATCCGATCGCCTCCTCCCTGCTCCGGCTCCGCAGGGATAAGCACATCCACACTCTCTGCCAGACACCGCACAAACACCACCTCTTTGGTCTCGGGCGTGGTGACCATGCTCGTGCCGCCGGCGTTGTCGTCGAGTTTGCGCAGGGCGGCGGGGAAGCTAGAGAGAAAGGAGTGGGTGTAGTGTGTGGAGAGGAGGGAGTGGTGGGTGGATAGGAAGGAGTGTTCTTGCGGGGAGAGGAGGTGTTTTTGTTGGTCGTGGTTGTATTGGGTGGGCGGTTGGGATGCAGCGGTCGAGGGGGAAGAGAGGTGCAGGTAGTAGATGGGGTGCTTGGTTAGTTTGGCGAGTCGTTGGCGAAGTAAGGAGCGGATGAGGTACTGTGTGCGGGAGAGGTCGGATTGGATGATGGACAGGGTGAGATTCAGGGCTGGGTTGTTGTTGATGCTGGTGGGATCGGCCATGGAGAGGTCTTCGATTTTGGCGATCTGGAGTCGTTGGAGAGCAGAGATCAGTTAGTCTGCGGGTGTCTAGGAGCAATTATATAGCATAAATAACTGCGGTTCCGAAAATACCTGCTTCCTAACCCGCTCCATCATTCTGTCCATCAATGGCCCTGGCCATGGTAGCAGTTCTGGTACTGCGCGCTCTGCGACCCAGAACCGCGTGAGCTGTTGATGGTCAACGGCTATGGATTCCGGGAGATTGATGTCATCCCGATCAACAGATGCAAGGATATCGTCAATATCATCCATCCTTTGCTAGGTGTCTATATCACTTAGGAAAGATGAGAGGGGAAACGCGGGGTTCGTGAGAAGGACTCCGTACGCCCGTAATAAACCCGGTATTGACAGGTAACGGATAACGTATGTAATTATACAAATTAGGGCTTAGGGCTAGATTTAACTGAGCCATGACGTCATTGGAAGCTGGCGGCTGTGCAGCTACTTTTATCAATCTCGGGAGGTTTTATATAAGAGTTTTAATATTTTTTTCTCGGTTCTTATGTTAATTAAGAGAGTAATTAGGTTAATCTTCAATAAAAGGGAAAAAGTAATAGCCAAGACATCCAATGTAGTAAGACCAGGTATAAGAAGCCGCTTGAAAAGCACCGCCCTCCAACTCCGGACGCAGAACAAAAATGATCTCGTTTCCAAAACTGCAAGCGCGTTTCAGGCTTTATGCGGACGGAGGAATGCAAAAGCTTGAGTAAGAAGTATTGGGGGAAATCAAGCCTTGCACCGGCGAAGGATGTATATCCAATCCCAATACCAAAATCAGACAGAGGAGACAGAAGAATTGAAGGAAATCCCAAGAGCAAGACTGTGCTTTGCGGGATCAAAAAGAGAAACTGGACGCTTAATCGAGTTCAAGGACAATAGGAAATGCTAGGAACGAATACCACGATCTGGTAGTTGAAGGTGCCCGGAACCAGAGTGTAGCTGACGGTTATGTCTTTGGTACTGGATAGGAAGAATGCACCTGGAGGTGGACGAAACAATGGGGCCGAAGGTAGGAGAGACAGCGGAGTGGAACAAAAGGGAATGACAGAAGGAAAACTTTTCAAAGACAAAGGAAACACTCTGTGGTCGGCATCAAATCATAGAAGCGGGGAATAATAAGATGCAATGCATCATGCTGCTATTTTCGCCTCGTAAGATGTCGAATAATATCGCTGCTTCGTTAATGTTGCTAGATAGAACCTTTTATGTGATGTTCCGATAGTAGTTGTCGACTATTCGCGAGCGCGGTCATGAATGGTACAATACCGCGGGATAAGATTAAGTCATAATTGTTTGACGCTCTGCCGATGCCAAAGGCCCAAAAAGGGTGGGATAAAGTGCACCCAAAATCGCTGTTGGTTCGAAAAGAAGAAAGGTTCATCAGAAGGCAAAGGGGACAAAGGAAATTCCTGGAAAAGATGGAGATGTAGTCGGAGTATGCCAACCCGCACCAGGCAGGGAAATACGAGAAACAAAGCGCATAAGTCCGTGAAATCGTGGAGCACTTGCAAATCCGACCTAGGCATGGGGCGAGACGTAAATCAATAAGAAAACATGCGGCGTCCAGGAATGCGGGTGACCTCGATGCCGCGATCAAAAGGAGAATCAGGGTCGGAACCACGATTACCAGCAGCTCGGCAGCGTCCAGTTGGGCTTTCTTCAATCTGAGGTGAACCCTGACCGAATGCAAAAGTTTGGGCTCGAGCAAGCTTTGACCGCTGTTTGACCTTGCCAAGTCCACGTTCGCAGGCGAATTCGTGTTCTTTGGCGGACATTTCAACGTAGTTTTGTGGATAGCACAGGGAACGATGCTCTCCAAAGAAAGCACTGTATCCACCATGCAAAATATACATTTCAGGATAGGACAGTTTTGGGTATATATCAACATTGACTGCGCGATCCTTGTGTCGGATGTATTTGGCCCTGGTGTAGAGATGAGCATAACGAAGCGTGCGTAGGATAACGATACTTACATGATTGGAGCACGATGGGCTGAATATTCGCAATGGAATATCAAGGCGGTATGTGGTTTTGGCTCGTCCGAAAAAAGTTTCGCGGCAAGATATTCCTTGTCGTTGTAATTGCAAGCTCCATTGATATGGCCACCTTCGTACTCATATTCAAAGCGGCAGTCAATGATAAGTATATTGTCGTAGTGGTCATTATATTTTCCATTCATTATGTCAACCAACACGCTGCTTTCAATACGTGGTAACTGGTCCGCTCCGTCTTCAGGAATAAAATGCGGCAATCGTAAGTTTGGTTCAGTGTCAATATCGGCAATAGACTGAAGTGCAGGGCTAGACAATATCATCGATTCATCCTCCAGAGTGATAACATCCTCTGGGTGTTCGAACATGCTGAGAGACCTCCGGCTTTGTTTTCTTGGACGACAGAAAGGATTTGAGTTCTTACGAACGCCATTCGCAGGGGAACCATTCGACCGGCAGTGGCCAACTACTCCTGACAGGGGGGGACGAGGGCGCGGTGGGCCCATTGCGTTAGACGCAAAGCTAGGCCTAGAAGAAGTATCCCGGGGCGGTGACTGTTCGAACATCTCTGAAAGAGAAAGAGAGGTGCAAGCGGTGAGCTTGCTGCTGCCAGCCGCGAACCTAAAAGGCGGTGGCTGCGGGCCCAATGTGTTCCTGTCGCCCGAGCTGTAAGCTTTAGATCGCATTAAGGAGGGTCTCAATACGGGAGGTTTTGGTCTCCTATTAAACACTGTCAGAAAAGAGATTGTCAGGTCACCTGTCTGATGCTTAGCCTACTGTGATCGCTCAGCGGGTTCTAGATCCATCGGAGAATCCTGCAGGGATCGTTGCGAAAGAATCTGCTGTGATTTGGCCATGGATATTTCAGTAGTAGGCGAATCCAAATCTAAATCTGCATCATGGCAATATGGTATTTTGTGGGGAAGCGGAGACATGTCCATGATCTCCATGTTCGGGGCAGGCGACGACGATGGCAATGGGGGGGTAGTGATAATATCTTTTGCATATGCGTCAGCAACACTATATCCCTGGAAAACAAAAAGGATGGGTATATACCACGACCATGTCCTGGACCGAATAAGTTCGTCGTAAAGAGAGATCGTCGAGGGGTTGCTAGTTGAGGGCTTCCAAAGTATCAGCACCGACGACAACGCCCAGAAAGGTGTTTGTATGACCTCCAACATACCTCCGGTCGATATGGAAATTCTGTGAAAGGTCGGCAGCCAAACTGACAGAAGGGGACGATCCTCGGAGAGGTTTCACACTAAAATAGTCGGGATGCCCCGTCTTCATGGACAGCTCTTTGAAATTGAAGCTTTCCGGCCCGAACTTCCTGATTGAAGAAAAGGATGAGCATCCTCCTGTGCCCTCTGCACGAAAGTGATGCCTGAGCATCACCGATGGAGGCTGCATAGCAGCCAAGGGTGATGAGTGCTCCATGCCTCCAGCGTGGTTCAAAATTATGTCTCTGTCCAGTCCCCTCGCACAGTGTGTAGTATGTTCAAGACCCGTCGTTGGGACGAAATCGTATGGAACACGAAGACGAAGGCAGAGGAACAAGATGAGAAGGGTCAAGGTAATTGGTCGTCAGGACAACGGAATCTGCAAATGCCAGCCGCAAACGTCGTTTTCTTCTCTTTGACCAGAAGCAGCGGAGCAGGGCTTGAAGCTGACAAACTTCGATATCCGTGAAGCCAGCAAGATTGAGCTGCAGGACGTCGAAGTCACAGTGAAGAGGCCATGATGGGCAGTCCAGAAAGATAGTCGTCCTATGAGATATGGCGAATACGAGGGCCAGAGGTGAGGTCGACGGGGGGTAGGCCGTCGAGGTAGTCAATTGGAGAAGTGAAGGAGGGGAACTGAGAAGCAAAGGCACAATGAGACCGGAGCTGAAAGACAAATAAACAAAGCGTTGGAAGTCGAAGAGAGCATGCAGCAGAAAAGAAGAAGAAAGAGAACGAAAATAAGGGAGAAGAAAGACTGAAGCCGGGACACGGTGGGCTTCTCTGTTGCAACGGGCAACGCACGCAGTTGTGGTGGAGAGGATGATACATACGGCGTATTACCACCGGCTTTAAGGTTTTGGCGGTACCAATACCTCTTTGGCAGGGCAACAAAGCTGCGAGCTGGCGTGTCGGCGCCGTCGCCAGGGGTACCGGTACCGGGCTCTCTCTCCTTCAGCCAATAATTCGTGTTTGCTGTGTTCGCCGTTGCCGCCAGCGACTCTGTGCAGACATCCGATATCACACTCAACCCCCATGTTTGCTGCACGTTCAGGCACAATGATTCCATCTAATCGATACACTGTCTACTACTACGGCCGGCGACGATGAACAGCTTCTCCGTCGTCATGATTCGAAGCTGGAGGATTAGTACAGTACAGAGTTGTATCGTCATCCCTCCACCCGACGTCTATCATCTTAGGATCATGAACTTGGAAACATGGCAACCACTGCAAATCCCCAGGGCCAGAACATCGAAAACTCAATTGATTAATTGAGCAAACGTCTGAGAGGACGTCACCACGGGAACAGTTCATTTTGACAAGCGGATAACTACTATACATCCTACCCGTGCTGCTGAACCCGCGTGGGCATCGATGAGTGGACTTTCTGTGAGCTCAGTGAACTGGGAAGCAAACCGATAGTTCTCCGCTCATTTTCCGTCCTTTTCGGCGACCGTCTGTTCCAAGTATAGAAGACTTACAATTACAATCCTAACAACAATTCTCAAAAAGGCGGGACAAGGTGACTTCCTCGACGTTGCTAAAGAGACGCTATACCCGGCAATTGTTTTCTACCTGCCCAACGAACTTCCCTTTCATCAGAGAGGATCAATTTTGAGCTCCGGAATCATCAAATCAGGATGCTGGGCTAAGCGCCGACTCTTTCATCTTCATCGTTACTCGCAGGAAATCACAACGGCCCTTTCTCCGGCATAGCTTCATCATTCCGGCAGTCTTCGTTCTCCCCGAATAACAGACCTAAAATTATCTCCATGATGTGCTGGCAATTGCTCGCGTTCTCGTCGATGATCACTTGTCTGTCAATCAAAGCAAAGATTGTCGTGCCAACGCCTTTCGTAGGACGGTGAGAGGTCAAGCCTAGCGAACCTGGTCAAAGAGGGAATAGCGTCTCGTATCGCCGTGGTGCCAGGCCGTGCACATCGCTCGCCCCGAAGCAAATATTTTGGCGTTATCGATTGGCGTCTCTTCTCGTCTCTAGCTTCACTCAAATTGCTGAGTTCATTAGATCCACACCACATGGACTTGGACGCTCTGCCGTTTCATTCGCCAGCCCTTTGATGAGAAGCGCCGGGGTCACAGCTCGAAAGCCAGCGCAGAGGGGTATCCCTGTTTCAGCCGCTTCCATCTGCTCCAAGCAAGACAACATGAAGCAGAATCATTTGAGTTCGAAACCAGAAAACTCAGCATTTCTAGCCTTCCGCAAAACGCTTGATAGAGCGTGTGCTCTCCGGTGCATTTTAACAACGCCATGTGAGAGCCCTGAACGGCGGCCCTCCGGCTTTTCTAATCCTCCACGGTGATAATACCGCCTCTTTCAAGGCTGACTATTTGACTTCAGGTCTCTTAGCACTAGTTAGTCAGTGGGGGCGCTTAATAGCCCGGGCTGCATGACATGATGATGACTTGAGCTCGGATGACGAGCCTCGCAACCTTGCCCTGAACCCAATCACAGCAAAATAGCGACACTCGACCGACTTGGCGGAGGTTTCATGAATGCTTTGCGTGCAGAATAATGCGGCTTTCCCTGAGAGCTGGCCACTTGCATCGCAACAAAAATAACCTCCATCCAATATCTTTGTTGGCTGATTCGACGACGCTGGGTTCCCGCGTTGCGCCAAGAAGTAAACAGCGCGAACCAAACGCGAGGTCCCGTGACTTTTTGTGCGACGGTCACAATCGGCCCGAGCCAACATCCGCGCAGCCTTGAGGAAGGAGCTTAGCAACAACACCACAATGCGTCAATGAGCACCAAAGAACGATACAATGCCGCCAGGCTCATTATCTCTCTGACCACCTTGTCACGACTATTGCTAACAAATTTAAGAGCCATGACCGTCACGGAGCATTATGGCCATCGATGGCGTCAACATAAAAGCTAAAAGCAGCCCTGCAGGGTTGAAGGCTGAAGCCCGCAAAGCGGATCCTCATCAGCCAGCCCACCACACGATATCGGATGGACGCATGGAAAACGGACTCGCAGAGGACTTGGGCACGGCACTTGGATTTCAGCAGTAGTCGTGAATCAGGATAATGCAGTGATCATGCATATGCGTGCCGGTTTTGCCGTTGAATGCCAATGTTTACAGCTCAGTCGCGTCGACGCGACTTGGAGCAACAACAAGCGCGGAGAAACACCGCAAAACATGGACGGACCCCACCGACCTTTCTTCTGCCCCTCGTTTGCGACACCAGGCCAGGGCGGTCGTGGTCCCTTTTGAAAAGAAACGCAGGAAACGGCATGAGGTCACATCCTCCAAACTCAGCCACCCTGGACGTGCGGGGTATCCCTGGTTGCACTGGGCCCGCATTCCCGATCACGACCCAGACTCAGAAACAGCATTTGTTCTCGAGAGTTTTGCTTCTAAACAAAGAGTCTTCCGATGAAACGCGTCAAAGACCTCAAGGGCATGTCTCAAACGTTTGTGTGAATACATGCCCAACATAAGACATCATGCACATTGGATACCTTGTGACCAAAACAATGACATTGTGATTGATGTGAAGTTGGTCAATTAGCCGCGGCGGGATCCTATTTCCCGAGTTAAAGCGACGACAAAATATTTCCGGGCAGACGTACAAAACAATAATCCAAGGAATCAGGATCTTGAAGGAGCTTTGGTCAAAAGACTATTAGGGACTTTCCGCCACTGCGGGCGGGTAGCATGTTCACCGGGATGTTACTCGGAGTGTTTTCTTTTGGGTTTTTCTATGAAAACACCGCGTGATCCTGAAAAAGAACCGATACTCTGCGCAAGATATGGTGCTCTACAATAAGCCCATCATGATCCGCTTCCATTCTCAATACATATCCTTTCCGGGAGCGGTCTATTTGGGATTCAACTCAGAACGTGTCGTTCCCTAAAAGGAAAACCACGCCCACCTCACCAAGGTCTCATTTCGGTCTAGTGACGGTGTTGTTGAGAGGAAGAATGCTCAACAACCCACCGCGACCCTTCCTTATGCTATTTTCCCTGGAAATGATACCCAAAGAGTACATCAATCGTTTTCATCTGTGCTTTTAATCGCCATAAGGCCCACACGCTAATCCATTCCAGCCACAAAATCCTGTGGGAAGTTTGCCTCTGCCCAGCCTTAGAAAACATCACAGCATTGAGTATACTGCACAAATCATCTCCCACTTCTTCTTCAATACCTTACGGCCTTACTTCCTCCCTGGGCCCCTGCACAGAGTAGTTGTCTCCTCTGTCCACGGTATTCCTAGCTCGATGTCTCCCCATCCTAGTTGAATAGCTTGAAATGCATATTCCAATGCAGTTCTCCAAGTGCGCTGACAAGCTGTTTACTCGCCAAATTAGCAGATGAACCCCGAGACTCAAATGCGGTCTTTGGCAGATGCTGAATTGGTCTTTCTAGGAAGGCGCTGGCTGTTTTGGCACACAACAAACTCGGGATCAAGTTTGCCATGTTCAATTTTACAGAAATCATCGGATGAGTGGGAGTCTACTTCGTTGTGTTACGGAAAGTCGTAGCAGGATATCATCAAGGCCGAGATTTAGATTAAGTACAGTACATACAGAGTAGACCGACCCGGTTAGCATAGCCCAAGGAAGGGTATCGCCGAGCGTATGAAATTTACTGGAACTGCCACCGGCATAAGGTATCCTGAATTCCAATGTTTGAGCTGATTCCCTCCGACGTCGTTCAGCGAAACTTTGGGTTCCTGAATGCAGTCCCTGCGCTAGGCCAAATCAGGCAGTCAGCTGTAGGTTTATCACGTGATATCAATAAATTTTCACGAAAAGCTTCAAAGTCGGCCACCATTAGCAGCTGAAATCAGCCCATAACCTTTTTTTTTCAAGCAAGTCGAAATAAGATGCCTGGCCCAATCAACCCCCGGAAGCGCCGGCGAGAAGCCGCCAACGTTGATGTCAAGCTCGTAGAAATCTACGAAGATCTCGCCAACGAGAAAAGCGAAATCCGTCTCAAAGCGGCCCATGATTTGCTGTCGCGGTTTACGCCAGATCAAAATGCAACAGATGAGCAAATCGAGAAAGTGCTGAAACGATTGTTTCGTGGCTTGTGCAGCAGTCGCAAAGCTGCGAGAATTGGGTTTTCCATTGCGCTCACGGAGCTTCTGTCGCAAGTTTTCTCGGGCCCCGACCGTCGAGAATCGGAGGAGTTGAACATCCCAAAGGCAATTGGAATTTGGGAGTCGCAGACCAACGCTGTAAACTGTGCATCGGGTCAAGTGCGACTCTCCCTATTACCAGAGGTCTGAGATACCAGTTTTGCTAACATGATACATAGGAGGAGAGAGACCATTACTATGGTCGATTATTTGGAGCAGAGGCTATCCTCAAGTCTTCTATTCAGCTTCCCTTGGAGATCTGGACCAAGTTACTTTCTTTGATCTTTGAATTGGCTAAGAAAAAACCGTGGTTGAGAGAAGAATGCGGATACATCATCTATTGCGCAGTTCGAGATATTCTCAGCAAGGACTCCAATGTTCAATATGTCGAATCAATTATCAAGAGTCTCCAGGAAAGCAGCCTTGCGAAGACACCCGAAGGCGTGGCAATCTGGCTAGCCGCTATGGATTTTCCCTCGCCGGTGAATTTTGTCCCAGATGTGTGGCAGAATAACAATCCATTGCACTCCAAGGAGAGAACTACTCTTGCCAAGATCATGAAAGAATCGTCAGATCCCCATGCTGATCAGAATGGTGAGAGTGGAACGGCAAAAATATCTGGCATTTGGAATCCCAAACTACACTTTGCGTGGGATCCAATTTTGGTCAAACTGTACGCGCCATCTCAGGGCAAGAAGAGTGAAAAGGGTTCAAAGCAAGTCTCCTTTGCTGATTTTTGGACAGAGGTTGTTGACAGTAAGCGACCCGGCTTGGAATTATCTTTTCTTTGTTTTCCAGTGAGAATACTGACAGGGACCGCGCAGATGGACTCTTCGCAGCTGCTTCATCAGAAGAACGGAAATATTGGGGCTTCCTCGTGTTCATGAAAGTTGTCAATGAAGGCCCCAAAGAAGCAACCGCATCTGTGTTTACAAAGAATTTTGTCCGATGTCTAGTGAATCAGTTATCCGTCAAGGATCGATACCTCCATCGAATTGCCCAGAGAGCCGCCAAATCCATTGAAACTCGCGCTGCCACTGATCCCGAATTCATCACCCCGGCGCTTCAGGGTCTGATGGGTCCGGCCGGCGCTGTCAATTTTGATCAGATGACGAAAACTAAAACGGTCGAAAAACTGATGAGCGAGGGGTCAACGGACGGTCTGGATCAAGCGGTTGGTTTTCTGCAGGATTTGATCACCAATCCTGGTGTAGACGATGCCAAAGCGGCTGGGTCTAGAAGACAACAACTGGCGACGCTACTCACGTCGATTGTGAAATCGCTGTCCACCAGGTCAAATACACCAGATGGTCTTGATTCCACTATCAAGCAGGTCATGCTCGTTTTGGCCCGCTTCGCCTATTTTGTACCGGCGGGCAGTTCGAAAGACAAAGCCTCCATTCCTCGGCCGCCGATTGCAGAGTCCACTCAAAAGTTTTTCAGGAGTAAAATTTCCTCATGCCTGAACATGGTCATTGCTGGCCGTAAAAACGCTGCATCTGTTGCATGCCAAGTAATTCAAAGCATCCGTGAAAAGGATCAGCTTGGAGAACATGGAAAGTTCGTCATTGATATGGGGGAGAAGATTAGCGACTCCGTTGATTCCGCATTCAAAATATTGAAAAAGATTCAGCACAAGGTAAGGTTATCAATCAACCCCACTCTAACTTGTCATGCTAACAGTCCACAGGAGAAGAAGGTCGACGAAGCCAGCACGGCCACCATTCAAGCTCTTAAGTTGCTCTATGCTATGACGATTTTCCAAGTATACAATGGCGACGCTGACGCGGTGAGCATGCTGGACGAGCTGAAGATCTGCTACGACAAGTTTATCGGTCGCAAAAAGTCCGATGCCGCTGATGTTGCGGAAGCATCTGATGTATTGGTTGAAATACTACTCAGTTTCGCCTCGAAGCAGTCTCAGCTGTTCCGCCGGACTAGTGAGCAAGTTTTTGGTGCCTTTGCCGATCAAGTGACGGCTACCGGTTTGCAGTCATTGATTGAGGTTTGTCTCCCCTGGTTCTTCTGCCCGTGGACGTTGCTTACGAGTATGGTAGATCTTGGAGGCCAAAGATACGCTTGCTGGCCAACAAGAAATGTTCGAAAATGACGACGACGATGGTAGCGACGTAGAAATGGTTGATCCGGACGAGTCAAGCGACGACGACGTCGAAGTGGTGGACCAGTCAGCGGAGTCTGGGTCAGAATCCGGTGAAGACGACGCATCAAGTGATGCCGAGAGCGACGAAGATGAGCCTGGAAACGATGCCGAAATGGAGGAGCTAGACGCCAAACTCGCAGCTGCATTAGGCACTCACCGTGCAGACAAAGATCTCGATGCCGACTCCGAAGGATCTTCGGACTCTGACATGGACGACGATCAGATGGAAGCGCTCGACGACGCGCTCGCCCAGGTCTTCAAAGCGCGCAGCCAAGTGACCAACAAAAAGAAGGAGAAAAGAGACGCGCGCGAGAACATGATCAATTTCAAGAACCGTGCGCTCGACCTTCTCGAGATCTATGTGAAAAAGTCCCACGCAAACATCATCGCGGCAAACATCCTTCTCCCACTCCTGCAGGTCATCCGCAAGTCCAAGGTGCCGCAGATCTCAAACAAAGCTAGCACCGTGTTGCGCGAGTACTGCAAGCTCTGCAAGGGGAATAGCATTCCCACCATCGTCGAAGAAGACGGCGAAGAGTCAATGTGGGAGCTACTCCGCTCAATCCATGAGGAGGCCACGCACAGCGGGCCGGTTTCCCACGCGACAGCCTGCAGTCAAGCGAGTTTGCTAGTGGTGAAAATCCTTGTTGCGCATGACAAGGAGAATGTCGGCGGAGTGGTGGATGTGTATGCTGGGTCGAGGAAGAAGCAGCTATTGAGCAAGCAGTGCCATATCCAGCCGTCGTTTTTCTCGGACTGGAACAATTGGTGTGTTTCGGCGAGCAAGCAGATAAAAGGGTGAGGAGTGATATGGACCTTTCTGTGTAGTAGATAGAGAAAGTTCTCGCGAAGGGTGTTCTCAGGGACATAGTAGCATAGAAGATAGTAATCTGCACTATACCCCTCAGACCGTTATAGGTGGTTCTATCGTGATTCTACTGTACGGCAGTACTCACTTTTCCGTTTGACGTTGCCCTTTCCGGATACGGACATCGAGACGTCACCTCACTCGACGACATCCAAATACAACCTTCTCCTCATCCTATAGACATCTCGATATATCTCTTTTACGGAGTACAAAGATATAGTTGCTAGTAGCCTGTACTATTAGTAGTAATGAATTGCAAAGAGATTCAGCCTAGCAATGGATTGATTGTATCAACCGTCGGCTAGAGGTCATGGCGTGATTTGAATTTCTATCCAGACCGATCATGTGGACTGAGCACAATGGTATCACTCTTGGGCGGGTTATCATTGGCCTTAACTAATTTCGCTGGTTTACAGGACCAGCAGAGAAACGTGAACAAAAGTGGACGGTCTCAGCAGGGGGAATCAAAATAAGACGTGGTTCAAAAAAGCGCAACAGAGACTATAAGAGTCTACATGCGCTCAAGCGAGAATAGCACGTTCTTTCAAAATTCGACATATATAGCCCAGTCGCGGAATTTTACTCCCAGAGAGGCGAGATAAACCTGATCGGCCCTGTACGAACCTTGGGCGGCTCCTCCGCCGCGAGAATCTCCTCCATACCCGTCATCAAATCAATATCCTCCGCTCTCCACATCCAGGGATCCCGTCGATACACTAGCTTATGTCCGAAATACAATACTAAAAAGGCCGGCACGCCGATATACGCCGTGAAGAACCCAGCGACAGACCATTTCTGTTTAAAAAAGACCTGAAACCCGTTGATTAAAATGAGGAAAATGAACGCGCAGATGCCGACATAGGCACCGTAGGGCTGGAACATGGACTGATAGGGGCGCGTGACGCCCTGCACGTCCGTGGCCTTGCGGAATCGGAGGTATATGAAGCAGCAGCAGGCCCAGGAGATGAAGCCGGAGGTGTTGGTCAGGCTGACGAACCAATTGAAGACCTGCGAGCTGCCGCTGCGGACGGCCAAGTAGGAGAGTCCCGAGAAGCAGGCGCTCGCGGCGAGCGCGTTGTAGGGAAGGCCATAGCGGTTGCAGGCCTTGAAGCAGCTGGGAGCGTTGCCCGCGACAGCCAGGGAGTAAAGTGCGCGAGAGGACATGTACAAAAACGAGTTTCCAGAACTCCAGGCTGATGTGAGAATGACTGCGTTGACGATGTGGTCGAGTACGGGGATTCCGGCGGTTTTGATGCCCACGACGAATGGCGAGGACCCTGCGCCGGCGCCACCGTTGGTCAGGGCCGCGTTGTCGGATGGACAAATGACACCAATGGCGAGCGATCCCAGGATGTAGAAGAAAAACAGACGGTAAAAGAATCGTCGTGACGCACGTGGGATATTGTGTCGCGGAGATCTCATCTCACCGGCGGTCTGGATAATCAATTCTGGCGCGAAAAGAAACGCAAACGCACTAAGAACGACACACTGCAGCAGCGCGACAAATCGTCCCGCATCGCCATCCACAATGTACGTATGCGCTGCCCCGGGATCTTTCCAATAGTGAAAACCAAGACGTTGACGGTGTGGGCCTCCGCCCCAGAAGAGGATGAAAGCCAGGATGAGCAAACCGAGCAGCATTATGACTTTAATACTCGCGAACCAGAATTCCGACTCTCCGTACCACTTTACAGGGAGCACATTGAGGGCTAGAATGACGACGAGCAAGATGGAAATCCAAACCGCCGGATGAATGCCCGAGTCCCAATAGTCGATAATCAACGCGCCCGCGACAATTTCGTTGGGGACCAAAATGCCCATTGAGTACCAGTACAAATATCCCAGGGCAAAGCCCAAACTTCGAGAAACATATCGATACCCATAGTAGCTCATGGTGCCGCCGTGCACAGGGAGATAGGTACCAATCTCCGACACGGCCGTGACGACCATCAGCACCAGACTGCCGATGAAGATGTATGCGCTAAGCAGAAAGGCAGGACCGCCGATTGCAAGCGCTTGACCACTGCCGACGAAGAGACCAGTTCCAATGGTACCACCAAGCGCCATCATCTGAACATGTCTGGATTTGAGGCCGCGCTGTGTTTTGCTGTACCGGTCGTCGAGCAGATCTCTCTCGATCATCGAACGGATGTACTCGCGGTTGCCATCTGTCTTCTCGCTGTCGTACACTGGAGGACCTGCGACGGGGACGTCGGCCGCGCCGACCTCTGTGTCCTTTTCGTTTCCCATTTTCAGAGGCGGTGGTGGAGCTATAAAAGCTCCTAACACAAGGCTGTCGGTCTGAAGAAAGACGACCGAATCGGATGGGTATCTGCAGGATATCTAGGACGGGACCCAGCTAGAGAGCTCCGGTCCTAAGCAAACGGAAGAGGAACAGAGGAGGTTGAAATTGAGATTAAGATGTGAAGGTTTGTTCACAAACCCTGCTCGACGGGAAAATCAACACCTTGGCAAAGAGGGGATTTTCCTATTTAAACGCGCAAGGGAATACGAGATCCCAGGCAGGGTACGTAACTATAGCTATGTTGATTGAACTGCTGAAGAAGCTTGGGCTGAAAGATATCGTCGCTTGGAGGCTTGGATATCGCAAGGACCTCCGCGTGCTATTGAAAGATGAGCGGGAGAGATGCAGGAGACACTTACCAACTTGCGGCAGTTAACGAGGTCATCGCATGTTTCTGATGCGAGTGCAGCGGCCCATTTGCTCCTTGTACCCGAGCTTAAAGGCGAATGGCAATGTATGCGACTCCGTTAGAACAGGTCAAAATATGACGGCGGACGAGTGTATCCGCACTTCGCAACAATTGCTCTTCGGCTCCAAAGATGGCTATCATTGGGCATACGAAGTGGGCAGTCCACCATTATCCGTGTCCCATCTCGTGGTGAGCGAGATCAGCAAGGATGGCATTGCGCAGTGCAACATTCCAAGCAACCTAAACTTGGCTGGGTTAGCATGGAGGGCGGGATCCATCTTTCACTGTGTGGAGGACCGTTTGCAGCGGACTGTGGTGTGGAGGACGGTCACCAGGGATGGAGAAAGCAGAACTGGGGTGGACAGCCAAACAGTCGTCATTAATTATTCGGAGCTGCAATCGGATGAAACAAGCGAATCCTGGTCATCTTGTTCTTGGGGTGAGCGGTGGCGGCGAGCATGGTGTGATGATGTTTCTGGAAACCTTCGATACAGCATCATCTGAAGCTCATCATGATTATATAGCCGTATTTTCTGATCAAACTTCCCACTGAATGCTTCTGTTTTCAGCTGCTGTCCGTGGCTGATCTAACTGCTAGTCGAACGGGGCGTTGCTTGGCCTCAGTCCGCTGCGGAACCAACACCGCACGCGAAGCACAGGCGATGAAGCAGTGAAGTACTCAGCTGCGAACACAGTGTGCTGCTCGAGTATGGAGGAGTAACTATTGTGGGCAGGTTGAGTTCCCTCGGGTTTGAGGGTTCAGGCTCATCTCCGCATCTCCCTGCCATCGGACCATCATCGCCCGTCCGCTTTCTATGCTCCACAGAGCCTCTTTCATGGGATAATTATCAACTGCTTGGACAAAACAGCGGGTCATCTCGAGACAACCATCGACCACCGTTTTCGCGTTTTCTCAGCATCATATCGACGCTTTTCACGGATCAATGATTTTGGAGATATGACAGCTGATGCCAGCGTAATCTGCCCTCAAATCGCCTACATATTTCTAGTCCTGGTAGGTTATAGCATGCCGAGCAGCGTGGTTACACACCAATCTTGATAGACCATGATCGGGAACTTCGAAACGCTCAAACCGGGAATCAAATTCGGCATACCAGCTCCATGGCAAACTTCAGTGACTTGACGAAGGAGAAATAAAAAAGAACAAAAAAAAAAGGTCCGTTTCTGAACTGGACAAAAAAGATGTTGACAAGGGTGGGATTCGAACCCACGCCTCATTACTGAGAACAGGACCTTAACCTGTCGCCTTAGACCGCTCGGCCACCTTGCCTATTTAGGTAGTAGATTGATATTTTCCTTGAATAAGACGCGCCTGCATACTGGACCGCAAGTTACTCTCAGTCCCGTTTGTCCAACCTGTGAACCGTGCCAACCGCTCCTCCATACAGTTGACCACATCACATCCCTTTGGCAATCTCATAATGATCCAAGAAATACCACGAGGTGCTCCGCAGACTCCGGAAAAGTTATATTGAATATGAGTTACCCGTGGGCGTTTAACCACAGATGGAGGATCGGATCTGGAGGGCAGCTAATAACAGGATAATGCAGAGACCCCTTCGGATCACTCAATTAGAAACTCCATCCTGGACGCAAAAGTTCTCTGTCTAGTCTAGGAATTCAATAACGAGGTTAGATACCAGTCGGTATGCACATTGGAGTACTAAGTCGCGTATTGCACTCTCCACAAACAGTGAGTACTGAGTACGCAATCATCCTATCATTGATAGAGATAATAGTGCAACTGTTCAAGTCTTGCTGAATTGTCCTGATCATGAAGTCGATAGTATTTTATAAACTGACATGCGGCTTCTGGAATAGAATTTGATTGTTAACGAAAAGTATTTCCGCAGCTTAAGATCAGGCGTTCTCCTTTCGCTTCATTTCTTTCCGGCAGTCCTCTTTTCTTCGCACCCAGCGACATCTGATAGCGAATACCCATTCACTCACAAACATCCACAACCAAAGACTGACCAGTGCTATGATGACAATGGCTGTACCCCCAAGGACTAAAACACCGAACCACCTCGAGAGCCGCCACAGAGCAACCCAGTGCTGCCCATCGGATATCTGTTCTACCGCCAATTCGACCTGCAGTGCGTTAAGGAGAGTAGAGATGATAGCGAACGCGAAAAGTATGGTTCCATAAAACCGGCCAAAGTAGTCGCTATACTGCCCGTGGAGTTGTTCGAAGTGGAGTTTCCGGAGGACGAAAGGCGCATAGCGATTGAGCCTCGAAAGTCTCAGCTCGCCATAGTGATATCTACCAGATACATCTGCATCTTCAATGGTGTTTCCCAGAGAGGACAAGAACTGGCAGAGTTTTGGCCACTCAACACTGGATGGAATCAGTCGGAGGGAATCCTGCTTGGCGATTATCATGTCTGTTTCTGATTGAATCAGATACCGATATGATCGCAGAAACCCCAATGCTGCGCTTCTGACTGCATTGGCACGGTCTGCGGGTACGGACTGTTGGCGCATTGAATCCATGACGACTTCCCAAAATGCGTGAGAAAGGAGGTACGGTGGAATCCGCTTGATGAAGATGCGATCATGAATCCAAACCAAGTGCAGCCGGGGATCCTCCGTGACAATGATCTCGCGACCCTTGACCTTCTGATGGTGCAAAGGGTTGATATTGGCGCTAGACTGGGTCGACAGGATCCAGAGCCGTGGTGCGAAGTCTTCCAAGTCTTGAGCCCAAATTTCCCGCTCGAGACACGCAAAAACAACAGCAGGGTCGGAAAGTTTGATAAGAGGGTGCCCGGGGAGAGACAATCGCGTCGTTTCGCTCTCACTGACGATGGGTTTCGGCTTAGCGTCGTCGAGGTCCTCTACCAGCTGCTCTTTTCGCGAAAATGGCAACATCCTCATCAAGACAATGTTCTCATCTCTTGAATAAACTGAAGAATCTATTCCACGGTCTCTCCAGAGGTAGCAGTTGAGAAATTGTTCTGACTGAAATAGTGGTTTCTGTCAGTCGAAAACAATCATATCACAACATTTCTAGACAATAGAACCGCCCCCCCCCCCCAGAACAGACTCCGCCCGCGGAGACGTTTGGCTGTTGTATATTTCTTATTGCTATGGCGTACGCCGTCTCGCCAAACTATTTGCCGAATGGCAGTCCGTTCTGTACTCAGGCTGAAGAGTTGGAGACAGCCACGGCGGCTAGCTACAAGGCTGTTGTTACATAAATTCAGCTTCCGTCTCGGACTGTCCCCATCACTTCAGCACACCTCAACACACTTTCGATAGACGGTACTGAAGCAGAATCACCACTATGGTGCGTTTTCTGGAGAACCTAGTGGTCACTACTAGGTAGGGTTGCTGACAACAAGAGGTACAGGCTACCATTTTCCCGAGAGATGAAGGGTTCAAGGTCGTTTGGGAAGCATCAGGTCGAGAAGCGAACTTGGAGTAAGTTATTTAATCTTGTCGCATTATGTCCAACGCTAAAATCGCACAAGTATTGTCGCTATTCACGGCATGGGTGCCCATCCCGAGCATACTTGGTGCGCCAATATCGGCAACGAGAAAGAGCCTAAATGGCTCAATTGGTTGTCAAACAGTGCCATGCTTCCGGCAATAGTACCGGATTCACGTATAATGCAATATGGCTATCATTCCCGGTGGTTCGGGGAAGATGCAGGTAAAGTTACGACAACCGCGATTGCAACCATGTTATTGCAAGATTTAAAGCGGATAAGAAGAGTAAGCATGAATAGTGAATGTTAACAACCCAGTGTTCAGTTAATAATAAGCTTCATCTGCAGAGCACCCCTCGTCGACCGCTCATATTTATCGCCCATTGCTACGGAGGGCTTGTTGTCCTAAGGGTAAGCACAATCAGGTGAGAGCTGAGGTCGCCTGATGCTAACTCTGCGTAGACACTATTGAAGGCCAAAAGGATGCCAATTTACGAACCGATATTCTATGCTACCTGTGGTCTCATTTTTTTCGGCACTCCATTCCGGGGGACGCATGATTCGTTGTCACAAGGGATGATTATCGAACTGGCTCGAGCGCACTATCCGGAAACGACCGTCTATTCGGAGAATTTAGATACGCTCAGCTCACGGGCGGAAGCGCTAAATATCTTAGTAGATGAATTTTTGGAGGCTATGCAAGGCCCTCAAGTGCCCAAGATACTTTGTCTTTACGAGCGGAAGACTACACGCATAGCCAAGCTCATTCCTAAGCACGCCGGCGAGGTGAGATGCCCAACCTTCTATTCTGATATAGCTAACCCACTTGTTTAGCCTGGCCCTCTCGAGTTTCTTGTCGATGAAACCTCAGCATTTTTAGGCTCGCCACACCAAAAATATCCATTGCAAAAGAACCATTTTGACATGAACAAGTTTACAAGTCCTGAGGAACAAGGTTTTAAGCTGGTAGCATCAACAATCAAAGATCTGTCTAGGTGTGCTATCTATGGTCATAGATCGCCGGCTTCTGATAGAGACCCTCCCACAGTCACCGAACCTACGACCACTCATGCGGGATTCAATGAACTTTTTGACAATGTCACATCTCCCCGTGATGGCATTGAGTTAGTATATATCACTCATCTATAAATTAAGCGTGTGTTGACCTTATTCCAGCCTTGTTTTCATTCATGGGCTCAAGGGCAATTCGAGATCCACGTGGACTGCGGAGGATACCGAATTTTATTGGCCTTGTGAGCTTCGCCGTTGGATTCAGAATGTTCGCGTACTTGCCTATGGTTATAATGCGGACCTGGGGACCGAACCAGGAAGGAATACAATCAGGGACTTCTCGGATACATTTCTAGACGACCTAAGTGCATGGCGCGAACATGATGAGGTAACTAATCAGCCCCGTTTTTTAAGTATGCCAAGATAAATACGGCTACAAATAGCTGATTGCTTTACTATACGATTTTAGGAGTCGAAACGGCCGATAGTGATGGTTTTTCATGGTTTTGGGGGTTTACTGGGGAAGAAGGTGAGAAACGAAAATTTGCCCCATTTGCCTGACCAAACTAATATGGTCATATAACGTCAGGCAATAGTTGACTGCTGGGAGAAAAAACGCGCTTCTAACTCGCAGTTACGACACTTCATAAGGGGGGTGGTTTTTTTTGGAGTACCCCATAACACCAACAAAGGAACAGATCTCTTAGAACAAATGGCACTAGCATCGAATACGATTTTGACGCCAGAGACACGGTGTCAGGTGGACTGGGATTCGATTCTAGACGCCCAAACTAGTTTTCAGAGCCTGCTTCGCTACATGCAAACCCCGCTGCAAAGCATGTCATTTTGGGAGAATGAACCAACACGCAAGGGACTTGATGAGGTAGCTTTTGACTTCTAGAACCTGCTTTACAATTGGCAATCTCATTAACGCCGTACAGTTTTACGTTGCCCCAAAGAACCTTGTCCGTCGACACACCCAAATTGAATTCTCGCAAGCATCTGAAGCGAGCCATTGGAATATGGTGAAATTTGAACGCGAAGAAGACTTGGGATTTAACCGCGCGAAGAAATCTTTGGAGAAAATTCTAAAAGCTATCAGAGGTGGGTCGAATTATCAGGATGTCTCCCGAAGCGTTTGCTAATGGTAGGCTACAGCAGATTCACCGGTGACGGTCCAATACGGAAGCGCTGCAACACCACTAATACCATCGCCTGATTACACGCCGCTTGTGGGCAATCAGAGTTCAAACGGCTCTAATAATGATTTTGAGTGGTTAGAAGCTGCGAAACTTGAAACCCCCGAGGAGGAGAGCAACCCGAGTGAGATACTTAGTAGGTGACAGAGTCCCCATCCAGAGCTCCAGCCTTGATAAACGTATTTATCTGGACTGGCATCCTAGTAATTATTCTCACTTCTGACTGCTTACATTTTGCTTTTCTCCTCGTGTCGTATAGAACAACATCTTCTTATGGTTGATAGTTCGTTTCGATTGAAAAATTGGGATACTGCCAAGGAGCATCTACACAAGGCACAGGTATTGCTCAATAAAAAGCCTCCAGGATGCGATCTCACTCGTACAGAACTACAGATTGCTTCTGGCCTAGCAAATGTCGAGTTTGCAACAAGGAGCATAAATCGTGGTCGTCAGGCACTGCAAGCGCAGCTGCAGCAGGCCCTCCGGTATATCGGAAGGGCTTATCATCTAGCGAAATCTCTCCCTGTCACTGACCCACTTAAGATTGTTATAATAGCTGAAACAGGCCTCAAGATCGCTATAATCAAAACTGAACAGGCTCGGCAAACCACGGCACCGAAACAGGCGACGGCTTTGTTCAAGCAGGCGACTGGTGAAATTAAAGCCTTGATATGGCATACCAAGCAGTCCAGAGACCGTGGATCGCAAGATCGAAGGCAGGAGTTGGATTGTCTTTTGCAACGAATGGAGAAACAGAAAAACTATTTGGACAAGGTGTGTGAGGTACGCATGTAGTCAACTCTATGCATGTAGTACTGTACTGTACATACTTCGGGGAATAGCGGTCAATCACTGTTTCTTTTGCTATGGAGAGTACGGGGCAATCCGCAGACAGGCTCGGCAACTGTGGTACGGATGTAATTTCACCCTGCGCAGTGACGTGGAATAACGCATTCGTAGAGTTCAGTATATTGCAGCATCATGGGCAATACACAGCATGGAGTCTTGGGAATTCGCTGGTGGCGCTGCCACACGGCTCGCTGATGAGTATAGTGCAGTTTCTCGCCATGCAGTAACTTACAGTACAGCTAAAACTGATAATATCCAGCCTTGCTTCGTTTTTGCTTTTTCATTTCTACGAACTCCCTCTTGCTGGGGGGTTGAATGTCGAATTGAACTGAACATCCGGGATATCAAAGGTCTGGCTTTCTGGTCCCCCATTTCAGCCTCGTCAAAGACGCGCGCGGCAAATTATGCTCTGTGAGTGGACAATTCTGATACAGCGCGCCACAGTGAAGCTTTTGTGGCGTCTGTAGGATGACATTCGGCGAATAGAATGCTAGGGAGTCGGAGTTAGTTGGGCTCGACCACACGTGACCCATGCGGGTGCTTATTCTAATTGAACCTCATGGATAGCTCATCAGCAGCATCTCTCCATGCGGAATACTCGTGACGTTCTACCAAAGCATTACTCCATGTCAAGTGCTATTTAGTGAATAGTTGGCTGTTAATGTACATACCAATGCGGATAGACGTTTTGGATTTCTCAGTTGTATGTATGCACCCGTACGGTACATACATACATGCAGTCTTCTTCCTCATGTTCCTCTAGTTCGGGTTGATGAACTCCATGATACCTGGATCGAGACGCTCGAACCTCTGTTGCATAGACTCTCGCTTAGCTGGCTGATTCTCTGTGATTTGACAGGCTACTGGTGGCCTCGCCCTGACCCTGATCATGATTTGTTTACTCCTCCGTCCATTCGTATCCAACATCCCCATTCCGCTACGCCATCTCGTGAGCCTTTCATCGCGGGGGCAGTGCGCTCTCGGTAACCGATACAATGCGTACCGAGCTTTGGCTGTGGAGATGGTTGGTGTTCCTCCGCACGGGATTCATAATACAGCCGCCCGCTACAAGCAGGCTGTTAGAGGTGCATGACATGCATATCATTATGGAGTGTTGAGAACTCGGTGCTGAACCCCCAATCATTCTATACTCCGCCTCTTAAAGACTGGAAACCTGGTGGCCCGTTTCCGCTCGCGAACCTGCAACCTCTCGACCAATTACTTGATGGTGTCAACTGCCAACATGATCCGGGCTGCGGGCTGCATCACCTATCAATAACGACGAAGGTTCATCGAGCTATCCTGGGCTTGCTGAATGGGGCTGAGGGCGGATGGATAGAGTTTCCAAAGGCGGTTCAGCCAAAATTTTGGTACAAGGCTATCACATTGCCTGCCTCCTGCTTAGTACTTAATGCGGAGTTTGGCCGAAGAACTGCGGGTTATTTGAAGATGAACAATTTGCTTTCCTCGAGAAATTACTTTCATCGAGGTCTCCTGGGATGCATATATTGCAATTGCTATCAGACTAATAGTAGCCATCGATGCATCCACATTCCACAGCTCCCACGAGCTCCACTCAGCCGCCCTATTTCCAGGGCTACTATATCGTTTCATCTACCAGTGTGTCTCCAACATTTTACCATTCACTATCGATTGAAGAAACTGACTGCTTGAACATAGCCAAACCGGTATCATGTGCTACCTCGATGGTATTTTCAACATCAGACAGTTTCGCAACCTGTTGCGAACCAAATCAGCCATGTCCTATGGCCACTGCCTGCTTGAATCCAACCCGTATTGGCCAAGAAAACCATAGTACTGTGGACTGGTATGTCGTCTACCCCTTTTTATGGAATTCAATTTATTCTGAACCCACGCATGGCCATATAGTGCAAGTGACATGTCGTGCATTTCGATCATGGTATATCAGACATCTCCGAGCGGACAGCCGGGTGTTACCAATATAGTATGCGCTAGAGACAGTTGGGATGCCAGCACCATATACCGTGAGCTACCAGCACCAGACGAAACAGCATCACCATCTTCCGAACCGAGTGATACCATTCTTGGCCCACCGGGCTTTGTTGGTGCGTGATCCCTCTTGGATAAATCCATGGCATGGTTAGATACTAACTTTAATGTGTGTCCATACGCTTCTGTTGCAGACACCAGCACACTCTCTTCTTTGTCTACTTCCACTGGACCAAACCGGCCCAATTCCACTGCAAATGAAGATGAAGCCGTCTCTCATGACAAGGCGCTGTCGAACGGAGGGATTGCAGCTATTGCGCTTAGTGGGACCATTGCAATAGTACTAGTATGCCTTTTTTTATTTCGAAAGAAGCTGAAAAGGGGAAAATGGCTCGGAGGAAAGGAGCCGGAAAATCCTGAACTGGCCCCCTACAATCCAGAGCTGCCGCCGAATGATGATCTTTTTACATCACCCGCAAATGGACTTTATGGACCACAGCGAGGGGAGACGGGTAGATCGTAATGGTCATTTGCGATATGCCCATTATCAGGCTTTGAGAATTGTCTTTTGTCTTGACATGGTCGCTCTTTTCTAGTATATACTGCACAAGCTTGTTGGCGCCAATACCAGTCATAGTGCTTTTTATTTAGTATCATGTACGGAGTATTACTTTTCCCCGAAGTCTGACTTTAGTTGACGTGTTTGCGTACCCACCCTGAAATTTTCTCCTGCTAACATCTATACCTTGTCCACGTTTTTAAGGTTACTATATACATTCCGTATGGCGTTGGTTGTTGATCTCCGGGAGCTACGTACAGTACAATTAAGTATGATCTCTATAACCCTCTGCCTCTTCTCTTTTCTCGACATCAAACGTTCTAAGAAGTATTCGCTCTTGGAGCTAAGACGCGACCAACCAAACAAGGCGCGGGAGAAAAAAGTTTCATAGTTTGGCATCTGAAGTTTCGGAGGCCCTAAAAATGACAAAACTCGGAAGAAAAACTCCCAAAAAAGAACAGCGAGGAGCTGTCTTGAGGGAGATCAAAAAAGGAATCTTGACAAGGGTGAGATTCGAACTCACGCCCCATTTCTGAGAACAGGACCTTAACCTGTCGCCTTAGACCGCTCGGCCACCTTGCCTATATTGGATGTGGGGCTGGTCCCGTAGAATCTGTTGAATGGTATAGCATCTTGCTCGTGGGTAAAGACCACGGAGGTCGTTTGGACATGTCGACACCCCACGTTAACGAAACAAATGATATTCAAGAAGTTGAAGTCAGACTCTGTAGAGTTCTGCCCTGTGTTTCACTCTTTGCTGGTTTGGCGTTAGTGAAGTTCAAAAGACGATTCCAGCTCAGGCACGGGGAAACGGATGTGTAGACATCCACAATAATATTAATTAGCCAACTGTGCTGTACTCTGTGCGAACAATGGGGCTCATCGACCCTTGGCTACCGAGTACTTACTTTGGCTTTTGCATCTGCCCACAGAGTCCACGATGGAGTCCACGCGGCGAAGGTCAACCCCACAACGGATCCATGACCAAGACCCCGCATCAAACAAACCATGGTTGTCATAGGTATTTCACAGAGCTATTCTTCGTGACGTGTTTCATTGGCAAAAGCAAGATGCAACTTACGTAGTTGGCGTAGCTGTGGTGTTTGGCATTTGCTTTGCAGTGACGAGGCTTTGATATCAACGTCAAATGACCATCGATGGTGAATGATGGAAGGTGAGGGGGAGGCGCAGGGGGAGGGGTGCCACATGCATGGAGCTGAAACCTGGACCTTCATCAACCGGCAGAGAGCGTCCTCATTTTGCAGTTGCAAGGCGATAGCTGTCGGTTAGGGGCTGCATGATGTTTGATGCTAGTAGTTGGAAGATTCCTTTGAGCGTCGTTCGACACAAACTAGAGTAAGCCGAAGCTTTATGAACGAACTACTATCGCAACCAAGTCGCTGGGAGTTCGACATGGAAAGTGAAGGAAAGGTCGGGATAGCCACCGGGGAGGTGAGAGACACAATCTGCATACTTGCACGGCGAAAGAATGTATTTCAGGATCACTGCAGACAAAGCCTGTTGAAGGAGTATATCATTGTCATTAAGTTCGTTAAGCCATCATCGCCATCGCAGCAAATGCTTCATGGGCCCGGAAAATAGAAACATCTTATCAAAAGCCGAGAGCAAATCCCTTGGATATCAGTCGTCAAGCACACCGGAATCAAACACCTGACCATGCCATGCCATCCTATCCAAACCCACAGGTATATGGTAATCATCATTACTCTTTAATTCGCACCTTCGCCCACCCAGCACGACGCCAATGTCTTGATCAGCGCAATCACGACATCTCTCCCCCTCTCAATACTCGCGTGGTCCGTCCAGCCAGGCACGTGGAAGAACACAACACTCCGCGCTCGTCCTTCCTTGTATGCCTGCGCCAGACTAGCATAATAAATGAACTCGCACAAATATCTCCCCGCATCCTCTGACAGTCGCAAGTCAGCTTTCTCGGGCCCAAGACATCGCCATTTCTCCAAAAACACAGCATCCAGCGGCGACGGTCGTATGCGCACGGGAGACTTTGCCGCCGGTGTGATGCACGACGAGAAACAGGCAATGTCTGTGGCCACTGGGCCTGGTTGTAGTACCTCCGGTAGACCTTCACGCTTCCAGACTGCTTCTCCGTCATCGTAGCCTAATTCGCCGTCGACGTCTGTCAATCGGTATCCGTCCCGATGCGCGTGGGTTTCTACGGAGTAAAAGTGTCGTGTGGACGCCATGCCGATGTGTATGATGAAATCTGGCGGCTTGCCATTGTGTTCACGCTTGAAGGAGTCGATGATGGCGGGGAGTGTGATTCGGACAGCGGAGTAGGAGACTCGGATCGGGGAGGGGTGGGTGTGGATGTGGATGGTGCGTGGGGTCGCGGTAGATGACGGCGGTGCTGGGATCGTTGTGGGCAGAGACGATGCGATGAGGAATGAGGGATTGAGCGGGTTAATTTTGAAAGGCTGTGGTCATGATTTGTTTAGCTACCTGTCTCATTCTCGGACAACGTAGTTTTGAGGAACGTACCCCGAAGCCTGTGACTAGAACGTGGATGTCTTCATTTGTTTCGATTAGGTCTGCAGCAGTCAGGGGTGCAAGGACCTCCTCCGGCGACAGATCAGGTCCAAAGTCACCCATCGATCCACAAGATCGCGGAAGCGCGATGTGCAAAGCAGGTCGAATGGGAGCGATAAAGTTTACCGAGGGTTCTCCCTTTTCACCTTGCAAGCACAAACGATCCTAGACTGTACACAGTAAAAGGAGTCGGGAAGTCGGTGGGAGGAGCGTGGTGTCGTTTTACTTGGTCCGGAGAGGCTTGAGGGACGCTGTGCTCACACTCGCGTGTCCAGCAGTGGCAAATCCAGCCAGGCTGCGAATGAAGCCTTTGCCGTGAGAAGCAATATTCGCTGCAGCAAAGCCCCTCAATCGTGACCTGCGATAGGCGATAAGAGCTGTCACGTGCCACTTTCGCATCGAGGTTCGAGATCACCAACTCGAGACGCGCGTTTGAAGAGAGCTTCAGTGCTCTGGATGTTCTGCGTTCTCTCGGCGGCCGCTCGTCATTATCTCGAGATTTCTGTCATTTCCTGGATGACTTGCGAGTGTGCCGACAAATGGGCTGTGGCATAGGATATAACCACCGTTGAGACCTATAGTCCCGCCCACCCAGCGGATAAACGCGAGAACAGCGCGTGGCGCGTCATCCCCGCGTTTAGACGCGTCAACCCACGCGACCGCGCGCATCATTTGATCCCCGCCCGCCAATCACCGAAATCATCCCGACGGATCAACGCGACACAGCCAATGTCAGCAGCAGAAATAGTGGCAATTTGTCTGAAACATGGCCGAATCAGCCATTTCGGGTGCCAGGGAAAAGCTGAACGAACACGCTGAGACAGACGCAATTGACCTTGAACTCGGCCATGAGGAGCAACACCAGCAGCAGCAGCCGCAGCAGTATCAAGCAGCAGAAGCAGCCCAACGAGTCGGAATGGGACCTTGGGGAGACAAGCTGGTGAGACGTGATCCAAAGTGATGCGCGCACAGAGAAGCCAATCATGCCGGCGTGCTCACCGCATTTCTCCCCAAAAAGTCTGCGTGCGCCTCGACGGATCGCTGGGAGATGATGCAGCCGTCATCCTTCTGTCAAACGAATCCGGGAATCCTTGCTCATCGAAACAAGTTACTCGAGGTATCCTGGACCTCAATTCCTTTAGCCAGCTGTCAAAAGAGTAGATCAGCGCGTCGTGAAGAAAGGTTTATTCTGAGGTCAGGATAAGAGCTTCGTGGGATGTAGAAGATTTCTTATATATGGATGTAAACGAGGAGGTAGAACGATCAGATATCCGATCAATGCTCCGAGTCCAGCGACTCTCTGTTCCACTGGACCTCCTCGTATCTTGCGCTCTCTCTGGCATCTCTTCATGTATCCGTACCCTATGTCCCGATGAACGTGCGCTTTGTGCCTGTGAACCCTGTGGCCCCAAGTGGCCCTTGACTGTCCACAGCGCATCTGCTAGCCACGCGCGACCCAATGAGAGGGCCAGCGCTGTCTTGACACTTCCGAGTCCTGTTGGCCCCCGTTTCGACGACGCTTTTTCCCACATCATCCTCACGTCCACCACGCCAGACAGACACATCATCCTGTCTCTGCTCTAATAATAATCCCTAATCGCATTTGATTGAAGACTCACCAGGGACAACTCTGTTCGTCTAGTACTTGTGATCAGTTGTCCCACCGAACAAGCGCCCAACTCTCTCCCGACAGGGCGACAACGCTAACCTGAGCAATCGACGGTTCAGTCCTCCGTTACAAGCCCTCCTGAACCAAATTGACTGGCTCTGGACGGCTGCTCCGCTTTGTGTCTGGCTCTTCTCCCCCAGATCGCGTATCGTCAGAAGGTATGTGGCCCGTAGCGTGGGCCGGCGCACCCTCGTCGCCTTTGCGCTAAACCCTCGCATCACACTTATCATTTCTCCCTTCCACACATTCTCTCTCTCTCTCTCTCGCTCTATCTCCCTCTGGCTCCCCAGCCTCCCTCTTTTCGCGTCTCTCCACACGGCATCTGGCGCTTCCAGTCAGCTAATCCTCGCTGTGCTGCGTCGCGTGCCTGTCAACCTGGACCATGGATGCTGATTTATCATCGTGATCCTCATAGCATCAATTTGAGTCTGTGTCGTTGAGTGACGCGCTTCGTTCCTCGAGTCTGCGAGTTTCCGATCTTTTGACCAAATCTCATATCTCTGCAGCAATAACCTTCACTTCGGTCCTGCTGTCGCACTCGTCAAGTGCCTTCGTTTCCTTTGTTTCATCTTGTTTTTGGGACCGCGATCTTTCGTGACAAGCTTGGTTGTCACTGTTCAGGTTGGATTCTCCCCATTCAGACGCTGACAATTGTCCCATTCATGCTAACAATGAAGGCGTGTAGGGATTGGCCACTATTGTTTTGAATGATAGTCCTCACTTGGTCGGCTCACGCGACGCTTGATTATCATTTGACCGCGCAGCCTCTTTTCACTCACAGTGCTTAGCCCCCCTGACTTGTTCAAGACCCTAACGACCCTCGATGCCCTTTTGACGACCTTGATCTGTTTTATGACCTTGATACGACTTAACGATATCCTTATTTCCGCAATAAATTCGTCGTGTGAGCAACAGTCAGGCTAAATTCTGAGAATATCACAGCACCGTGACCTTTGTCAAGTGACATATCCCAGCTGCGTGCGATCTGCTGACTTGGATCGGGAAAAGGACGTGCGCGTTTCGAACTTGAGACAATCTGGACATGCAGCCCTATCTCTAGTGGTACCTTGCAACTTGTTTCTACCCTACAATCTCTCCTAATCTCCGACAACTTTCGAGTAGAAGTCTGAAATTCTTCACTTCGCAACCATGGCCCACAAACAGTATGGTTTGTCGCGCACCCTGCCAAAGGACTTCACATTCCATGCCTTTGATGAGCCTCGCACTCCTACAAGACCGATCAAGGAGTTAGAGGTCCCTCCACCTCCGCACCATTCTTCCTGTCGCCTTCGAAGACCTCGTCTCAACATCTTCTCAAACTTTGAATCCGGCACGATGCCGTTCTGCTCACCAGATGTCGCCTTGCCTTCAATTGAATTCTCCCAAGACCCCGCTGCTCCGTCTTCTAACCCCTTAAATAATGGCGAAACCACCCTATCGTCCAGTGGCTACCTCAAAGTACCACCACGACAGAGATGCGACCCAAAAACCCCTGAAGCGCAAGTACGAGGCGATATTGTCGGTGAAAGCCGTGGCTGGAGAGAGGAAAGCTTGCTATCAGGACTGGACCCTATTCCAAGACCATCGTCAGCGTGCTCGAACATCTCTGACTCCTCAGTGTCCTCGAGTGGCTCATTTGATTCCCATCCCTCTTTTGGTGGAAGTTGCACGAGTCCTGAAAGCGAAATACAAGATCCCTTTTTCGCGCACTCATTTCCTGACCAAAAGCAAATGTTTGACTCGCCCTGCAAACCAGCGACCGCATCTGGGCAAGTACCAACTGGCCATCGATGGACATATGAAATGGACAACCATTTGTGGAACACTTATCAGATGTACCTCCAAGACCCAACCATCACACCCTTCAAGACCGTGCCCGGAAGCGTTCCTCCACTTGGTGTTTCGTACCGTGTCGCCAGAGAAGCTCGAAGGACTTGGCCAAGAGTGAAGCACAACCTTGCCAAAAAGCAAACTCAGAGTGTACGCCACGAGTCTGGTCTAGAGGTTGAGCGGGAACTTGAAGTACGGAGCGGCAGCTGCACACCCACAGGAGTGGTCAATTCCAAACCTCTTTGGCCGCGTTCCGATGCCTCAACCAGGAAAAGACTGAAGCAGCTCTGCAGAAGAAGATTCTCCATTGCGCCGCATTATCAAAGACTGCTACAATCTCGTAGCCCTTCGCCGTTCCCCGAACTTTTCCTCCGTTCATCTTCCAACTCCATGTATGGGGCAGGCTCATCATACAACACCCCGAATCACTTTACCCGTGACCTTGGTGTTTCTCTTGTCGCGACTTCGTTGCCTACTACTATTTCCGAACCTGCGGTTGAACAGACAAACTGGTTCAACAATGTGGCAGAACAACCCCTGACAGTTGAATCGCCACGCCAATTGATGCCACGGGCCCAAAGCAATCTCATGACAGAAAACCCGGCCGCCATTCCTCGACTTGGTTCGCCATTTATGTATCATACCTGGGGTCCCGAGATCTCACGTCGTCGTGCTCGACCAGCCACGCCAGCAAATGCCCCTGAAACCGTCCATGGCACAGGTTCCCGACTACGATCCTCTATTCCCCCTGAAATGCTCACAACCACCCACAAAAGGCGAGCGATCAATCAATTAGACGACGAAGTGAGCCCAGATAGAAATGCACCCCCCGAACTCATGCCAGAGCCATCAACAGACGGTAAAAAGAATCCCAACTACCGTCGCGTTCGACTACGAAACCGTGGAGCAACGACAAGCGGACTGAGCTCTCGAGAAAGATTAAATCAGCTGTTCACGCCGCCGTCGCATTTCGGGTCCGGCGAAAACAGCAGCAATTCAAATGTAGCTCCATCGAGCACATCACAGGACAACCCACCACCACCCAAGGAAGAAATCAAAAGACTCGGTTCGCCTTTTAGCTCCGATCGCTGCTTGGGCCGACCTTTCAAACCTCGCCATGCACCTTCGCGCTCAGAGCCTTTTATCCTCGATAGACCGTCGCGCAACAGGGCTTTGAGTCTTCAGGGGGCACAGCCACTCTTGTTTCAAGATGACAAGAATTTGATTCCTCACCCGGCGCTGAGAGGCGGACTTGTTGCCGCTGCGGGTGAAGCTGCTCTGGCGACGCCCCTCCATATTCCCGACTTCCGCAGTCCCTCTGCTTAGCCCGAGATATGTCACTGCAGCATTTCCATGGAGTAGATTGGCAGACATTTAGACCTTTGTTTCTCTGCGGCTCGAGCCCGATTTGCTATGACAGATGTTTTATACTCGACTCGACATATCATCGTCTATCCCTTCCCCTCTTTTTACTAATTCTTTTTCCTTCGCTCCAACAAATAACGAACAATATGCAACGATAGCATGAACCAATCTCTCAATAGCGAAAATCACGAATGACGATGCGATGCACGGTTCTGGCGTGGACGGTTGATTGGAAATCGAAAAACACAACCCCGATTCTCATTATTATTCGCCCTTTTTGCAAAACGCGCTGGGTTTCTAATTCCACCACCCTACCCTCCCTCCTCTTGATTTCGCAACGCTTCCTCAGCCGAGTCTTCTGCCAGGGAACTGTGAATACATTTTTAAAGTCCTTGTCAACCCAACCGGTTCCCGACTTGACTCTTGACCTTTTGGAGCGTCTTATGGCACCGCCCTCTCTTTTCCGAATCTTGCCCAACTCGAAATCAACGCTCTTTTGATAAACCACACATTTCCTTTATTATTTTCTTATTTTCCTTTCCAATTCCGTCTCCCTTTTCCCTTTCACACATCCTGCCCAGACGAGCAGTTCCAACAACAACAACCCTCAATCCCAGGAAAACAGTACAGGATCCCAGCTACTCTGGATATCGACATAGTTACCCTTGGACATCCTTTCGCTTTCTCTAACCGATCTACTGTTTTTAGTCGGGTTGGCGGCCTTTTTTTTACTTTTGACGATTGATGATACGATTTGATGAATGACTTCTTTTTTGCTTCTTCTTATATGAGAAAAGTCATAGAATATGTGATCCATTCTTTGACATTGAGAACAGGCTCTTCACACTTCCCCCCCCCCCCCCCCCCCTTTTTGCCTTTCTTTCTTCTTTTCATGATTGATTTTCATCCTCTTATTCTTTCCATACTACTCAATTGACTTTTGTGACACTTTTTTCTTTTCTATATTCTGACAGTCCTTTTTTTTATATTTTTGGTTTGCTTTTGGTAGCAAGTTTGATGGAATGATGTTTCTGATGAAGACCTTGTGACTATATGAGAGATGAATTGATATACTTTTGGCCTTGGAATGTTGATTTTGCATATTATCCACAGGCTGCGTGACAGACTCGACAAAGCATTTCGGGAACTGGACTCTGGTAGAGACAAAGGTGCCTGCATTTATGGTTCATGTCGCATGCAGCCATCCAGGTTGAATGTAGACAGTGTTGGTGTGCTCAGCTAAAGTGATAAAGCCGCCAGTGAGTCGTGAGGATGATAAGTTCGTCCATTTACCCGCATATTTACGATTTTTAGCCAAAACTTTGAGGTTCCCTGGGCTTGGTGGATAGACCATCCAAATCATTTTTGATGTCGAGTGATTGGAGAATACCACCGTATCGATTCTCGTTTTCTTTTGAGAAAATAGCAAAAAATGACCACATGTTCCAAAGACTTGTGAAAGCTTCCCTGAGTGTAACATTTGCATTCGGCTCATAAGCATCGTCTTTGCTCAGTCGATGCATGCCTTTTATTGTCAAACAAGGTTCTATGTAGTTCCTTCGTATGAGGTATGTACTGTATGTGCGGAGGCGTCTCCCAAAACTACGGACTAATGAACGAGCAGTTTACTAGAGATGATCTAGTTATCGATTCGTCGAAGCTCTACACATGCATTGTTGAAAATGTATCGAAATTCAGATCGTTTCTGCCCTATTACCGTCCAGATTTGCCATGGAAGCCAAAACAGGCTAACAATGCGAAGTTCAGCGTCAATCAATGCGTAGAACGCAGCGCCTAATTAGTTGCTGAAAGATCCAGGGAAAAGCCAAGACAGCTTCGTCAATGCCTCGGCGTTCATCTGAGATGGCACAGTGCTCAGCCCCATCTTGGTCGTTCCTTCAAGGTGTTTTCCCCAGGCAAGGTTATGGTGTTCATCCTTGGTCAGTTCATCCAGCACGGCGCTGATGAACCGTTTGGCGTTGACGGCGTTTGCCCTCATGTTGCCCATGACGATTTCCACCGTCACGTCTTCTTCGGATGAATGCCAACAGTCGTAGTCTGTCGACATGCAAATCATCTGGTATACGATTTCGGCTTCGCGGGCGAGTTTTGCCTCTGGGAGACACGACATGTTGATCACGCTGCCACCCCAGGCGCGATATAGGTTGCTTTCTGCACGAGTGCTGAATTGGGGACCCTCTGTAGTAACCTAGGATCAGTGACGGCTTTCCCAAGGATAAAAAGGATTGACGCATACCCATGCAGACCAGCGTTCCCCGGTCGTGGAGCACAACGCCCTCACCCTCTAGACTATGTCCACACGCCCTCACAATCTTTGCAAGACCTTCATCAAACGGGTCCGCAAACCCAACATGCGCTACAGCACCTCCCTCAAAGAAAGTCCACGGCCTCACGCCCTTTGTGCGATCAATAACCTGGTCCGGCACCACAAAGTCCCTCGGCTTGATCACCTCCTGTAAACTACCCACGGCGGAAAAGGCAATGATGCTGCGCACCCCGATGGATCGCAGCGCGGCAATGTTGGCGCGACTGGGCACTTCGTGCGGTGCGAGCTCATGGTGGAGTCCGTGGCGGCTGAGAAACGCAATGGGCACGGTCTTGCCGGTCGTGGAGCATTTGTGGTGGAGGACGGAGATGGGAGACGAAGGATTGCCCCAGGGGGTGGTCACGGTGATGCTGGCGACTTGGGTGAAGCCCGGAAGTTCACGCAGACCGGTTCCGCCGATGACACCGATATGGACAGGGTCTAAGCTTAGTGGATTAGCGAGACGTAACTTGCGTGCTTCTTCGAGGTTGTTGGAAAGAATTGGTCAAAAAATGGGCGGGGTTCGAACTGGGTGCAATTTTTTTCAAATGGGGAGCGTGATCTTACCCGGGTATGTCTCTGGAAGGGCAGCCATTCTCCTTGATCTTTGCCTGGGACTTTCGATCCTTCGTGGATATAGACTGGCACGGGCGGAGAGAGAAAAGCAACGACGGAGAACGCGCATGCGGAGCGGAAGTCGTTTTCCTCCGCCCGCAGTTTGGAGGGGTAAACCAAAGCACGGAATTATTTAACTTTCCTAGCGCAGTCTTGGCAAACGCCGGAATTTAGACTCCCGCCGTCGGAGATAAGATTAGGGCTAAGGCGATGGATGTATATGGATTGGATATCAATGGCTACTGTTGGAGAGAAAAGATCATAGAACAAAACGCTATCAAGACAAATAAACCATCAAAAGAAGTTTGTGTCAAGGCGATCCTCAAAGCCACAGAAACCAGGCGCAATTTAGCAAAATGAGCAATCAGGCTATAGATCAGATTAACCATCTGGTGAACCTGCAAGAACATCTGCAGCACTGAAATAGCTTCAATCAAAAACAACCTTCTTTCCTTGAAAGCTCGCCTGACTCTTCTTCTCTTTGGCTTTTCTCGCCGCTTCCCACGAAGGATGCATAGGTTTCTCTTCTTGTTGGTGCCTGACAGGACCACGGGGCCTTTCGGGACGGTCATCTCGAGTCAGCGCGGCGCCTCGATTCCGGGATTGGCCTGTAGGTCGGTTACCGTGGCCGCGCTCTCTCCCTCGGTGCTCTTGGGATGTAGCACCTCGCCGAATGTCCCAGCCACTGTCACGATGATTGGTCTCGACCTGCTTGCGCACGTGGTTCGCATTCTGGCCAAACTTCTTCTCCCATAGTTTGCGCCGAGCTTGCTGGCCCATCCGATTCTTTCTTGGTTCAATTGCAGCAGCGGCTGCCTCATCATCTTCTGCTTCAGACTCTGTGCCTGACCAGTATCCGGCCATTGTGAGAGACGGTAAAAAGGTCGTTGTCGAGGGCTTTTCGCTGGTCTTGCGCGATTTCGAGCTCTTGGCTGTGGTCGCTGGGGGGGGCTCAGAGTCTGCAATCGATGGCGTTGGCGAAAATGAGAAGTCTTTCATCAGATCGTACTTTGCTTTTGTGGATTTCTGTGGTTGGGTTTCGTCGTCATCTTCACTTTCTGACTCCGACGAGGACGCTAAACGGTCATCAAACCGCGCATAGTCAACCTCTTCTATGTCTTCTCCCATGCTAACACCCTCTTGGTCGGTGCTTGGTGTTTCTGTCCGTTGCGTGTTTCGACTAGCCTTTGAAGCCAAATTCTTAGCTTCCTTTGGCACTTCGCGACTCGTAGTCGTTTTGCTCGTAGGCGCTTTGATGTCTTCCACTCCCAGTATTCCCCGGATCCCTTCCATTATCCCCGGAAGAACAGCCTTAACAGGATTGGAGCTGAATAGCCGCGCCGTAACATTGGCTTCAGGTCCTTCTTTTTTCCCGTCAAAAACATTTTCCTTGGAGATATCCAACTGAGCAAAAACTGGCGATTCAGCGATGCGTTTCGTCTTGACTAGTCGTTTGATCAAGTGCTTTCTTGCGGTTTCGGTAAGATCTAGCGCCTACAAGGAAGTATATCAGCTTTATTCTTGCATTTAATATGCGCAAGTAGAGTGAAATCACTGACCTTTAAGGCTTGCACTTCTTCCGCTAAACGACCCAGCTGAGCGGTGTCTGTGTTCGACTTTGCAGTCTTTTGGCGCCTTCCCAGTTTTTGTCTTTCAAACCCTCGCGCGGTCTTAAGCGCACGGTGAATTTGCTGGACTCCATGTTCAATCTTTTGCTCGAGACGGGTTGCTCGAAGGGTCAGCCTTCGTGGCTTGGGATTCGACGATGAAGCTTCATCAAGCTCATCACGCTTGCGCTTCGGCATATTTTAAGTCGGTGAGAGCAGTGGACTCTAGACGTTGATGACACAGGCGCTGAAGGGTGTCAGGACAAGCTAGCACAATTCTCTGCGGTAGTAAACAGATCTTCCACAGCCGTGGTAATTAGGCAATGCGGGAGAAAAAAGGTTTCCGCTCATCTTTCTACAAGGAGGACTGCTTAGAAAACGTTAGTCTGCATAATGTGTCGGGATTCGGTAAATCCATTCTCCCGTGACCCAAAGTCCCGGGCCACCCGGTCGCTCTCAGCCTTCAGCAGTTCTTCATAGATGGACATCTCTTATATACAATCTACCTCAGAACGCGGCGGGTATCAATTTGTTTCCTCAGGCCGTTATAAAGATAAAATTATGGCCTTGCCGCTAAAGTACATTACGCCAATTGGGGCCCCATTGGCGCTGATAACGATGTTCTACTTTTCTCACAAAAATGGCTTCCTTCCCTCGATCCAAAACATGACCGCCTCCCGGATTGTGCCTGGCGGGGAACGGCTCAATGCAGACATGACTGGCATCCATCTATTCGACGAAATCCTATGCGCTTTCATCCCATTTTTCTATCCTGCTGTGGATGGAAGTACTCCAAACCTGTCTTTGCATACGGCCAACTTTGCGGGTGCCGTCGGAGCTATATGGTTCCTGGTTGCCTTTGAGTCTATGAGGGTTGGCAATAAAGGCCGTCTTGTTGCTTTGTAAGTAGATCAGAATAATATTTTGTGTTTCTGGCCGCATCCATTGTCTCGTCCTGTTTCTCTGTAAAAGGCTAATATCAGGTCGCTGAAGCTCGACGATCTTCGGGGTGTTGTGCCAACTATGCACTTTTGGCGCCATGATGTCTTTGTACGTCACGCTACACTTGTTTACTTCTCCAACTGCATCCAAACCGACCAGCGGGAATATAAGCATGCCTCTCCTTCAAGTGAAGATCTTACCATGGAGCATATTAGCCGGCTATATCATCCCATCCCTCTTCATGGCAGTTCCGGAAACATCACTGGGCTTCTTACCATCCAAACAGCATGGAATAGCATTCTGGCAACCGTGGCCGGTGTATATAATTCTTTTCCAATATGGCTTCAGCACTCTTTCCAGTTGGTTCTGCGCTCAAACCAAGTCCCAACTGATCACCTTCCGAAATCGAGGCAGCCTCCGCTATGTGTACGCTGTTGCATTCGCTTGCGCAGCCATTCCTCATATTGTATCCTGGACCATATCACTAAGTGCATTGACGTTCCCCCGGCTTTTCAACCCCACTATCGCGTCGACGTTGACTCCAGGAAACGTATTTGCAAACAAATTTCCCTGGTCGTCTGCGCGGCCCGAGTCTCTGGGAGTTGGGGCGTTGTGGCTCCTCCAGTGGGACCATTTGCTTGGGGCCGTGGCGACATTGTTGTGGGCGATGTCGCTATATGGCACTGCTCATTCCGTACGCAGAGTTGCGATGAACAGATTCAAGTTGTGCCTGAAAGTGGCTGCCTTATGCGCAGTGGCTGGGGTAGCGGGAGCGGCGGTTGAGTTGATGTGGGAGAGAGATGAGTTGTTACTTGATGGGGACGATGCTAAAAACGACAAAGCGACGAAAAGCGAATAAAACCTGTATCTGGTTGGAGTCGTTGATATTTAGTAGACGCTGTTGGGTGATCAACTTGTTGGCCTATTGCGAGAATCTTGGTAAAACGATTCGAAATCCTGTACATTTCTCGCATAAAAACTAGACCCAAATGGTAAAGAAACAAAAAGGAATGCAGCGAAAAGCTGGTATACACTAGATATTCAATCTATTTTTTGGGCTCCTCCTTTGCCTCGGGTTTTGGGGTTGGGAATTTAAACTAGAACGGTATAGCATGTCAGTGATGTCAAAAGCGATGCCAAAGCGGCACAAGATTGCAGTCAAACTTACCTGGTCTGGTTTCCGATCAGTACCCTGTCCAACCTGCTCCCAGGCCGATGTGCCACCCTCAAAGTTCCTGAACGCTTGTGTCAACTCCAAAGGCTCAACAACAATTCTCTTCTTCTCCTCGTCATATCTGATCTCAGTGTAGCCAGTAAGCGGAAAGTCCTTCCGCAATGGATGTCCATCAAAGCCATAATCTGTCATGATTCTGCGCAGATCCGGATGTCCGGTGAAAAATACGCCAAACAGATCGTAAACCTCTCTTTCATACCAAACAGCGCCATCGTACAAGGAAGTGACGCTGGGCACAGGTGTGGCCTCATCTGCATATGTCTTGACTCTTATCCGGGAGTTGTGACGGACGCTGAGAAGGTTATAGACGACTTCAAAGCGGTATTCGCGGGTGGGAAAGTCAACGGCAGTGATGTCGGATATCTGCTTATATTCGGCGGCCGTATGGTCCTTGAGGAAGGAGATGACGGGAATGACACCGGAGGGGGGGATGTAGATGGTCAATTCGTCTTTCCAGACGGAGATTTGCTGGATATATTTGGGCAGGCAGGACATGAGATATTCGCCATAGGTGTGCAGCTCCTTGGCCTTCTCTGCGTACTTGTCGGCTGGGTTCACGATGGCACGGTTGAGAGTCTCCATGGCTGCAAGCAATTTAGAATGTTAGCAACCCATTGGAGTGCAGTATCAACAGACTGCCCATGGCGATTAAGCTTACCTGGGCGCTGTTCTTCTCGGGGGTTTGGCAGCGGGCTGCCTGAGACAACCTTTGCTTCCTGTAGAGCTGGAGCACAGGTGAAGAATCTTGCATTGGTGGCAGGCCTAGCATACGCCAGGGAGCGACGGGTGGCCAGCCGCATCATTGACCGTGTCGACGCCATAGTGAGATGGGCAATTGAGCTCTCAGTGAAGTCAACCTCGCTGCGATGAGGTTCCGCTGGACTGTTTGCGATGCTTCGTTGATGCTCGGCAATGCGAACTGCGGTCCGCTGATTGGCTGTGCGTGGTTAGGTAAGCAGCTGCATGAGGTAAGCAGGATAATGAAAATTGTACTCTGTGCGTGTTTTGATTGGCTCCCGCTCGACCCACTCTGCAAACTCACACTCACTGAGTCAGCAACGCCCGAAGCGGTCTAGTGCGGCCTGGGACTTCCTTTCGCTCCTCCTCCAGCAGAAAGAAAGACGAAGAAGATCAACCACCTCCATCACCATCTCATCCATCTCTCTTGACGACCACCACCCTCCACTTCTCTATTCTCTGATCACCTAGTCTTCTTCTTCTCCCTTTATTTTCCGCTTGGTCTCTTACGCGTCTTCTTCTTTGCCAAAGGGCCCTTCTTTTCTTCCGGTAAATCGTTCATGTCACTTCGGGTTCTCTACATTTAATCGCTCGAGGTGTCCAAGTTTGGTTCGCTCAAAAAACTCAGCGTCATGTCGTTAAGGTCCCAACAATACGATTCGGTTATCGATGATGATGATGAGTTCTGGTATGCTCCTTTGCTCCCTCGACGAATTTATATCTAGGATTTCATCAGATTCAGTGTGCTAACTTCGCGTCATCGTTTCAGTCCGCTCTGCATCGAAGAATTCGATCTTTCAGACAAGAACTTCAAGCCTTGCCCTTGCGGTTATCAAGTACGTTTCCTTGCTCCTGGGACTTCTTTTTCCACCATGATACACATCAACAGTAGTCCGAACACATGCTAACAACGTGCAGATATGCCAGTTTTGTTACAACAACATCAAGACTCATAGCGAGGAAGGCCGCTGTCCCAACTGCAGACGCGTGTATGACGAGAATACAATACAGTATAGAGTCCCCGACCCAGACGAGTATGTTCTCCCTCTCCTCCTCAGCGTATTTGCGACTTGACTCTAACCTCACGTCGCGAACTAGGCTCAAGGCAGATTTGGCGTTAAAGCACCGCAAAGCGGCGGCCGCAAAGAAAAAGGAACAAGAGAAACGCGAAATCGAAGCTTCAAGTCGCAAGAATCTCGCTGGTGTCCGTGTCGTTCAAAAGAATCTTGTCTACGTTATTGGGCTCAACCCGACAATCCGCGATGAAGGCCAGTTATTGCAGACCTTGAGGGGCGATCAATATTTTGGCCAGTATGGTGAGATTGAAAAGATTGTGGTTAGCAAAGCAAAACCTGGAGGCAGCCCGAATCAAGGAATTGGAGTCTACGTCACTTTTGCGAGGAAGGCCGATGCTGCATCCTGTATCGCTGCTGTCGATGGTTCCGCAAATGGGGATCGCGTCCTAAGGTATCTTGATATGTTGCTAAACCATATCAGAAGCTGTTGACTAACAATTCTTTCAGGGCGCAATATGGCACAACGAAATACTGTTCATCATTCCTCCGCAACGAGCAATGCAACAACCGAAACTGTACCTTCCTACATGAGACCGGAGAAGATGGAGATAGTTTCAGCCGTCAAGATTTGTCCTCCATGAACACGATTTCGTCTCAACGTCCTCATCCGGGTTATGCGAATGCGCCCACGAACCAGTCTCGTGGGTATCCGCCTCCTGGTCACTCTGGTCCATCAGGCACCCCGGCAGTTCAACGACCTGGCAATAAGGATGAAGGAAGTCGAGCCCCAAGTCTTGACGCACCGGGGCTTCCATCCTCCGCGAGTTGGGCCAACAAAGAGACTCTTGCGCAAAGAACTAGGCGACCGAGCTTGACCGCCAGCCGCGGTACGCCCAGTCCGAAAACTACGCCTGCTGTTGTCGCGGCCAAGCCGGAAGAGTCGAAAACCGCAGCTGAAGGGCAACCTCAACATAATGCCGAAAGCTCACGCCAACGCACGCCGTCGCCAGGCCCTAGTTCTAGCACAATCCCTCACGGCTCCGCGCTCCCATTGAACCCGCTCACCGCACCTCAGCATAGCACTATGGTTCTCGATGACCTAGTAAAGGCCGTGAACTCACCCGAGTTTCGATTCGAGTTCTCTCCCGCAGGTTTGTCGGCCGAGGAGCTTGCATTCATCGAAAACCACCCTTCTCTCATTGATCCCTACGGAGGTGTCAAGCGTCGCGCTATGCGTGAAAAGGCAGAGCAAGAACGGGTAAAACAGGAGACGGATGCGAAAATGCTTTTACAAGTTAATCAAGTCGAGGAAGAAGCACTTGAGGGCGGCAGTTCGCAGCTTGGTGGTGAACCAGAGGAGTCGCATACGGGTCTGAGTGCTGGACGAGCTGGCCGCGAGCCACAGGCAATTCAACCTCCGTCACAACAGGCAACTGCTTCGAATTCTGCTGTTGGTTCCCCGATGTCAGCCGGCCATCAATTTCAGAGCCTTAATACGAATGGTCGCACACTCACTCCCCTCCAGCAACAACAACTTATGCTTCTCAAGTCTGCCAACAGTCAACAAAGTGGCTTGCTGGATCAACTCCATGCTTCCCCTTCCAATGGCTATGACCACAACCCGCTTTCCCGCCCTAATACATTCCAAAATCAGATGCCACCAATGGGTACAATGATGGGCCATGCACGTCAGTCCTCTCGATTCTCGTTTGCAAATGAATCGAACGCGAAAACCCCCAACCACCGACAAACGGCCGTCATGCAGGGCTCGAACCCCAACCAGATGGCAACCCCCAACGGGCAACACGGGCTGGGCAGTCATTTCTTTACAAGTGGTGTCCAGGGACCTCCCCCAGGTTTAAAAACGGCGGGAACCCCTCCTGTTAGCGGAGGTGGTATGTTTGCCCAGGGTCACGGATTTACAAGCACAATGAATAATAATTTGGGACTTAATGTCAAGCAAGATGGGAATGCTGATTTGATGCGTGAGCTCATGCGTGCCCGCAATGGTACAGGTGGTCTCCAGGGTTTAGAAGCAACAAAGCGTGAGTACATTTCTCCTTTCATCTATCAACACAGTACCCCTCCTCCCCTGGCTCCCGTTTCAGGCCTTCTCAATTCGCTCTATGGCCCTCAACCAGGGTTATACCATGACCCGGGGCCACAGAAGCAGAAGAAAAGGGGGAAGAAGCACAGACATGCTAACACTTCCTCCGGTGGAGGTGGTGTAGTAGATCTTGCGGACCCGAGTATCTTGCAGGCAAGAATGCACCAAAACAGTGCGACTGCTGTCGCTGGGCAGGGACTGTACGGGAGTCAGGGTCAAGGTGGGTACAACCACTCCAACATGGTTTTCAACGGGGGTTTTGCTAGGTGGTGATGATCATTCCATGCTGTTTGACCTGCCTTTTGTCCATTTATCTTCTCTTTTCAAGCGTCTTCTTTTGATTTATTCTGCCCTTGATCTTCTTCTGTCTATTTGTCCCCTATGCTCTATTTACCCCCCTTTATGATGACTCAGCGTATGTTTTACTCGTTTGGGAGTCGATGGTTTTGTTGTTGGCTCGGTTCTATTTCCCATCTTTCTTAATTTTCATGCCTCGCAGCGCTGCATATGAATCCCGATGCAAAAATTCCGGCTGGGGCGTTGGTATGGCGTGTCTGCATATTTGCGGTGAGGTTGGTGGATGGCGTCAACCATTTTGCACGATATCTACTCTTCTCTGGGGTATTCCAGGTCCTTGGTGCTTTATTTGGCATCTCGAGTTCATTTTTACACCAGCCACCGGGCATACTCGTGGGTTTTCGTGGGCAATATTTTCATGTATGTTAAACCTCCCCGCTTGGATGTGTGTCCAAGTCTGGCGATATGTCGAAAGCAATTTTTCTCACATTTACTCTTCATATAGACTTAACCCCCTGTTCCTATCCCCGCAAATGTGGATGGTTTCAACCGTAGCGATGAATTCTTCCATGTGTATCTCTTTTAGCATGTAACCTTGATGAATCTTGTTGATGTTTCCTTGTCTTTGGCCCTTTCTGTTCAGGCGGTCTCAGCATTGGAATCGATCTCACTTTCAACACTACCTGGACCCAGGGAGCTAACAGATATCTGATTAGTGGACGATGATTTTCCGCCGTTGGCCCCCCCCAAATCTGCCATGGATAGCGTCAGGATCCCGTCACGATCTCACATTTCCCTAGGGTCACCTGTGTCTTCTATCCGATCCGGCACGCCAACAATGCCGCCAGGCTTACCTCTTCCTCACGGACACCCGGCAGCCTCCCTGGTTAAGGAATCAAGTGTGACTTCCAGTCCGTCACCGGCCAAAATCCAGCCCATGATTGCTCCTCCTCCCGGTTTAACCCCACCCCAGAAACTCAGGGAACCATTTATTTCAAGGGGCGCTACTCCTATTGTGCCAGAATCACCGGCTCCTGCAAAGCTTGTTTCTGCCAGCAACCCGGCTGCAATATCAACGGGATCCCCAAAACCAAAGGCTACCGTATCCGCTGTAAAAGAAACCAAGTCTCAAACGCCATCCAAGGCTAGCAAACGCTTAACTGACGATACAGGGGCGACAAAAGCTGGAAAAGGGTCGTCTCGGGAGCATCATAGCAAACCAAAGCCAATCAAACTAGACATCTCTTTCTCTACCGCTCCTCGCGATACGTCGTCTCCATCACAAGGTCCTGTCCCGTACCAGCTGCCCGTTCTACCCGCTTCTGTCACTGGTTCGCGACCAAACACGCCAGGAACCGTGGTACCTCGCACTTCCGAAGCTACCGCTCCGCGCCAGCCGCGAGTATTGCGTGTCATAGACACTCCGAAATCAGAAACACCGCCACCACAGTCATACAGCGCTGCCTCTGGTTCGACCCCGGCCCTGAAGCCGCGGTCGCGAAGACCTAGTATTTCTTCTGTCAGTCGCCCAGCCACTCCAGCAGAAGCTAGCTCTGAATATGACCTTTACACCTCTGCATCTGCATCTCGCGCCAACTCCCCGGCCCCAAGCAGAATCGGCTCAGCACCGGTTCGTGCGTTGTCAAAGAACCAACTGAGGAAGCAGAGAAGACTCAAGGCTGAGCAGGTGGAAGCGAAGAAGGAAGAAGAAACCACTGCCAGTCCAACAGAAGACGCTATTCAAGCACCTATTCTTGGGAGGAAACGTAAGACGAAGAAACCATCCAAGCGGGCCATGGATGCCCTAGAAGATGGACAGAAGACGCCCTCGGTGGTGAATGAGGAACCGGATGCGAAAGAAAGTGCTTCGACTACGCCCAAGCAACCGGAACCAGCAAACATGACTACTCTCAAAGTTGAAGACGAGATCGAGACGAAGGAAGTTTACGAACCCTGGCGTGATAATAACACGCTTGAACAACTCATGATCGATTCCGAAGACCTAGGTGTGCCGATTAAGGAATTATTCCTCGAGAGAACTTCGTCTCTTCCGATAATTCTTGCGCAGCTTTTCAAGTCGGGCGAATTAGACCTCCATGTCCATCCTCTTTTCAATCCGCCAAATCTCAATCAACGTGTGGATATGAAGTGCACTGCAGATGATTATGAATACCTGAAGCAGCCGATTGAGTTAACAGAGGAAGACCGCAAAATGCTTCTTCGTGGTGAACCAGTGCGGATTAATGGTGGTTCCGACCTCTTGAAGAATCGTTGCCTCATCACTCCTCAAGGATGCATCCTACGACACTTATCCGCTGAGGAGGAGGACCATTACTTAGCCTTAGAGCAGACCCTCACGTCCGCGGTTGATTCAGGACATGACTATCCAGTTTTTATCATCACAGAGCCTGACACGACCAACCGTGGTGGTGGCTTAGACGCCCTGTTCGCAACACCCGAGAAGTTCAATATTCGCTGGGTCGACGATGAGGCCTCTCGAAGCGGCTTGATCACCGGTACTACGGCAGACTCAGTCATGCTTTCGCATGCATCTGGCCAAGCAGCTGCAACCACACCACCCAATGTCTTTTCCGCACTAGAAGCCGACACCGCTCGATCTACGAGTTGGACGATGCCCAGTGCAGACGCCATGGGTGCTGGTGGTAGTGGCAATGGTAGCACAGCACCTCCACGCTCATCTACGACAGCGAAGAGCATCATGAGTGGTAGTTCCACTACGACGTATGGGCCTGACCTTGAGGAGTTGATGAATGTGCCTGATCCGGAGCTTCGTGCGATGATTGAAGCGGCGCAGCGGGAGCTTGAAGTGTCCCGCAAGGATGTGGATGTCGTGGATAAGAAGGTCACGGCGCTGGTGAAGAGGAACAAGAAGCTGGTGCAGCAGGCGTTGGCAGCTGCGTTGGACTTTGTGTCTTCTGGGGACGCGGATGCGTAAGACTTGAGCGTACGGATAGATTGGGGGTTGATCACTGATGAAAGTTGACAAGTGGCTTTTCTTCTGTTTTTTTCTTGGAAGAAAAACAGTGATCTGTGGTATTGATATGGTTTCTGTTGGCTTTTTGTTCCTTTTCTCGCTTCTATTAACTCTTACCTGCCAGGCATGATTAACAACGTGGCTGTCAGTGGTTTTATGATTATGATGTTCATGTCAGAGTTTGTGAATACCCCCCTCCTCAACTTGATGTCTTGATGCGAAGCCTTTTATGTATGGTGTATGTTGTTATCTGGAGTATGGTTTAGATGACTTTAAGTACGGTACTATGAGAAATGAACGGTGTATCTTCATCCGATCCTTAAGAGCAATCAAGCATGTAACCTGATTTCATGCAACTTGAATTTAGTACATGTCTTTATAGCAAAGAGAGTACCGGTGCATATTAAAGTAACGACGCTATTTGTTCTGTATTCCATGATATCTTGACCTCTCTTTGGCCTCTATGCCTCTTGCTACATACATATTCCACCAGAAAACTCCAACTCACAGTAGCCACCATCACGATATAAACAAGAACATCGTAGCAAGATAGGAAAGTTGGCAACAGGTCATACATGGCACATCTTGCATAGCATCTGCATCATTGTTGGTTCCAGCTCATCAGAAGCGGAACACAACTTTTGTGTCACGCATTCAAAAAAACAAACAGCAGCAGCAAAGCTTAAGAACTCTATCCCAACTGGGGTATTTGGGTATCTTTCAGTGGTGGTAGGGCCCCATCATCGCACAAACCACGGAAGCTTCGGAGATAGGAGGTCTTTGATTCGTACGTACGGACTTTGATTCCAGCCCCTGCCGCCATTTGGAGTAACAAAAGGTTAGGTATCACAGATCCGCTGGGAACGAGTGTTGTGGCTCGATCGTCGACATTTGAGGTGCTTATAATCCCTTCAGTCCCCCGTCAAACTCCGACACGTCGTACTCATTTGGATATGCCTCAATGATACCCTTGAGCTCATCCTTTTGTGCTTGAAGTTCGGGGGTCATTTCTTCATAAACATCAGTGAATAACTCTTTGAGGGCTGGCTTCTGTTCCCGCTCTGCAGCAGCGAACTCTGCAAGCACATCCTTTCGTGCCTTCTCCCGAAATTCGCGCTCAAGGTCTTCATTCCAGATACCCTTGTTCTCCATCCATTTGCGAAGACGGGTAATGGGGTTATCACGGCGTTTCCAGTCTTCAACTTCAACACGGGCACGGTATGCGAAGCTGTCATCACTGGTGCTGTGATGGGAGACACGATAACTCATGGCCTCAATTAGGATGGGGCGGCAGCCGTCCTCGAGGGCCATCCGGCGAGCTTCTTTGGTGACTTCGCGGACGGCGAAGATATCGTTGCCGTCAACACGGATCGTGTCAATGCCGTATCCGACACCTCGACTGGCGATGCCGTCGCCGCGGTACTGTTCCAAAGTCGGGGTCGAGATCGCATAGCCATTGTTTCGGCAAATGAAAACGGCAGGGCACGACCGTGTCGCTGCAATATTGAGAGCTGCATGGAAGTCGCCCTCGCTTGCTGCACCTTCACCAAAGTAACAAGCCACGATTTGGGGCGCAACATTGGGGTTTTGCAGGCTTTTGAGCTTCAATGCGTATGCAGCGCCGGAAGCTTGAGGGATCTGAGTAGCCAGAGTTGACGAGATTGTGTGCTGTTTCAAGTATGTTAGTAGTGGAGAGCTGTAGCTGAAGGGATATGAGTCTTGCTTACAGTTTTAACATTGGTTCCACCATAGTGAACAGGCATATTGCGACCCTTTCCATTATCGTTCTTGTTTGCGAACAACTGGCTCATAAACTCCTTCAATGAAAATCCTCGCTGTTGGAAAACACCCGTTTCACGATATTGCGCAAAGACAACATCATCCTTATCCAATGCAGCAGCAGACCCTACTGCAATGCCTTCTTCTCCAGCTGAAACCTGTGGAATGATTAGGAATTTAGGTGTGCTGGTAGTTTTCTGAATGGAAACATACCATATAAAAGCTTAGACGACCCTGTCTCTGAGCCTCAAACATAATCATGTCCATGATGCTGACTGGCAGCCAACTATCGAGTTAGCGTCATCGTCGACAAATGCCAGAAGGACCGCATCAGAGTCTACGCACCCTGGACCATATTCTTGTACCATGTGATAATTTCCTCGTTCGGGACATCTGGTATTCTGGTCTTATCTACTATCACGCCATCGGAATCCATAACTCGATATGTGGGAATGGCGGTCTGTTCTGAAGGAGTAACAAATGACAACTGCGTCGTGAACTTGCTGTTGACAGCACCTGGAAATCGGACACTGATGAAGATGCGCGAGTTAGTATACATTCATGCATCAGGAGCTTCAAGCAAACATGATCAACCTACTGGTCCGACCCTGGTTGCTGCGACACTGAAGAGGCCCATCTTAGTCTTCCGATCTGAGGACGTGGAAGAGTGCTGGTCCGACGAGCGGAGCGCAGACAGCTGTGGAGGAGAGGTCGAGACATGATCGCCGAAGCTCGTTGACAGTCAATTCCTTTCAGCGTGTTCTCAGGAAGCAATTCGGTGGTGTCAAGCCTAGAGGGTGAGATGCGAGGGGGAGGCTTCTTCCGCCTGATGTCGCGAAGAATTATCACTTCGTTGAGATCGGCGATGATGGGACGAAAGCACCGAAGTGACGGTCAGTCTCGGCTGGCGTCGGTCAATTCCCAGCTTCTGGCCGCGTTATGTAATTCCCCGCTGGTGACCGCGGCTTATCGATAAGGTCACGTGACACTGCCCACCGCAGCGGATTAATAATTATCCGACATTACGGTTCTGGTTTCTCGCGCTCCCCGTAAAACTCTTCAGCTTTGCGGCGAACTACATTCCCGTCCACCATCGATTGAACAGCAGACTAGTGGCAGCTCCAATTCCAACCACTCATCAGCCATACTATTTATTCAATTGGGAGCGCACAGGTAAACCGTAATCATGTCGTCCAGATCTGTCTGGCGGAGCCTCCACTGGAGCGCGAAGCGCAGACCACTGCCAATCCAAGTCCCCTACCGCTGCTTCTCTTGCACCATCCGCGCCCAAAGAAATGAGGAACGGACCACCCATTTTGGATTTGAAACAGTCTCTGAGTCGGCAAAGCAAGCAAAAGGTAAGTTCGAATCTCGATGCTTGTGAGGACCCCCTTCGAGACCGTCCAAAAAGCTGACTTGACGGTTTTAGTTGGTGCTGTCTTTAGCTCTGTCGCAGCGTCTTACGATACTATGAACGATCTCATGTCCCTTGGTATCCATCGTCTCTGGAAAGACCATTTCGTTCGATCTTTAAATCCTGGTTCGCGTGATACCGGCAACAGACCTAAGAACAAGGAGGGCCACAGACCTGAGAACGAGAAGGGCTGGAACATCCTTGATGTTGCTGGCGGAACGGGAGATATTGCATTTCGCATGCTGGATCATGCCACGAATATCAACAATGATCTCTATACAAAAGTGACGGTTGCGGACATCAATCCTGACATGCTTGCGGAGGGAAGGAAGCGCAGTTTGGACACCCCTTACTACAATACCGAACGGCTCTCGTTTATGGAAGCAAACGCAGAATCCATGCTCTCGATCCCAGACAATTCAGTGGATTTGTATACAGTCGCCTTTGGAATTCGAAATTTCACGGACAAGCAGGCCGCTTTGGAGGAGGCTTTTCGAATCCTGAAACCCGGCGGTGTCTTTGCTTGTATGGAGTTCAGCAAGGTAACTGTGGGTCTGTTAGACGAAGTGTATAAGAGGTGGAGTTTTGGGGCGATTCCCCTGATCGGACAGCTTGTTGCCGGAGACCGGGCGAGCTATCAGTATCTGGTGGAAAGCATTGAGCGATTCCCCAGCCAGGAAGAGTTCCGGGGCATGATTCAAGCCGCCGGGTTCATCACCCCGGGTCAAGGCTTTGAGAATCTAACAATGGGTATCGCTGCAATCCATAAGGGTGTGAAACCATTGAAAAAATGAGTTCTGACGGGCCGAAAACTATGAATGACATGGGGTATCAAAGCTGTCAGACCCCAGCCTCCCGTTCTGCGGCACCCGGAGGGATCATTGAGCAAACCGCGACAAGAAACCACATCCATGTCCTCGCGCCGTAACATAACATGCTTTGGCGCCAAGGGCGAAGCATGTACACCGCATCATCTGACGAGCCTTCTTTTCTTCTTGTACAACAGACAATTCTGTATCATTATTCAATGCTGATGGGTTAGCCTGTCCATGCCAAGTTTCTCGGTTGACATGTACGGTTCTTTTGATGTCCGATGGCTGAAAGTACGTTGCTTTTGGGAGTGGAGTAGAAATGATTCCTCAACCCTTAGACATCTGCACGTCTTCAATTGCGGAATAAAGTCAATTAATGCCTCTGTCAATTATTAATCCTCTGGGGAGATTCCTGCACATGAAACGGAGCTAATCAACGAGTGGCCCCGAGTTCCTCTTGTGCTGTGCCTTTCTCTTGTGTTTGTCATCTATCTGAGGCGGTATGTGAGGAATCAAAGGTCCGCACCCGCAGCACAACGGGATTAAAGTTGCGGGCGTCTGAAGCAAAAGGTGGCTTAGCCGCTTCTTGGGTGTTGGAGAGTTTGGAGATTCCTCAGCAGACGAACCTACTGTACCTGATCTAACCATCAACAGCGCTGTTTGGTGGCGGCTGCTCTCCCTCAGAAGAAAACACCGGCTGGGTTAATGATTCCAAGCATCAAGGCCCTGGCAATGGCTTCTCCTCCCAAGCAACTGTTCGTACAGGACTTGCGTCTCCTCGGAAGTGGGATGATGGTTTCGACGAGGTCCCAGATGGCTCCATCGAACCTAGACTGCAGTGATTTAGCATCGGAGATTTAGCGAGAGGATCCCTCCCATTCTCTCAACTCCACTGTTATAAGAACCCCCAGCCAGTCTCCCCCCGTCGGCAGCGATGAAGGCCAATTCTTTCATCATTCTCACCACCGTCGATGAATCCAAGCGAGTGCGCGAGTTACCCCGCTGGTGACTAATCAGCCTCAAGGGTCCCCGATCGGGAAGTGCCGCGATCTTATCAATCTGCTTATCAGAAACTTCTCTTCGCCCGCCAACCCCTCTCCCACCGCATCCCATCCCATCTATCCCATCCGTCTCTCGCCTCACTGTTGCCTCGCTGCGCAGTGTTTCTTGTTCTCTTTTCGCCGTTGTCCTATCTCTGTCCAGCGTCTAGACGTATCGCCATTGATTGGGGATTTCTTGAATTGCGCGTTTCTGGAGTTGTTTTCGCCACATAACCCTAGTCCCTGTTGAGACGACTCGGCGACAAAAGAGCCCTTGATCTCGTTTCGGAACGGATTTCTGTTCTATTAGAGCTATCGTCTTTTAGCACTGGGATATCTGGCCATCTATCAATACACATACACAGGATGGAGCGATAGCCAGGGGGCCGGCAACCGGCTTCACCAGATTAATTCTCCTTTCAGTCCTTCCTGCGACAATCACATATTCCCGTTTTCCCGCTATACGCTTCTTTATTCTTCCTTCAGAAGATATCCCCTTTGGTCATTGCTTGTCTGAGCGCTGTTCTCACGCATATTTCTTTCATCTTTTATATATTCTTGCATTGGGGCAGATAAAAATGACGTTTTCCGTTCTCGCTCGCAAAAGGCGCCGGCCACTCTCGCCGCCCTCTCCTCCGATTGTGCCCCAGAAACCATCAGCACTAATGGTTCCTTCGCTGCCTATGACCCCTCCGGACCCCGATGTCGACCCTATCTCGAACATCAATCCAATTCTCTCGTCTATGGACACTGTAGTCCATGTTATCTCCACCGAACGGGCCGCTTTGGCAAACCTCGAGCGAATATACAAGACAGATAAGCTCTCGAGGGAGAGTATGGAACGCGCAGTGGACCAAGTCGCAAACACTATCAACGGAGGAGGGAAACTCGTCATCTGCGGAGTGGGCAAGAGCGGGAAAATTGGTGAAAAGCTGGTTGCTACAATGAATAGTCTGGGAATACAGAGTTGCTCCCTGCATCCAACCGAGGCTTTGCACGGGGATTTGGGCATGATCAGGCAGGTAAGTTTTCTTCAACGTCCTATCGACACCCTTTTCGAAAGACAGGAACCTGATGCTTTCCATCCACTAAAGAATGACACCTTACTTTTCATCACCTTCTCGGGGAAGACACCGGAACTGTTGATGCTGCTTCCTCATTTACCACCTACATTACCTGTGATAGCGATCACATCGCATATGCATTCCTCCTCATGCGCCCTGTTTGGCGACTCTCATATCCGGAATACAATATTGCTTCCTGCACCAGTGCACGAGCGCGAAGAATTATCCTTTGGTCTACCAGCGCCAACAACCTCGACAACTGTTGCATTAGCTGTGGGTGATGCACTGGCTCTTGCAACGGCCCGAAGACTGCACACTGTACCTGGAAGAGGCCCAGCAGAAGTGTTCAAAGGTTTTCATCCCGGGGGAGCGATCGGGGCGGCTTTTGCTTCATCATCCGTTTCTATTGTCACGCCTTCGCCAAGCTCTGCCTCTTCCGCGACGGCTTCTCCTTCGTCTCTGCCGCTAAGCGTCTTTCCTGGCCAGCTCGACTGCATTGCACCTCCACTTCAACTCTCCCATCAAAAGCTCATATCCAGTATCGCCACGCCCTTTGTTTCTATACCAATCATCTCAGACGCTGAACCCACAATGTCTGATGTCCGTGTCGCGGATGTTTTAGCAGCCGCCGTGCGCCACCCTGATGCAAAGTTCTGGGTCATGATGACCCCCGATCGTATCGTTACACCTACGCGACTCCGTCTCTTGGCGGACATTCGTGATTCAGCGAAACGATTCTCCGACCTCGATGAGGAGAGTCATCTTATTTCAAAAACGGGCTGGATCCGTGTCCCTGAATCATTTTCTATCGCGAGTGTCCGTCAAATCCTCAACGGAATCGATTCCGCATTGAAGAACCACGGTGACACCAAATCAACGAGGACATTTACTAAAGATCGCGTAATTGCGATCGTGAACGACAAGATCGAACATGAAGTACTTGGGTTTGTCGAAGAGAAAGAGATTTGGCGAGAGGATGTATGACCATTATTAACCACTGCTACTACTACAATGTATTTCCACCCCACTTCCCCCCTTTTCTGGACAGCACCTATTACCAACGATTCTCCAAAAACATAGAAATACATGGGCGGAACATGACTGTTATGACTGAATTGGCATTGCTTTCGCATGCAGAAAGCGTTTATATAAAATAATCATTTAGCACTTTCTTTGGAAAGATGGCCTGAATAGACGAGGTTCTAACATCATTCTTTCCTTTGGTACTTGCTTGCCGGGATATCTAAGCTTGTGCGGAGTGGCCCAATGTTATATGCTATTGACTTTTCTGGTTTAACCCATGCCTGTCACATTCTTTAATGATTATATTCATTCATGGCCCATCCATTCTAGTGACGGGGCATGACCCAATGTCGAGATATGTATTGCAGCCTCCATCGAGACGTGAAAGATTTGTGCCTCCGGAGTACACACGACACCAGTACTCCCGGAAGTCAACTAGACGGAAAATTTGGCTCCAAACTCGCCGCGCCGAGTTTGGATACTGTGAAGTCTGTCCGGCCTCAAAAAACTGGTTCTGCTGCGCTGTTGGCCCAGTCGAATAGCCAAGCGCCAATTTACGCTGCGTCGGCTTTCACAAAGGATTCTATACATATGTCCTGTACATACTGCCCGCGTGGCTAGGAAATAGGAACGGAATAGGCGGTTCGGGAACACCAATAATGGCAAGATACTATCTCGGATAAAAGATCATTGAAGACGAGGATGGACGGACAACGGATCCAACCTCTTGTTTTGTGGCGTCCAGAAAGTATGCAGCGTTATAAAGACCAATTTTAGTCTTTTAGTCCCCGACACCTGATGGAAAGTTGACATACAACAGGAAAACTACTAAGTCAAATCTGCCACAACTTTGCGTCTCCGGCTCCACGGGCGGGAGTTGGACTGGTTCCAATTTTTCAGGGGGTTTAGAGGGGTAGAAAGGTCAGGTATATGGGTTCGGAGTTGAGAATCTGTGGGAGATTCTCTCTCAAAGTGCTGAGACAAGGAGCTCTGCTTAGCGCAGTAGTCAGGACTCACTGCTGTAAGCTGGGACGCAGAGGGACATATCCTCTACCTATATAAAGCATAATCCAAAGCACAAACAAGCTTTATCAGACAAGCCCGAAGTGGGACCCCTAGTCAAGGCCCGTTGAGCAGTGTCTAGACCATTCAAGTTGGTGACAAGCAGCCTCAAGCACTCCATTACTCGTTTTGTAACCATAGGCGAGCGTTATTCTGCCCAACGTAGCCTTTTGAGCTGGTGTGGAGGGATATAATCGCATTGAAAAACAATAGCGTATGGAAGAGATCATACGATTGAGAAGTTCTCGCTTTCAGCCTCGTCAGAGGAGTAACTAAGCGACTGTGTGCTAACGGAGTTGTTGTCTTGATATGGACAGTGACCGAGCCTCGTTGGAATCACCAACCTTTATACCCCTGCCTTGTTCTTGGCGTAGCAATCAAGCGGCACACCCCGCAAGGAAAGTGGATTGTCGCATCGATTAGCCAACCTGACAATCACAGCGGGGTAGGTTATCAGTGCCGAGAAAACGAGATCTCAGCTCGGAGAGGACGAGACGAGACGAGGCTTTTCCCGTGGGCAAGTCCTCGACAGTGCAAGTAAGGAAAGGCGAACAACTCTGATGGTGGGCGTTGGTAAATGTGCTGTTCTTGTTTCGACAGCGGCTGGATTGGTTGCTAGTCATCCACAACGAGCGAGGCACAGCCAACATTCCAAACATGTTTGTGTTTGGCCGGCGTGCTGGCTGGCAGACAGGAAATATACATACCACGGCGCTTCCAGGCTTCTTTGTAATAACATGGTCAGTTGGTACTGGAGGAAGGACAGAAAGCCAAGTACTTCCATGAACACCAGAATTTAGACAAGGGATCTGTTGTGTTCAAATGGATCAAAGAGGGGAACTTACCACGTCAGGTGAGGGCCGTTAAGACGCATGTTTGCCTTGCAGGTACTCACATGTGGTATCTTATCATAGGAGCATGTGATGTCGACATCACAAACGACATTTGCAGATCCAACTTAGAGCATAGGACGTATTCTTCTCAGAAAATGGGTTGCCCTAGAAAGACAAGCATAGCACATGAGTACAGCCATGCAGAAATGTGGAGCCTGGCGTCCTGGGGGAGCAGTTGCTTCGAGAAATAGAAGGCAAAGTGTGGGCCATATATTTTCGAGATAATTAGCGTTCAGGCTATTGTAGCTGAGATCTTTGCAGGGTCGTACAACTATGCATAGATATCCTGGTATAAATTTCGTTGGTTCCGCTGAGATCTTAAAAGTATCAAAGGCCTGGACTATGCCCAAGCAATCTAACAAAACCCGAATCCTGATCAATGATTGTCCTTAATGAGTATCGAAGGGCGCTTTTCCAGTGTTTGCCATATTCCATTTGGGCAATGCTACGGCATTCCATCCGGCAATATGCGTCGCAGGGAAGCGCAGGGAAGTCGGGATTGTTCTGTAGATAACGTAGAAAAAAGCGATCAACGCAGAGATTCGGCAAGTCAGGTCCGACGGTCTGGTAAGCGCTCCGATTCGCCTGGCTCAGTGCATTATGGACAAACGCAAGTTCCTTCTGCCAGTTGGTCTGACGGCGAGGATACATACATAGGCGACGGCCAATCGGTGTTGCAGGGACAAGTGGCCGAGTCGCGATTGGAACAATCACAGTGATCCGAGCCGTTGATGCCAGGATTACCACAAGATGGCGTACGATTGCTTCTTCGACGAATTGCCGACAGCCCCCTGCGAGAGCAGGGATTTCGCGGACAAAAGAATAATCCTCCGTCCTCGTACCCGCTTACTCTAGGCACGATGGCCGTTAATACGGGAGAAGTTCATCCAGAAATAGAATATTCAGGCGTGGCCCATAAACGGTACGACTGCCATTTGCTGGATGTATACGGAGTATTTTACGATCAAGCGGTATCTGGCTTCCACGGAGCGACGACGACATTTATAAACGATACGGCCAGCGGCAAGAGTCCAGAGCAGGCAATGCGGGGCAATGCGGCGAGAACCCCAGGGTCATCAACGATCTGAGCGCCCGTCCGCATAATTGCGCTTCGAGAGACATGCATCGTCCGCCGCCGACTTGGAGGGCAGTCCGCAGCTTCCATTGGGGTCAGCCATTCGCAAGAAAAGAATTGTTGGAATGAGCGGCAACGTACTCCATGTCTGCGTACGATCCTCTGTCCATCACATGTGCCGTTCGTTAATGCACAGATTGGCCATTATTCTGTGTCCCATTGGAGTCCGTCTTGGATGTCAAAGAAGACGATGGACGTTGACTGCGGTTCGGCTGAGTCAGCACAGCATCCCGCATCCCATCAAACAAACAACCTCACATCACAGCATCATCGATCTGTCCAGGATGTCATGCAGCACACCGAAAGAGAATCACAATGTCATTGTTATAGCACACCCTGTCGATAGTCATCGAGAGTGGTGTGCATGTCTGCGTGGTGTGCAAGGATGTACGATGGCTGTGGTCATTTGGAAGTTGACTAACGCCAACTGCTAACGAACAGCTTCAAAGCCAGAGGCCATCATGGCTAAATATCAGAATCCACGTCTGGACTCCTGGGGATGGCCAGATTTTTGGCTTCGCAAGGATAGCCGTCGACATCGCCGAACAGCGGTTCCTATTCCCTGATCAGAAGCGCCAACCTTCTCCCGACGGACCCCAGCCACTCACATCATCTATCCTCAACGTCTCAGCTTTGGTGGTGACCAGCTCCGTCCCTGTGATATTCCTCTTGGCCCGGCTCGAAATCGGACCTGCTTCTCTCAGCCCCTGGAGATACCTGATTTGCCAATGAGACTGAATTCTTTGCCGAAACAATTACAATCTTGATGCGCGATACAGACCGCCGCCACAAATAGAGTGCATTGAATGCTGCTCTGCGCCAAGTGAAGTGCGATTATATTTTGGTAGCTTGACGGTACCCAACGAGGTTGTCACACGACGCACGCGTACTCCAGAATACACTCACCTCGGTTCCATTTGCTTCTTGCTTCCTGTCCAAGCGCTCTCGAGAATCATTTAAGCTTGCCGATGACCCTAACCTCCGCGAAGCTCCCGTGTACCAATTTTCACCCTCGACGCACACTCCTAACCATTCACCATGCCTTCCGCTTTACGAACCCCTTCGCCAGTCACGATAAAGCCAGCCAAGGCTGATGGCATGGCTCCTGATATATATCGACTTGACCCAGATGGCGATGTGACTCTGGCTCTGACAAGATTTGTGACATATGTGGACGAAGAAGAGGATATTCAAAATTTTACTGCATCACTGGCGGTACATAAACGAGATGACGATTGTCCCATCGAAGAAGGTAAGAATCAAATGCCTTTGAAATTGACCCAGTTGCGGTCTAGCAATTGCCTTCTCGACCCTTCTAACATTTGAAAAGAGGTTGTCATCCATGTTTCTTCCCGGCATATGATTCTCGCGTCGCCTGTCTTTCGAGCAATGCTTCAACGAAAATTCAGTGAAAGCAACACACTGAGCTTGACCGGCAGAGTGGAGATACCTCTTCCTGACGACGATCCAGACGCGTTACTGATCCTGTTGAATATTATTCACGGCCATGTGCGCAAGGTGCCATTGAGGGTAGACCTACTAACATTAGTACAGCTTGCCATTCTTGTGGACAAGTATGATATTCACGAAGCAGTAGAGTTGTTTTCCAACTTTTGGTTCGACAATTTGAAACCCACAATCCCGGAGAAATTTACCGATGACATACCGGCCTGGATATGTATTTGCTGGGTATTCGACCGACCGAACGAGTTCAAAAATACAACTCGTCTTGCTCTTCGTCAAGGAAGACAAGCCATCCCTTCATCTGAATTGCCAATTCCTCGCTCCGTTGTTGGTGGGTGCAGCATCCATTTATAGTTTTCAGGGTGAAATCTCACAACATGACATACTGATTGTGACTTTAGAGACAATAAATAATCGAAGGCAAGACGCCCTTGATGACCTTTTGAGAACGCTCTATGGACATCTCGATGACTACACGGAGAACGAACATTGCAGTTTTGAATGTGACGCTCTCATGCTTGGCTCCCTTACCAAACGCCTGAAAGCCTTGAAAATATTTCCCCATCGTCCGGATCCGCCATATGTTGGAATTTGTTTTGAAGAGTTCGACTATCGTTTTCGACAAGGGATGTATTTTCCCGGAGCCCAGCGGACCAGCACATACTTTTATCAGCATTCGAAGTGTGCCATTCGATCGCTTGATACGACGCTAATGAGATGTGAACAAAAGTTGGCAGGCTTAGACATGAGCGATTATAGATGATCTGGTTCCTTTAACTCTCTCTTATCCTTAATTCGCTAACCCCATAATGTTTAACGACCTGATTAGCGTGTGCATTTGTTTGATGTCGGGCGATCGATGAGCCTACAATGTTCGCGGGATACAGGACTTAACCCGCAAGGGATGGAGAGTTTCTTTTCTTTTTTCATACAGCTGGACTGGTTGGGCATACAGGCGAATTATCCGGGTCTTTTCTTCATGAGGAATATTTGATATTGTTTCCACTACTTTTCAGTCTATACTCTGAACCCAGATATCCAATTCGAGTCGGGCTACCCAAGATATTATTCGCAATCTCTGAGCGAACATTGACGCGCATTGTGCAACGACCCAAATTTAAGTCTTACAAATCCAGCGAGGTTGCCACATTTCCAATCAATCGAATGCATGATACAGCTGCAATCTGGGGTGCTGTGCCGCGGCGGACGCAGTCTGTAGAGGCATATGCATGTTCGGAATACTTGAACTGCACATACTACTGCCGATGCATGCACTGTGCATATGCCGCGTGTGTGGAACAGCCATGCCAAGCAAGAGGGACAGGTGCGCACAGGGTCACTTCATTGCTGGATAATGACCTGACCTAGTTTCGAGTTACCAGTCGATCGGTTCAATCACATTTAAGATGAAGTAGAACCCTTGGTGGTCGTCGTTGCACGCATATGCTTTCGAAGTGAGAAGCGAAAGAAAGGGGGAGAAAAATCGAAACTAGACATCTGGTGAGCACATGCTCTATCATAAAGATTTGCTGAAGGGGACCTTGTGGCTGATATCTATTTGTTTTGCTCCTTGACGCACATGGCTCTTTATTTTATGCACTTTTAACATGCTTCAGATGACAATGTCCTTGTAACTGTCATCCCTGTGCTTTTCACTTGAACCTGTTACACAGGCTCGATGTTACCGTCGACTGCTGTAGCAACAAGAAAGTGAAGACTTACGATACTTGTCTTACCACAGATTGATTGCTTGGAGACCGACGATGTTGCCCTTGATTCGTTTTTCTCGGACACATTCCAGTCTTGTTCGATACCCCATTTTCTAATTTTATTCGTTCTCTGTCATCTTCTCATTACACGTACTCATCTCAGTTGAGACTGCGGAAACGGTTGCAAATGGGTACTAAACCCAACGGACAAGGTAAATACTAGCATGCCCACCTTTGAGTTGCATCCGAGAACTACTCTTTCTCGCGACATACTTCCCATGAGCCCTCGCTGGTGTGTACTCATGTATGTCGATTGCACGGCGTAAGGCGGCCTTGCAAACCACCAAATGTCAATTAACCGGGGATTCCATACCCAACTACTCCGTACATAGCCTTTAGACGCGCAAAAATGAGCATGGACCAGGAAGAAGCATCACATTATTTGGAATGTTGAGTATTGCTGATAGGCTAACACGTTCCATAGGTTTCACAGGGTCGTTTTCGAGGTCCAGTTGGAGATTGTTCCATTCAACGGCATCAGAACATCAGCATATTTGTTGCTGATGGAAGTGTTTTCCTTATTAGTGGCTGAAGGAATTAAACAGATGCTCTTGCAGCACTGGGTTTGAGAGTTGTATGCAGTGAATACGGAGTACAGGTTACCAGAAGAGCTGTGGAAGGGAAATCCAGCTGGAAGTACGGTTAAAGAAATCGACGTCCCCAAACGTCGAACAAAGAGACGCAAGAGATGTTGATCACAGCTGGTGGCTCATATTCGGATGCCCAAAATGGAGGCAAAGTTGGGGATAGTTACTGCAACCCGCATCCTCACGTTCATGGGTCCTGGCATTGCCTCCAGAACTTGTTCGAATATGGTCCCGGGCTTCTGTAGGCATTGTTGTGTCCCGTCGTTAACGTCTTGCTGAGGTAAGTGCTTTTATTGCTTTGTCGACAGCTCGTCTTTCTGAGGCGCACTTGCTCCACTTCTTATGAGTATTTACTGAAACAGTCCAATGCGGCGTCGTTGTGGAAATATCACAAGTGACCACGATGACCACCATCAAACCCGTTAAAATTGCTGTCTGGATGATGTGAACGGTTGACGAGTCGAGTGACGCTGCCTGCCTATCGTAAAACTGTCAGTGGACTGTAACTACTTTGGTAGTCTAAGTGGTTGAGTGGCAAGAGTGGCGCAGCGCAGCTCAGCAAAAAGAAAACGTGCGGGCATGCTTCCTTACCCCAAGAGGCTGAATTTCTCATCAGAGTGTCCCAACACTGCTTCAATGCTAGAGAACGGAAGATTTCTGCTTCGGGCTCTGTATTGTTAAACCTCTCTTCTCCCCCTCAGCAATACAAAGTACTAGATACTGATTTATTTTCCTGATCAAAGAATAAACGAGTTTGTTTGCACGAGTACGGTGCACTGTACGGAGTGGCTACATTATTGTTGAGTCCGCCGCTTGAGACAATCTGAAACCGGTGCCTGGCAGGGCGGCTATGCAAGTCGACGGCCGCCTCACAGCGTCTTCTCAAGCTCATTTGACCAACTTGATGTTGAGCAAGCCACGGACGTTGTTTTGAGGGGCTGTGGCCGAAATCTCGCCAGTCAGAACGCGAGTCAGGTCACTGACCGGGGAAGAAGCACTATGAGGAATACATAGTAGGTATGTGGGCAAATCAACGTGCATTTCAAGAGGAAATATCTGGCAAAAATCCGCCTCGCGTTGGGACATTGTCAGTTGAAGTCGTTGAAGATGTCAACCCTTAACATTTAATGCCGGTCCTCCTACTCCGTTCGCAATTGAATTTGCTCGAGAGATTGTCTTCTTCATCAAAAAACACAACCAAACAAGTGGTATTTATTGTGGATAATCAGCGAGTTAATACGTGTTTCGATATCGTTCTACTATCTCAACTGCTCCTGAAACTTTGCGATCCTTTTGGGTCTCATCCACGTTACTTTTTTGCAATTTTGAGCATCAAAGTCACAGGCGTTCACGATGGGACTCGACGCACTCGGCGCCCTGGGTCTCGCTGCGAACGCAATACAACTTATCGATTTCTCATCTCGGCTGATCTCAACGACTTATGATATATACAAAGGGAGAACAGATGCTACAAATGGGCTGAGGGCCCTGAAGCTCTCATACCACCGCCTGGAAACCATCACCGATAATCTCGACGGATCTTTGAGCAAGCTCTCCCAGATAAAACGCCTGAATGCATCAGAATTAGCACTACAGAAAGTCTCTGACGAATGTAAGAGCGCTGCTGTGGAGCTTCAGAAAGGGATTCAAGACCTCCCCAATTCTGGACAAAACGTTATTGAGAGTTTTCGGCAGGCATTCAAAACCATTTGGAATGACGATAAACTGAAGAAAATGCAGCGCGATTTGAACCAGCAAAGGAACGAGGTGGTTATACACCTGTTGGTGATTGTTAGGTACGCAGAGAGATCTATATGAGCAAGTTCAGGCTCAAGCTTACTGATCCAGTGACCAGCAAAAGGCCAATCTCGATGAAATGTTGGAGAGAATGACCAGTATCGAGTCGACTATACTCTCGGCGATTAAAGATGTTAGCCCCTCGCTACGGGAGGATCTGCGGCGACTCTCCAAGAACAAAACAACGGACACAGCCAAACACCGTGCTCGCCCCTGGCAGTTACATTCTGACGAGCATTCCAAAGATCTATCGAAAGTAACGAAAGAAATTACTCGCCAAATGGACACCAACATGAGAAAGCAAATCACGAATCAAATTCTAGAAAGCTTGCATTTTGGCCAAATGCGAGACCGGCAGGAGTCAATTAGCGAAGCACACGATGAAACGTTCACTTGGATATTCCACGAGCCAAATTTGTTTGTAAATTGGCTGAAGAGTCCATACAATTGCAAAAATCTCTACTGGGTGGCTGGAAAGCCAGGGAGTGGAAAATCCACTCTAATGCGCTTTCTATTTAACGCTGATGACACAGCGGAGGCGCTTAGACATTGGTCAGGATCTCGTCGATTGCTGCTTGCGAGTGCTTTTTTCTGGATTGCAGGGACCACAATACAGAAATCCCTGAAAGGTTTGCTGCAGTGCTTGCTATTCAGTTTGCTTGACCAGGCTCGTGATCTTCTTCCTGATGCTGCTCGTACACAGTGGCGGGCTTTTCTATTCGGCGTTTCACAACCGTATGAATGGACTTGTGATGAATTGATCACTACCTTGCGTCGCCTTATCCGGTTAACAGCCAATACACACACGATTGTCTTATTCATTGATGGTCTTGATGAATATCAGGGCAGTTTTCAAGAGAAGATTGACCTTGCCGAGCTTCTTAAGCATTTGGCTGAGGCTTCTCATGTCAAAGTGTGTGTTTCTAGCCGACCATGGCCAGCGTTCACGGATGCTTTTGGGGGATTCCCGGGATTTAGGCTAGAGGATCTAACACGTCCCGACATCGAGCGCTTTGTTGAAGATAAGCTAAGAAAGACCGGTGCAAGTACAGAACTAGTCAATGAAATCCTCAGAAAGGCTCAGGGCGTCTTTCTCTGGGTTGTCATTGTTGTCCGCAATCTGATCCGAGGATTTATCGAAGGCGATACTATGGCTCAGCTTAGGGCCCATTTGAATTCTATTCCGGATGATTTGAATGAGTACTTCAACCAAATTATTGCGGGTGTTCCCGAACAGCATCAACGCCGTGCGAATTTATACCTCAGAGTGAAGCTAGCAAGCAAACAGCCTTTGTTACTGATGTCCCTATCCTTTCTTGAGGAGAATGAAAACGACTTAGAAAACATGTCTCGCTGGCGTCATAGTCGGTGTAATGATGAAGAAGATATAAAACTTCGTCTTGAAAGCCGGTGTAAGGGTCTTCTCGAAGTGCATTATCGAAACGGATGCGCATATGTCGAATACCTTCACAGGACGGTTCATGATTTCCTACAGCAGGAAGAGACACAAAAGCTTTTGGATCGTTATTGGCCCGGCAGGTTCGATTGCCATGGGTTCCTGTGCCGAGCGATTATTGCGCAATTAAAGATGAATCCTACAAGTGGCCACTCTCTTCAGCTAGAAAGGAAATTCTTTTGGTACGCTCAGGAAATGGAGGTCATGTCCAATCCGGCTCCTCCTGACCTTATGAATCTCGTGTTTGATTTGTTTCCCGAAAATCATGGGATTGAAAAGAGAATAAAGGTCGCATTGACATACGGCCTTGCGGACTACCCGCTGAAAATGCTCCATGAAAACTCGGTCGATCATCGAGATCGTCGTTTCTGGTCGCCGTTATCAGATGAACGTTTGTGCGGAAATTCCTTGTTGCGCGTGGCCCTTCTAAAAACACCAAAACCCACGGCATGCGATATGAGTGGAGTGTTTCCCTCCGCTACTGTGGTGAGAGCCTTGGTCGAAAGGGGTGCGGATCCCAACGATTGCTACGGCGACGAGAGAACCTTTTGGACGGCCTTTCTCGACCACGTATCCATTAATAAGAGGGAGGGCCTGGATCTGACCAATTATGCTGAAGCAGCAAGGGTGCTCATTGAACACGGAGCATCTGATAAGATTAGCATCTGCTGTACCATCCCAGAAAATCAAAATCGAATGAGGGCGCGCAAGTTTAGAAAAGTCGATATTGACCTAGGGCGAAGGGTCGAACGGATTTTTAAGGATTACAATGGCGCTGAGATGGCCAAAACCCTTCGGGATGAAAACTCATTATCAAGGATTCTAGGAAGAAAGCTGAGAGGGAAGTGAAAACTGCGGATTGTATACCCACTGGTGTGTACGGTGTACCTCGGGGAGCAAACTTCCAGATACGGATTAACATACCTCGATATTTTGTATGATAAGGCGATGCAGGTATAAAAGTAGTATCATCTAACTATTTAACGCGATAGTGCATGTTGGCAAAGCAAACAAGGAAGAGGATCAGGCCTCGTAGAAGGCCTGACATCAAAATATTCCACAGACCCTGTGTCCACTGGCGTGCCGGTTTCTTTACCTTATGGGTGATTGTGCATTTTTGTCGTCCAGAGTACTCCTTTCTTCCCTATCCGAGATCCCTTCCAGAGGAGTTCATGGGGGCAGAAGTGATTTCGGAGAGCAATCATAGGGGAATTTCCATCATCACCATCGTCATTGCGACCAAGAATTACCTCTATCTTGAAGAGTATATGTCGAGCCATTCAATAATATTATCAGAATAAATACCCTGCATTGTTTAAGACAGATTGTTGATGACAGAAGAGCAGACAGCTATTGTGTACGGTAGTTGCAGTAGTTTGTTGAACGTAACTAACCGGCCCTACGTACTCCGTAGTGGCCGGACACCTCCCTTAGAAAACGCGTTGGATTGGCACTGTCAATTCTCTTGGCGCGGCGCCCATCACTCTCGACGACCGCCAAGACTCCACTCATCCAGTCTACCAGACGACACATTTCAGTTCAGCCTCTGATCAACTAACGGTGGCAATACAATCCCTACAGGTGTGAATGATCATGGTTGAAAAACAATAGAGGCCCTATCTCCCTCCTTATCTTGAAAACATACCCATTGTACACATTGTATCCCGCCTGTTGGCTGTGATGGAAGGTCATCTCCTCGATTGCCCCGATGACATCCTGCTCCTTGTCATTGACGAGCTGCTTAGCGACAAGAGGACTCTTTGCCATCTCAGCCTTGCTTGCAGATACCTTCGACATCTTGTCCTCCCATCTCTTCTTAATACAGTTGACCTAAGCTCGCACAACGATGGTCGTTTGCCTGAATGCGAAGATGAAGTCCGGCCCAGAGTTTACGCAGATTTCGGCTGCGATTATCGCCCGTTGAACTTGGTTACTCGTCAACGAGCCTTTTTACGGGTTATAACTGATCGTCCGGAACTCGCATTGCACGTCCGCTCGCTCACATGGACGCTAATCTGGGTTGATTTTGATGAAACGAGCCTGACTGAGATCGACTTTGAGCTGTGGAACGTCTTCAGTCGCCTCAATAATGTGCATAAGCTTGATCTTGCGTCTATTCTCGAGGTTGACAGTCCGGCTATTACTCAATCGTTCATTCGCAAAAATCCATCACGGCTTTTCCCAGCTGTCACCCATCTACGCCTGCTTGGATGGATGCACCGCGGATTGGTTGATGCCATCGTCAATTCGTTAGACCCCACAGCACTCCATACATTGATCCTAGACTACCTGCAAGACGAGGGAGCATTCCCCAATGGCCAACCGATGTGTGACGATGTCGCGAAAGTGCATGCCCCTCGTGGAGTTAACATTCGATCGGACATAAGCGACAGGGAAACAATTTCTGAAGAGCTTTACAGGCGTCAACAAGTCGGTCTTGCTTGCGTGTTTCCTGGGCCCATGTGGACTTCGCTTCGTGTGCTTTCAGGTCGCCGTTGCACCTCGCTCACAAGGTTTGAGTTGAGACTGGCGCCATTCGACATCAGCATTGACCTCCGTAACTATTTCACATGGTTCGATGATGCAGCAAGGTTTCTTTTGACCGTCAAGCATTCTTTGAAGTCCCTTACCATCACATTTGGGGAGAGCCCATCCCTCTACCCCAGAACTCGCTGTCGTACGGCCCGCATCTTGAGCCTTATTGTTCGTGACTGGCACGTCTCCCTGGCATTGGACTTTTTGCAGACGCTACTTCCACGTCATAGTCAACCGGATTTTCCGTTTCTGGAAGATGTAACTGTCCAAGGGTTCCATCTACTGGGTAGTTTTGAAGAGCAAGAACGGGGCCTAACCATGAGACTAACCAACGCCTGCGGGCTCGATAGGAATTATATGTTTTCCCCTGGAGAGACCATTATGGAGGAGCCTTCGCCGGATTCGCGACCTATTTTCAACGGCTACGATTATAGACCGGATGCAGATACGTTACAGGAATTTCTTAAACTGCTCGAACAAAGCTGATCTCCTCCCCTAAGCGGAATTTTCCTTGTTACGTCAACAGTACACCAAAAACCCCGTTGGGAAACTATGCTAAAAACCATCATTACACGAAATCTTTCAACCGAAGCTACTCTAACCCCGAATAGTGCCCTTAAGGTTGTCAGAGCGAGCCAAGAAGCAATCATGGTTTGTTGGGCTTCTTCACACTCGCTGGCCAGACATCCTTTTTGCACGCGCCGTCATCATTGTTCCAATAAGCATAAAGTGCATACCAGGCATAGTTGTCGCAATTAACCTTCGCATTTGCCCAATCAGCTTTCCGAGGCGACCCCTTCCCAGCAATCTTTGCTGCCTTTACAAAACCAATATCATCTGGTACAGTGCCGATATTTCTGGTGAATTTGAGATGCAACCATTCGTGAAGCATTATACGTTCCCTGCAGTCAAGGTGGTCGAGGGTCTTCGGGATGTCGTTGGTGCCGGCGATTGCGAATGCGTTGGGAAATTTCTCATCGTCGAAGAAAGTCGGGCAGAACACGATGCTGGCGGAATGGTCAAAACTGTATTTGGCCTCAATCACGTCGTGGTTGCCGGCATTATTTGTTACCGCCTGAGCAGCAGTCTCACCAGTTCTATGCAATTTCAGATTTTATCAGGCATCATACACGGTGTGGACTTTCTTACCCGCAATAGGATTTCCCCTCTGGGTCCTTAACTTCGCCCTTCCTGTCACAAATGAAGCGCAGGCCGTCACCTTTCTCACCGTTGCGGCCCTTAAAACTCTTCATTTTTTGAATCAGAATGTCGTATGTCTCCTTGACATATCCAATTCGGTTGTCTTGCGCATAGAACATTTGGCTAAAAGCGGGATCCTCTTGTACGATGAATGCAATGTTCTCCTTGTTGGCGCTACTCCCAATTTTCTTTGGGAGACCATCCCCTAGCCTCTTAAGAAACATGGAACCCGTTTCTGCCAGTTTCAATGTATCCTGGAACGCTGCGGTTATCTTTTGCCTGTCTCTCAAATCCGTGCAAGATTCGTCCCAGTCAAACCATCGATCGGAAGCAGCTTTTGGCTCTCCGATTATAAGCACTCGGGATTTTGGGGTTTTGCTCTTGGTGACTGGGTCCTCATGGTCCGGTTCTTTGTCTAAGTTTTCTGCATGTTGACCATCTTCTCTCTTCTCCAAATTCTGAGTCGAACGTTCTTCGTTCGGTTTAACTGCGATGGCGGTGCAAAGAGACGCGATTAGGGGAAGGAGAAAAAGACTTTTCATTGTTGGCTATTGATTTCAAATCTGATATGAAAAAGCAGCAACAGTGGGCTCGTGACGGGCAAACCGATGCATTTCTCGACGAGAGGCCTCGTCTTATATCCCCTCTTTCGCCCTTTTGCAGTTGGAGTGTGGACTATTTTGGGAACAATGTTCTTGTCGCAAACAGTGACATGTTGGTTGGTGTTGGTTGCTGCTCCTGTTTCAGCGGCATCAACATTCATCCCTTGATGAACGTTACAACAAATAGCACCATCCTTCGAATGGGGCGATTCAGCAAGACGCCCTGTCGTAAGGTTTACAGCATTTCGCGTTCGGTTTGGGAAAATTAACTCAAGCCTGGCTATGTGAGGGTTTTACAATCCACTTCCCCTGAACATCACTCCTGGTGTCAGTTATATTAACAGGCATTTTCTCCTTCATTCTCCGCCCCCAGTCATATTTCTATGCGTCTTGACCCTCAACCTCCTCCGTCAGCGTTACACTTCGTCCCATATCTATTTCTCCAATCATTCAAGTTTTACCTTGATCTAATTTGCACTTTAATATCCAATGCCGTTCACGGCTATGCCGATGGTGTTGCCAGGGTTTAATATATTCCTTAACCACCCCATGATCAGGCTACATAGCCTACTTTAGCTCAACGTATGAGCCCAAATGAGCTGGACGCTTCCCTTTTCAGAGACCTTCAGGGCCCTTAGCCACAAGGCAGAATTTCCTGCTGGATCATCTTATTTGCTATCAAGTTACTGCTCCCGTTCGGATCTCGGCTATCATTGTCTGAAAACCGCTGACTGCTTCACCCATGCATGATGAATCCCACAAGGAAAGGTTGGTGTTTGAGTGTTCATTACGGTTCCAACGCAGAAGGCGTGTTTTGATCCTACAGTGTACAAGTACTCTCTCTATTATTGATTGCACTCCTGAAGCATGGGCTGCTATTTTAAGCCTCATATACTCTTCCTGAGGGTATATATGGGCAGATCGTGTCGTCTTGTCGACACCGTCTTTCCTTGCTTTCATCTCTAGCTTCCTCGAACCTATCTACCTTTTTCTATTCAACATAAGCGAGCATGCGAGTACACTGCGGCGATCGCTTCCTGTTGAAGCGCCTTATTGCTTATTTTCTCTTGTCTAACAGTCTCGAAGTTGCCGCTCAGCCTCGTACCCGTAGGACAACAGCTGGGCCGACACCGGTGACGCTTGTAGCTACTGGCAAAGGCCAAAAGATTACTGGTCTTGCATCCCATGTGATCATTTGGTTACCTTGATAATTTACTAATTGTTTACAGAGGTTTTTACCCCAACTTCACTGAGCGTCGGTGGCCTCACTCCACCAATCACTAAGGCGACGACGATCACGACAACCAACGAGGCTGGCCAAACTGTGGCCATTGCCATTGCCGCTGGTGCTGGAGTGGTTGCCGGGGGAGCTCTTGCTGCATGGCTTTTTAAGCCCGTTCCGGGAGGTCCCCCAGCTCCCACAGACCCGCCAACCTACAGTACCTCTAAACAACCAAAGCCCCCCAAAACAACAACGCATCCGCCCAAGAAGACTACCACTACAAAGAAGCCAGCTGCTTGTCCTTTCACCAAAGTGAATGCAAAACATGATTTCAAGTCGATTCCCCTTCCGCCCAAGTGGACAGGCGCCCTCCCATCCCAAACCGTATCCTCAAAGAAACCGCAATGCACCAGACAAGGAAGCAATAAGCAGCTTCTCCGTGGCACCGATCCTGGATATGTCAAAGCACTGGCTGAAGTGTTTTGCAAAAGCGATCTTTCGAAGGACCAAAGTAGAAAGATTGGCCAGAAAGATCTTCCCAAAGGGGAGTATAAGAACAACAGGCTCGACGGAATCCAGGTGAAGTTTGACTTCAAGTTTGCAAAGAAGAATAAAGCGTGTCCGAAGAACTGTGTTGATTCATTTAATAGAGTCGTTGGCCTATGTGAGTATCTCAATTCTCTTTCCGGCTTTTGCGTATGGATTCTGACGTGCAATCTAGGCCAGTATAACTCACATGTTATCTTCGGTGGCGCAAGTTTGGAGCAAGGATGCGGAAAATACAGCTTCATCATCGACGCCGAGCCCAATACCAAAAGGACATGCAAATCGCCCGACTCGCGTGGTGTCTTCTACAAGTATGCTTACCGTGATACAGCCGTCGAGTGGATTGACGATTTCTGCAAAGTCCACGACGGCAAAGTGATTAAACAAAAGGACAAGAAGACGTGGGTCAAAGAAACGTCGTTCTCAATTACATATTCGGATGAATGCCAAGGGTCCGGTGAATATAAAATAAAAAAGGATGACTGTATAAAGTATCTACGGCGAACAGTCGATGACTGCGACACTGGTACACGCATATACAAGCATGGAGGCACTGTCACCGACACGGATAATTGCGGTTCGTTCACGTTCCACCCCCAGGGATACGATACGTTTGACTGTTACCCCAAAAACAAGGAGCATGGGTTTATCACCGGCGGTGAGCATGTCGCGATCAGTCCTGCGACGGCCAAGGATGCTATAAATGCATTCTGCGACCGCAAGGGCGATGGCCAGACGTACACTCTGGATCCAGCTGTCAAGCCTGACTCTGGCTTTGTTCAAGACAGCTGCAAAGGAAAGGGACTGGCGTCATGTGGATACTTTTACACGAAGGATGGCAAGAGGATTGACAAGAAAGGAGATTCTGGGGATGTCTTTGTGAGGATGAGTGCGAGTTACCTTGAGCCCAAGGACTTCGCGTGTGGGAAGAAGGCGAAGTACGATGTTCATGGGGACAGGTATGTTGGCTCCGTAAACCCCCTCGCTAGTAGCCGACTGGTCTTTTACTTAGGGCTGACGAGGAAAATGGCAGGTGCAAGGATATGCTTAACAAACTCATTGGAGCTGAACCCAAAGGAATGTGCGTGGGCAAAGACAAGAATAAGTTAGATCTTGGGACATTTCTAGAATCTGGGGATAAAGGGTGTGTGCTGTGGAATATGTGGGCTGTTGCAACGCACTAAAGACGACCCGCCGCAGTTTACTCCGTATGGGAGTTGAAGAGGAAAGCCAGTCTCTTATGATGATTAATATCTCTTTTTGCTTGATTATATAGTTTCAGTGCCTGCTTTAAATAACAAATTCAAGGTGGCATTTGATTTTGATTTTGAGATTTTGGGACCACAATTTATACCGCAACCGTCCCTTCAATTGTTGAGCGACCGTCCCTGCAATTGTTGAAGAGAAGCCGTGACATTGATTGAAACAGAACGATTTCAGAAACCAGCAACTTTCAGCCACAGTAAGTTAACTAGTGACGTGAGGATCATTGCCACACTTCTAGTGCAAGGCCATGAGCCCTGTGGCGCCAGAATCACCGTCAACTTTCAAGCATTTCGTTATCAAAATGCGCTACTAACTATGTATCTACATACCAGATATGATGTTTCACGGTCGGTCGGCACAACTTAATCTCACTGACCCGAAATAATGAATGGAACTCGTCCAAAGCCCAAGATCTCCCGCTGGCTTCGAATGAGAACCCGATTGCAGCATCGCCTGCGCAGTCCCCTGAAGCTTCGCGATTCTGCCACCCGTCTGAGCCACTGCAACAAGCGGCCATATCTAGCTCTCTTCCGCCCCTGTTTGCCGACTCACTCTCTATCCTGGGCGTATCCAGTCCCCACACCGATCTCGCCGTTGCAACTGGCCGACGATCCAGAGCTCTGCTGGACACGGCGCTGCGAAAACGATATCAAGAATCTTCAATGCATCCCGATCTGGCGCTCTCGAGATACCGCGCTCCGATCCCTTTATCGTCTTTACGAAGCCATCATGGGTGGTGATGAAATGCTCCCTGTAGTCGGATATGAGACCGAATATTTCTTTTTTCAAGCTCGATCGTCATGGGAACTACACAAGATCCCCGACCCGCAAGATCCAGATCCCATTCGTTATGCAATCATTGCCTGTACCCTCGAGTCGCTCTTTCACGCTTTCAACTTCCGCCTCGGTATCGGGATGAGGCGGGATCGGAATCACGTTCCTCCCACGAACGACGGATATGCGCCGTACAATCCGATCACGTCGTTACCCTCTTGGATCCGGCACGTTCCTCCTATTGACAAAAAATACATTCGAGATGTCATGCCCGAGAGAATGATTGATTCGCTCGGCAATCTTGTTATTCATGCGTTTGAACACCAGGGGGAGGGAAGCAAGATTTTCCTTCAGCGAAACATCATCGCAACAGAGCATAGATTTTACACGATCTGACCGGGCAGTCCTGTAAAGGCTGTCCAGCAACAACAATTCGACAGTGAGAAAAGGTAAAGGTTTACCTCTACTTGACAGCCCAAGGTTGGAATCAGAGGCATTCCTACATATATACTGACAGAAATGAGAAACAGATTCATTAAGTGGGTGTCTAAACGCCCATGTGATATGCTATATAGTACATATACGCAACCGTCTCTCCAATCTTTCAAGAGAAGCCGTGACATTGATCGCAATAGAATAATTTCAAAAAACAGCAATATACCAAAATTGAATGACGATTGTTGACACTGCCATTGGCTCGAAATTGACGGGCTCGGACTCGGCTGATTCGGGCTCGGTTGGTTTAGACTCGATTGGTTCAAACTCGATTTGCTCAGACTCGATTTGCTCAGACTCGATTGGTTCAGACTCGATTGGTTCAGACTCGATTGGTTCAGACTCGATTTGTTCAGACTCGATTTGTTCAGACTCGACTGGCTTTCAGTATTGTTCGGGTTCAAGTTCGCACGGGCGCACACGCATTGCCCATTCGTTTAAGCGGCAGTCAACATTGATCTGGAAGTGAAAAGACGAGCAAGAGCCATGATAAGACAGCAGATGATGACTTTGATCATTGCATGGAGGCCAGTCTCCATCACCCAAGATCTCCTCCCGTTGCTTGGCGGTGCCTGCGCTTCTTCAAGAGCACAATCTTCATGCTGCGACTGAAGTAGTTCGAAGTTGACTAGTTCGAGATCGGCTGACTCGGACTCGACTGGCGTGGGCTCAACTTGCTCGAATTCGAATGGTTCTGACTCGGCTGGCTTGGGCTCGACTGGTTCGGACGCGACTTGTTTGAACTCGGTTGGCTCGCACTCGACTGGCGTGGGTTCAACTTGCTCGAACTCGAGTAGTTTTGACTCGACTGGCTTGGGCTCGACTTGTTCGGACTCGGCTGGTTCGTATTCGATTGGCTCGGACTCAAAGGCTGGTTTCTGAGAGGATACAAGCGCTTTATCCTTCTTCTTTTCTTCCGTTTCTTTCTCCATTCTGTTCGGCTTCTCTTTGGCTTCCTCTTGCACCTGCTTCTCAAGTTTCTGTTCCTCCCACCTCTGCAAGATCTCGAGTATCATATTCTTTCCCTCCTCCTCTGCCTGCTTTTCGCGACTCTCGCAGTTCTCCTGCCACCGCATCTTCTCTGCCTCTTCCTTTCGCTTTTCCCACCTCTCCCACTTCTCCTGCATCTTCTTCATCTCTTTCTCCTGTTTCACCCTCTCCTTCACCTCCTTGATCTGCTTTTTCTCCTTTTTCTTCAGGATCTTTATCTCCTTCTTCAGCTTTCCTTTTTGCATCCGTTGCTCCTCCTTGTCCCGATTTCTCTCCATGATCAGCTTGTCCAACATCTTCTGTTGTGCTTACGTTGGCAAGGTCTGGTCTGCAAGGATAGATTTAGGAATAGGGGCACAATCTAACGTATGAGAGTATTGTTAGGGCTCTGGGAGAAGAAAAGAGACGAGGCTGGTAGTTTTAGGACAAATGTAAAAAGGGAGCTGGTCGATGAACGGACGCAAGTTTGAGACTGTGTTGGAAGGGAGGAAGAAAGGGAGAAGAAAGGGAGAAGAAAGGGAGAAGAAAGGGAGAAGAAGGGGGAGAAAAAGGGAAGATATCTCGCCTTATGAATAGTACTACTATGACTGATTACTATGACTCTTAACCATGATGACGATGTTTGAATGTTAAATTTACATGGCTTTTTGGCTGTTGGAGTTAAAGAGTTTATAGAACATCGACCATGAACTGACGGCCGCTTTACCCAAACATCCAAAGCATTATTGTTTACCAGCGGACCGTGGAAAATGAGAGAGTCAACCAAGCATTTTAGCCCGACATGACAGAGTAGACGGGTGTCAAGGTTAGACTTCAAGCACCCGGAACTAATGGTGGGAGCTACGAGTTCTGCCTGGTGGTGCCTGGCGCCTGGCGCCAACGCAGGGATGCAGGGAGAATTACCAGGCCACCACTGCAGCCCAAAGAAGGCACCTGGAAGAGGTAGACGGGTGTGTCGATGAAGATAAAAAGGAGCACAAAGTCCAGATATTCAGCTTCAGACATTAATTGTTCTCTATTCATTGCATTTCTCAAAAAAAAGGGAGCAGTCCAAACTACGAAGTACAGTACAGCCACAAGTCGGAGACATCGTTGGCTACCTCTCAAATCACGGATAACTATACACTCCTGTTAACATGGCTGCCTCTCCGTCTGTCCTCTCTCAGACTCTCCAATCTATTACCATTACCAAGATCGAAGAACTTGAGACCCAGCGCCAAACATACGAAAAAACCAAACGCAAGATCCTTGACTCCGCCCTCGAGGGAGGCAACATCCAAGAACGCATTAGTCGTCTCCATGTCGGCGTCAAGGAACTTCAACTCTTACCAGAAAGTGACCTTGAAAACATCATCCGCTGGCTCGAACAGTCTCGATATGACTCAACCGTCCCGGAGTCAATGCTCGCTGGTTTCGAAACCGAGCTTCGCTCAAGACTCGATCGCCACACTCGCAAACTCGACCTGGCAGACCTGTATTCGCATCTGCTGATTGAATGGATCAATACCCCTAGCTCCAACGAACAGGATGCGGAAATGCTAGATGCCTCCGTGGATGATTTTGACGTGGTGCAGAACATCCAAAAAGAGAGACTGCAGCAGCTACGCGAGAAATTCGAAAAGGTTGTGTTTGAGCCTTTGGTGACCGATGAACAGGAGATTACACGTTACTTGGAGTCCCTCTTCTCCGGAGACGATGGTGAGCGGGCCTTGAAGAATATGCGAGCGGCTATCAGCTCCCATGGTGAAAGTCTATTTGCAGAGAAGCGACCTGTCGAAAGGAAAGAGCTGAAAAGATGCATCCAGTCGATGTTAAAGAATGATCTCTTGAACGACGAGAAGTTGACGAGCCTGGGAGAATTCCTCAACGATGACACTGTCCTCGACGAAATTGCAAATGTGCTCAATATGAGATATGCGAATCTCAGCAACTGGTCCTGGAATTTGGGAAAAAAGGGAATGCCTGTCTTGCCGTAAGTGCTCATTAAGCCCGTTAGCACCTTTCTTTGGTCATTTAAAACTAACATCATTCTCCAGGCGCCAAAGTCTAAACGGAAAATGGCGTGTGATGATGGATGAAGACGTGCTTCAAGCCCTGTTCACACACTTCATTGGCAACAAGTGGTGCGTGTTGGTCAAAACTGAGTTGCAAAATATCATCGAGGCAAAGGGTGTCTGGCACAATGGAACCACTATCCCAGATGAAGATAAGGCTCTATACCAGTATTACCTTCAGGATAATGGCGGCAGATATCTAGTAAGACCCAGCGTCGAAAAGGAGCGGCACGACGTTTACAAGAAGAACTTCTTCTTAGCCCCCATGCCCGGAAAGGAGTTTGAGGATGCTGTTGGGTACGATGACGATGACGAAGGCGATAGCGATGATGATGATACCGATTATGATGTGGAGAAACTATCGCCCAAGGAGATCAAGCAACTCCTATTGAGGACCCTGGCAGCCGAAGTTCACATGGGACAAGCATTCGACGGCGAAGTCGCGATCGTTCAAAGCGATTTTCAATGGTTTGCTACCGGCGTGGCGCATAGTACTATCTTCGCCATGCTTCGATTCGTCGGGTTCCCGGGAGAATGGATCGAATTCTTCAAGAAGGTCTTGGAGCCTCCGTTGGACATGATGACTGGCGGACCGGTGAGGACGCGCAAACGCGGCCTTCCTATGGCCCATATCTTCGAGAAGGTTTTTGGAGAGCTGGTCCTGTTCTTCATGGACATTGCGGTCAATCAGCAAGCGAAGATGCTGCTGTACCGATTCCACGATGATTTGTGGCTCTGCGGAAAACCTGATCGGTGCGCGACGGCATGGCAAACGATGCAACACTTTGCCAAAATAATGGGCTTGGAGTTCAACGAGAATAAAACTGGCTCTGCCTATCTGGTTGAAGAAGGTCGGATGAGGAAACCTGAGGTAGTCAAAGCTCTGCCGGAAGGACCTGTTGTTATCAACTTTCTGGTGCTTGATCCTAAAACTGGGAATTGGACCATCAACAAGGATCATGTGCAGGAGCATGTCAAGCAATTGCAGAAGCAACTAAATGGCGCCCAGAGCGTATTGCAATGGGTGAAAACATGGAACAGCTGCATTGGTCGCTTCTTCAGCTACACTTTTGGAGAGTTAGTTCGCCCTTTACTAGTGGCCACGGGATAATGTTGTCCTTCGACTAACGTGTGAATAGGCCTTCAAACTGCTTTGGACGTCAGCACCTCAATGGTATCCTCAAGACTCACCAAGACGCCCAGAAATTCCTGTTTGACGGCCAAGACAGCAATGGAAAAAGCGTTACGGAGCATCTCAAACAAATGATCTCATCTCGATTCAACGTTTCTGATATCCCCGATGCCTTTCTTTACATGCCCGAAGCGCTCGGCGGGCTTGGGCTCCGGAATCCTTTTATTCCGCTCTTCCTTGTTAGTCGCGATGTCTGCGAAGATCCAAAGGAACTCATTCGCGAATTTCTCGAAGACGAGAAAGAGGCATATAACGAGGCCAAGCATGACTTTGAAAGTCTTTCGGAGCAGGATCGCCGTGCACTATTTCGCAACGCATTTCCCAAGGACGACGAAACGGGCAGTCGCCTGTATGCACCGTCTCACGAAGGAGCGAAAACCTTTCTCTCTTTTGAAAAGTTTACGCAGCATCGCGAGAGGAACAGTGTCAGGCTGCAGAGGGTATACCGCGAGCTGACTGGAGCAGCGTCCGTGCAGAGGCTCGAGCTGTCGCGTGACGTGGACCAGCAGCTGAGGACACTTTATGCTCCACCGACCAATCTCAGTGAACTACATCCGGCGAGTATTGACCCGGAGGTTGGATGGCTGATTCAGTTTTATGCAAAGGAGCTGGAGGAGAAGTGCGGTGGTTTGAGCATCGTGGATCGGGCATTCTTGCCGTTGGGCGTGTTAAAGGCGATGAGGAAGAAGAAAGTCGCATGGCAGATGGCGTTGTGAAGTCGGTTAAGAACGGGTTACGAGTTAACGGCTGGAGCGAAGGAGTCGGGAAGGAGGAAACATGCTGAGTTGCAACTGCAAAAGCACTAGGCAAGCTGGTTGCTGCTTCCATCTGTTCAAATAGTCAGACGCATATAAAGAGGTCGTCTTCCCCCTCCCGACTCTCATCTCCTTTCTTTTTCGTTCTTTTTCGTCTGGTGTCAGTCTTAATTTTCTTATATATAATATCGTTCGTCCGAGACTGTAAGCCATGACAAAAGTCACTATTGATACTCTTACCATCACCGGAACTATGATCACTGCGGTCTTGTTATTGCTCTTCGGGTATGTTGTGGTTGAGCACAATTGAGTAACATTGCTGATTATGATCATTGCCAGACGCAAAATGCCCAGTTTCCTCCGGAAGCAAATAAAAAAACTACGCTACCTACAGGATTAGTACACGCTGGTCGAGTCAGCATTTTTCTCCCTCTTAACCGAGAGTCTCTGGTGTGTTGTTGAGATGCATTCCTGGTTGTTGCCTTCTCTCTGCTTGCAATGCCGATACGAGTATCATGGGTGTAGTCTTAATTCTGGGCGCTTGTGTGGAGTCAAACTGAGTTTAAACCCTTCGTACGGAGGTCGCCGCCAAAAGTATTGGTTTCCTTAATAATATTGACACGGAACTGGGCATACGCGGGCTTAGACATAATGCTGCTCAGGGGGATAGCGGCGGGTCTTTTCAGGGAGGCTAGAGGCTAGAACAGCTAAGCGACCCCTAAAGCTTTGATGGAAAGCTCCGTATGTCGAGCGAAAAGCGAGCTCTTGACCACTAGGCTAAAAGAGAATATCCTCTAATGCCACGGGCATTAGAGCTGCTTTGACTGCTGATCTACCAACTTTGACACCGTAACGAAGGATCAAAACTTATGCTCTGTATAAGGTCCGATAACTATTCCGTCTTCTCCACCACATTCAGCTTGAGTCGGAGAAGGAACCCAATCACGAGCTTGATTCATACTACGTAGTAGTGACGCATCGCTTTTCGGGTCGCAGGGGTCGAGCAGGCAGCCGAATACTTGTTGGGAGGGGGTTCTTCCTACAAGTTAAAAGCCCGCCCGCGACCTCCGCAAGACTTGTTGTATCGTAGTATGTTCTATCCAAGAAAAGGTTCCACAGAAAGCGGTGATACCTATCCGCCCTAATAACTATGCATTTGCAAATCCTCAAGGCCGAAGCCAGCGACATGCGCGAACTAGCCGCAGCAAGCCAGGAATCCTTTCGAAACCCGATCCAGACTCTCCGCTATGCGATTTGTCCTCCGTTTGAGAATGATAATGCCGAACATGAGTTTCTCACCAGGCATTTGGAGAAGCAGTTTGAAAGCCAAACGCCTGCGAAGCTCTGGGTCAAAGTTGTCGATTCGGATGCGGCGAACAAGATTGTTGGCGCGGCAAGATGGTTGATCTATGCGGATGGCGACCCGTTCGCAGAAGATGGAGAAGATGGAGAAGACGGAGACCAAAAGGAGGGGGGGAGAAAGAAGAAAGGCAATGCAGACCAGGGATCACTGGTTTCCGGATTTGCACCTGGCTCGGTAGGGGAGAAATTTGCGATGCGGACGAATGCACAAGGCGAGGCGGGCAGGAGGAAATATGCGAGAAGATCACATTCACGTATGATCACCCCAATCCATCTCCAAAGGAAATAAGTAAATACTTTTATCTCCTTAGCTTGTCGAGTTTTGCTAGTCATAGCGTCTTATATTGACCTTTGCGTCTTTTCAGATCTCATCTCCGCATTCACGATACCCAGCTATCGCCGTCGCGGAGTAGCAAGTTTGTTCATGAAATCGGGAGTCGAAAAAGCAGACGAGATGGGGCTCGAGTGCTGGCTGGAATCTTCGTGGATGGGCAACGAGCTGTATGAGGCACATGGGTTCGTTCCGGTTTGCAAGTTGGCGGTGGATCCGGCGATGCCAGACGGGTTGACAGAGGAGGATAAGGCGGCGTGGGAAAGTCAGCGGAAATTGGTGCAGACGCCCATTTTCTACACACTGATGTGGAGGCCAAAGGGAGGGGAGTTTGTTGATGGAGTGACGGTGAAGCCGTGGGAAGCAGAGCAGCAAGCATGAAGTCGTTGACATTTGAGTCGTTGTCTGGCCCTCGCTAAAACCACAATGCCCTAGCTGCATAATAGAAACTACGTAAGCTACTTTTTGTGGAGCTAACCATATTGGGAATGGAATTCTCCTGTTCAGGAATTAGCTGGCTGTTCTTTAGCGAGGCCAGGGGACAAGAGTCAATTTGCACCAAGGGACACACAGTAATAGCTTTAGTGATCAAGAGGTTCTTGAATTAGAGGATCACTTTTATTCGACTCTTAACATCATTCTATAATGTATCTTTTCTAAGTGATATCGATTTCAAAAAGGGACCCCAGATTGAACCGATTTTCTCAACGGCACAGCCGCAAAAGGGAGCAGAAATCAAAGCGGAACAACCCCTTATACGCCCTGCGATTGCTGTTCAGCAATGGCTTTGGGAGTAGTCTTTCCCTCGTAGATATCCTTTGTCGTTGCGAGGATGGTGGACCAATCCTCGAAGATGGCAAAGGGTATCTTTTGCCGCTCACAGTATGTGATAAGATCTGAATCATCGTCAGTCACGGCTCAACCTCTGAGGGTTCTGGCGATGTGATATACATACCATGCCCCTTTTTGGCGAAAAGCAGATCCGTTTCGGATGCAGCGGAAAGATCGGACACCCCATCCCCTGCATAGAGCAGAATCGGGCGTTCATTCGGTGGCAGAGCGGCATATGGCTTGATTTCTAGAGATTTATCATGGCCAAAATGGCTGAGCAAACAGTGTTAGCTTACGGCCTGCTTTATACAGGCATCCTTGCGCCAAAGAACTAGGCGCTGATCGAACTCACCTGTCATCGTGGTACACAATCTCCCATCCCCCTTCCTCATTGATACTGCTCTTCCCTTCTCGTACCTTCACCTGGTTCGCCACGATCTGGATGTTATCCGGTTCATGTCCCAAGAGCTTGACGAGCAGCGCATGGATAATGGGCACCATTCCCGATGACAAGATCACGATGGGTACGTTGTGCTCCTTGGCCCAATAATAGAATTCGGCAAAGTACGGATCCAACCGCATGTTCTCGCACAAGATGCGGATGCACTCGTCGAATGGGTTCTTGACGCTGTCAAGCATCTCGCGGAACGAGTCACTGTGTTATTCGAGTCATATCATTTAGCAAAAGTGGTCCTTCGTCTCAGGGGAGAATGACTGCCGATCGGGCAAGGGACCTTCGACCAAATATCCATGGCAGCGAGAGAGGTGGATATACCGGAAAGTCATCGTGCCGTCGAGGACCGCTTTGTTTCCTGCACGGCGCTTTTCTTGCCCGTAGCCAAGGTTGTCGGTCTAAGCATATGGCGAACCAGCTTAGCACTTCTCTAGTCTAGGGAGGGCTTGATCCCTTCAAGAACAGGCGAGGATTGGGATATGAGGGATACATCGTGCATACCATGTAATCATTGCCTGCAAGGGGATAGAGTTAGCACAGCTCCTACCTGTCAGGAGAAAAAGGAGATAGATAACGAGACGGAAGCAAGGACATACTGTCTTTCAAGGTTATAGTTCCGTCAAAATCAGTGAAGAAAATGAGCTTCGGCTTAGTTTTCATAGCCGGCAAAGCGTCAAGAGAACCCATCATCACAATTTCAGTTTTCCTATAAAGAGTAAAAGAGAGTAAGCCTTCGAATTAAAGAATGCCGCCATCGCGTTGGCAGCCCGGAATCTATGAGATTTGGCGAGTATCTATTAGACTCCGAACGAGAACTGGATTAACTACTATGCGGGGGAACCCCAAGAATTGACACTTGAGCCAGATTATACATTGAAGGAGTATCAAGAAAAGGACATCATTGATCCCAGAGTTGGTACTTGAAGCCAGTTCCCTCGCAAAATGCGGGCGGCACAGCGCCGCTCCGCTTGACATGGCGGGGGAGGGGCAACGGAGGGCCAGAGGCGGGGAGGCGGGGAGGGGCGGAAAGTTCGGAACCAGCTAACAGGCGGACTCACCTCTAAGATAACAATATCGTCAAACTGTAGAACAGATCTTGGAGCCCAGTGATTTCGGGAAAATTGATGACAGAATGGTTTCTTGGATGAACAAAATTTACGATTGACTCGGCAGAATGGAGAAAATTGCGATCAATTTGAAGAGAGATTTAATTACAGGAACCGGTGCCTGGCTTAGCTAAGCTGGTGGGTACAGGAGGGACGATCATCGAGGATGTGAGAATGAAGGCCTAAGAGAGCAAGGAAGGCGGTGGGATAGATGTAGGGGGCTGTAGAAGCGCGGCATTGTTTGACGACATGCGAGGTTGATAGCTAACAGGGGAGTAAACGGAGATTCACAGCCTCGGCGGGGACAGAAAAGCCGTGCCAAAAGTCAAGGTTAAGCTTGAGTTTGGCATAGACAATCGTCTATGAAATGGTAGTTTACATAGCATTGTGAAAGGATGCGCCCGTCTCACTCAAAAATCTTCAGAAAAAACCAGTAGCGAAAGGCATACATCATTCGCTAGAAACGCGAGCTCGATTAACGAATGCCTGTAGCGCCCACGACCTGTCCTTGTGACAACACTGCAGTAAGCTCGATTGAAAACAAAACGTGCTCTAGAATGCTTCTAACTCGCGGCCTCTGAACGTCCATCTTCCGGTATATCCAAATGCTGCCATGGTTTAGATTATCGTCTGTTTGCCAATGCTCAGCAAGAAAAAGAAAAAAGTATAAACAAAAAAATCGCTTGCAATATACCAATTGTGAGCAGGCAAGCTATGGGTATCAATGGTGTGCTCCCTATACGTTCGAAAACATGAGATAGAGTACATAAATGTAGAGGCTTGGGAGTCTTTGGGTTGCTGCCCCGATGTGTATACACCAAAGCGGATAAGCAGTATCAGCTGCAAAACACCTCTCGAGTGAAAAAGCCAATTTCTGCGAATTTGGTATTCGGGGACAATGGTTTTCGTAGACTTTCAATCCAATGTCCATACTTTGGACTTGGCCTTGGCCTGGTTTTTGGATTCCCCTCTGTCGACGCTTTTGTTGGGAGCATTTGAGGAGACGCCTGACACACCATCTTCTTCATATAGACGGTGCTTCTCGATGTAGTTGATGACGGGACCTGGTATTAAATATCGAACGCTCATTTCACGTCTTAGGAAAAGACGGATCTTTGTGCTGCTCACATCGTTTTGGATCAGTTGTTGGATCACGTAGATGTTGTCTTTCCACGGTTGTAGTCCAGCGATGGCTTCATCAATATCTGTACCGCTGCGCTCGACGATGAATATCTTGTAGAGAAGAGAATGTTAGCATGTGCACGTCATATCAAAGTTGAAAAGTCAGACTTACCCCGTATCGGCCGAGGATATGATCTAAATCGGCTTCACTCCAAACACCAGGTGTGCCCATGGTATGGATGAGGTCGGCGCCTGCCAGTAAGGAGATTCGCACAGGTCTGCGAGTGCCATCGCCAATATCTATCCCCCCACGAACAGTGTTGATCTCGTGGTCGAAGTGATCTAGCACCTTTGCGGTGGGACTGTAGTCCTTTTGTAACGCCTCCCAGGGATCGACCATCAGCCAGTTCGACGTTTTGTCTACTGCAAGCTTACACATGGCAATTCTATACTCGGATTGCGCCCAGTCAGTTCCGGAACACACAGGCTAGATGCAGCAGGTTCAAACATTCAAAACAACAACCCAGTGAGATCATTACAAAGGGACATTCGTACCTATGCCGTGCACTCGCAAGACCAGCTTTCCGATACGCATCCGACACAGGAGACACATAACCACCAATGAGCTCAAACTTGGTGCTGAACTTCACGTAATCGGCCGCCATCTCGAACATGCGGAGATGGAGATAGGTAATCGGCGAGAACGAGCCGCACGCGACCAGGAGTAACGGGGTCTTTTCCGGGTCCTCCATGACCGTTTTCAGTCGATCGACCGGAAATGAGTAGGAGGAGAGGTCTGCGTGTGGCGGAGTGCTAGCCTGACCGTTGACAGCACGATCGGGGTCATCATATTGGCCGGTCATGGTCGACGGCTCGTGGATCGCGATAGGCGATGAGGGGTAGAGGGACGGCGAAGTGTGAGGGAATTCGAGAATGCGAGTTTGGATCGCGACGCCGACGAGATGGGCAGAATCCAAAAGAGTGGCTGGTTTGATGGATTCAAAGATATATAAAATGATTATGGATTAGAGAGGCAGAAGAATGTATCGACCAGGGCTATCTCTGCATTGCCGAAGTCGCAGGAGATGGAAAGAGTCTCGTCATGGAACCATTGTCAAGTGAGGGGCAGTCCTAGTACGACGGTCGGTGTGTGAAGCAGAGTCAAGGAATATTCAGGTCTGCCTGAAGGATAGAAATGATCATAACAGTTATATAACAGCGCATGAAACCCAGTCTGGGTTCTAGTAACGGATTGTTGTTTTGAAGTGACAAGAGAAGAAGATCGTGGGGAGTTCTCAGTCCAGAGGCAACAGGACAAAGAAGTTTTCGGTTGGTCCATCCCCATCCCCAACCACAAACCAACTTGCTCCCATCCTGGGGTCCTTTTCAGGCGGAAGCTAACTCTATCGCCGAGTGACATTCTCCGGATAAAAACACGGCTGAAGACGAAACTGAAGAACTTGAATTTGGTGCTGCCGATCTGTTGCCTGGCGGCAAGTTTCGTCCTCTCACCGGTGATGTCGCCCTGACATCAGTGTAGCTGTCCATGGCGACAATTAGTATCAACAGTCTGACTTCTGGCCAGGATAATTGGTGTCACCAGTGGATGTATATCTGTGGGCGATGCTGGTTGTCTTGACTCTCAACGAAGGCTGAGAACCTTCTCCGTCGAATAGCTTCATCTCTGGGGCACAGAGTGACAATAGATCCCTATTCGATACTTTGAGTCTGTAGTTACAGTATGGGGGATATAACTCGACGATTGGTTTGGCTTAGGCAGGAGAGAATGATAACGCGACTCTTTACGGATTCACATCGAAGAGCAACTCCAAAAGCAATTATTACCGTGGCCAGGATTGTAGTTACATCCACTGGCGTGCCTCTATTGACACTGCATGGTTGGGACTCACTTGATTTGCAGCAATCAACAGCATCGCGTGGTCACCGTAGTCTGCGAGAAGAACACTGGCCACCGCTGAATGGCCAGCCTTAAAACCCATTCGCGATCAGCCTCGCTTCAGCAGAGTTGCCCCCCGGGCACTGGTGTCTGCGGGCACCCCCGGCTAGTTGTTCAGGGGCCTGGCGAAAGCCGTAATGTTCCAAGACTGCGCTAGCTTGTTCACGGCCCCTGCTTTCATGTGGACTCAACGCATCGCAGAATCTCCCCATCCACACTCTCCCTTTGGGCTCACCAAGGGAACATGAGTGAAGCAAATGTCACTGCTGCACACATGGAGCACAACCATGGAAAGCCCCGGAGGAGAGAGGCACCTTCGAAGCAGCTAACACAATCCCCCAATTCTCACATAGATCTCGCTCGAAAGCGCAAGGAGAAACGCGATGGTCCGTTGAAAGGGCTGTCCCGCTGGCTGTTCGACAACCAAACAAGTATGTCGCGAAAAAATCCTCTGCCGGCTCTGCTTCGGCGGTGATTTGCTTCCTGCCTTTGAATACAGGTCCTTTGCTGACACTTGTCCTACACTAAACAGGTCTCTCTTTCAATCTCATCGCGCTCCTTTTCCTCACACACTTTGGCGTGCCCTCGCTGCGACCATATACGGTCAAGTTTTTCACGCTCTCGTACTACAACCCAAACAGCGGAAAATATGCTGCTGGCTATGACGACTTCTACTTGATGACCTTCTGGATTGTAGCCTTGACCGGCCTCCGTGCAAGTTGTATGCAATATGTTCTTGCTCCACTTGCTAGCCGGTGGGGAGCATCGAAAAAGAAGGTCGCCACCAGATTCGCCGAACAATCGTGGATGTTGATTTACTACAGCGTGTTCTGGCCCCTGGGCATGGTATGTCGCACATAGAATCCCCCTGCGGATTGCAGGTGCGCGTTTATGACTGACATCTTCCAGTACATTTATTACAAGTCGCCCTATTACCTCAACATGCAGGAGTTATGGAAGGACTGGCCCCAGAGAGAGCTGGATGGGCTTATGAAGGCATACACGCTGGGGCAATGGTCGTTCTGGATACAACAGGTTCTCGTCATCAACATCGAGGACCGCCGCAAGGACCACTGGCAAATGTTGACCCATCACATTGTCACCATCGCCCTGATCTCGGCCTCATACGCCTACCACCAGACTCGGGTCGGGAACTTGATTATGGTACTGATGGATGTTGTTGATTTGGTATTCCCCGTAAGTGATGGAAACCAATCGGGAATACTGTTATCCCTGCTGACAGTTCGCTCAGCTTGCTAAATGCCTGAAATACCTTGGCTTCACTACAATTTGCGATGTTTTATTCGGCGTGTTTATAACCCTCTGGCTTATCTCCCGCCATGTCTTCTACCTGATGACCTGCTGGAGCGTCTACTCCGACCTCCCCCGACTAACGCCACCGGCTTGCTTTAGGGGTGCTGCAGATGACCTTCAGGGCCCGTTCCCTATCCCTGATGGTTGGTCCCATCTGCTTGACCCGTTCCGCGACTTCGCGGGTACGGTCTGTTTCAACAAGAACATTACCTACGGCTTTCTTATGTACCTTCTAACTCTACAGGTGATGATGATCATGTGGTCCGTCTTCATCATCCGCGTCGCCGTCCGCGTTCTCAAGGGCAAAAGTGCCGAGGACATCAGAAGCGATGAAGAAGAAGGAGAAGAAGGAGAAGAGGAGGAAGACGCAGAGAAGGACGAGGATCGGCCCCTCAAAGAAAAAGTCAATGTCGAGGCTATTGAATGTAACGGACGGGAGCGACGCACTGATATGAAGAGTGCAGCTGCTTCGAGCGGTATCCTTTTAAACGGGCATAGCGATCGAAAGGATTTGCTGAACCGGATCGGATGTGAAATGCGGATCGATTGATGCGCGCTTTTCACGATGACTTCTCTTGTGCTGGCCCGGAGCCTCTGTGCTGTTGCACGGACTCGAATTAGATATCCCACATTACATGGACGGAGGGCCTTTTTTTTTCAAAAAGATTAAACACAAAAAAAATTTGTTTAAGATACTCCCATGGCGATGCTGTTCTGACAACTCCACTTCGGTGTTGTAGATATTGTAGAACTCCGACTACAGCAACAGATGACTCTGTGGGTTTTGTACCCTGGGAAATCAACTGGCCTGAATACTGCTTGATTTCGATATTCTTTCTGCTACAAATTTGATACTACAGTTGATACCCCCACTATCAATCCCATTTGCATACTCCATACGGGATATTCCGTATGGGTTTTCAGAAAGGGTAGATTAGGCCAACGAAGTCAACCTTTGCTCGCCAGCTTTTAAAGGGAACATGAGTTGCGCGTGTTAGTTGGTGAGCAAATTGGAGAAGAGGCAACCAAAACCGGAGGCCTTCTATCAAGCAATTTCATGTTCGTTCTTCATGTTCGTTTCTGTCGTTAATCCTCTGTCGTTGGCGCGTTTCCTGACTCCGAGTCCTCTGGAATCTCAAGTTGCTGTATCTCTGGAGCCGTTGGATGAAGTCAGTCTGGAAAGATGCTAATGAAAACTACTTTCAAGGGTATCTTAATCAATCCAGTCTGCGTACAGTCCTCTGCTAGAACAGTACCTTGCTGTCTCTAGTATGCCCTACCTACGGTACTACCCAAATCCATGCATCGGCCCCTTACTTTTCATCGATCGAGGGAACGTTGGCCCTTATGAAGCACCAGGCTTCCAACGTCTCCCGGATACTGGTTCCTCAGGCATTCCGTCGCGGGGGTTGACGGATTAGAAGTTGAGGGGCCCGATTTTGCAGGCACCGAGGAGCCTGAGGATAGTTACTATCTTTTGAACGCGGATTCATCGGCGATGATAATATGAATGCCGTACCAACATCACTAGCAATAGGAAGTGCTGCTCTACCCATAGAGACTTGAAATAGAAGGGGATTATATGGTGCCCTTAAAATATGTAGTCAGAAAACTATTCGGAATATAAAAGAATGGAAAGGCAAGGTTAGTAAATCAGAGCTGACGGGCATATGGAATTACTATCTGCTTTGTACAGAAACCCTCAACGACAAGACTATCCTTTTACAAGCATAGTAGTACCGATTGGCATTATAGGACAAGGCCATGTTAACAGTCGAGTTTATCTTGAGTTGAAGATGGACAGTATCACAGCTGACCATGTTGCCGCTCCCGCAATTACACAACAGGCATAACGTACAGCAAGGAACGGGCCTTGGACATTGGCTCTCAGGAAGAGAAATGATATGGTTTCGGAGTTTTCAGGGAGTTGTCAGCGCTTTCGCTGATGATGATGAATTCTTCAACGAATCACCATGATCGATTGGAGGTTTATGTTGGGTCTGAGCGCCATAACACGAATCTTGTGAGAAAGGTCTAGGCAGCAAAGATGTTTTGTTGAGAAGAAAGGTGATTCCTCTGCTTCTGAGATTCGACAACTGTGAAAGTGACCACCTTCAGTGGTGAGGAGACGAGATGAGAAAATGAAGTATTGGGTACGCGGAAGTCCTGTGAGCTAGGCCAAGATTAGAAGTACTGGGTACCTTCTCCGCACCGCTGTGCCACTATCAACCAAGTTGGGCTTGGCAGACGATAACCGCTTCTGACGCTCTCTTGCTGCTCTCGCCATCACACACACCATCATCATCCTCTCACCATCTCTCACCATCCTTCTCCAACATTCCTCAAGCACGACGAACGACCACGGCCAGCTTCACTTCGTGGACTCTTGTTCAGCCTCTACCACTTCAGCAGCTCTTAACCTCAGCTATCCATCTATCGTTAGACCTGTGACGTGGACAACCACCACTCTGCCATCGTTGCTTCAGTGCGTCGTCCTTCATCCACCCTGCGGATGGCGGGTTGACGGGAGGCACTGTGCAACGTATACATATGGCCAAGCGAACTGCTTCTGCTGCTTTTGATCAGTCTGAACGGCCTTCGGAGAATCCCATTGCTACCGCTCCTTCTACTCAGAACCCGTCATCCACAGAAGCTACGCTCTCCTCCACATCGCTACCTTCTCAGAGGTAATTCCCGATTCTACTTTTCGCCTCCCAACCCCCAATATTTGCTATATATCGTGATCCTTTAACGGGATCTTTCCTCACCGTTGCTTCTGTTTGACCTTCTGTTCGACTCCCAAGCTCAATGAGCCGCTTGAGCTATCTTCACCTCCTCCTCAAACAAGAAATCTTTTCGACTCCCTTCCGCAACTCCAAGAAAGCTTCAGGAATAACCAATCCTTCTCATGTCACGCAGAATCACGCGTTCTGCTGCAAGGCTTGCTGCAGACGCCCCTTCCGCTCCTACCTCGAATCCGCCTCCCAACCCTCCAGCTTCCTCTCAATCTCGAAAAAGGAAAGCTTCCACCCGCGGTGGGAAGGATTTGTCGGCTCCTGAACAAGAACAGCCTTCTCCGCCTAAATCCTCGCCGAGGAAGACGAAGAGGTTGAAAACGACGCCCTCTGTCCCGGCCCCTGCCCCGGAATCCCCTCAGCCGCCTCCATCCACGACAGCCCGTCAAACTCGCCGACAAACAGCAATGTCACAAGCTGGGTATGTATAGCAACACTTGTTCTCTTTTGCGTATGGCTACGGGGGGATTGATATTACCTGTTACCATTACGTGTTGGCAGGCTATTTTTTCGTTGATACATCCCAGCGGTTACAAGCGATTTCTAAGATTCTACATAGGTCATCTTCCCGCCATACTGAAACTACCCCCAAAACATCAACCTCATCTTCTACATCAAAAGAAAAATCTACGAGGGGTAAGAAGCCACATCAAGGTACACAAAAGAGCATGTTTTCAGGTTCTCCGTCCCCAGCCTCTTCGTTTTTACATTCTAACTGGAGTAATACTCTCTAGAAGGTAATTCAAACCAAACCTCCCCCACCCGTCCTCCAGGTAAACGGCAGAGCAAGCGAGACCCTGATACTACAATGGATGATGCAGATGATATGCAGGATGAGAACATGGAAAGAGGTGAAACAGGTCCCTCTTCATCACATGACGATGACCAGCCATCTAACAATCCGGGTTTGCACAATGATGACAATGGAGATCCCTTCCGGAGTCATTTGTTTGGATCCCGAAGTCCTTTGGAACTGCAGAGCACGCTTCGAGCACTGAGTGGGATGATGTCTGGTATTTCAACAAGGCTCCGAGACATACTTGCAAATCTGAAAATGAAAGACGAGCCTTCCATCCAACTTATCGCGTTGCAAGAACTTTCCGATTTGCTACTCGTGTCTAACGAAGATACTCTTGCTGGGCAATTTGCAGCCGATTCTTTTGTAACAGAGTTGGTTGCCTTAATGGAACCCAGTGAAACTGGCGAAGAGAATCCGGAAATCATGCTACTTGCATGTCGTTGTCTTGCAAATTTGATGGAAGCCATCCGAGGTTCCGTCGCAAGTGTCGTCTACGGTGGAGCCGTTCCAGTTCTTTGTCGAAAACTTTTGGATATTCAATTCATCGACCTTGCTGAACAAGCTTTAAGTGTATGTTCAAGTCCCTCGAAGGCTCTAACGGCTTATTGAAAGTATCAACCCACTAACAAAATGCAGACCCTTGCAAAGATATCCGTTGATTTCCCGGCCTCTATCGTACGTGAAGGCGGGCTAACCGCTTGCTTGACTTACCTTGATTTCTTCCCTACCAGCACACAACGTACAGCTGTAACTACAGCTGCCAATTGTTGTCGTAATCTCCCCTCCGATTCCTTCAATGTTGTCAGGGACGTAATGCCTACGTTACTTCATGTCCTCTCAAGTAGCGATCAAAAAGTCGTGGAACAGGGTTGTCTTTGCGTTTGCCGTGTGGTAGAAAGTTTCAAGTACAAGCCAGAGAAGCTGGAGGAACTTATTGAGCCAGAAATGTTGAGAGCTATCCTCCGCCTACTATTGCCAGGGACTACTAACATGATTGGATCTCATATTCATACACAATTCCTGCGGGTTCTCGGAATTGTCTGCAGATCCAGCCCCCGGCTGTCAATGGAGCTCCTTAAGATGGATGTTGTGGATACGCTGTATCAAATCCTGACAGGAGTCTCTCCCCCCTCTGAGCTTGGAGATGGCACTATCAAAATAGACAGCGTTCATATCATGCAAGCCTTGGTTCATCGCCCGCGGGAGCAGATCTTTGAGACTCTCAACGTGGTTTGCGAACTTTTGCCTGGCATCCCAGGCCAGCAACTTCTAATGAACGATCGTTTGCGTACTGCTATCGATGACGATGTCCTTTCATATTCGATTTCCCATAAAGCAGAACAGTCGACCGCAAAACGGGTGGAGTTGCTCAAGTCATGCAAAAAAGAAATAAGAAGATTTACGACGATTCTTTTCCCCACATTGACCGACACTTATTCTAGCACCGTCAATCTCGCCGTGAGGCAAAAGGTGCTTCTTGCTCAATTGAAAATGCTGCAATATCTCGATGTCCAGATTATCGAAGATGCACTGCGTAATGTGCAATATGCTTCGTTCCTGGCTGGGATACTTTCGCAAGATGATCACGTTTCGCTTGTTGCTCTAGCTCTTCGCTGCGCAGAGCTTTTGTTTAAACGGCTAAAAGATATTTATCAGTACCAGTTCCACCGCGAGGGGGTTATCACTGAGATCACTAGATTGTCTGAGAGGCCTTCACCGCCTCAGGCGGCTAAAAAGAAGGAACACGAAGTGGTAGTACCTACATTACCCCCGGTTGGCAACGAAAACAGTTTTGGGACGGAGGAAAGTAGGGTCGAAGAAGACCATACTCAACATGACTCCCATGAGGAGGACGAAGAGAGCCATGAAGAGAACGATTATTACGACGATGAGCACGACCATGATCAAGACAACGACGACATGTCAGAGTCTGATTTCTCGTCTTGTGACGCTAGTCGGGTCCATTCTCAGAATTTTGATGCCGAGAAACTGGTAACAGATTATGCCAAAGATTTTCTTCGCCTCTATGAAGATACAAAAGAAGCTGGAATGCACGGTAAGGCGTTGGAAGTTCTTCGACAACTGAAAGCGTTAGTGTCAGACATCGCACGTTGTTACAAAAATCCCCAAGGTGAAGAAGGATATCGGCTATTCGAGAAACTTGCCTTGTATTTTAGTGGCGATGCGATTGAGAGTGTAACAAGTGCTGAACTTTTGAACTCTGGTGTTATTCAAGCTCTCTTGGATGTCATCGGCGATTTGCAAGGTAAATTATCTTCAGCCAATCTATTGTTTTCTTTCTGTGCTAACTAAATTGTCGCGGCAGGACCGGGAAACAAGGCCAAAACCGACTTTCTCCGTGCATTTATGGCCCAGAACAGCTCAGCGACTAATGGTGATGCCGGGTCGACCACCCCTTTCAGTGTTCTTATCCATAAGCTGCAGGATCTTCTCAGCCGCACAGAGCATTTTGAGGTGATTACTGTTCACCACAGCTCGTATGAGAGTCGAAACACAGCCTCAATGTTGTCCAAGCAACTCCGCCTTCGGTTAATCGCTGACGATGAATCGGAAATTCCTAAGCCGTACAAGAACATCATGGTCTCAATCCACGCGATCGCCAACTTCAAGACTCTTGACGAGTATTTACGACCCAGAATAGCAATATCAGAACGGTCTCGTGCGTCGAGAAATCGGGACGCCGCCTTCCTTTCACAACTTGAAGGTTCTTCTCGATCAAAGGAAGCCCTGGGGGAAAACAAGGAACCTAATGCGGCCGGTGAAGGGAAGTCCATGTCAAATCAACAGTCGTCGTCATCTCGGGCAGGTGGAAACGCGCGTGTTACAAAATCTAGTGAAAAAACAAAAACAGGGAATAGCACCACGTCTCAACCAGCAACCCCTCCTGGGGGTTCTCAGGATCGGTCTGGCCGTTCGAGACGGTCAACAAGACGCCAGCCGGCGCCTCCGCCTCCGCCTCCGCCTCCTGACGATGATAGTGACGAATCAGATGAGCCCTTGGAATGCGCAGACGAAAGGCAGATCAGCGACGGTGACGAAGAGGAGGACGAAGAAGACGACGGGGCCTTGGACGCAATAGTTGACGACCTTGACGAAGACCTCTCTGAAAGCGGTGCACCGGATCCGACTGCAGTGAATATGGAAGTTGCTTCAAGTGGCAAGGTGACTGCGCGAAGGGATGATGGAACCAAGGTTGCGACACCCGCACAGTCGACGCCTACCGGAGGCTCCGCATTGGCCTCAGCTTCTGCTTCTGCAGCGCAGTCATTACGAAACTCCCTTGCTTTGGCTGGCCGTCCGTTCTCATCATATGCGGCGGCGATGGCTACTCTTCCCCAGGATTGGCACACTGAATTTAGTATTGACGGTAAGCCGATTACCCACGACACAACGGTATACCGTGCCATCCACCATAATCGCAAGCCGGTCTCGGACAATTCTACTGGGAGCGTATGGTCGACAATCCACACTATTCGGTTTAAGCGCGTTCAAGGGGCTCCTCCCGCTGAGCCGTCCAAATTAGCTCCTTCGACACCAATTGAGTCTAGTGATCCGGAGACAGAAGAATTGCCAGATTCCCTGACCAAAGCGATAACGACGTCGTCAATTTTGAAATTGCTTCGCGTGCTACATCGGTTGAATTCTCAGTTGGATTATATATTAGCTGAGCTCAAAGAGTCGATCAAGGTTTTCACTGAGCCCCCGGCCCAATTTATCAACACAAAGCTCACTGCGAAGCTTAATCGACAGTTGGAAGAGCCACTTATTGTAGCAAGCAGCTGCCTGCCAAATTGGAGTGAGGACCTCGCCCGCCATTTCCCCTTCCTCTTCCCATTCGAGACTCGACATCTTTTCCTACAGTCAACCTCCTTCGGCTACGCGCGGTCGATGACTAGATGGCAAGGCTCTCATTCAGCAGACGACAGTCGCCGTGATCAGCGTCGCGATGATCGACCATTTACGCGGCTTCAACGGCAGAAGGTGCGCATTTCGAGAACTCGAATCTTGGAATCCGCTTTGAAGGTGATGGAATTGTATGGCTCATCTTCTAGCGTCCTCGAAGTCGAGTACTTTGAAGAAGTCGGTACAGGTCTCGGGCCGACTTTGGAGTTTTACTCCACTGTATCCAAGGAATTTTGTAGGAAGAAGTTGAAGCTCTGGCGTGACCATGACTCCAGTGATGGTGACTACGTTTTCAGCAAGCTTGGACTTTTCCCTGCTCCCATGAGCCCGGAGCAGTCGACGCAAGATTCTGGTAAGAAAATTCTGACCTATTTCAGAGGACTCGGGAAATTTGTTGCTCGTTCCATGCTCGATTCGCGGATAATCGATGTCGCATTTAACCCTACATTCTTCCGAATTGCCAATCACTTCTCTACCTTTACTCCATCCATTGGTGCCATCAAGGCTGTGGACCCTGACTTGGCCAAGTCACTTTTGATGGTTAAGCAGTTTGCCGATGAAAAAAGTGCTATTGGTCGCGATGCCTCCCTTACAGCCCAAGCGAAGTCAAAAGCTATTAATACATGCGAAATTCGAGGAGTGAGGATTGGAGACCTGGGGTTAGATTTTACGTTGCCTGGATACCCCAACGTGGAATTGTTAGTTGATGGGGCTAATATCCCTCTTACCATGGAGAACGTCGACGTCTATGTTCAAAAGGTTATCGACATGACGCTGGGCACTGGTGTACGGCCACAAATTGATGCCTTCCGGTCCGGGTTCTCTGAAGTCTTTTCTTATTCTGCCTTGAAGGCATTCACACAGAACGAGCTGGTAATGCTTTTTGGCCAAGTGGAAGAAGACTGGTCTATTGAAAGTATGCTTCACTGCACTTGATTGGTTATTGGAAGTTAGAAGCTAACTCCTCTTTTTTAGCCTTGATGGACTCGATCAAAGCGGATCACGGCTTTAATCTAGATAGTCGTAGCGTTCGCAACTTGCTTGAGACTATGAGCCAATTCACCCTCCAACAGCGACGTGATTTCTTACAATTTGTGACTGGAAGTCCCAAACTTCCCATTGGAGGTAAGTTTACATTTTGCAATGCTTTCACTCTTTAACCTCGTCTAGGTTTAACTGAATATATTTGTGTAGGTTTTAAGAGTCTCACGCCTATGTTCACCGTCGTGTGCCGGCCGAGTGAGCCGCCATACACCTCGGACGACTATCTCCCTAGTGTAATGACCTGCGTCAATTACTTAAAATTACCTGACTATTCAAGTGCTGAAATCCTTCGAAAACAGCTCGATGTCGCGATGCGCGAAGGTCAAGGTGCCTTCCATCTCTCTTAACAACCTTCGAAAGAGATTCGTTGTGATTTGAACCACATCCCCCTTTTGCGATTTGTATTTTCCAACCACAAAATGAATTTGTCCAACTTTTGATTTCGATTATTATATCACTTTTGATTTTGCTTCTGATGCATATGATCTGTACTCCTGGCCGCACCTGTTGCTGTATGTAATTAGACAGTTTTAGCTTTGACATCCGGGGCATCATGGAATAATCGGAGGAACGGAAAAAAGTGAGTTGAATTTGATGGAAGGTAAACAGGCACATGTTTGATATGAATTGCACTCCGCACAGAAAGGGATTTGGCGTTTTTATGGACAGTGTACCACTGAGTAGTACAGTATCAACCTGTATTCATTCTCGTTCTATTTTCATTTTTCTACTAAGTACTCCGTACGGTATTTTGCTTTATTGTATGCTCTGTGAATGTGCATCTTGCCTCGAGCCAATATATTGTCTTATGTGCGTACTCGTACCTTTATGCTCTCTCCCTTTAATCTTTTGGTGCAAATCATGCCATCTGCAGAATCACCCGCGATAACCCCCAAGCCAAAAGCCTATGCCCCTATTCTGTCTTATGTAATCAGTGTGCAAAACGTGCGTCACATGACCTGCCTTAATCTGACTAGCGCGGGTTGAGGCTGCAGGCGGTAGATCCAGGCAGAAATGGGCGTCGAGTTCCATTGAATGCAATGATGAAGCCATAGACAGCGTTATGACATACGATATATCAAGCTGATAAACCAGTGAAAGGAACACTTTGACTCACTCGGGCTACTCACGCATCTCATTCAACCGTTGCCCCGTTTCTCCCTGCTCTTTTGCGCAATTCGACCTCTTGTTGAAGTCCAGCTCGTCACCCCGAGTGCGGACTCCTGGTTCCTTCACTCTTGCTCGTATGTTACTCCCTGTCAGCCCATGATTAGAGCGCCTCTCAGTCCTTTCACTTCCAAACTTACTCTTACAGTTCTAGGCTGTGAACAACGCGACCTCAGAAGGATGGATGAATTTGCGCAAACACGCGGGGTTGACGACCTCTTCGATGACGAGATCATTCCCGTCGCGCCATCGCAAATTGAAGTCGAGTATACCGATGACATTGCATCATATGACACGTTACAGCCTGAATCGATCGTCCCAACGCCCTCACAGAATACCACTCCCGTTGATCGCGGCCCCGGACAGTTTAAGAGGCGAGGGAATGGCAGAGGCCGGGGACCGCGTGGGGGCGTGTACTCGAGAGGGTCAAGGTCTACCGGGACGGGGAATCGAGATAATAACAAGCAAGACAAGGGAAGTGAGCCTACTACCACAAACCACGAGTCGGGAGGGAATCAATCGGATAAGGAGGCAGCTCCTGTCAGTGGAACCGAAGCACCTGATGAGAACGATGGCGATGCGCAGTCGAAAGAACCGGCTAAGCCAAAAGTTCCCGCTGTGCGAGGGGATAGAAGTGGGACGGGTGGTATAAAAAAGGTTGGTTTAACTTCGTTTTGCTTCCTGTGGTTGTTTTGATGTCGAAAAAGAACCGCTTGACGCTGATTCGTGCTGTGGTACTGTCTATTAGCCAAAACTTACCGAAGAAGAATTATCCGAACGGATGGCCGCTGCGAAGATTGCAGCAGCAAAGCGAGCCGCAGCACACGCACGCGCCGAAGCAGACGAGGCCTCGTTTCACGAACGCGAACGTGTCGCTGCAGTGAAGCGCGTCCAAGAACGCCAGAATCACCGCGCAATGGTCGGTGAGCGTGAGCGTAATAGACAGAGAAAGCTCCAGGCGCAAACGGGCCGAGAGTGGGACGCGGAGAAGTCTGAAGATACTTTTGGCGATCGACAAAGGGGCGGGAGCACGTATCGCCGTGGTATGCATGGCGGCGTTGTCACTGCCGGCGAGAGTGCCAGAACAGAGAGTCCTGCTGTAGACGGTGATGATGCGGAGTTTAACAGTCATTGGCTCCGTGGACGAGGTGGGCGAGGTGGACGCGGCGGACGCGGGCGTGGCCAGGGGCGTGGTGGCCGCGGTCGCGGCGGCGGTCCAGGAAGTCCCACTGAAGCCGCTGCACCGGATGCTCCTAAACCGCCTCCTCCCATTGCGGCCGAGAACGAATTCCCTGCGTTGCCGGGTAGCAACAATACCAAGAACAACCAGCAAGAATCCAAAGCTCCAGCCGTAAATACAGACCAGTCTGCGACTGCTGCCACCTTGGAAACGCCGATTTCGCCAATGCCACTTCAGGGATCATGGGCCGATCACGAGGATGAACTTCATGAGGCGCAAGCTGCGAAGAAAGCTGCTCAGCCCGCTTAGGCCATCCTGGCCATCAAATCATCCGTATTTTGGACCATTTTTAACGTGTTTCTTAAACTTATGTGATACACCGAGCATTATTGTTGTCTGACTTATGGCCTTTATGGCCCCTGCGTTATTGGAAGGTGGGATTTTTGTTCTGCATCGATATTGGATTTTGCATTTGATGATCTGAACGGCTTTATTGAATCAATGTTAAAATTTACATTAGGATTTGTTTTAATCAGATTGGGCTGCTTCATGCAGGCATTCTAGGGACCAATTGAAGTCCCATAAAGGGTATACAAAGAAGTACGAACAAGAGTAATGTATGTATGTACATACTGTACAAAAAAGCCACAACCCGAGACGTCGGAATTGTGACCTCGAAGGCTCGACGAAGAAAAGCAAAGGCTCGCATTAATCAACCTTTGTTCCTTTGCCTCTAATCTTGTCTTTCATTGCAACGATTTTACTCCGAATGAGTCCTTTAAGTCCAGAAGGGGGTGCCTCGTCGGCGCCAACGAAGCGACGAACCAGCAAGTTGAATATGTTTCCGAAAGCCAGCGCTATTACTGTACTCGTCAAAATAATCACGTTATATGGCATGCTAAAGTCCGGAGTAGGCAGAGGTAGGAGTAAACTCGTTGTGCGGAGGTATATCGGTGGAGATGTGGTTGAGTGGGTGTCATTATTGTCAAGGATCCTGATCACGGCTGGGGCGACATTAAAACCCCTATTCGCGTCAGGAGGGTATTCTGTATACCGCAGAATGGTTTTTTCAAACTCGTAGATCAGAGTGACCGTAGATGCAGCAGGCACGGATAAGACTAGCTCAAGCTGCGTTCCACGGCGGCGATCTATTGCTGGCCGATAGAAGACATCTTTGATAATGGCTCTAGGGGACACTTCTTCTGTTGAACCATTTCTGTTGGTGATTGTGGTTTTCATCGTATGAAGGTACGGTCTCATATACCAGGGCAGAGTCTCGAAATAAACAAAATCAACGGCGGTGGTGTTGGAAGGGTTTGTCAAAATCGACCTCAGACCGCCCCGCTCTTGACCATTGCCAATCGTGGTTCTTTCAGCATGCAAAACAGGTTGCGCAAGTGGAGCCTGACGAACAGACTCTTGCGCTGGAAGAACAAGATTGAATGGAATGTATCCGAGAAGTGTATAGCAACGGGAAAGCCCGTCCGGGTTCAACAGTTCTGGCGCTCCTGCGCTGACAAGGACGTCCCGTTCGTCTGGCACTTTGATGCAGACAGTCTTGTCCTCATCCTTTGACAAAGGACATGGCGATGGAATTGTACGCCCAAAGACATCCGCTAAACTCCACTCTTTTGTGGCAGCTGAAGCCACCGGATAGCATGTATCTCTTGAATGGTATGGTTTGGATTCATCGCAAACAAGTTGATCGACAGAGACAGGGCGGGGAATAGGATTGTCTGTAACCGTGATTAGCTGCAGTGACCATGTCGATCATGGATTTCCTTTACCTCTTGGCCGTTTAGACCTATCTATATCCAGCACCATATCAATGGACTGTTCGATTTCTACATGGCATTCCTTATCCGCTCCTGGGCAAACATGCTGAAAATCAATGGACATGCTCTGCCATGCTGCATCAAAGAGTTTGTGACCATCAAATAGGCTCGAAATGCCTGCCTTTCCCTTGCACGGAAGTAACTTCAAGAACGGGGTTAGGTTTTCGGTGCAGACAACCTCTCCTGGAAGTGTGCCATGGAGCAGGTGTAGATCGCTTTGTGTGGAAGAATAGTTCCCTTTGGGCTGAAAGGTTAGGTGTGGTTTGGTTGTTCTGGTGGAGTCGATGAAGTTCAGGGATGCACAGAAGAGTCCGGAGAGAGATTGCGTCAACGCCAGCCACTTGGTGAATGCTCTGATACATATCAGTCAGACACAGGCAGATATAAGCAGTTTAAGGAGGAGACGAACTCATCATCGGTCTCTGCTTCGATCCATGCCCAGAGTTCCACCCCTGTTCCGCCTTCCTTGAAGCCATGCCACGGCCGTTCACCCCAGCTCTCCGCATCCCATCGACCCGTCGTAAACCGTAGGTGCAGTTCTTTCGTACTGGCATGGTGTAGGATTTGCCCTAGCGACCGGGGGACATAGCGAAAGTTTTGTTGTTCGAACGCCGCGATGGATTCGTTGCTTCGAAAGTTAAAGGAAGCTAGGAGGGAGGACGGGGGGAGCGGTTGGAGCACGAGCTGTTCAGAATAGTCCGAAGCAGCGAGAATTGTTGATGTGAGACATGCTGCAAATGTGCAGAGCATGAACAATGAATTGTAGATCATCGCGACATTATCGCCGGCCAATTCCAAGATAGAACAGCTATCCTAGAGCAAACTCGTCCGCCCAGTCACGATGCCGCGATGTTGAAGTGACGATGACTTCGATACGCGACAAGAGCGGATACGCTAGCTTGTTCTAGACTAGGCTCAGCTCGCAAGGTTTATCCGGCGGCTAATTTGAGCGCTTGGGCTAAACCCATTTCGGAATCCATTCGGATTGCGCGAAACTGCACATCGACGAAGCTCACGCAGCCGGATACGCGATGCGCTATTAGGTGGTGATAATCTCTGGAAGGATAATAGCTAATCTCAGCGTTGCGACCCCAATACTTTTCGTTGCTACTCTAGTCTCATAGGCAGGATTCAACATGGCAGCTGAGCAGCGCAAGCTTCTCGAGCAGCTCATGGGAGGTGAGAGCCTGGTTTTTATGCGATACGTTCTGCCGTCAATGATACGTTACTAATTGGTGGTCTTGCTTAGCTGACCAGCTCGTTGGTACTGGTGGTTCTGGACGAAACGCTCAACTTGCCATCACAGACCCGAAAGTGTGTCGTTCCTATCTCGTCGGCACCTGTCCCCATGACCTCTTCACAAACACAAAACAAGACCTTGGGCCATGTCCAAAGGTTCATAGCGAAGGTCACAAAGCGGAATATGAAGCTGCGTCGGCACACGACAAATCAAAATGGGGATTTGATTACGACTACATGCGTGACATGCAGAAATATATCGATGAGTGCAACCGGAGAATTGACTCTGCGCAGCGCCGTTTAGAGAAAACACCGGATGAGATACGACAGACGAACAATCTGGTATGTGATACACTTTATGCATGTGTCGGGAAACCGCTAACGTTGATATTTTTCTGCTATCAGTTACGCCAAATCTCAGACCTCAATCAAACAATTAATGCTGGCCTCGACGAAGTTACCATTCTAGGAGAACTCGGTTCCGTCTCGCTCGCCATCACAGAATTTCACAAGGTGCGGCAAGCGAAGCACCAAAAGGAAGGATGCGAGCGAGAGCTAAAGACCCTTTCCGATACCTCTGGTCCGTCCGGGCACCAGAAACTTCAAGTCTGCGACGTATGCGGCGCATATCTCAGTCGTCTCGACAACGATCGTCGTCTTGCGGACCATTTCTTTGGAAAAATGCATCTCGGCTATGCAAAGATGCGAGAAACATACAGTATACTACAAAAGGAACTAAAGGGGCCACCTCCGACACGGCACGACGAAGGTCCGTCTGGCCGGGATTCAGGATATGAAGATGGTGGTGGCTGGGGCTCAAGATCAGGAGGAGGATATGGAGGGAGATATCGCAGCGGTGGTGGTGGCGGAGGTGGAGGCGGAGGTGGAGGATATGGAAGACGGAGGGGCGGAGGTGGCTATGGAGGTCGATGGTAAATCGCAAGCCCCTTACCTCTTTTACTGAAGTTGCATAGCGCAGGCGTTATTGGTGTATGTTGCTCCAGATAAACCGTCTCTATTTTCTGGTGCTGGAATGTCAGTTGATCTCAGTGTATAAAATCTTACGGCACATACTAATCGTATATTTCATGACAGAATGTGCAAGTTTGAGGCTCTTTCTAACTGCTGGATTGAGATTAGGAACTGTCGTCAAGCCAGCCATTAGTGAGTGTTGGAGCATCCGTCCTCAATACACAGTAATCAGGCCCGATTTCGGGCTTCTCCTTGCCTCTTCGCTTCGCTGCGTCGCTCAGTGGACACCTTGCGTTACGACGCGTCTTCCCTATTATTTTATTATGAACTAGGAAGGCACACTCGGTAGCCCTTTCTTTTTGTGGGTCTAGGAAGGTGCGCTATATTGCTCTTTCTCTTCCTGGTTTGTTCTAGAATTCGGAAGGCACGCCGGGTCGTTCTTTCCCTTTTATATCTTAATGTTTTAGGAAGGCGCGCCCGGTCACTCTTTCCTTTCTTGTTCTGTTCTCGAGTTTGGAAGGTACGCCGGTCGCTCTTTCCTACTATGAATCAGGAAGGCACGCTGGGTCATTCCTTCCTAAAATGTTCTCTCCGTTCTAGGAAGGCGCGCCTGGTCGCTCTTTCCTTTCTTGTTCTGTTCTCGAGTTTGGAAAGCACGCCGGGTCGTTCTTTCCATTTTGGGGTCTAGGAAGACGCACTGGGTAGCTCTTTCCTTTTTGTTTTGTTCTCGTATTAGGAAGGCGCGCTGGGTAACTCTTTCCTATTGTGAACTAAGAAGGCACGCCGGGTCGCTCCTTCCTTTCATGCCCTGTTCTTCAACCAGGAAGGAGCACCGTGCCGTTCTTTCCTTTGTGGTATACACTGTATGTATGTACATACATATGTTCGGTTACCTTCCCAATTATATTTTCATCCACTAGGAAGGCTTGCTGCGTCGCTCTTTCCAGTTGAGGCTATATATAATGGAATTTCGGAAGGTAGGCTCAGTCGTTCCTTTCGTCCCTGTTCCTTTCCTGTGTCTAAGAAGGAACTTGGAGGTTTTCCCGTTTCGGGATAATTGCAGCTTCCCAAAATAGGAATCTTTTCTGCCCAACAGACTTCGTACTTTGGCGATGATATTCGTTTCATGGCAGAGTTTAGGGGCACTACGTGAATGGTTCTCTAGAAAATGCTAGGTTTCAATTTGAACATGCACTTGTTATATGAATGAAATTCAACTTCAAACACGCAACATGGCCTTGAACTTGAATACATCATAGCTGTCAAAAGGGGTAGATTCTGCACTGGCAACCAAGAAAAGGAGAAGCTCAGGCAAACAGAGAGAAAAAGATTAAGATTACATCCGATGCAGCCCTATGAAGAATCCTAATGGTCCATTTCAAGAGTCGAAAGCGCCAATGTCGACACGGCGCCGATATGAAAAGGACAGGTGATTCCCTCTCACAGGAGCCATACTCAAACAGTGGCAGAAAAAAAAATAAAAGCATGAGGGCAATGGACGCCGAGGCTATTTTTGATGATAAAGAAAACACAGTGCTAACGCCTGGCCTAGTCGAAAAGAACCTGTCCCACCGGTACAAAGACATCTCTGTCCCAGAACAAGGATCCCAGAGTGAAGTAATAAGGTCAAAGGAGGAGGCAGAGGAAGCGAGCGATTATTTACACTCCGCCGTTAGTTCGTTCCATGAGCGCATTCATCAGCTGTTGATAGCTTCCTGCGGCCGACGGGTTCTGCAATAATATCTCTGCTATGACATTGAATTGCGCCGCGTCTGCATTTGGAGCGTGTTTTAGGATCTCTTCGATGCTTGGTGATGAAGCAAGTTGCTCTCCTAGAACATGGATTGCGGCTGCTTTGCCGGTGAGTGTCAGTGGAGGAGATTGAGACTGCGAATACGCCTGTTGGGAAATGGGTGGACTATAATGGCCCTGGGGTTGCGCCTGTGACGCTGACGGTTGGGAATTGTCTGCTGGACCAGTAGATGGTAACTGGTTTGGTGGATGTGACACACTCGCGGTCAATGGGCTGGCCGTGCTCGCTGGATGATCCTGGGGAGTTGCAGTGTTGGAGTGGCTGCCGGCGGATTTGATGACAAAGACAACAAGCAATAGTCGTTCGGGAGTCGGATCTTCAATGGCGTTGTTCTCGAGGATTTCCATGAACTCTGGTTTCTTGCCTGATCCGGCCTCGACAGGGACAAAGTACGTGTCTTTGATAGCGGCAAGTGGATGTTTCCCAACCACGCCATATCGTTGTCGCTGGACGAAATAGTCGAACAGATTGTTAAAATTGACGACGTCGTCCGGAGCATCAGGTGGAGAAATTGCAATAACCGTGATGTCTGTGGTATTGCTGTATCGGAGGCCACATACATAGTTGGTCGCCAGCTCGATACCAATGCGGCCATCAATTGTCAACAAAGGAGGGACCAGCTGCGACCAGGGAATTCTCCCACTGAGGTCTGCGCCCCCGACAAATCGTGCTGCGGCGGAGAATTTGGCGACTCCGTCCATAAGGATTGTCCCACGCCAGACGATGTCAGGCCCAGGAAATTCCTTGGGCGAATATGGCGGAGATTCCGGCTCTTCATCTTTCAACAGGGCATCAATTTCGGCGTCAGCCTGCACTTTGTGCGAAGATGGAAAGGGATGTTCGTGCGCGAAGACAGGCGGTCCAAATTGGGGTGCATCGTGGTGAGGAGCGGCGCCTGGAGACTGGACGCTTGACCAGACATTCTGGATATTGAAATCAGTCGATCCAGAACGTCCAGGCCCTCCAATCGAAGGCGTGCGTGTGTCGATGGGCTGGGGCCTCGGGGTAACGTCCACGGATCCAGAGCGTCCTGTTGCTGGGCTTCCTCCGCGAGGACTCATGATATCCCCGAGGGTTTCTCGACGAGCTGGTGCGGTGGAAAAGACGGACTCGTTTCCGACAAACTGAGGATCGTCCTCCACGATTTCTTCTCCTTTGTGAGTACGTCTGATGCGCGGGCCCGTCTCTTGGATAATGATGTGCTGTCGCTCGGCTTCGCGTTTGATTTCATCGTCCCTCTGTCGTAACTCCTCACTGGCCATGTCTTGGGTGCTCATTTTGGAAAAGGTATCAGGAGATATACGACCTACGAGCAGACTATCACGTAACGAAGGGTTCTTCCTTACATTGAACAATATGGTCCGCATCTGCTGTCTATAGGCTTCATTAGGCTCTCCTGACCCTCCACAGAGGTTGTGATACATTGCTTGCTCCACCGCAACCCCCAGGGAGTGTCCTACGTTTTCTTTCGTTTTCCCTTCTGGAATCGAAAACTTTCCTTGCTCTTGTGCTACTCGGGCTTGCTCGACGAAGAGCTTGACTAAGGCGTTCGCCACATTTTTCCTGGCCTGAGACAAGTGATCTAGGCCAGGTGCAGCTGCCTCAGTTGGTGATTTGCTGGGCTTGAAGCCTGGGGTGATAGGGCTTCCAGCCATGCTCGCTTTTCGGCTTGTTGCTGGGGAATTCTTGATTTCTTGGGGCATCGCTGCCTGGCCACTTATGGACAATCTCTGGAGCTTCACCTTAGGGCCCTGAAAAACATAGTCAACAACAGTTTGAATCATGATGATGGATTGACTTACAGGTTCATGCTGCCCAAGGTCCCTCAGCTCTGAGAATTTTCTCTTCTGGGCACTGGGCGGCTCCGGCTTCTCGACAGGGGCTGGGGGACCGTTCTGAATTTCATTGATTGGTTGCGTGGCTTCCCGCATGGGAGTCACCGCGGCACTTGGAGTAACATCACCAATTTCGGACTTCACGTCATTGCCTTTGCTCTTTCGTCCTCGCTTCCCGCCCTTTCTGCGTTTTCCTTTTTTTTCTTCGGCGGCCAACGCTCTTCTCTTAGCGGCTTCCTCCCAAGGTTTCTCGCCCTTGGCTATTCTCTCAAGCAGCTCTTTATGATTTTCCGGCCTGCATTGCTCACAGAAGTATTCGGCCGGCTCGTTTCCTTTCGCAAAAGTAAGACACATGCAATCGTTGTGTTGCCACGCGGAGCACTTGTCGCAGCAGATCATATCGCGCTCAACATCCTCCTCTTCTTCGTATTCGCCACAGATACAACGAATTATTTCCTCCTCTTCGTCAGCCGGGGGGGTGGGCTCGCTGGAGGTTTGTTTCGAGGACTTTGCTTGGGCTTTACCCCTGCGTTTTGGAGGAGGAGGTTCGGGCATTTCAAGGTTCTTGTGTTGGCCTTTGGTCGCTCGACCAGAGCGTCGTGGTTCTTCTATAACATCATGTTAGTGAGTGTAATCGATAACGACGGTGGACCTGCACACGATGCGCCAAAGCCCCTCGCGAAGCATTGAGGACGTCGGCACACGGGATACTAATGCTTACCAGCCATGAGGAACGTGAAACAGAATTATCAATAGGCTACATGTGCTGAGAGATCGAATTGCTGAATTTGTTTATTCTGGCATCCAACGAACTCTCCTGTCTACAGGCATCGAAGGCTGCTAAAGGTAATACACAGAAGAGATCTGAAAAGGCTGTAGTCGCGTCTCGACCAGACCAATTGGTTACGCCCTTTGTGACCCAGCAATGTTGATTGTCCCTGGAGAGTTGTTTTGGTCTCCTTTTTTTTCGCGTATAAATGTTGGTGTTCTCCGCAGATTGTAGCTCAATTAGCGTGACCGCGGCAAAACTGTGCCCCTTTCCAACGATCAACCCAGACAAAGTCAGCAATCGTGTCGCGGTGGAGGATGTGGCGGCAAAACCCGACAGCGTCAAAGAAGTGACAGAGAGATGGAGGTGGGAGAGAGATGGCGATGGGTGATGGATGCGTGTTTATATAATTGAAAGACGATGTCCATCGACCCAAGACGGCTAGACCCTCACGTGAAATACACATTTCTTGGCAAATTGTCATCAAATTCACAATTATGTAATCAGCACAGACCGATTAGTCATTGCGCGCCAAGAGCACGATCACTTGTATGCTTAGAGCCGCATGTGGAAGCTGGCATCAAGCTACTGATGGAAGACCGAGCCATTCGCAGATTACAAAATACATTGAGTCTGCCTTTGACTACAATCTGCTACTTATACTCTCCATCATGGTTGATGTCCGCTCGCTCCTACGAAACGAGCTCGCATCTCGCACACCAAGTGCCGGCCGACCTGGGAAGAAGAGGAAGCTAGAAGCTGCCCCAACAGAGATACGCAAGAAGCCAAAACCCACCGAAGATTCAGAAGAATTAGCAGAGCAAGAGGATCCGATAGAAGAACCTGCTTTGTCCGAAGAGTCTCTCCCATTGCCACAGACAACACCTCCAGCTGTACCTGATGAAGCTGAAACCGTTCGTCCCCCAACGGCAGACGCTGGTTTACCAGAGTCCCAGCCAGCTTCTAAGGCCATTGACGAGGACGAATGGGCAGCGTTCGAACGTGAGGTTGTTGCACCTACAAAAATACAGCTTCCTCCGGCAGCTGCTGTCATAAACTCTGGCGCTACGATATCCGCCGCGCCGGTATCTGCAGCTGAGCTGGCCACGCGTGAAGAGGAGGAGCGCGAATCCCGAACCAAAGACCGAGAGGCCCGATTACAAGGCGAACAGGAGGAGGCAACGCGGTCACTTGAAGAGGAATTTGATGAAATGGAACAGTTGGACGAGCGTGTTAAGCGGCTAAAACAGAAGAGGGAAGAGTTATTGAAACGCAGACAGGAGGTCCTGGTCAAGGACAGTACGGTGATTGTGGAGGAGATAATGGAAGGCGAAGCTGATGGATCTGGAAGTCAAAATGGATCCGATCATGAAGATGAGGAAGAATTGGATGACGACGACGACGAATGGGACAACTGGCGCTTCAGATAGTGACCTACAGTGATGCAGTCTCTTTCGTCAAGCATCATGGCGAACTTGCGATTGTAGCCCAATCCCTTCACTCTGATTTATGATACCCTCACCCGGATAGTCAGCGAAAACAACAAACGACCTGTTCCAAATCTACACTCAAGGCGTGCATGGATCTCGTGCCGTTTCATATCAACATAATATGGAGTTAGATTTCACCATGTTCTTTATTCAACTCTCTTTATCGCCCTTTGCAACTGTGTCTCCTTGCTCACTTTCCTCCAGATGACTCCTTAGCCCCTCTTTGCCCACCCGCATTGCTCTCCGAATCTCCTCATCGCCAAGTCGAAGCATATCCTTGCCATGGAGAAGAGCTCGCTGATGCTTGCGTTTTTCTTCCTGCACCCTTGCCTCACGGTCTGCAAGTGCCTTTTCCCGTCTTCGGCGGTCCTGGTCCTTCCTCAATTTCTCATCTTTCTCCTCTGCTGAAAGATCAGCCTTCTCTGGAGCGTCTGGAAGGGTCGAAATGTAAGCCTCGATAAGGGACTCTCGAACTTTTCGTGGCACAGAGATGTAGCGAAGATCTGTTAGAATAGCAGACGGAAGCGTATCAATCGACGACGAACGGTTGAGCTGGGATAGTGGGATCGACTTCAAGAGAGTTGAAAGATCTGATTTTCGGGTCGTTTCTGGCAATTTCAATCGCGCAATGTGGTCTCGATAAAGCTTCTCACGATCCTTATCCGTTATTCGACTTTCTTTCATCACCGCTTCCTTTCTGTATTTGCGCTTAAATTCGGGCCAATACAGTTTCGGAGTCGCGTGGGCTTCCAGAAGCGCAAGGTAGGGTACTCGAGGGTCTTTCTTTTCTTCCTTTTCTTTGCGCTCCTTGTGTTCCTGGATGCGATCGCGGGTCCAGTTCGACCATGCCTCGCGCCTTGACTTCATATTGGGGAGTATAGTGTATCGATTATCATCAATGATCTTGCCTTCTTCAATGATATTCTCCCATGGTGTGTACGGGTTTATTCGATAATCATCCAGTAGATCCCGGAATAGAGCAGTCGCATCCTCATCAGTGAGCGCCAATCCCTCAGCACCCTCCTCCCAGCCTTCATCGCCAGGCTCGCCATACTCCCCCGGATCTAGCCCATACTCTTCACCCATTGCCGCAAGTTGATAAGCAATGTCATCCTCATTGAATTCAAGGTGCTGATCCGCGCCTTCCTCTGTTCGTGCTCTCTTTGATCGTAGATCGTCTCCGTCCATGTCTTCATCGTCCGTAACCTCAACCTCTTCATAATCGTCGCTGTATCCTTCTGGTGGTTCGTCAACTGTACTCTCTTTCGCACGCGGTTGTTCCTTTTCCATTGGCACCTCTTCTCTGTTGCCAATATCCTTTTCTTCTTCGTCTTCGCTTACCTCCCCACGTTCCCTTCTTTCTCGTTTCTCCCTTTCTGCCCGATCATATTCCACAACTCCTTTCAGGATATGCTCTGGAAATTTCCAAAAACTTTCCTTTGTCTCAGGATTATGTACGAATCTGCGACCTAGCTTCGTTTTCACGAGTACCCATGGTTCGCACCCAGGGATAGCATGCTTTGATTTTGGGCGGTCCTGTGGATGGCGTCTGTCATAGCGCCGGCCGCTGCCATGCGCATCTCTGCGGTTTGCTTCGAATCCAAAAGCGGCGCTGAACGGAGCGCCAGAATAGGGAGGGCCAGAAAAACCAAGTGGGTAGGTAAATGGAGGCTGGACCGGAGGAATAACGGCAGGTTGGGGCTCTGGGGCTGCGGTAGTAGGCCTTGTATATGTCGATTGCTTCGTTTGAGAGTTATAGTAATATAGATGGCCTGGTTCTCGTGAGCAATCTTGTATTGTCGGGAAGTATGAGAGGCGCAGAGATAACTTACCTGATGGAGCTCTGTGCTCGGCCCATCCTGGAGGAAGAGGAGGCAAAGGTGTATGGGTAGATTTCAGCATCTTTTATTCAATTCCAAATTTCAATATCAAGCACTTTCCGTATGAGACTCAGCGCTTGAGTGTTCGCAATCACAGCAGTTGAGTCGAGCAATTGATGTTGGCCGCAAAGCGGTGGTGATTGGTCCGAGCTCTGGATGGACCGAACGCGTTAGGTTGGTTTGCCTGGAGCTTGGGTGTGAGAGCTGCAACATCAAAGCATCCAACGTAGCTATTGCACGATCTGTTTCCTCCATCTCCAGCTGTTGACCGACTCTTTTACTTGTGCAATTCGTCTTGTCTAGAAATCTAATAAATCGGCGACTCACCGCGAAATAGAAAGCTCATAGAAAATGGCCAGAAGATACGATTCGCGGGTGCGATCCCCAACCTCACTCCGTCATCTACACTGCTAACGAGAGGGTCTTTCTCACTCATAGACGACCATTTTCTCTCCGGAAGGCCGTCTCTATCAAGTTGAATATGCATTGGAAGCCATTTCCCATGCCGGCACAGCTCTTGGGATTCTAGCCAAAGATGGAATAGTCCTTGCTGCGGAGCGAAAGGTGACCAGCAAGCTGTTGGAACAAGATACGTCAGCGGAGAAGCTCTACATTTTGAACGAGTAGGGACACCCAGGGTAACTTCTAGCTCGTCGTCCGTGCTAAAACCTCATGCAGCAATATGATATGTGCCGTTGCCGGAATGACAGCAGACGCGAACATTCTTATTAACTACGCCCGCCAAGCAGCCCAGAGATACCTTCTTACATATAACGAAGAGATTCCCTGCGAACAACTGGTACGCAAGCTATGCGACCTCAAGCAAGGCTACACGCAACACGGTGGATTGCGTCCATTTGGCGTTTCTTTCATCTATGCTGGCTATGATTCGTCAGGTCAATTCCAGCTTTATCAAAGCAACCCCAGTGGTAACTATGGAGGATGGAAAGCCACGAGTGTTGGTGCAAACAACGCCAGTGCACAGAGTCTACTGAAGCAAGATTACAAGGATGATTGCGATTTGAAGGAAGCGTGTGGGATGGCTGTCAAGGTGCTGAGTAAGACCATGGATTCGACGAAACTCAGCAGCGAGAAAAGTAAGTGTATATCAGTAGACCATGCATGGGATGATCAAGTATGCTAATTTTGTGGCACTTGCAGTTGAGGTTGCGACCGTTGGTAGGACGAAAGATGGCAAGATCTACCACCACCTCTGGGGTGGTGATGAGATTGATGCCTTACTAAAGGAGCACGGCCTAGCCAAAACCGAGGAACAATCAACTGGATAGTTGCTGGAACGTAATAGCCATATTATCCTATAGGCCGCTGCAATAACATGGATTCTTTGACGAGGGTGTTTTTGATGCTGCTGCAAATTTTACCTCACCTGTATCTTCAACCAGCGCTTGTTTGGTTATGTTATTGCCTGATTGGATGCACATACCAGTTCGTAGAACTGATTTCTATCTTATTTGAAGGGTTCATGTCCGCCAGACCCATCGCTCCCGTAACTTTAGAGGTTTGACAGGAAGCGCCGGTGACGTGGCACAATCTGGTGGAACTCTTTCTATGAACTTTCTGGTCATCCTTGGACTTCTTGAAATGAACTGCAACGACGCAACCAGTAATGTGTGCATTCGATCGATGGCCTACCGCTGAAGGATAAGTTGTGGATGGCGAGTCCGAATCCCATTAGGGATATTTAATGTCCATGTCACCCTCGGATCCGCCGCCATGGCGACGCTCACTGAGTACCATGGACACGAAGACCTCGCATTTCGCTGGTGATATTGTTAACATAACAGGTAATACTACTGTTTTTGCCTGGTATGATGGTGTACCAAATCGTTCTATCTTGCCCCAGCCGCAAGTCCTACCGAATAATGAGTGCCGAAAAGAGGCAGGTCGTCCAGGCAGACCGTCTCGTCAACCCATACAGTGCAGAATACTGAAGCAGTAAGTGATAGCAATCTTGATATCGCATTCTTTCCTCCTTCAACTCCAAATCTTCTCTGATGTTCTGTCGATTGTTCAGAGAACCGCGCTTGGGCCAACATGGCTTTTGGCGCTTATGAACAAACGCCAAGCGCGTGGTAGTTCTTCATGCCCTTTTGTTCGCAGGCCCCGCGTACCCCAAGGCACTTCAGCCCTTCGTCACGCCAACGTCAACGACACACGATCAAACCACAACGACGTCCATCCACTGAGCGTCAAGTCGACTGGAGATACATTCGCTACATACCCCCAATATTCTGCGGGACATAGCCCAGCTTCGCTGAAGCCATTGATATCCAGGTACCATTGCGATATGGACAAATCGGAACTGCCAAATCGACCGACATCAACGGACACTTGAAACATAAGCCAGCGGCACGGTTCCTTGTCGCTTGATCTCTAGGCGGGCGTATAAACGTATGCTCACTATGAAACCAACACTTAAGGAACTGTTTTCAAAAAGTGGAAAAACCATTGGTAGAGAATGTCTCGCGACTTCAATTCACAAAAGCACTATAAATCTCAGTTCTCCCTTCTACCTTTTCCAGCCCAATTATCTCCCTGCACCCGCCAGCCAAATTGAAAATCGCAAGGGAGGCTCCGTCAAAAATGCAAAAGACAATCAACATGGTTATCCCGAAAATCCAGACGCAAGTAACAGAAAAGAAATACCAATCAAAAACTCATGCAATGGGTACTAAGAAGGAAAACTCGTCATCGCTCTTCGGCTCCCCCTCCCCAGGACATATCCCTTTCCATTCACTTTCCCTATCCGTTGCCCAAAGATCTCTGTTTCATCTGGCGGTCGGATTCGAGTGATTTGATTTCTTGCTCCAGCTCCTTGACGGCGGCTTGTGACTTTTCAATGGAGGCTTTCATGACCCCCCCATCCTCACGCCACCGGCGGATCCGTGCGAGTTCGGCTTCTCGTCTGCGGTACTTGGTCGCGATCTTCTCGCAGAGCTTGCACTGGGTCTGGGCAAACTCTGTTTGATAGACGAGTTTCATGCCGCATGTTTCGCCCATCCGATATTCGTGGTTGCATTGCGCAGCAAAAAGGCCCCAGGACCAGTCGCCGCAAGCAAACTTTTTCTGGTGGAAGAAGCACATGTTGCCTGGTTTCAGTCAGCTCAGATACCCTATACTAACGGGTCTACTCCGATGCTTACCGTGTTTGTCTTGATGACCTTATCAAGTTTCGAATATCCAATGTTCTTATTGGTGAAGGTACTGGAGCCTCTAACCGATAGGCTGCGCTTTCACAAGAGCAAAGAACTGGAATAAAGGATGCTGTGAAGGTGATTGATATTGCAGAAGCAGACTTATTGATTCGCAATTGATGCTCGAGGACTGATGGCCGGCGTTGATGTTTTGATACTCCCTTCCTCCATGGGATCCGGTTCGATATTTATGTTCGAACCGGTGGGCTCACAGGTCTGCGATACTTGGCCTGGCTCTTCCTGCTCCGCATTGATGCCATATTGGAATCCTGGATTGGGCTCACTTTCGGCTGCGACGGATGATATGTTGCCTTGCTTTCCGTTTCATCTTCCGGTCTACGATAGTTCGTGCATCATCAAGTGGGGTTTGTTTGCCATCAGGCTGTTGAGGTGTACGGGCATGCGAATCCTTGATGCAGCTGGAATCGGATTGATATCGATACAGCATGGCTGTTCGCTGTCGTGGCTCCATGATTTGCCACCATCTACCCATCCCTTCCTGTTAGCAAGTCTCTCAATTAACTTTTCTTCTACCCCGAACTGTTCATGCCGGGTTCAGGGGGCTTCTTTTTGGGCCATTGCACTGGCATTCCTTGCTTGCCCCCTACGGACGACACTTCCCGACGCTTGCTGGGAAGAAGATCAACGAAACGGCATTGTCGGCCATCTAGTTCATTCGTGCCAGCTGGCTCCAATCCCTGATCTTACCCTTGCAAATGGACGATGTCGTTGATATCTCATCCGGGCCTGGCCACATCCGTTTTTGTTCACGAGATTTGCTACAGTGTTTTCTCTATTTCCCCGAGAATATCAACCATGTCCACCCGTGTTTTGGGCGTCCATTCAAGGAGCTCTGTTGGGCAAAAGTGGCCAATTGCTAACATCTTCCCGCACGACGACTGGTCTTTGCTCGGCTTGAAAACCGGCCTTCTGCTTCACATCCATGTGTGATGACTATGTCTGATGATGCTCGTTCGCCCAGGTTTAGGGCGTTCCACTTCTCCAAGCTCGATCTACTTTGACCTCCCATGCATGATGCCTGCGCCATTCTGTGTGATATCTGATGCTCCTGCATATCTCACTATCTACTTTCGCGAGTCGCGGACTTGGAATGGCCTGCCTCACTATGCTACATAGGGAGAAGCAAGTTCAGACGTGGCGGATGTGACGTTGCCGTTCTCTTGTCAGTTACCCCTGACTTGTCGATTTGGCTCTACGCCACTCCAGATCGCGTAATGGTGTTTCACGGTATGGCGACACATATTTCTCAGCTGATCATTCATTGATCAAGCTTCGAGCATTGTCTTCCGTTACAACCCGTTGACGCATCCATCGAGTCCTTGCTCTGGTACTCATGCCATCCTAACACCATGGCTGTTGTCAAGTACGGCTCGGATGGAGCTTACTCCTTAACGCTGACATGGGTTTGCTATCTCGGTTTTGCTGCGAATGTTGCGCTAGAGTTCCCCGACTTTATGACGTGGCAGAGCCTGTCTGGTTATGTCCATCGAAGTTCGCCATCTCGGTCAAGGGTCACAATTGCTCTTACTCACTTCTATCAATTTACCAGAGGCTTTTGACCAGGACCTTTGTTTCAGTTGATGGCCACAGGGCCTTGTCCCAAAACATCGTATTTGTCCTTGTTAACCGTTGCACTCTACTCATTGAGGGTTCCGGGCTGGAACTGGCTCTTTCTTTTTCTCGCATGAAATTGCGGCCCTATCCTGACTGACTATCATGCTAGTCGCAGCTGAGAATTTTCCCTATACGATTGACTAAGAGAAGGCAACCCAGACACAAGCGGCTCTAGAACCAAGCTACTGCAAGAAATGAACAACTCAATTTGGCGAAGATCCCCGATTATTTGCACGCCCAATTCACTAAGTGCCTCAGAAACCTACACTAGACTTGCCATCTCAAATGGCTCCTTTCAAATTTCTTTTTGTGACATTGCCCGAGAGTGGTAGTCAAAAATTGCTAGGGCTAAATGGTTCCGGCGTTTACTCGAGGCTCGTCAACCCGGGAAAAACGGATACTTTGGCCGGGCCAATTCTAGAATACAATTCATGAAACTTTTCTCGAACGTTAAGATTAAAATATTTCACCTTATACTAGGCTTGTACCCAGACAGTTGGGTCCAGGCTACTCAGGTGATCCAGGTGGAAGGGTTGAAACCCACTGTCGAACGAGCTATTATAACAAATCACAGTTGCAGGAAACTCATTTGAAGCAACCATGTGGGAGATCCATGACGTTCTTCAAGCTCCCTAGATTTGAATCTGACATGCGTTTTACAGCATCATATCACCTTAGGCCGCATTAAGCATTCAGGCTGATTTCTTATGCAGCTGGGGTGTATCCCTGGGACCCTGCTGCTCAATTAACTTTCCCAATTGCTCCCAATAATCTGTGGGCTACAATTTGGCTATGCAACATTCCTACCTGCCCTGGCCGCCCTTGAAGACTTGATGCGCGACGCTTGTTTTCTGATATCATTTTGTCACCGTTCGACACTAGCTCAGCCTCGTTTTATGATAGGGTCCTATTGCATACGGTCTTTCACTTTTTTTTAATACATTATGCACCTGTGAGGATATACGGCCGGGCTGCAGAGGCTAAGCCTTATTGGTGCCACATTGTCTTTCTCCTTTTCGATACCTATTAATACCCCGCCTGTTTGCCAGGTGGCATGGGTAACGTCGGAGTCGATTCCTTGCTTTTTCTCAACGGCTGCGATAATGGCCTTCTCCTGTGCTTTATCTGCAGGTCTAGCTGTAGGCGTCCCGTTTTTGGTAGCCAACAACCTGATTTCCTCGAGTGGATCTATCCCTTGATGAAGAGAGCTTTTCATTCGCCCGATTTAGGATAGCCACTATGTCGAGATGCGAATACCTTGACTGTCGCCCTTAACTGCTACGATCTGACTATGATTGCTGTGCCGCAAAAATACCTTTTGTCTGAAGGGCCTGAGCGGTCAACGGGTTCCGGGGGACTGCGCTTGGCTTGAACATTTTCAAAGTTGTTGTCGTCTCTGACTCAACCGATGGTTGACGTGTCGAGGGTACTTCACACCCGAATCCTGAGCATTATCCCCGAATGCGGCTGAAAATGGCAGACTCCCTGTTTGTTGCACATTCCACACTTTGTTTTCTGCCCAATCTAGTACTGAGATCGGGATTCTTGTACCTCCGGAAACATATCCGTTGGCCCCCTGGCTCTGTATCCTGTTCAGATGGGAATCATAAGTTACTTGGGGATGGCGCTATTTGTCGCATTGATCTGTCATTGCCTCAGAATATCATCTTTCTACCGATTTCCATCAACAACCCTGTTCCTGCTTGCAACAGGCGCTGTCGCCTGTGAGCACCAACTGCTTAGGTGAACCAAATGTTATGTCCATTTTGCGAAATACCCTTGCACTGTCAAGGGGTTGACTGTAACTGACCATCCGACTAGGTTGACCCTGGATGAAAGAAAGTCTACGCCGCTATTTCTCTCTCTTTACACATATCAGGTCATTTTCTGCTGCCATACAGCATCGTGTCTGCCTCACTTTTTACTTGGGTCGAACTCAATGATTTTGGTTCTTTCTTACAAGCGGAATTGATAACCAGCACCATGCTGCAGGGTGCTGTATCTGGGGAATCCAATGTCTCAGATATCTTTGACAATTCTGTTTCTTAGTGTCATCGCACTCCCCAATACATTGCCACCCTTCTATTGAGCGGATCGCAACCTATGAACTCTGCAGACTTTGCATACTTCGCCATTCCGGGATCATATCAACCCTCCATTCGACAGATGGCGAAATGGCTGATATATTGCGAAAGCAACTGTCTACTCGGTTCCTCATGGCGGAGCGAACTCCCCGACTCAAGGGTTGACATTTGATCAAAGTTCTTCTTTCGACGAGGCTTTTGCCAATTCCTAAAATGAAGCTCTGTCTTTCCGCTGTCTTTAGCTGAGCGCGCCAAACACATTGCAAGACATCTTCAATGATCGAGTAGCTGTGATTTTTGCTCGACTGGATTTCGCAGTCGCAACATCACGAAATCCTATTCCGCCACAAATCCTCTGCGCTACTCCTTTCTCAAAAAAGGGGTGACGGAACCTGCAAAAGGCAGTTAGGGCTTAGGGCTAGTATTTCTGAATAGGTAATATTAGCCCGATCTGTCCTCAGGCCACTGAATGACGTCACTGGGAATCCAGGGAACTTTCCGCGTCGTCATCGCCGGCTGCCCACAAGGAACAAGTAGAAGAAGCAAGTTGCTTGATCTTCTTAAGCCAGTCAGTCTTTGCAGAACCGTTGTTCATAGAAAAGCAACTGTTTCTACTGGATTACCTCTTTCAACACTATTGGTGCAGTTTCAGGCTATTTACTCTACACAGAGAGGTATGGTTGTCCACCATCTTTTCGCTCAGCATCGCTAACGGTATGGTGTATCAGTTCTAGTCCTATCTTTGAGTATTCACGAACAAACAAATAACAGCCATCAATCGAGTCGTTCTTCTGGGAATTGGACCGGTTGTACCAAGTCAATTCAAACCATAGTTTACCATTCCAGCCATGTCCCTCCTCGCCCCCATTAAACGTGTAGGTGCTCGGGCACTGAATGTTGCACAACATGCTCGGGTTAGCCCTCCGACATTTACCTCATCTGTAACGACTCTGCCGTCGACAGGCGCAGGGGCTAAGCTCTCCACCGCCCCGCTCCTCTGTCGCAGCCTCTCCAACAGTTCCCAGCGAAAGACTTACGTTGACGAGCACGAGCCGGATAGCCGCTACGCAATAAACACAGAACGACGCGAATACTCGCAATCCGGCACTGATAATGATGTCGCCGCACAGAACTCGGCTTGGGATACGAAAAATCGGACTCCGGAACAAGCGCTGGAGGAGTCGGAGCGGGAATGTGCAATGAATGGGAAGGGCAAGACGAGCCCGTTGGAAGTTAGCCCGGCAAATCAAGAGGTGTCCAGGTCGACGGACGAGTCTGGGAGAGGCCCATCGGTTGTGCATGGGCCGAGTAAGAGGGTGTCGCCGAAGAAAGGGAAGAAGGTCGATTATGGGGGAGGAGCACCAGCAGAACTGGGGAGTGGCTATGAAACTACGAAAATGTAGAGCACGGCGACTTTGTGAAGAATGGTTAACAGAAGCTACAACCCGTAGATTTGCTTCGACTTTGTATCTAGTTCGTCTGGCAAGTCGAGCGAAGCTTGGCGTTTTGAGCACAGGGTTCTTAGTCTGTATCTGAGCCTCAAATGCAGTACTATTTTACATTGGTAGTCCGTATAGATAATAAATGTTTTCAAAAAAAAAAAAAAAAACCTAGACTTTCTCGAACCAAAGGAAAATAGGACATTGGATATAGCTTAAGAACCCTCCTTCCACTCAGTCCTCCCCAACCGAATGATTTCCTTGCCCGTCAAAAATCTTACCTTTTCCTGACCGTCCGGCTCTGTACCCTTCAGCGCTGTCACACCTGCGCTTACAGCCGCCCGAGCAATTTCCAATGCATCCTGGGACCACCAGTCCTTCAGCCACGGCTTACTCACCCAGCCCGCAAGGTTCCCGACCACACCTACCATCGATTCGACAGTCCTATGCTCCTCTCTTTTCCCAGAGAGAAACCCTGGTCTGATGATGATAGTCTTGTCAAAGTTGAGATCCAAGATACTCTTTTCGATATCACCCTTGAGTTTCATATAAGGGAACTTGGACGCCGGATCCGCGCCTGTGGAAGAAATCAGCACGTAGACTTTGGTGCCGGCATCCTTGGCGGCGCGAGCCAGGTCGACGTTGGCATCGTGCTCTAGGGCTCGTTGGGCGGCAAGGGAACCGGCTGTTGCACGTGTTGTGGCGAGGGAGGAGAAGAAGATTTCTGGGGCTGGGGTAGCGGAGCGGATGTGTGATGCCCAGGAAGAAGGTGGGTCGGAGGAGATGTATGTGGAGAGCTTCTTTGGGTAGGATTCGATGAGCTCTTGGGTCGTTTTGTTGTTGGGAGCACGGCGGGCGAGGAAGTCGATGTGAGATATGGCGGAGGAAGAGAGAAGGGTGTTGACAATGTTGGAGCCCTAAAGTAGAGTTACGCGGTGTTTGAGAGACAGACAGACAATTAGATACGTACGACAAGGCCAGTGCCCCCGAGAATTGCTGTTGTTGCCATTGTGCTGATTGTCGTGTTGTTGCAGCGGTTGTGATGCTGCGGTGTTGAAGGTCAACTCCATGGGGCTCTGACGGTGCGTAGTTGCCTCAGTTCCTCATGGTCAGGCGCGCTAGGCCCGAAGGGGCTAGCAACTTCCACACTTTTGCTGCTTTTGTAACGGCGAGTCGGGCCGATCACGTATTAGGGACCAACCTGCTACAATACGAGCTGCGGTGGATCCGCCAGATCCTAGCTAATACCATGCTTCCTACTTATACTTTCAAAATTGATCGAATTCCCTCTGTTTTACCCCCTTCGGATTCCCCTACTAAAGGTCCCGAAAATGCCTCCAACCACCTTATTCAGCGATAATCAGGGTGCAATTCACTCCGCCAACGCTACGATAGACGCGGCTTCATCCACCCGATCAAAACATATCGACATTCGCTTTCATATTATAAGGGAAGCGGTTACGGACGAACAGGTTCGATTGGAAATTTGGAATATGTCCAAACTCGCGAAATGACCGCGGATATTCTTACAAAGCCTTTGCCTAAGGATACGCATTGGAAGCACGTTAGAGGTTTTGGATTAAAGTACGCGCGCGAATTGGAAATTCGCAAGGAATAAGAACTCGGCGTTTATCTTGTTTTGTCACTCAGGCACGGTTTCCTCATGCTACTTTTGTCCCAAATGGGTTTTTTTAATGAGATTTTCACCCAGCCTGCATGTAATTAGGAGTTTTCGCGCCCAAAAAGGGTCGTTTTGGTTGTTGATTTAAGCTGGCGGGAGTGTTGGGGTGCTTAGGTCAGCACCTTAGTCATCCCCGGACTCGGGTCCGGTAGAACGTTGTTCCTTAGCTAGCTCGTCCGATCCTACTTATTAGGATCGTCTGACCTTTGTGTCGGCATAACAATCCACAAGCTTGTCATGCCTCAACAGAAAGTTGTGGCCTTTTGATTTGAAAATCATGGTGTCTGTGGTGCTGTCTTTTTGTGAACACGGTACTTAGGTTCTCCGGTTTACATTAGGTTTAGCGTCTCGCAGAGATTTCACCCTCTTGAGGTGTTCAACCTCTGCGCGTAGTTAGAGGTTACACGATTTACAATACACGCTCATTATATTAGGTCTTGCGAGATCATTGTACGTCCGCTTCACTGCGTACAACACAATCACGTCGAGACAAGGGAGTCCATCTGAATCTTCTTGTTTCTCGAATATGGCCACTGTCCCTATGCTGGGTCAAACCTTGAAAGGCATGCGGGGCCTCTACACTGTCAGCAAACAGCTGCATGAATGTGTTTGGCTCGCGGCGTACGTAATTTTACTTTCTGTCTCAACAAAGCTGAATTCATTCATTTTCACTCGCTAACAGTGTTCGTAGAAATCAGAATAAGGAGAGCGTCGTGATCAAAAGTGTCAACCACTTCCGGCTTCAGAATGAACGGGATATCTTGCGCCGATTCCAAAGCAGGACCAATGTTATACGCCCACTGCTTGATGAAATTCAAGATCCATCTACGCCTCCTACCATTGTACTAAGGCATCTGGACGACGACATTCTCCATGCCTCCGACGTGAAACGCCTCACACGCCAAGAAGTGAAATACGTTGCTAGAAAGGTCCTGGAAGCGCTCTCGGTTTTACATGAAGAGGGCTTCGTCCACACCGGTACGGGAGTCCTTTTACCTGCCATGTATCTCCAACTGATTGCTGATTAAGGTTCATGGCAGATATCAAACCCAGCAATGTGTTGGTAAACTATGGTGAAAACGATGCCAACCGCTTCGCAGAAGTCCAACTGGCCGACTTTGGGAGCACTGTTCATAAGGATTCCGGCCATGCGCGAGATGGCGACCCTATTGGAACACCCATTTTCAGAAGTCCAGAAGCACATCTGTCCATAAGTTGGGACACCGCAACTGATATCTGGTCATTGGGGGCAATGGTAAGCTTGCCACACGTTCTCCTTGCATTGACATGATTGTTACTAATTAATTGCTATACAGGTGATCAGTTTACTGTACGGGGGAGGATTTCACATCTTCAAACCCAATGTCCCAATTGACCATGAGGACTATGAGATCAAAATCCTTATGAAGCATTATCAGTGTTTTGGCCCGTTTCCAAAATCCTATGTGGAGATTGCAGATGATCCAAGGCTTCAAGCAATAATATGGGTGATGGACAATTGCCCTCCTGATACATTGAAACCTTTCCACCTCACTACTGCCCGAGAGATTTGTCAGGAGGACAAGGAGTTTGTTTTGAAAATGATGAAGCTCGATCCACGAGATAGGCCAACTGCCCAGGAGCTTTTGGCAGATCAATGGTTTCATCAAACATAGTCCAGTTGAGTTGTCCTGATGGTGCTGTAGACTTGGGAAACCTGTCTTCAGCATGGGATGTTTCATGTTACCAAAGTGTTCCTCTCAATTTCTGCTGTAAACTGTTTCAGTTTGAAATACCGAAGAGTGCCCTAATTCCCATTCCTACTCCACCTCCATTGTCTGCTTTGCTACCAACCCCGAACCATCCATCCCCGATAACTCTTCGCATTTCCGCCATCCATGGCACAACCGTTCAAAACTAGTGGCGGTACAATCACTACTTCTTAATTGGGAAATGCATGGTTGTTCCCTTCTGGCCGTCCCAACAGACACCAGTAAAATGGTCGCGCGGATCGCTGTCACTCGGATGCTCGGCCTCCCTAAATTGTGACTCAAGTCAGTATAAATCCTTGGGGAGCAAAAGCCTGGCTCTCTAGGGCATACCTCTGACAGACATCCTTTGTCCCTGCAGGCAAGGCCGCCTTCTTTCCCTCGACGGCGTCCAGGAACCGTGGGCCTTGCTGTTGCGCGACTGACACTGGCCTATCCCAACCTGAAGTCTTGGTAGCGACAGAGACTGTGATCTCCGTCCCGGCTTGAACAACTTTCCCCACGGAGACTTTTTGTATAATTTGATTGTATAAAACCATTGTGGCGGTCGAAAAAGGAAGTTTGGTTAAGGATAAATTGAATAGGGTGAATATGAGTGAATCTTCGACCCGGTATTGCTGAGTTGAGGGCGTCTGGTAATAGACGGAGGAGGCGGTGTATATAGTCTCTCAAAGCGCTCACTTCTTTCATGGTGTGCCTGTAATTGGAGACAACATAGTCCTGGTGTCACCGTGTGTATGTTGTTTGGTTCCTGGGGCTGCGAGGGTTTCTAAGCCATCACTTCTTAGCGCCAGAGGAATGTCTGGCTGGCTCATGCACGCTGCCTTTTTTTTTTGAGCGTTCAGAACTAATCGCATGCACCGAAACCATGCGCCCCCGTGAGCGATTCATCGTTGATGAAGTGCTGCATACCTGTAGAATAAGCGAAGATGCAGTTCGCCGAAACCACTGTCTTCTTCACCTCACATCAAACATTCTTCACCTCAAGATTGCTCTGCCCGGCCGGCTCGCACGACTTAGCGTAGGACAAGCATGCCACAGAGTTGCCTCACTCTGAGCTGCAACTGCCAGAGGCCAATGGAGGAAGCCGCTCGCTGATACGTCGCCGACGAGCGAACCGCTGCGGCGACCCTCGTGAACAGTTTTTGAACCTAGTAGGCCTCAATAGCTTGTGTTCAGGGTCTTGAAAGCTAGCCTGAGTTTCCGTTGTTTATACGAAATAGCTCCTTAGGGAAGACAGTAAAGGGTCGAGTAAATCCAGACATGACGAGGAAGTTTGGATATACAGGAGGGTTGGGTATTAGATATATATATAATCCTGCTTTAGTTGATGCGTATTGAGGCATCTCGCAAAGGATGGATCCTGATATTTATATTTCCATTTCTCAATTTAGGTGCATTATCCAACGTAATTGCCATCAAAATTTAATTGGCCGCCCCCTTCGGTTTCTGGATGCATTGGGCCGCATACATGGTCTCGACCCTCCAAAACCGATGTGGGCTAGAGCACATTCTCTGATATGAGGGAGAACCGGGGGTATCAAGGAAGGGCGAGGATGGGAAGGCTGCTGTTAAGGAATTGGATTGACGAGGTAGTTACCGAGTAAAGGTTTTCATTGGTTGGCTCTTGTTCTCGAACGAGGGGACGCAGCGGACGCTTGCGTTGAAAATTGATCAAATTGAGTAAAGTAGCTGTATTGTTGCTCGCTAGAAATAGAAAGTGATTGTATGTACTGTACAACCTGGAGCTGAGACTGCTGAAGACAACAAGGCCGCCCTGATCCCCCCTCCGGTTGCCCATCAAAGGTAATGGTGACATCGACGACATTGAAGACCCGGGAAGTGGATTTCAGTGGGCATTGAGTAGGCCTAAAACGAAATCTATATACTCTTGAAGGGATTAAAACGAAATACTAAACATGAGGGTAGGAAGGGGGGTCTGGGGGAGACCGACCAAAACAGTTGACGTCAAATGTAAATTAGCCGGTTGCGGTTAGAGGAAAGTAACGCGGAATAAGGATAATCCGAAGCACGCAATCCGGCTTATCGATAAGCAACTGATTGCGTGATTTCAGCGTCGATGCCGAAAGAGTCAATATCACTCTCTCAACAGCGCATCTTGCGCCATGTCCAGCCATCATGGGCCCTCGGGTGGGCTCAATGGCGCCGAGATGGGGGTTATGCTCTCATCTCCCTCGTCTGCTCTGGTTTTTTCTTTATATCCTTTCACTCTCGCTGTTGGTTGCTGTCCTCTGGCAACAACATCTTCTTTGCAGTGGAAGGTGGACAATTCCTCCTTAACCTTTTTTTCCCGCTGTTCTCTTTTCGCTCTGCCCTATTCTCCTACTAGAGGCAGTTCCGGACCTATCGCCGCGCGAATATGAGGTCTGTTGAACCATCCTCAGGGGGATCCCCTGAACACCTCGTCCGCGAGGTCGACCAGACGCAGCCTGTGTCACTGAGCTTGCCCTTTGGTCGCTCGATTGCCTTTTCTGCAATTGGTGGCCCAACCTATGTGACTGCACAGACTCTGATCCAGCACGCTGCGTATGCACTCTCCGACAAGCTCTTCGCCTATTCTCCAGAGACCTTCGACCTCGATGTGGCCGTCAGACAATGGTCGTCACAATCCGAAAACAACGCCAATGGCTATCCCACGACCATCCAGGCAATGGAGACACGGCGAGGTGCTGGTTCGATTGCTCTTGGCTACATCTTCTCCAAGGACTTTGACCTCAAGAAGCGGCATATTCCCCAGTCCATTCTCGCTTCGTCGGCGACCCTTCAGTATTTGCGCCCAGCATTGGAGCAGCTCTCCCTGCTCTATTCGGTAGCGAATCCTCTGGTGGCTCATATTGCTGCGGCTGATTACGTTGGTGGCCCTTCCGGTGGACTCGTTTCGGATTACTCCACCGCTCTCGGACTCGCGGAGGAATTGGGTATGGCCCTTGTTGCCAGTCAGTCGGTTCACGAATCTCAGCACATGGCACTCCTGTCAACTCTGCTTGCAACTCATCTCCCTACGATTCATATTTATGATGGAATTCGTGTTGGTAGGGAGACAACCAGGGTGATCGATGCTCTTGATCAGAAGAGACTGCACCATGCTTATCAGTCCGTTCTGGGAGCACTGTCTGAGCCCGATCAAAAGCACCTTGATGTTCAGGGGAAGTTGTTGAGGTCGATCAAGGCCCTCAACACCGAGCTCGGCACGACCTACGAGCCCTTCGAATATCACGGTCATCCGGAAGCGACATCCGTTCTTGTTACCTTTGGCACTGTTGAGTCCTCGCTGGCTAAGCAAGTTATCATTGCGCTTTCCAAACGGAACGTACATATCGGCGTGGTCAATGTTCGCGTCTACCGTCCATTCGTGGAAGAAGAATTTATTCGGGTTCTTCCAAAGTCGATCCGGACTCTGGGTGTTCTCGGCCAGGTTCAGACCGACTTGGCAGTCCAAGAGGATGGCGTGCATGCTGCGCTTTATGAAGATGTCCTCGCTTCCTTGACGTTCAGCAATGAAACCTCCATCCGTCCAGAATGCGTGGAAATCAAGTACTCCCCATCTCATGCCTGGGACGTCAATTCCATTCTCGCCGCTTTCCAGAAGATCGTGGAGCATCCTCTCATTAGAGCTGGGGAAGCAGAAAGTGGTAACTCCCTACGCTTGGATGACTCTTCCGTCCAACAATATACCTTCTGGGACCTAGACGAGTCCTTTTTGAGTAACGCCGCATTGCTCCTTGGTCGGACGCTCGCAAAGGATTCGGCGCTCAATGTTTCCACAAACGTTGTATACGACAACCTGGTCCAGGGTGGTGCTGTTCGCACAGATATTCGCAGAGGCCCCCAGGTCATCGACGCGCCCTACTCTGTAGAGTTGGCCGATGTATCCTACGTTGGAGATATCAAACTCCTCTCCGAGGTGCAGGTTTTGGCCAGCGTCAAAGTCGGCGGACGGGTCATTATCAATGCCCCTGGCGTCAAAGACGATGAGCTGGAAAAGAAGCTTCCTGCAGCGTTTAGAGTCGCTGTTATACAGCGGTCGACTGAATTATACATTTTGGACACGTCGGACTCGCAAGACCCTAGCCTTCTACCATTGATCTTGCAGACGGCGTTTTTGCGTGTTGCCATTCCTGACTTGGAGTTAGTTGGTGCGGCAAAGCTCGCTCGCCTCCTAGGAGACAAAACAAAGGCGGAACAGGTCGCTACCACTATTGAAAGTTTACTCCGAAAGGTCGAGACTCCGGAAACATGGAAGGCGGTCGAGGGTGTGGACACTGAAACTGCGCAGCTCCCGGCTGATATTCGCGCTTCGTGCTTCGCACCATTCAACAAGGCTGAGATTGAACCATCTTCCAAACTTGAGGACTGGCAAACGGTTGCTCGAGGCCTTGCTTTCAAGGAAGCCTACGGAACGACCAATGCACTGCGCCCGGATCTTCCAACGAAGACATTCACTATCACTGTTCAGGAAAACCGAAGACTTACGCCTATCACCTACAATCGCAATATCTTCCACATCGAGTTCGACCTCGGCGACTCTGGTTTGACATACGACATTGGTGAAGCTCTTGGAATCCATGCCGAAAACAACCCGAAACATGTGGACGAGTTCATCAAGTTCTACAATCTTGACCCTGAAGAAGTTGTCCAAGTCCCATCCCGCGAGGCCCCTGAAATATTGGAAAGCCGGACTGTTTTCCAGGCCCTCACGTACAACATCGATATCTTCGGAAAGCCTCCCAAACGCTTCTATGAATCCCTAGCCGCGTTTGCAACTGACGGCAAAGAGAAAGAACAGTTGGTCAGGCTCGGTGCCGCCGAGGGCGCTGCGGAATTCAAACAGAGGTCCGAAGTCGACACCGTCACATATGCCGACATCCTTCAAGAGTTCCCTTCTGCGCACCCGAACTTCCATAATCTCGTCAAGATCGTGAGCCCTATGAAACGGCGTGAATACTCCATCGCTTCCTGCCAAAAAGTCACGCCAAACTCTGTCGCTTTGATGATCGTCGTGGTTGATTGGGTTGACCCCAGAGGCAGAGACCGCTACGGACAAGCATCGTACTACCTAAGCAAGCTGAAGCCCGGAGCCACCATCACCGCCAGCGTCAAGGCCAGCGTGATGAAACTGCCTCCAAAATCCACACAGCCTATCATCATGGCTGGTCTCGGAACCGGCCTCGCACCGTTCCGTGCGTTTGTCCAACACCGTGCCCTCGAGAAGGCGCAGGGCAAAGAAATCGGCTCGGTGCTTCTCTACATGGGCTCTCGCCATCAACGCGAAGAATACTGCTACGGGGAGGAATGGGAAGCGTACCAAGCCGCCGGGGTGATCACTCTTCTCGGTAGAGCGTTTTCGCGCGATCAGCCAGAGAAGATTTACATCCAGGACCGCATGCGAGAAACTCTTCCTGAGATCACCAAAGCGTATCTTCAGGAAGACGGTTCCTTTTATCTGTGCGGCCCGACGTGGCCTGTGCCTGATGTGACGAGCGTGCTGGAGGAAGCCATTGCCATCGATGCAAAGGCGAATGGCAGGAAGGTTGATACGCGAAAGGAGATTGAAAAGTTCAAGGATGATTTTAGATATGTTTTGGAGGTTTACTAAGCTTGGTTGGATTTGGATATCCTCCTTATTTGATTTCCTGATAACCTACCCCTTTTGTTTAAGTTAGAAGTGATTATAGACTGTACAGGCTGAACGATTGATACAATAATACGCTTTCGTCTTGAGGCGCTACATCACAACGTGATTTATAGTAGTCTCTAATCGAGGAGGATAAGATCCGTGACTCGTTCATTCGGTGCCAAGTAGTTGTATCTATCAATTGATATGACAATAACATGCGATGTAAAAATGCAATGCCCTCTAAACCCAAACTCCTCGCAAAGGCCATCAATGTGCTTTTGTTTAAATATCATAGACAACCCCTTTCGTCTTCCCGTATGCACCCCCTTTAGCCTTTTTCAGTTCTAACGCCCTTTTATACGGAGGCGCCGTAGGCGGCTGCACAGGATCAAGACTGACATGGTCCGGCGGCAGTTCATACGACGCATCCGCATCCCACGCCGACAAATCACCGCACGCAATAAACGGTGCGATCCAGCGCATCTTCTCCGTCTCCACCGCCTCCAGTGGCGCCGCGACCCCTGATTTAGCCGCACCGCCAAAGATCGGATTGTCCATACTCGCTGCTGCTGCTGCTGCTCCTGACGCGCCGTCGCCGTTACTGTCGTCCTTGGGCGGCATAAACCCTTCGCACACGACAAAGGCCTCGAGACTACTGGCTCGACTGCTGCGCGGTTTCGCGACGGAGACTCGCTCAAAGACGGTTTTGAGCTGTGCGTAGATGAGGTCGACGTCTCGGCCGCGAAAGATTTTAGCGACGAATTTCCCGCCGGGGCGAAGGACGCCGATGGCAAGGTTCAGGGCGGCGTAGAGGAGTTGGGATTGAATGTAGATGTCGAGGTCGTGGAGGCCGGTGACGTCCGGAGCGCCGTCGGAGAGGACGAGGTCGACGGGGTGAGGGTGAGGGCGAGGGCGGGAGGAAGAGGATGGAGTGTCTGTGGTTTCGGAATCGAGTTCAGGTTCGGCAGTAGTGTAGAGGTCGGGATCGAGGGCTTTGAGGAGGAGAGGGATTGTCGCGGGGTGGGTGATGTCTGCTTTGAGCGTGGTGATGCCCTCCAGGGGCGCCATGGGCTGGAGATCAATGGCCACGATGCGCACGTTCTTGCGAGGCTTGAGGATCTCATCTTTCTGCTCGTCTTCTTCCTGCTCTCGCTTCTGTGTCTGGATATCTTGCTGGTTTGGCTGCGCCCCGCACTGTCGCAAGTCGTGCAGCTGTTTCTTCCGCTTCTCTTCCCAGGCTCTCCGTCCAAAGCTCTCGCCTTTGATCAACACGCGACTAAGCACCTGGCTCCAGCTCCCCGGCGCAGCACACAAGTCCACTACGCGTGTCACGCTGTCCGGGTCAGAGTGGGCGAAGAGGTCGAACTGTTCGTCGATCTGGATCAGCTTGAAAGCGGAGCGGGCACGCCAGTTCTGCTCTTTGGCGAGACGGTAGTACGCATCGCGCTTATCCTTGGAGGATTTGCCCATTGCGACGAGTGTGGCAGTGTGCTTTTCGTCCGTTCACTCGTGAGACGTGCTGTCGTGATGTTTGTCGTTTGGCGGGCGGGAGAGCGATAAAGATCGAAAATGTCGCGCTAACACGAATGGGAAACTTTGATCTTTTTTCATCGTCGACGACCAGCACAGCACAAAATACGCCAGAAGGAGACACAATCGGGTCCAGAAGAGCGTCTTGGTCTATCCTGCTGCCATGGCTCAGAAGCGATCGCACAGCCATAAAGATCGCTCCGTCAAAACGAACAAGCGTCGCAAGGTCAACGCTTCCGCTGCAGAGAGCTCCGACGATGCGGCCAAAGACTTTGTGGACATTGACCAGTTGGACTGGCAGACCGTCACGCTGCCTGACAGATTAGAAGATGCTGAAGGATTCTACGGCCTAGAGGAGATTGACGGTGTGGACATTGTCAGGCCGTCAGGCAATGGGCAGATCAGATTCAAGGTGCGGGCTTCTAGATGTCGAAAGATACATTCGTCTGACTGATCTTGCAATTAGGCCTCCAAGAACAAGATAAAAGGAATCCTCATACCTTCGGCCAACGAGGAATCAAGTGCTGATGCTGGCGATTGGGAAGAATGGAGTGGATTCAGCGGCGACGAACAAGCTGCGGTCACTACGAAACCCGACGAGAAACCCAAGTCGCAGAAGAAGGATAACGGGAAAGGAAAGCAAAAGGAAAATAAAGAAAAGGCTACAAAGAAGCAGCCAAAAGAGCGTGACACCCACAACCAGAAAGAAAATGGCATCCAGGCTGGAGTCTCGTTCGCGGCCCTCGAGGATGAAGCCGACGAAGACGTGGACGTTTCTGCCTGGGAACCTCTCGATCTCCACGCTCAGCTACAAACCAGTCTCGCAAGGCTGAAATTTACAGCACCAACGGCTGTCCAGTCTGCATGTATCCCAGCTGTCCTTGAAGGGCGCGACGTGATCGGAAAAGCGTCCACGGGTTCTGGAAAGACGCTGGCGTTTGGAATACCGATTATCGAGCATTACCTGGAGAAATACCCCGATGGACGAGAACAGGGCTCGTCTAAAGAGAACGAAAGTGTAGAAAAGGATCCCATTGCCTTGATCCTCTCACCTACAAGAGAACTCGCGCATCAGCTCGACAAGCATCTCTCCGACTTGATCAGCCATGCTCCCCATACACACGCCAGGATCGCATCGGTGACTGGTGGGCTCTCAATTTACAAGCAGCAGCGTTTACTCGCCACAGCGGATATCATTATCGGTACTCCCGGACGATTGTGGGAGGTTGTTGGATCCGTGCCTGGGATGCTTCGGAAACTAAAAAAGATCAAATTCCTCGTCATCGACGAAGCGGACAGATTGCTGAGTGAGGGCCATTTCAAAGAAGTAGAAGAGATTATCAACGCTATCGACAGAGTCGAAAAGACCGAACAGGCTTACGGCGAAACGGCAGAATCTGAATCGGACGAAGAAGATGAACGCCATCAACGGCAAACGCTCGTTTTCTCTGCGACGTTCCACAAGGGATTACAGCAGAAGCTTTCTGGGAAGAGTCGGTATGTGAGCGATGACTTGCTCGATAAACAACAGTCAATGGAGTATCTGCTTCGAAAGCTGAATTTCAGAGAAGAGCGACCCAAGTTCATCGATGTCAATCCAGTCTCTCAAATGGCTGAGAACTTGAAGGAAGGCCTGGTGCAGTGTGCCCCTATGGACAAGGTATTCCCCCTTTCTGGCTCCGATGCCTGTCTACCATACTAATGAGGCCTTCAACAGGATCTATACCTCTACACTCTGCTGCTATACCACCCCAAGCACCGAACCCTACTATTCACCAACTCAATATCTGCTGTCCGCCGCCTAACCCAATTCCTCCAAACCCTGGACCTCCCCGCCTTCGCACTTCACTCTTCCATGGCTCAAAAAGCCCGCCTCCGCTCCGTCGAACGGTTCTCCTCTCCCACATCCGATCCCTCCTCCATCCTCGTCGCCACCGACGTAGCCGCACGAGGCCTCGATATCAAAGGCATCGACCTGATCATCCACTACCACGTCCCCCGAACAGCAGACGCATATGTTCACCGCTCCGGCCGTACCGCACGAGCCTCCGCCTCAGGAAAATCAATCCTCATCTGCTCTCCCGACGAAACCACCGGCGTGGCGCGTCTCGTAGCCAAGATCCACACCAAAACGAACCAAACAACAGAGTCCGGCAGCAGCAGCGGCAATCAGGAGAAGAAGAAAAAAGCACCCCTGGAATCCATCGACCTGGACCGACGCGTCATCGACCGTCTGCGTCCTCGCGTCACGCTCAGCAAGCGCATCATCGAGTCACAGCTCGCCAAAGAGAAACTGTCGTCGGAAGATGACTGGCTGCGGTCTGCCGCTGAAGATCTAGGCGTGGAGTATGACAGTGACGAGTTTGCAGAGCAGGCCAAGGGCAAAGGCAAAGGTCGTGGTCGTGGTGGAGGGAGACAGGCGCGGCAGGAGAAGGCGGCGAGTTTATCCAAGGCTGAACTTGCAGGTTTACGGGCGCAGCTGAAGGATCTGCTATCAAAGAAGGTCAATGTCGGGATCAGTGAAAAGTATTTGACTGCTGGGCGGGTGGACATAGATGCTCTGCTACGAGGGGAGGGGAATCAGGCGTTCTTGGGGCATGTGGACAAGCTGGCTTTTTAATTGCGGCTTTTGGAATGGTCAGATATGGGTGCATTATACAGTACATTGTACAGAATACTATGGACTACACCTAGTTAGCCTGGATGCTCTAGCATCTGTCGAGAGAGAAATGCCATGCGCAGTCTGTTCTGGAATATGAAGCACAAGCTCCTCGCCCCTAAACGTATGCTCCTTATCCTCGCTCATTCGATCCTCTCACAGTAACAATCCCATGTCTCGGCACAACCCTTTCTCAGCCTGCGCCAGTGTCAGTGATTCGGAGTGTTCATCCATACATATGAAAAGAGAGTTGCAAATGTTTACATTTCATAACACTTTCTCCTCTCCTTTCCCACCGATTTCATACAAGCAACATGGATTCCGGCAAAGCAACGGCCGCACTTTCGTTTCTGTCTTCGGCATTTTCTCTCCCACCTATTGTCGTCGGCGTCGGACATCAATTCGCTGTCGCCGTCGCCGTCGGCGTCGTCTTCATCGGTACTAAAATCGGCAAGGAGTCCGACGCGATGGGTGGCCAGGCTCATGGGACTGTCGAGGATATCGACTGCAGACCATAAAGTCGCTGCTAGGTCGGCTGATGGGCTGATGATGGCAGCAGCAGAGGCTGCGGCGGTCCATGCACCTGAAGTTGACGAGATTTGGTTTCCCAGGGCGGCGCGTGCAGCGACAGCGACAGCTGCAGCGATGGTGTAGAACTTTGGCCACATGGCTGTTTCGTCTTTAATAGCAGAAATGGCAACAATCTTTGTTTAGTATCAGGGCAGCGGATGTTTCTTTCGGTTCTCGCTAGGATGTGGGATTGGAGACATGATATCAAGTAAACAAAACGCTCGATATTCGATAGCGAAATGTCTTTCTTCAGGGGGAGAGAGAAGGCGAGACCGCTGAAGTAACGGTTGCTCACAAGGAAAGTTCTTTCAAGCAACAATCGCAAGTCGTTCCTGAGATAGTTATCTGTTTGGATTTGACAACCCAAAACTAGCAGTATATACATACAGTCAAGCTCATCTCAAGAACAATCAATTTAGTATCCCATCACATCCACTTCCTCCTTTTCCAAGGACAAAAGATCCTACCCATAAGCAAACCACCTCATTGACTCCCACCACTACCCGACCGCCTCCTCACCTCCTGAGTCGTAACATCCAACCCCTTCCCCGTCGCCTTCTCCCCACCGCGATTACCGCTGCTACGTAATCGCTGCGCCGGATTGGTAACCCGACTTTCGGGACTCCAGCGTGCAACGTCGTCCAGCGAGACGGGCCTGGCTGCTTCCGTGTAGAGGATGTAGGGATGCGGATTTGGCTCGGGTTGGCTGCCGAAGCACACTTTTGCTTGCAAATGGTTCTAGGGGTTTTCTGTTTTTTTAATTATAACAAGCTAGGACGGAGGACGGGTGGAGGAGATATGTACGTCGGAAATGGCTTCGTCGTTGATGAGGAAAATCAGGGGTCTAACTTAGTCTCGAATGATCGGGTCACGTTCTGTCCAGTGCTGTCTGGAAATAGTCAGGGCACTGTGTGTTCTCTTCGCCAAACACCAGCCATTGATGTGCAGAAATAGGGGAAGGGTGCTCACGGTTAGACGCTGCTATGCTATATGGACGGATCAACGAGATAGTCCGCGTCTCTCTTCGCCACCTCCGCCGTCAATATCAAGGCTTCAAGTGTGTTCCAAAACGTATCACTCGTTTTTCTGCGAAATCCGGGATGTCCGAGGGGCTTTTTGTAAAAGAACGAACCCTTTTGACGAGATATGAACAAATTTGTCCTTGGGTATCGCCGTTGAAACAACCCTTCCGCTCGACGTCTGGGCTCCCCAACTATATAACCGCCGCGACTTACAAGCTCAACGAGTCGACATCCAATCTAGAGTTTCAGACGCGTCATAGGCCCATACCTCGTGTATAGATTTGTATGGAATGGGTAGCTCGCCACATAAAGTTACCACTTGGAGATGGAGAACATTTGCGCGGAGCTACATCAATGTTGGTAAGACAGTGGAATTAACTCGGGGGAAGAGTGTGCATGGCACTATTCTCTAGATAACATTCTTGGAAATACCGTCACTTAACCTCTCCCAAGTCCTTAAGTTCCTTGCATATAAAAAGTTCGAAGAAAAGGTATTAGCGGTACCCAGCCCGTGTAAATTGATGGAAAAGCCCTAATTGAAGGTAGATCATGTAGCAGAAATAGGTCGATTGACGCCAGGTCTAGCATATGGCATTGTTGGAGAAAGTGTGGCTAGTAGGGAGCGCGAGAGCGGAGAAGAAGTGAAATGACAAGATGGGTATATAAAAAAAGGATTGGTTAAACCTCTCGCCTGTGGGGAAAGCATCATTAGCCAACAGCCCATTAAAGACAGTTCTATGAGTGTAGAAATTTGCAGAGGCTTTAAACATCATTATGCTTACCAAGTAAGTCCTGACTTCTCGACCGATGGCGTCTGTATGGCATTTCTGTCCCCAAAAGGATTATTCTCATCATCGTCTTCTTCCTCACTAGCAGAATCATCGCTGGCGGTTTCATACTCCAGCTGCGTCTTGTGGGTAGTAGTTATAGGCAGAGGTCCTGGGAGACTCATGGGCCTCTGGGGTCGCGGCGGCTGTTTGGTATGGGGATCCAGTACCAGACCGGCAAATCCCTGCGTCACATTCTTTTCCGGTAGCCGTCGAATATCGTCGATGGATAAATCATCCTCACTGTCGCTATCGTAATCTACGCTCTTGTCAAGCACCTCAAACGCCATCAAGGCGTTGATGAGTTCATCATTTGCATGGATCAGACTGCCAATGAAGTCGTCACTTTCAACAAGCTGTATATACCGCAAGATCTGTCTTCTAAGCGACTTGCAACGCTCGAATTTTTCCATCACCTCGGGGTTTTCGCTGACGCGTTGAGCCTCGCGATTGACCAGTTTTAATGCATTTGTGAGGTTAGTGCTTGCCACTGAGGCAGCGGCTATGGTCTGTAAGATCTCCGGTTTCTCCTTTTCTAGATTAAATTGTGCTCTTCGATTACGTCTCTTCTCCTTTGTTTTGCCAGAAGGAGCAGGGAATGGTGGCATTGATGTTCTGCGAGCGGTCGGAGAGCCTAGGATGGTAGAAGGACCCTCCCCCGTGGATATAGAAACCGAATGGCCCAAATCCGCGGGCTCCTCGGTCTCCTTTAGTACTTTGGATTGCTGCGGACGAGGACGCCTTTTGCGCGTGGGCAGCTGCCGATAGAGAAGGGCCACACGTTCCATGCCAGGAGTTTTGCTATATGACACGGCCCATTGGGGGAACAGTTGTTTGCATTTCTCTCTTACCTCTGGATCCGAAATTGGATCCGTGGCAGCGACCCGTAATCGTTCCAGGAGTGGTTCATCAGCAAAGCTCTTTAGGAACCTATCACCGGCATTCTGGATAAGAAAGTCCAGGATTGTAAGCGCTCGCAATTGGCGATGAACGCTCCCGTATTTTCTGTTCGGGTTAGCCTAGAGCTTCAGCAATACTGAAGGCTGCGGGCACGTACAGCTTCTTGCGAAGGGCTCGACTAGCTTCCTGTGGACCGCTGCTTTGCAGCCGAATCACCTCAATGAGGTCTACAATGCCACTCGAGTCATCCACGTCGTATTGCTCGCTTGTCAGCCGATCGATCTGGACCGTTACCGCCGTAAATGGCTTCTTCTATAGCAGGCGGATGAAACAGTAATTAGAGGTGCGTGAAGATCACTTAAAACGAGTCTATCGGATAATGGGGGATTCCTGGCATGCAGAAAATACAAAAGCGCGTATCGCCGCCAAGAGCAATCATTAAAGTGATCAAAGGGAAATGAAACAAAAAAAGGGTCCGCTGGACGTGGTTTGATCAAAGATACTCCGTGTATAATTACTGATGGAGCTTTGTGACATGGAATGTTTTAAGTGTTTGAGGAAGTCGAGAAGCACAGACAACGGGGGCCAGAGGACACGTACCGACGTGGAGAACATTGTGGCTGTAGGTATCCGAGTCTGTGATCAGTTATTAACTGCTGTGCGAGAGGGGACAGGTGCGAGCTTACCAGTGATATAGGTGTGTGCAATGATAGAAATGTTTCATGTACTATGATCCTTTCATATTCCCCAAGGAGATGGCTTTGATAAAGGATCGAGAGCGTACAACTGACGCTTTGAGGAGTGGACAGGTTGTAAGTGTTGGGCAGAAAGGGCTGCGAGGCCGAAAGGCGTGCGCCTCTTGTGCGATCTCGACAGCAGTGGACAAGGTGGACAAGTGTGTGGAAACTATGAGCTTGTTCCCTGGCACAGCGTGCTATATGGTTGGTATGTTAGCCGGTCCAGCCGTAGCGCGGGGTAGATAAGCTGGTGGAATCCTGCAGACCAGGATCAGGGCAGTAAGGTTGTTATCGAGAATGCGATTGCTGTCAACAAAGCAGTATGTTTCTAGTCTCACTTGCTGATAGCATGTCCGTGCAGTGTGATGGCGATGAAGCTGGTCGTCGTTCGCGATCACAGCACAATCCGCGAGTTGGGCAGAGTCGATGATAGCATTCACGTGACTTTGCACATGACGTTCTGTCACGTGATTGTTTATAAGTACACTAACCGGTTATGGCTAGCTACACAAGCAGGCTAGTCTGCTCTAGGCTAGCGCGGGGTGGTGTACTCGGCGTGTTAGTCAGCAGATCGGGCCGTGTCGGGAGTGCTGGAGATGAGTTTCACGCAGAGACTCACAGAAGTGCAATATCAACATCGATATCATGGCTTCAAAATACGATAACAGTGTATTAGCAAGCAGAGCGTCGAGACGCAATCTCTCGTGTAAACGGTCAGGGTCGAGCACCCCGGCAAAGACCCTGCACCGCGATCAGCGCCGGTCGATCGGCAGCAACGCTCCATTGTTGATCCGACGAGAATAGCGTTTCAACCTCTGTTTGACGAGCGCGTCGATGCTCCCTGCAGAGTGACATCCACCGTCCTGAAGTTGCAGCCGATGAAATGCGGTAATTCCCTCACGGCTAGGATATATAAGTGCTGTAGATCTCCCGGATTCTGCGTGACTGTCTTCTCGTTTGCTGTGCTCATCCTGGCGTTGGCTGTCTCTGGTCGTCTTCGAACTCTGTCTCTTGCCCCGCGATACTTGTCCTCTGCCCGCTCGCCCGTCCTCCTCCGCCGCAACATGTCGTACGAAAAGGAATTGCTGGTCGCCCAGCTGGCCGTCCAGCGAGCCTCGATCCTGACGCAAAGGGTCTTCCACGAGAAAACCAAGGGCACCATCTCCAAAGACGATCTGTCCCCCGTGACCAAGGGAGACTTTGGCGCCCAGGCCTTGATCATCCAAGCCATTCGCTCGAATTTCCCCGATGACGAGATCGTTGCAGAAGAAGAGGCCGCCTCCCTGCGAGAGAGCGAGGCGTTGAAAAATGAAATGTGGAATCTCGTCAAGGACGTCAAGCTCACCGACGAAGCGAGCGACCGGATCATCGGCGGACCCCTGAAGAATGAGACAGAGATGCTGGACGCCCTCGACGGCGGGAAGAGCGAGGGAGGACCAACAGGCAGAATATGGGCCTTGGACCCCATCGACGGCACAAAGGGCTTCCTTCGAGGCGGACAGTACGCCGTGTGCCTGGGTCTCATCGTGGATGGCGATATCAAAGTCGGTGTCATCGGATGCCCCAACCTCCCACTCTCCGACTCCGCCCCGCTCTCCGCAGAGGTCGGACAATCCGGTGCTGCTGGCACAGAGACCGGAGTGCTCTTTTCTGCTGTGAGAGGACAGGGTGCCACGAGCCGCCCACTTTCCGAAGGTGCCGTGTTGGACGGCCAGAGCATCTCCATGAGAGCCGTGACAGATATCTCCAAGGCTTGCTTCTGTGAGGGTGTCGAGGCTGGTCACTCTGCCCAGGATGACAATGCTGAGGTTGCCCGACGTCTGGGAATCACGGCACCCAGCGTGCGCTTGGATTCTCAGGCCAAGTACTGTTCCATTGCTCGCGGTGCTGGCGATATCTACCTCCGCCTACCAGTGCGAGGCAACTATCAAGAGAAGATCTGGGATCATGCGGCGGGAGACTTGATTGTCCGCGAGGCTGGAGGCCAGGTGACCGACATTGCCGGTAACCGGTTGGACTTTACCAAGGGGCGAAAACTGTCAGCGAACAAGGGTGTCGTCGCTGCACCACTTTCGATTTTTGACGAGGTCATTGGAGCCGTCAAGGCAATGTATGCGGCCAAGATGTAATGAAGAAATGAATATATAGAATTCTCTTTGACGTTCTACTAGTGTACAGAGCAACAAGCAGCAGGCTTTGATGAAAACAAAACGATACCAACACCAGGACACATCATGTACATACATATAACCAAATAGCCCAAAACATGTCCCCGCAATGCCATAATGTGATCATTTGATCTTCTTCGCCTTCAACTTGATGGTCTCCCCATTCACAAAGATACCCTTGCCCTTGTATGGCTCTGGGACTCTCCACTTGCGAATGTTGGCCGCAAACTGGGTGACCACCTCTTTATCAACCCCTTCGAGGAGTATCGTCGTCGGCACCGGAGTGCTTGCTTTGACCCCTTGTGGAATACCGAGCTCGACTGGATGGGCGTAGCCGACCTTTAGCGAGACAAATTGCTGGCCGGGGTATTCGGGGGAGAGCGTGATGGCCGTAGGCTCAATGGTGGCCCTAAAACCGACACCGACCATCTTCAGGACGCAAACGTGGCCCTCGGAGACTCCCAGAATGTAATTTTTCAAATGTTGTCGAATGGTTCCTGCAACGCCATCCCACTGATTAGTTTCTCTGGCACACTCTGATCCGAAATGATGTCCGTATACACACCCCACATGGCCTTTTGGTGCTTATTCTCAATATCAGACACCTCAAAGCTCGCCTTGCGCGTCTCTGCATCGTATTTCAGCGTCGAGAACGAGGGAACATTCAGTCTCATCTGTCCTATATTTGACATCTGTTAACTAAATCGCCCTCAACCCGCTGTCCAAAATCCCCCCGAGTTATGACACGAACCCAATGGACCCGACACCTCCACCGCCATATTCGGCACATCCGCCGCATTAGCCCGCGTCGTGCCCTTGGATTTGGGCAAATCGACAAACGTCAACGACACCTCTGGCGGAACGGAGATGGGAGCCGCTCCGATTCGAGATTGCCTTGCGGCGGAGGTCGAAAACGGTTGTGATTGCGATTGTGATCGGTTTTGCGGGAGCGAGAACGCGGGGATGAGGAAGGCTGGGAGGGAGCTGACTCGCGCAGACTCCCGCAGGAGCTGGCTGTAACAGTTCCGAGACACTGCCCAGGTCATTTCTTCTTCTGGCGGACAGACGGGGTGCGGGCGCGAGTTTGAAGAACGGTATGAGCGACCGCAAGTCGAGATCAATTGAATTTCATATGCTAGTCTGGATTGGGTTAGTTAAAAAATTTAGTCACGTGCTAAATTTGATTAGATAAGCCACTCCTTTAAGCAGACCACAGCCCGACCTCACTTGTCGTTGACATTTCGTCCTTCACAACACGACAGCAAGCTGACGGCCATTGTGAGCTGCGGTTTTTCAAGCAGCTTGCACAGAGATGCTTTATGAACTGACCAAATCCTTTCTTATTGACAATTCTTAGATTTAGATCACGAGTTATGACCTGAACTCTGAGAAGCCGAGAATTCTGCCATCTTTCACTTCATATATTTGCTGGACGGCCTTTACTTAAGGATTATTGAAATCTGCTGAAGCCTGGATTGGAACCTTTGCTAGTACATATCAGCGCATGCTTCTCTTTATAGCTTCTCTCATGGACCGTTGCCTGTCAGTTACGATACTATGTTCCTCGAGAGAGCAACGGTCGAAGATGTCTATAATATCTTTCTCTTTCTTTTTATTGGCATGTTTCCCTTGTGGATCCCTTGCGTTCAGATTCCCTGCTTTTCAAAGAGGTAAGACAACATACCCAAGCTCCAATCGGATGTTATGGATGGCCTTGACGAGAACAGACCCCAGCGTGGCTACAGTGGCAGTGACTCCAAAACATGCCGTGGATCTGACTTCTTTATTACATCTGGACACTGTGGATAGAGGCCAAATCTTTGTAGAGGCCATGCAGCTTCTCAATTCTATACAGTCTTCTCCTTCCTGCCATCAGCGGGCCGCTACGGATTTAATTACCTCTTGCCAGGTCCTGGAAGGCAACCCAAATGAACACGATCGAGACTCTTCCATTCGTCTGGATCAATTCAAGTCTTTATATGCTGCGAGGCTGGCTGTGTGTGAACTCAGCGGCGCGGGTGCAACAGTTCCAGATCGATGCACGTCTATAATGAATTCTCAAGACGAAGGCGGAAGCTTTCAGTCGTATAATAGATTTGAACACAACTCAAAGCAACAGCAACAGGCTGTCAAATCACAGCTGGAAGCCTGTCTTCATTCTCTAGAGTCTAGGCCGCAATGGTGGACAAGTTACAGTAACAATCGTCAAAACGCCGCCGTCATGTGTCAGGCAGCACGGTTTGATATAGAACGTGACGAACTGCTCAAACATCACAGGAATCTTGCCGAGATTACGTTTGGTCTCAGCGCATCATTGAATCAGTCGCTGGCCGACGCCGTGAAAGAAGCTGCCTACCAGCGTGCTTTCTTGAATACCATTAATGAGTTACGGCTAAAGATAGTCCATAATATGCAAGATGCCGATTCTCTTGCCCGAAGTCGGTTTGCCTCTTTTATCAAAGACATGGAGAACCAGATACAAAAAACTAGGGAGGTCGCTTCGGAATCCATGAACACGATTATATATGATACCGAGGCACTGTCCAAGGTCAGGACCCCGTGCCTGGTTTGAACCACATTTTTGACTGTGTGCTAGGACATCTTGACCTCCGTTGAATCGATCCAGCATTTGAAGGCAAATGTGAATGAGATCTATTCTCAAGCAAAAGAGCGTGCCTCGGAGACTGCAGCATCAGAACAAGAAAACCAAAAGGTCAACTCTGCGATGGCTCTGGCCGTTCGACAGTCGCTTGACGAAATCAGGGACCAGGGCTTGACTCGCATCAATCAAGAGTTTGGTAGCCTTCATTTGTCACTGGTATGTATGAATTGAGAGTTGTGAAGATGTGCTGACATATTGTTAGCAATCTTTGAATGAATTGATATCCACCATGAATCAGAAACAGGTCTCTCTAGACGAGGTGCGTCTTTCGTGCTGCTTTGCCGTAACTACTTCTTACTTTCAATAGCGTGTGGGATACTTTGACAAGACATTTCAGGACTTTGAATCCAAGGCATCTCGTCTTCAGCAATTGTTGATGGTGCAAATCTCAAACCACTCGCAATTTCAGGAATCACTTCACACTGATCTCCGCATTGCACAGTCACTGCTGAACGACGTGACTAATTCTGCAGCGAATCTAGCATTAACTCTGGAAGAATCTCTGCAGCGCGTCAATAAATTTGCCAGCCTAGGAGGCTTCCTCACTTCCCCGTCCTGGCGAACGTGGATCCTTTTCATTTTCTGCATTTTGATCATTCTCACTCCGAGGTTTGTCGGCGCTTGTCTATTGGTTTTAGGTAGGGTGGTCCATATATCATCATTTAATTGAACTAACACTCATACTGCCGTAGTTACCGCTATGGGGTTTCTTCCACACGGGATCGCTGGCATCTTTCGAAGCATAGAGTCACCGTTTCCACCGATCAAACTTGAATCGTACGCACGTTTTGCATCTTTTGCATTCGGCTTGATCCTTGGTGTGGCTTTTGTGGTGTGTCTCGCAAAGAAGGGTTATCTTCAGCTTTCCGCTATGCGTATGCTTCTTGCCCGGATATTTGGCCGACCAGAACGAAAGCCGCTCGATATTGCATGATCACGTTGTTGATGTCTATATCACGACGAGGGTAGTTATGTCCGTACCCTTTAGTATATTCCAGGCCGGACTCAGCTATACAATTACCGACGCATATACGCTTTTATTGTTATTTGGTGATCAGTTACCTTCCTACTTCAGGACGGGTTGACGAGGAGGCGCGCAGACTCAGTGACGTTTTATGACCTTTGATTTATATCTCATTTGTTTCTTCTTATGATATCCAATATTCTTATACCCCCAATGCATGCATTTTTTCGAAGCTAGATGAAATCTTCCTGTGTATCCGTATAACTTGCAACAAATCTAGCCTGGCAACAGCGTTATTGCTCCTTCGTTGGTAAATATCCTGATAGAACGAAGTGCACACGTAGTTAGATTCAAGACCAGCAAGAAGTGTGTAAACTTTTGATTTTTGGAACGATCAAAAGTCGTTGGAAGCTATCAACATTTTGACGTGATGACTCCAAAGTGAAATTCCTTGTCAGAACTTGTTGGATTATACGATTACTCGATTCGGCAAGGGGTAAGTAATACTAGTGATTGTGGTCAGGGGTCACGGCCGGAGGGGAGAAGTTAGAACCATGACGGCAGCGGCCAGCAAGCAAAGATACTACTCAGTTTTCGCAGCGAGGTATTCCTTTTTGTCTCTCGTTTGGTTCCCAATGTTTGCTCATATTACCTCTAAAGGGAATAAATGTTACTACTTATTCCGTCCTTACAAGTCTAATACGACACAACGTGCCCTACTTGCCCAATTAGATTAGCGTGTAGTATAAGTGTGGATCGAGCCAACCTTAACGTTTAACAGGACCCATGGGTAAACGTACTAGGCCCGAATGGATTTAAACGATATAAACTAAGGCAACCTAATCGGGAAAGCGGCGTGACGACAAGCATCACTCTATCACCCTCTGTGTGCATTTCAGTGTATTATCGACAATCACTCCATCGACATTCACCACCATGCCCTCGCTCTTCATCGCGTCCCTCGGCAACCCGCCGCCCAAGTACCACAAGACCCTCCACTCCGCCGGCCACATCCTCCTCCGCGCGCTGGCCGACCACCTCTGCGCCGACTCCTTCTCGCCCTCGCCCTACCTCAAGAGCGGCCTCACCACCGAAACCTACCTCCCGCGTTCACAGACCCGACTGACGCTCTGGCAGTCGCCAACGCTCATGAACGTTTCGGGACCGACGCTGGTTGGCGCATACAAATCGTGGTTGATGAGAGAAGGGGGTGGTGCTGCGTCGACGGTGTTACAAAAAGTCACATCGACGACGACGACGGAGATGGTCACTGAGAGCACCAAGAAAAAGAAGCAGAACAAGCAGAAACCCCCCGCCGACGCCCGCCCCCCACTGAGCCTGATCGTCGTCCACGACGAACTCGACCTCGCACCCGGCCAGCTCCGCATCCGCCGCGGCGGCGCTGAACTCTCTGCACGCGGCCACAACGGACTCAAGAGCGTGACGCAGAGTCTCGTCAAGGCCAAACTGCTCCCCGCGGCGTCGTCGAAACTGTCCTCGACGGCCGGGGATGCAGACCTGCTGTCGCTGCCGCCGGTTCTGCTGCGGGTGGGGATTGGTATTGGGCGGCCGGCGTCGCGGGATCCAGCGGCCGTGGCGGATTATGTGCTGAGGGAGATGCGGGAGGTGCAGTATCAGGAGACGTGTGCGCGGGCGGGGATGCTGGCGGAGATGTTGGAGGGGGAGATGATGAGGATACAGTCGTGATTTTGGCTGTTTCTTTTTTCTTTCTTCGTTCAGTGTGAATGGGCGTCCTCATACGTATATGGAAAAGCAGCGTTGGTGTTTTGGGGTCTGGGTTGGAATTTATATACAATTGCATAGACGGATACAAGATAGATGGACGGATGGATCGATGGCAGAATACCCTCAGTTTACAGCTTCTATTTACTAACATTTTAAGCAGCGTGAGACCTGCAGGAAGATTTTGCCCTGCATCACGAGCCTTTTGCAAAACACATGTACTTTTCGATGCCCTTTTGGCTGTTCTAAGCGTGTCACAACTTTGCCTTTTCCTGGAGTCTCGTTTGCACCCATTCGCTGATGGCATCGACCAGCTTCTGCAGCTCCTCGAGTGAGTTCTGCGCATGCAGACAGACCCGCACTCGTTCGGTGCCGAGCGGTACCGTTGGCGACATGATGGCGCGGACCATCAGCCCTTGTCTCTGGCAGGCTTCGGCGAGGTCGCGCGGGGACTTTGTTCTCAGCGAGAAGATGGGTGAGGTCGGGTGGTGGCTGATGTGCAGGATGCTTTTATCTGCTGGTGAGATGTTGGCAAGGTTGGTCCGGAGTAGTTGTATGCGCTGCTGCAGTTGTTCTTGGAGCTGTTGGCGTTGTCAGTCATGATACATACGGGAAACTCGATGAGTGTGTTGGGAGACTCACATGCGCCGTGCGTCCTTCGGCCATGAGCTCGTATGTGGTGCGCGTGGCCACGAGAGTTGGGAGACCAGCTGCACTGCTGAATATCAACGGGCGCGCGTAGTTTGTCAGATACTCCCTCGTCACCGGCGCGCACAGGACAATCGCTGCACAATTAGCCTCGACTCGACTCGACTCGTGTGATAGTAGGTTGCTTACCTCCATTGCTGGCAATTGCTTTGCCGAATGTGTGCAGTCTGATAAACACCCGATCCTCCACACCGAGACTCTGCACGATCCCGGCGCCTCGAGGGCCAAAGATGCCCGTCGAATGTGCTTCGTCAACGATCAAGTGCCCGTTGTCCTTGGGCAGCATGGACTCCATCACGTCCAAGATCTCCCGGATCGGTGCAAAATCGCCTTCCATACTGTAGAGCGACTCGACGCCGACAATCACATTGCGTTTTCCAGACGCGATCAGCGGATCCAGGTCGATTTCCTGCTGCAGCCTCTCGCGGAAATCCTCCACCGAGTTGTGTTTGAATGGGAACCGCCGTGTAGCTCTGGAGAGGCGCATGCCATCGTGCGTGCTGGCATGGATCAGTTCATCGTAGAGAATCACATCTCCCGGCTGCGGAATGCAGGCGTAGATGCCCACGTTGGCATCATATCCAGAGTTGAACAGGCGGCCGCTGGGCGCGTTGTGGAAGTCCGCCAGGAACTGCTCCAGGTTCTCAGCATAGTCGCAGTTCCCGTCGAGCAGCCTGGAGCCGCTGCTGGCGATGCGATGTGCATTGGATGCGCTGGTGAGATTGTCCAGATACACGTCCCGGAAGGCGGACCAGGTGGTGAGCGACAGGAAGTCGTTGGACGAGAAATCCACGACGTCTGGAGAGAGGACTTTGAGCGAGCGCAGGCGTCCTTTGGCTCTTCTCTCGTCTAGAATGGACTGCAGGGTCTGCAGCAGCGGATTTGGTCTGGTCATGGTCACAGACGGTAAAGTCAACAAGAACAGACGTAGAGAAGCGAGCAATCGCAATATCCGTAGAGCTTTGTCGAGTCTATCCTGGACGGCGCAAAGACATTACAGATCCATAGCTATGGGCGCATCAAGATATGGCGTGTCTGCGACTGTGTGTTCGGCCTCGACGCCGACGACGACCGGAGGCTTTGCGCCTAAGCACGAACATCGGTCAGTCAACAGACTCACAGTCACAGACGAACTCGACACAAAGCAGCCAGACCGCAATCATGATCTCGTCGTTCGTCGGCAGCGGGCTCTGGCGCACCGCGCGCGCATACCAGATCTACGGCGCAAACACCAACGTGGGCAAGACGGTCGTGTCGGCCATTCTGTGCAACGCGATCCCTTCACTGCAGCCCAGGGAGCATCGGCTCAGGTTCCTCAAGCCCGTGTCGACGGGTGCTCTGGACGACGCGGACGATAGGTGCGTGGCCTGCTCGCCGGTTCTTTCAGCGTCAGCGCAAGAAACATAACACCTTTGCCGTTGCGCAATCACAGGCATATCAAGCGCTTCGCAAAGGGGATCGCGACCCGCTGTCTCTACCAGTTCGATGAGCCCGTGAGCCCGCATCTTGCTGCGCAGCAGAAGCTGGTGAGATTGGATATTCTACCCCGATGGAAGAGAACATACTGACTCTCTCAGTGCCCGCAAGACGGAGAAATCCTCGAGGCAATCTCCAAGGCCCTCAACGGCTGGGCTCACGAAGGTCCCGGCATTGCGCTGGTCGAGACCGCTGGCGGCGTGCTCTCTCCAGGCCCCAATGGCAGCTTGCAGGCTGATCTCTACCGGCCGCTACGGCTGCCCGTGGTGCTGGTGGCCGATCCACGCCTCGGCGGTGTCTCTGCATCGATATCTGCCTACGAGTCGCTTTCGATTCGCGGGTACGATGTGGAGGGCGTTGTGCTGTTCGAGGACCAGTACTACCAGAACCATGGCTATCTGCGCGACTTCTTTGCGAAAAAGGGAGTGCAGCTCTATACGCTGCCTCCACCGCCAGCGAAGCAGGTAAATGAAAATGACAGCGCAAAGCAAAAGGATCAAGAAGCCATGGCTGCGTTCTACGAACAGGCGGCAAAACACGACAACATTGCCGCGCTGCTCGAAGAACTCAAGACCAAGCATGAGCAGCGCATCGAGCGCCTCGACTCCATGGCCACAAAGGCTCACGACGTGATCTGGTATCCTTTCACACAGCACCACGGCATGACACCGCAGAGCATCACGGTCATCGACTCCGCGCACGACGACTGCTTCCAGACACTGAAACCAGAAGCATCGGGTGACACCACCGCCACCACCCAGGGCAAATCCGAACTCCTCCAACCCACCTTTGACGGCTCTGCCTCCTGGTGGACGCAAGGTCTGGGTCACGGCAATCCCGAACTGGCGCTGACATCTGCCTACGCTGCGGGCCGCTACGGTCATGTCATGTTCGCTGGCAACATCCACGAGCCTGCGCTCGCGCTCGCAGAATTACTGCTCAAAGAGATGCAGAATCCCCGATTGAAAAAGGTTTTCTACACTGACAATGGAAGTACGGGTATGGAGGTGGCTATCAAGATGGCACTGCGTGCGTCGGCGGTGCGATATGGCTGGGATGGGAGCGAGGAAGTGGTCAACATCCTGGGTCTCAAGGGCAGTTATCACGGCGACACGATCGGGGTGATGGACTGCTCGGAGCCGTCGACGTACAACAAGCGCGTGGAATGGTACAGAGGGCGCGGACACTGGTTCGATTTTCCCAAAGTGCAAATGTCAAAGGGAGTCTGGAGCGTGACGGTTCCCGAGGAGCTCAAGGCGGTTTTGGGTGCAGATGTCCAGTTCTCGAGTCTGGCTGCAATCTTCGATCTCGAGGCTCGACAGGACTCGGAGATGGCGCATCGGTATAGAGATTATATCAGAACCACGCTCGAAGACCTGGTTGCAGAGAAAGGGATGAAATTCGGTGCACTCATCCTTGAACCGGTCATCCTCGGTGCCGGAGGCATGCTCTTCTCGTAAGTCATATATACCCCTTTCATGTAAAAAATCACCAGCTAATGAATCCCTCTCAGCGACCCCCTCTTCCAACACTCCCTCATCCACGTTGTCCGCTCCAACCCACAACTCTTCCACCCCTCCGCCTCGCCAACTACCACCACCACCAGCACCACCACCACAAGTTCAACCTGGACCGGCCTCCCCATCATCTTCGACGAAGTCTTCACAGGCCTCTACCGCCTCGGCCGCCGCACCTCGGCCTCCTTCCTGCACGCACACCCCGACATCGTCGTCAACGCCAAACTGCTCACAGGCGGACTCGTCCCGCTCTGCACGACCATGGCCAGCGGCGACATCTTTGCGGCATTCGACAGTCCGCACAAGCACGATGCGTTGCTGCACGGGCATAGTTATACGGCGAATGCGGTGGGGTGTAGTGTGGCGGTGAGTGCGGTGCGGAGGATGTTGGAGATGGAGAGGCGGGGGGAGTGGGAGGGGTGTGTGAGGGATTGGGATGCGGATGCAGCAAAGGTACAGAAGAGTGAGCAGAAGAGCGAGAGTGAGAGTGCGAGTGAGACCGGTGTGTGGAGTTCGTGGTCGCATGGGCTGGTGCGAGAGTTGTCGTTTGCGCAGGAGGTGGAGAGTATCTTTGCGCTGGGCACGGTGATGAGTATCACACTCAAGGATAGGGAGGGTGGTGGTGGTATGCCTTCATATTCTTCTCATGGTTTTGATGTCCTGATACTGACCGGCATAGGATATACGTCTACGGCTGCGAGCGGGCTGCGAGAGCAGCTGATGGCTGGAGCCGACGGGTTCAACGTGCACTCGCGGGTTCTGGGCAATGTGCTCTATCTCATGGCGAGCGTGACGTCGAAGCGGGAGACGCTCTCACGGATTGAAGCCCTGCTTCGCAAGGCTTTGTTGTGATGTTCACTTGTACGATCAAATGTATAGATTGCGTTGATACATAGATCTAATCCAGTCGGTGCATATAGATAGTCCACGAAGAATGAAGTCTAAGCACGAACTGACCTTGAAACCAAACTATTTATCTATCTCTGACTATTATTTTCAACATCAACACTTTCATACACTCGCTTCACTCTGCACCTGTTCCTTGGGGACCGGCGCAGCAGGCGTCTCGGCAGCCAGTTTCCCTCTATACTGCCCGCGCTCAAAGGGCGGCATGGGATAATATCCCCATTTCTCAAACATCTTCTTGTCCTCATCCCAGCCCGAGCAGTCTGTCGTCAACATCTTCTCTCCCGTGAAGATGGCATTGGCACCGGCCTGGAAGCACGTCGCCTGCTGCTCCTCCGTCATGGAGATCCGTCCCGCCGCCAATCGCACAATGGACACGGGCAGGACGATCCGTGCCGTTGCCACGGTGCGCAAGATCTTCTCAAAAGCGATCATCTTCCGGTCACCCAACGGTGTACCCTTGATCGGCACGAGTGCGTTGACAGGGAACGACTCGGGGTGCGACGGCAATGTCGCGACCGTATGTATCAACCCGACCCGATCAGCATCCTTCTCTCCCAGACCCAAAATACCCCCCGAGCACACATTGATCCCCGCATCACGCACATGCCCAAGCGTCTGAAGCCGCTCGTCATACGATCTCGTCGAGATGACCGACGGATAAAACTCACGCGACGTATCCAGATTATGATTATACGCCGTCAACCCAGCATCCTTGAGCTCCTTGGCCTGATCACCATCGATCATGCCCAACGTGACGCACACCTCCAACCCCATACCGCGCACACCCGATACCATCTCCTTGATATTCCGCAGATTCGTCTTGCGGCCACGCATGTCACGCCAGGCGGCACCCATGCAGAAGCGCGTGCTGCCATTCTCCTTGGCGACACGGGCCGCTTCGAGCACGGCATCGACGGGACTGAGCTTGGTGGCTTTGAGACCTGTGCTGTAGCGAGAGGATTGGGCGCAGTACGAGCAGTCCTCGCTGCAGCCGCCGGTTTTGATGTTCATGAGCGTGCACATCTGGATGGCGGCGGGGTCGTGGAAGCGGCGGTGGACGGTGGCCTGGATGTGAATCTATATGAGCATAGGGTGGACAAGCAGCGGTGGGGATCAAGACGTACAGAGGCATAGGTCAGCTCGTTCAAGGGGGCGTCGTAGATCTTCTGGATTTCCTCCTTGGTCCAGTTCATGCGAGGACTGGTGGCTGACACTGCATCCTGAAGGGAGCTGTGGACTGGAGCAACGGAGGCCGCGGGCGGGATGATGGTATTCTGGACGGTGCCGTAGGACCTGCGGAGTAAGGACCGGGCGGCCACGGTGCGTGGTAATGAGAGGGCGGCCATTGTGCGTGTGATGGGAGCAGAGGGCCAGCCTCGAGTCGAGCAGCAGAATCCGACTCAATTGAGATGAGATGGAATGATAGTCGTCGAGATATCTCAGTGTTGGATTTGATATGCTCGGATGGACGAAGCTGTGACTGCAAGATGTTTCGGTGGTGGGGTTGGCCGGGGTGCTGTCGTGTACTGCCAGGGGTTGGGTACTTGTCACTCCCAACAAATCCCGCCCAATGGCCGTGGCGCGATTAGACGTGGAATGTACTGCCGATACGGAAATACCTGCCGTAAACCGTCTATTCCGCGCTTTCCTGTTCTTTATACTTGTTTGTTTGTTTACTTCTCGCATCGCTCCTTCCCCGCTCGGCACTTCGGCCCCGCAGTGCGATCAGTCACGTGCATCGGGTAAACTCGGCAACCCGCGGCCGAGTCTGCTTATGTCATTCCAGTCCTTAAAAGGAAGTCATCACCACAGACCGAGGAAATTGATATTATAGTAAACAGAGCATGGAAATAACTAGAGAGTCATATTTTGTATACTGTATAGCCTAGTACTGTCTCATCGGATTTGGATTAATGTATGTACCGGAGCTGATATGGGCTTGCAATAGTAGAGCAATGATAAACGCAACAGAAAGCTGGTAAAAGAAAGACTTCTTGATACATGAATCCAAGAGCACCATACGGGCTATGCATTAAAGAGGTTCACCCCGGAAGTGATTATCCAAACACGATTGCCTCGGTATTTCCGTTCCAGACAGGTGGCAGTTCAGGGGACATCATCAGGCAGCTGCCGCAACTATATAAGCCCCTGGGTTCGGAGTCTTGATATCCTTCCGTCACTACCACAGTCTGCAATTTATGGTATATTTTCGGAGGAGGAAGCCATTTTTCCTTGGGTAGACCTCCAGACAAGAGAACGCCATAAGGTATTCCTTACAATAGACGGACAAGGCAGTGTGACTGGTGTGAGAGTTGGCTGTGAGTTTTGTGCTTGTCGTCTTCAACTAAGTGGCTAATAGCGTCCCACTTTGGCGCCTGAGAGAGCCCGGGTTCCTGTTTGTGATTCCGTCATTTCCGCTGAGCCTTCGCGGCCCTTTATCGTTAGGCTATCACTTGGCGCATGGCTAGCCTTTGCAACCCGTCGTTGCTCTCGTCTCGAAAGTTGTTGGTGACCCTTGGGTATGGATAAGCCCAGGGCCAACAGGCACCCCACATGTCCCATGTGAGTGCCAACCGAACTGAAGGATGCTGTATCCCATATGCTTTCAAACAATTGTGAAATAGAGGACGAACAGTTCCGGAGGTTATGGGTATTAAACCGCCGCGAAGAGAGCCCGGGTAAGAGGACGCGATATAAAGACGGGCATTATGGCGATATTGATAGGCATGTTAGATCAAGCGCAGGGAGTTATGATATATATGATATAACATATATTATAGAGTAAATGGATAAACGCTCGCTGGTTGAATTCATGTTGCACGATCGTTGTTGAAGGATGGAGAGAAGGACGGCGAGAAGAGGTCTTTTATAGACCTCGAGAGCCCGTAGCCGAGGGTCTGAAACCAGTGAAGCCTGGCAGATTTGAGTGAATGATCCGACAAAAACAGGTATTGTGACGAAAGGATGGTAATGTGACGAAAGTGAAGCAAAGGCAGTGGAAGGAGAGCCAATCATGCGATGAAAGTGAAGCATGAGCAGTGAGAGTGAAGGGATAGTTCAGGATAGTGAACTCTCTTGAGAATTAGAGACATTTCCAGTGAATGGACTGGCCACTGTAGTCAGTGGCAAGAGAGTCAGCTGGAATAGTGAAGCCTCTGTGAAGAGCTAGCTGAGCTCTTGCAAGTAAACAAAGCTTCACATCCGACGAAAGCCTATATGCGACGAAAGTGAATACTTTCTAGAGATTCTCTACAGTCATAGTAAAGATTCCCTTTTGAAGAACCTGAAATCACTAGCATGGTCCAGATTGGAGTTCCCTGAATGAATACTCATCAGGAGGATGTGATCCTTTTGAGAGTGAGACCAACTGAGAGGTAATGCCTGGAAAGTGAAAAATTAGAATCTCACTGAAGTGAGTGAGAATGAGAATCCCAGTCATTTGTGAGGCTAGAAAGCCTGGCAGTGATAGAATATCATTTTCAAATTGACATGAGAAGTGAAAATTGCGACGAAAGCTCATCACTAAAACATGCGACGGAAGTGAGCAGAGACCACCAGTTGAGAGACACTGCTTCGAGTGAAGAGTACTGGACTGATAGCAGCCGGTAATGATAACATACCTGGCTCCCGTCTCCGATACGCAGACTACGTCCAACAAACTGGACGGGGTATCTAAGGAGTATTCATCCTGGACAACGGGCATAGTAAACCGTGCTCAGAATTGATGCAATCGTTGATCCCGCAGCCACACTGTGCAATGGTCGGTATATGCATTGTAAGGTTTCAGAGGAAAGGGAATAGGGGATGTAAGGCGTTCTCCTTCCTGTTCAGTCCTGATGGCTGACACAATCATCTTCTTGCGAGTCCAGTCGCTTCGTCCATTGCTCCCCTTTGCATCCACGGTTCAGCCGGGGCGTGTATATCCCTCGAGCAGCAGATACCCAGCCTTGGAAGCGGAGATGGGTAGACGCAGTATGCTCGAACGATGAACAGTCAAGGTAAAAGCAAGGCATGAACGACGACGACATCCCTAACTTATTCAGTAAATGCCACCAAACGGGTAAAATAAAACTTCAAGATCTTCTGAAAAGGGCCTATACCGAAGACTCAAGGGGAACTGTCCGGCGATGGATCGGAATATCGAGAGTTGGTTGAATTGTGCACTTCCTGTCGTCTGTTCAGTTAACAAGCCTTGACGCGTAAACAGCACTCAACGCGTCGCCTCTGAAGGTATGAGTCAATGCTGTTGGATATGTCGGTCCAAAGTGTCGCATAGGCATGAAGAGAGTATCCTGTGAGAATGACTGTGATAATGACTGTGATGAGGCGGTCACCGTCGGATGGCAGCGGTGTTATTCCGCAATCAAGATATAAACCCCTCCATGAGTCTTTCAAACTGACAACAACCTCATTTACACTGAGAAGCATCAACATCAACAATATCAACATCACAATGGCCTCCCCCAGCCTCGAGCTGTACGGCTACTTCCGCTCCTCCTGCTCCGGCCGCCTGCGCATCGCCCTACATCTCAAATCCATCTCCTACACGCCTCACCCCATCAACCTGCTCAAAGGCGACCAGCACTCGCCGTCCTACACCTCCCTCAACCCCACCGCCACCGTCCCTCTCCTCGTCGTCAAATCCGACTCGAACCACCCAACCTTCTCCATCGGCCAATCCCTCGCCGCCCTCGAATACCTCGAAGAAACCCATCCCACAAACACACGCCCCCTCCTCCCGCCGCTCTCCAACCCCGCCGCCCGCGCCCGCGTCCGCACCATCTGCACCCTCATCGCCTGCGACATCCAACCCGTCACCAACCTCAAGATCCAGAAACGCGTCAAAGCGCTCAACGGCGATCCGGCCCTGTGGTCCCGCGAGCTGGCCACGCAAGGGTTTGCGGCCGTCGAGGCACTTTTGGAATCATGTGCGGGCCGGTTCTGCGTGGGCGATGAGATCACGCTGGCCGATGTGTGTCTGGTGCCGGCGGTGTGGGCGGCGGAGCGGGTGGAGGTTGATTTTGGGCAGTTTCCGCTTGTCCAGAGGGTGTTTGGGGAGATGTTGAAGGAGGAGGCGGTGCAGAAGGCGCATTGGCAGCGGCAGGAGGATACCCCGGAGGAATTGAGGGGTCAAGATTGATTCTGATAATTCGGATGAAAGGAAGTGATCAGAATTACTCCGATTGTGCTGTCTATATTTATAGTATCCAATAACATTTTTCCCCCATGATACTATCATAATCATTTACAGAATAAACTATCTATTGCTGGATCGGATGAGCAGGCTCAATGACCGAGAAGCAGTCGCCAAAACCCACCAAACTTCCCTCCTCACCCGCAAACCCTCGCAGCACCACCTCGTCGCCGTCCTCCAAGAACTTCCGCTCCGTCCCGTCAGCCAGCGTGATGACCGTCTTTCCGCCGTTGGTGTTCTCCAACAGACTGCCATATGTGCCGGGCTCGGGTCCAGAGATGGTACCACTGCCGAGCAAGTCACCGGTGTTCATATTGCAACCAGTGACGGAGTGGTGAGCCAACATCTGAGAGAAAGAGTAGAGCAAGTTCTTTGCATTGGTCTTGGACACGACGGTGGCTTGCCCGCCCTTGTTCTTCATTTCAAACTCCAGACGGATATCGTAGACCGAATCAGGCCGCTTCTCGCGGAGATACGGGAGCAGCGATTCGCGGTTGGCTGGCTCTAGGCCCTGGGTGCGGAATGGCTCGAGGGCATCCATGAGCACGATCCACGGGGTGATCGAGGTCGCAAAGTTCTTGGCATTGAACGGGCCCAGGGGAACATACTCCCAGGCCTGAATGTCACGGGCAGACCAGTCGTTCATCAGCACCACACCGAACAGGTGGTCTTCCGCCTCTGCAATGGAGATGGGGTCACCCAGTTTGTTTGGCGTCGCCACGAACGCGGCCAGTTCAAGCTCAATGTCCAATCTTTTGCATGGAGAGAAGATCGGCACCTTGGGGTCTGCGGCGGGATTGGCCAAGATCTGGCCGTTGGGACGACGGATGGGAGCACCGGAGACAGCGACCGACGATGCACGGCCGTGGTAGCCTACGGGCAGATGCTTATAATTTGGCTGCAAGGCATTATCCGGCCCACGGAAGAGCACGCCCACGTTGAACGCATGGTTGAGACCGGCGTAGAAATCGGTATAGTCCCCAATGCGCATGGGCAGGTGGTTGGTGACCTCCTTGCGCGGGAGCAGCGCAGACTTCCTCAATCCTTCATTCTCCTTGAGGATCTCTGGGTGCGAGGTCTCGGCCCGCAACACCTCCTGCAGATACTCTCGCACCTGGCGATGCACGGGTCTGCCCAGAGCGGCAAAGTCGTTGAGCACGGGCTGGGCAAAGACGTCGATGTGCGGCTGGAAGGCTGGGAGCTTGGAGAAGCCGCCGGCAGAGGCAAAGGTGAAGAGGTCGAGGGCATAGTCACCCACGGCAACGGCGGGGCGGGGAGTGGACGAGGCGGCGGTGGAGATGACGCCAAAGGGGATGTTGGCGAGCGAAAAGGGCGAGTCGCGGGGGATCTCGAGCCAGGAGTGAGCAGCAGCCATGGTGAGCGACGACGACGAGAAGTTGCGCAGAGCGAGATTGGAGCAGCAGCGAGACGACGAGACGCAGAGAAAGAACAGAGATCGAGCCGCGAGCATGAGCGAGTGCTGAATAAGCGGAGTAGTAGAAGGAAGGAAACAACACAGGATATTGATATGAATGGAAGGAGCGAGGCGGGGTAAGGGCGGCTAATTCCGCGCGGGGAAGTGCGGAATCCACCCGCGCGGCTAGTTCCGGGATTATGTCATGGCTGCTGCCCCATCGGGCCTAGCGCGCTGCCCCACCCGCTCGATTCCGCGCCGGGAGTCGCGACTGGAAGATACCCCGACGGCCGCTGTGCGCCCCGCGCAGTCGCAGGTACCGGCTGATGCGCACTCCTGTATAATAATATCGCCGTCTCGCCGGTAGAACAGTCGAGAGATATCAATCTGTGTCTCTATCTGTCACACTTGTTAGTTATCTTGTTGTCGCACATTGATTCACTACCAGTGACCATGCCCGTCACGGACTTCAAAACCCCCGAGAAATACACCTACCACAACGGCTTCGCCTCCTATCACGAGTGAGTCCGGCATCACCGCCAGCCTATACCTCGCTAACAGCAGGCCAGATCCGAAGCCGTCAAGGGCGCCCTCCCCATCGGTGCCAATTCCCCCCAGAAACCCCCCTTTGGCCTCTACGCCGAGAAGCTCTCCGGCACCGCCTTCACCGCGCCCCGGCACGAGAACCAGCAGTCCTGGCTCTACCGCATCCTGCCCTCGGCCGCCCACGAGCCCTTTGAGGATGTAGACCCGACCACCTACCACACCTCGCTCACCCGCGATGCGTCCTCGCTCCGCCAGATCCCCAACCAGCTCCGCTGGAACCCCTTTGATCTCAATGAGAACGTCGACTGGGTCAGCGGGCTGCATCTGATCGCCGGTGCTGGTGATCCCGCCATGAAGACGGGCATTGGGATCTTGTTGTTTGCGTGCGGCAAGGACATGGGCAAGGAGGCCTTTTACTCTGCCGACGGGGACTTTCTGATCGTCGCGCAGCATGGTGTGTTGGACATTCAGACGGAGCTGGGACGGCTGCTGGTGCGACCCAACGAGATCTGTGTGATCCCTCGTGGAATCAGGTACGATGCCACCATCTTCGTACTATTGACATTGAGGCTGACCAGCTAGATACCGCGTCACCCTCCCCGACGGCCCTGTGCGCGGCTACATCTGCGAGCTCTACCAGGGCCACTACCAACTTCCCGAACTCGGCCCCATCGGCTCCAACTGCCTCGCCAACGCACGCGACTTCCAAGCACCCACGGCGTACTTTGAAGAAGACGAAGAGGAGAAAAGTGCGTGGAAACTCATCACCAAGTTCAACAACAACCTCTTCAGCGCCGACCAGGACCACACCCCCTTTGACGTCGTTGCCTGGCACGGCAACTACTACCCCTACAAATACGACCTCGGCCGCTTCAACACCATCGGCTCCATCTCCTACGACCACCCGGACCCGTCCATCTTCACCGTGCTCACGGGGCCCTCGGACCGTCCCGGCACCGCCATTGCCGACTTTGTCATCTTCCCGCCGCGCTGGCTCGTGGCCGAGGATACCTTCCGGCCACCGTGGTACCATCGCAACACGATGTCGGAGTTTATGGGCTTGATCTGCGGCGATTACGATGCCAAGGTGGGTGGAGGGTTTAGGCCTGCGGGCGCGAGTTTGCATAATGTGATGAGTGCGCATGGGCCGGATGCGACGGCGCACGAGGGGGCGAGTAACATGGAGTTGGTGCCGAAGAAGGTGGGCGAGGGCAGTATGGCGTTTATGTTTGAGAGGTGAGTATCATTCTACTACGTGATGATATGGTTGACTGACATGTGATGATAGTTGCTTGATGGTCGGGGTCTCGGAATGGGGACTGAAGACGTGCCAGAAGGTGCAAGAGGATTACATGGATGAGAGCTGGACGCCATTGAAGAAGCACTTTAAGAACCCGAACAAAAATTAATCCGTCTTGTATTATTCTTCTTAAAATCTCTTTCTTTTTATTCCGCGACTGGGAGGCTATATTGAGGGTATACTAGAAACCAGTCTCAAACTTTGTCCCGAGTTTGTATCTGTTAATCTTTGATGGCCGTGATTTGAGACTTTCACTAGTTGTGTCTTGCTTGTCTTCTTAGCACTCTGTTATTTAGCTATGTACTAAGTTAATTGACGAATGAATTGATGCCATGCCTTCTCCCGGTTGCACAAAGTTGCCCGAGCCAGACATGCACAGTATCACTTGTACGCATGCCCTCGTAGCACAGAGTTGCACGAATCATGTGAAAAGGGGAATTCAATAGAGCACAGGTATCGTATCAATCATCAAAATATATACACTAGAAAATCATGTCCGTCATAACACCTTGATCTCCATCCGTGACTGATCCTGGAAGAAGATATAAACTACTTTAAATCCGCCCACTCCTGGATCTCCGCCTTCATCGCATCCTTGACGATGGCTCCACACATCTTTGCATACGGGTTCGTGTGCACGGCCATTTGCTTCGCCACGGTGTTCCCGTATCGGCCGCCGGCTTGGAAATCGTAGCTTGCTAGTTCCTCGAGCCGGTCGGCGGGGGCATCTTGGAGGGTGGGTGGGAGGAGGTGGGTGCGTGTCACGGATGTGTTTGATTCTGTGGATTGTTCAGAGTCGTTGCTGCGGGCGGCTTTGTAGAGGATGTAGGCGCGGTGGGTGTGCGCGTTGGCGAGGATGCGGGATTGGAGTGGGGAGACGGGGGCGGTGGGTGTGGGTGGTGTGAGGAGGGTGATGGCGTTGGTCAGGTCGGAGAAGAGTAGTGCAGCTGGTGTTGGTTGTGTGGATGTCGAGGAGAATGAGGATGAGGAGTCCTTTGCTTCGGCGTCGAGGAGGAGACGGTATGCCTGGGCGCGGTTCACAAAGGCAGAGGCATACTTGGGGTGCTCGTTGATGATGGCGGAGAGGTCGGAGATGGTGGCTGTGATGGCGTCGAGGGATGGAGGTGTGTCGTCTGCGGTCTGCAGGCGTCGGATCGCGTGCACTTCGCGCTCCTGGAGACTGGGGAGTTCGGCGGCAGAGATGTGTGGGAGCGGAGGGAGCGAGGTGTCGGTTTGTGCTGCTGAGGATGCTGGCGACGGCGATGATTCTGCATCGAACAGTGCCTGGAGGACCTTGGAGTCGTTTGACGAGAGGCTTGGCTTTGCAGCACCGAGTGGGAATGGGGGCGCCATGTTGTTGTTCGAATAGTAGATAGGGGTCGATATAGAGATAGATGCTCGACTCTCACTTAAGATAGTCGGAGATATAGTGAGATCCCGGCATCCCGCCAGCCACACCCCGGGTGTTGTCAATAGCCGCTGACGTAGTCTCCGCTTGAACCCGGCGCCGGTACTACCGCTGATTGGGCAGGACAGCAAACACCCGAAGATACCCGGGACTGCCGGCGCTAGCCTGGTGCATCCTCGCAGTCGCTATTGCCCCGAGTTGCACAGCCAAAGTCGCTTGTCTCGCTGCAGTCACGCCGAACGGGCTTCAGATATATTGAGTCCAGCAGTTCATCTATATCTCGCTGTTCTTCTCATCTATCCTCACCATCTATCCTCTGTCCTCACCATTTATCCTCTGTCCTTCACTCATCTATCTTTCATCTCATCATCCATCTATATCTGCAACACTTACTCGACATACAGACCTAAGAATGGCCCCTGCTGCTGACTCGCCGCCTCTCCGGGCCACCACGGGCTCCGACCTCAACCAGTATCGAGGATACGACCACGTCCACTGGTACGTGGGAAATGCCAAACAGGCCGCTGCGTTCTATGTCACGCGCATGGGATTCGAGAGAGTCGCCTATCGCGGTTTGGAGACCGGCTCCAAGTGCACCGCCTCGCACGTTATTCGAAATGGCACCATCACATTCGTCTTGACCTCGCCCCTCCGATCTCTCGACCAGGCCTCTCGCTTCCCCGACGAGGAGCCGCTCCTGAAAGAGATCCATGAGCACCTGGAAAAGCACGGTGACGGCGTCAAGGATGTTGCCTTTGAAGTTGACTCGGTCGAATCCGTCTTCTCCGCTGCCGTCAGGAACGGTGCTGAGGTGGTGTCGGAGGTCAAGACGCTGGAAGACGAGCACGGCCAGATCAAGGTGGCGACCATCCGAACATACGGAGAGACCACCCACACTCTCATCGAAAGATCGGGATACCATGGCTGCTTCATGCCTGGCTACCGCATGGAAACTGCAATCGACCCGACCTCCAAATATCTCCCTAGTATTCGCCTCGAGAGAATAGACCACTGCGTCGGCAACCAGGACTGGAATGAGATGGAGCGAGTTTGCGACTAGTAAGTTGGGTCTGTCAAAACGACGCTGAACCACGCTAATGCCATGTAGCTATGAGAAGATTCTCGGATTCCACCGATTCTGGTCTGTCGATGACAAGGATATCTGCACGTAAGTAATCTATCTCGCATGCTGATGATTCGGCCAAGCTGACGATCCAAAAAGTGAATTCTCCGCCCTCAAGAGTATTGTCATGGCCTCGCCAAACGACATTGTCAAGATGCCCATCAACGAACCCGCCAAGGGCAAGAAGCAATCCCAGATCGAGGAATATGTCGACTTCTACAACGGTGCCGGTGTCCAGCACATTGCGCTCCGAACCAACAACATCATCGACGCCATCACCAACCTCAAGGCCCGCGGTGTCGAGTTCATCAAGGTGCCCAGCACGTACTATGAGGACATGAAGGTGCGCCTAAAGAGACAGGGTATGGTCCTCAACGAGGATTTCGAGACGCTGCAGAGCCTCGACATTCTCATCGACTTTGACGAGGGTGGCTATCTCTTGCAGCTGTTCACAAAGGTAGGCTTGACACAGATTCTTCGTAACGCGACTTTTGCTAACGCGATGAATAGCATCTCATGGACCGTCCCACCGTCTTCATCGAAATCATCCAGCGAAACAACTTCTCCGGCTTCGGCGCTGGCAACTTCAAGGCTTTGTTCGAGGCCATTGAGCGGGAGCAGGCCCTCCGCGGCACTCTGATCTAAAAGAAAAGTCTTTGTTTTCGTCACGACTGTCATGTATTTCCCTTCTCGTATATATTAATAGCGTGTTAGCAATGGGTTTGTGTAGTTTAATAGGGATACCAATGGACAGTGTTTCTCCAATCAATAGTTCATCTTCATCTTCCTCTTTATCGTCTCGTGTCTTCATCAATATCTCCTCATATCTGATCATCGTTGGTCTCCATGTCGTCTGTCGTGGGAACGATATCTGTATTAGTAATCAACCAATGGTCCGTGCGCTGCTCCAGAAGTGCAGCAAAAACGGCCAAACGCTGCTCGATCAATTCCGCTGACCAGGCCATCTCAGGCATAAGAAACAGAGCACACAATGGCCCTCCTCGCTTCCAACATGCCCATGTTCCGGCAGAGTTGGAGGTTCCCCCGCGAGTTCTTCACCTGTCGACAATGCCTGCAACTACAGCGACCGCAGTCCGCGCTCCCACTCTCTCTTCCCCGAATTCCCCGACAATGGATGGCCACGGCGACGCCATTTCGGAAGCCGTTTAGGCTGAATAACTTTTCGATTGCTGCTCACGCGGGACGGTGGAGGGGTGCGAATCATGCTTTGACGATACGGTCGATGTCGCAGACGGCTGGTGCGGCGGAGGCAGAAGCGGCGGGCAAGTCTCGGTTTCCAGATGCGAGTTCGAAGATTGTTGCGTATTGGCTGCTGGCGAGTGCGGCCAGTGTGTTTGGGATTGTCGTGTTTGGTGGGCTGACGCGGTTGACGGAGTCTGGGTATGTTTTTAAGTCCTTTCCATTCTCCAGGTCAGTTGGAACTGGGTCCTGTTTACTGACAGACTCGCAGCCTTAGTATCACCGAATGGCGGCCTGTGACCGGTTCCCTGCCGCCTATGAACGCGGAAGACTGGGAATCGGAGTTTTCCAAGTATCGAGCGTCTCCGGAATTTCAGGTGCTTAATCCGAACATGACGCTGGCCGAGTTTAAGAATATTTACTACATGGAATGGATTCACCGCATCTGGGGCCGCTTCGTGGGCTTGTCGTTTGTGGTACCTGCTCTCTATTTCGTTGCGACGAAGAAGGTGTCCAAACCGATGGCTCTTCGGCTGGGCGGTATTGCGGGCTTGATCGGTTTCCAGGGATTTATTGGGTGGTGGATGGTCAAGTCCGGGTTGAAGGATGATCTCTTTGCTCCTGGAAGCCACCCTCGTGTCAGCCAGTACAGGCTAACCGCTCACTTGGGTGCTGCCTTTGTCTGCTACGTCGCGATGCTTTGGAACGGACTGGCCATTCTTCGACAGAACCGCCTTCTTGCTGACCCCGAAAAGGGTATGAAAATGCTCGAAGCCCTACGGGATCCGAAACTCAAGCTCTTCCGCCGCTCTATCGCTGGTATCGCTCTTCTGGTCTTTGTCACTGCCATGTCTGGCGGTCTCGTGGCTGGCCTGGATGCCGGACTTATCTACAACGAATTTCCCACCATGGGCGATGGCTTTGCGCCGCCCAAATCCGAGCTCTTTGATGCACATTACTCCCGCAAATCTGACCGATCGGATCTATGGTGGAGAAACATGCTCGAGAACCCGTCGCTGGTTCAACTCGACCACCGCATTCTCGCCATGACGACCTTCTCCTCCATCATGGGTCTGTGGGCGTACTCGAAATACTCACCGAGCATGAAACGACTCCTCCCCCAGGTCGCGCGAAAGGGTGTCCATGGCGTCGTGGCGTTCGCCATGGTTCAGGTCGGTCTCGGAATCAGCACGCTGCTCTACCTTGTTCCGATGCATCTGGCCTCGGCGCATCAGGCGGGAAGCTTGTTCCTTTTGACTTGGGTTCTGGTCCTTGGGAACAGGATCTGGCATCCGTCGCGAACGGCGCGTTTGCTTCAGATGGCTGCAAAGGCCAAGGGGGTTAATGTCCCGCGTGCGGTGTCTCCTCTGACCAAGAAACTCTGATCAAGTCAATATTTTGGGCTCAAATCTTGCTATTACCTCCTTTTTGAAGGTCCGGGTTCTATGGGTTACGGCCTCTCTCCACTTCTTTCAATGTTTTATTAATCTCTATCTATATTTGGCCAAAAGGACCGGGGCTGTTTGTAGGAATATATAAGTAATGGAAGGAATATACCATTAAATCCTACTACTCAAACCTCAAGAACTTGGCAAAGCTACTCACTTAAAATTTTTTTATTTACAATCTGATAACACTCCTCGATTAAATACAGGCAATTTCATGTCGAGGGACTCAAGGGCAGAAAAACAATTTTTCAAGTTGAACAAAACACAATGACACCATGATTGAAACCAGTGAAGCAACAAGAACCAAATTATGGTCAAAGAAGAAAAGGTCAGTTGTCGTAAGTCATGGCATCAGCCGTCAAGAATCATTGATTCAAGAGGTCCAATGCAGAGAACAGAGTTCCTATGAGGACTCAAAAAAGGGGGCACATCATCAGGGGCGCTTCAGAGTGCAGAAGCAGCACCAAGCCAAACGAGACCAGAAGGACACGGGACAAAAGGAGTTGGATACATAGTGTCTCCCGAGGGACTCTCGATATTTGTGGCGAGAAGATCAAGATTTTGGGAGGAGAGAAGCAAAAAAAAGGAAGAACGAAGGACCAAGGAAGAATCAAAGGGGCAGAAATGACCAGAACCGACAAAACCAGGGAGTGGAGAGACTTCACATTTTCACATTCAAATTTTTCAGGTCAGCCACAAAAGAATCATAACAAAATTGAAGAAAGAGACTCGAGGGGTATTCGGAAAATAGAACAAGAAAGAAAACCTGGAAGATTCTGCCAGAAATGGAACGACGACGAAAGTGAGCTGTGTAACCAATCCAACTCGCATCGAGATCCAAATCACTTGACGATGGCAGCGCACAAAGAGCAGAGATCACGACAGATACTCTTAACTTCCCCAGGACTTTATTTTTCCAAAAGTTCGAATCAAAGATCCCAAGGACGTCGACGAAAAGAACCATCCAAATTATCACCACCCCAAGGTCCTCTCATCTCCAACGGTTCTTCATTCGTGAAAGGCAGCTGCGCATAGCTCTCAGTCGAAACCCGACGGCGTCCATACGGATTATTGCCCCCGAACCAACTGGGGTATTGCTGCATCTGGGCCTGTTGACGAGTCGCCACTGCTTCTTGTTCGATCGAATTATCATCTCCGACACGGCGCTTCAAAGTACCGGTAGTACCATTGTTCATATAACCATGCCCGTGCCCGTGCCCGTGTCCTTGGTGCTGCATAGCTGTATAGTACTGCACCGGACCAACAGCAGCAACCCTATTATTACCTCCCTGAATGCAATATGAGGAGTGACCATGCGCTGCAGTATTGGCTTCCTGGACACCGGCGGCGGCTGCTCTAGCAGCGATCATCCTAGCTCTGTTCACTGCGCGTTGCTCAGTAGCGAATTGGTCCCACGCTACTCGTGAGGCAATAGAAGCATTGTTCTGTGCAACAAGATCATTCCAAGCGTATCTGGACGCCTTGCAAAGCCAGTACATGGGGTGTTTGGGATCGTTGGGAGTTGTTTCGGGGAGACTGGTCTTTGGGGCGGTATCAGCGTCATCATCCAGGACAATAACGTTGTTGTTTCCAGTTGGGGTCGATTTCTTTGGATATTTGGTGGGAATATCTGGTGCAAGCATCGCTCGAGTGGTTGGGTCACCTTGGCCCATATTAGCTCCTGCTGCGTTAATTTTTCCCCGGGGTTGTGGTGCGACACGCGGAGGGATATGGCGTCTGTTGGTATTGATAGCGATCTCTCCACCGCGCAGCTTGGTCTGATTCTTACCCTTTGCATTCGATTTAGCTTTTAATGTCGCAGTATCATCATCGCTCTCATGCTTCAAATTGACTCGACTCTTTTTCACAGGTCTCCTCGCTTCAGGGGTGAAAACAGGTCCAGTAAACTTGCGAGAGACACCATGAGTCCCATCTCCGCCCCGAGCTTCCCAGCAAGGGGTGCAGATCTGCCATCCGCAATCGGCACAGCGACGCAAGGTAGATTTGTTATGCAAGTTGCAAATGTCGCATTTTGCAGTGTGAATCATGATGGTTTTGAAAGTGGTGTGTCGATTATCGTCGCTGTCGACATCTTCACCATCGTCAAACTCGGAAAGGGAGCTAATGGATGAAATTTCGGGAGTGGATTCCTTTTTGAGCTCAACGACAGGGAAGTCAGTGTCTCCTGCTGGGGTGTTGCTGTCCATGTTGACGTGCGTGGACGAGTCGTTGAATGTTTGATAACCTGGTACGACCTTCACGAAGGTATCCTAGCTTCAAGTCGAGTCTGAGCAGAGTTAGCAGGGACACTTAAGGAGTTGAAGTGTTATGTAGCTGAGTCCTCACAGGCTTCGCCTGTTTGAAACTCAGCTATGAAGAATGTCAAAGAGCACCAACACACACCTTTTGGCTTTAAGCAACGACAAAAATGCTCAAGAACAGCCGAATATCTCAACCAACACAGTGTAGTAGCGATAGCCTCCTGAGAAGACGTGATGATGAGAATGAAAATGATATCAGAGATGTCAAAGTTAGGAGAATGTCGTTTGATGAGAGAGTAAAAGTGGCACAATAGAAGACAGAGAAGGATGGGGATTTCCCAAAGAATGCGTGTTTAAATAGGCGAGTCTGTCAAGTGAGAGTGAGTCAATGGCTAACACCGTCGCGGTGAATACCTTGAATATAAACAAGCGAGACTTACTCGAATTCACTTCCCGTGATCTCGTGAATTTTCCGTGTTCACCTTGTCCGTTGATGGACCGTCGTGTGTCGATATCGAGTCTGATGATAATCACCCTCAAATATCGCCTTTGCGTTCAAAATGCATGATATCGAGAGTGCGAGGGACTCTGCTCCATAACTGGTGAGAAGATCGTGACAAAACAACGGAGGTGTAGCCAGAAAGGAGTGCAACTTTAGAGAGCTTCCGTTGCTACACCGATGGGCACAAGTTTCTTTTCACGAACACATTACAAGACTAGGCAATACGAAGGTAAAACGGGCACGCAAATACAGTACAGCAAAATGGCGTGAAGACGCCGAATGGCAAGACTGGAAGGTTTGCTGCTGTGAATGGCCGACAGCTTGAGAATCACAACAAAGAACAACAAGATCGCAGGCTCTCCTTTTCAAAAGAGAAGCTGGCATCTTCTAAGGAACCTAGAAGTGCAGGTAGAACACAACCAGGCAGAGTTTCATGCACAGTTTGTGATGAGGCAGAGGGAGTTGTAGACTGGCCTCCACAATGGGTATAATTGAAGAAAATTGAAAAGAAAAGCTTCAATGTCATGATCCTTAAGACATTGCGGAAAAATGGAGATCAGGCCACTGTGAGAGAAGGGCTCGATTAATACTGTAGATTGTAAGGTCAATATGTTGGCAATTGTAATCGCGATTTTATTTTGTTCTGTTGGCTGGCTGTATTTCGTCTTTGTATCTTAACTCGAAGTGAAGTGATAGCTTAGCCTAATATTGGTGGTATGATTCGCTCCTAAAAATCCATTCCCAACATGATGTTCGTTACTCAAGAAGCATACAGCGTTATTTATTCGTTTATTTATTTATGTGCTAATTAGAAGTCAGCAAGTCAGAGTCTCAACAGGTGAGTAAGCAGAGCAAGACTTACGGGTTCCTTCCTCCGGGATTGGTTCGATACCAACAACTTCGGCGGCAAGAGGTTCCTTGTGCGAGCTTGACTTGTCTTCCTTCATGAACGGGAAGGCGAGTACCTCCTTGATACTGTAATTGTTCGTCAAAAACATAACAAGGCGGTCGATACCCAATCCCCATCCTCCAGTTGGGGGCAGGCCATATTCCAAGCTAGTGCAGAAGTTCTCATCGATCAATTGAGCTTCATCGTCACCCTGGTCCTTCTGTCTAGCTTGTTCCTCAAAGCGTAGTCGTTGGTCAAACGGATCGTTCAACTCAGTGTATGCGTTTACAATCTCCTTCTTGCATACAAAGGCTTCGAACCGTTCGCAAAGGCCAACGTGATCGCGGTGGTACTTGGCAAGTGGAGACATCATCTGCGGATGGCCGGTGATGAATGTCGGGTTGACACACTTTTCCTCAATGAATTCACCAACGAGCTTGTCGAGCATACGGGCGTTGGTCAGAGGGGGAGAGCACTCGACGTTGGCCTTCTTGAGGATCTTCTTCAAGAACTCATTGGTTTCCTGAGTATGTAGTTGGTCGCCTGGGGGGAACTTCTCTCCAGTGGCGTCCTCAAGTGCAGGAATCATCTCAATGCGCTTCCATGGAGCCTTCCAGTCAACCTTGTACTCTTCTCCGGTTTGTGTGTGGAAGACCGTCTCATAATCTCCAGTGATGTGCTTGACGAGGCTCGACACAAGTTCCTCAGTGACATTCATGAGATCGTAGACATCGGCGTAGGCCCAATAGAACTCGCAGGTTGTGAATTCAGGATTGTGGGTAAGGTCAATGCCTTCGTTTCGGAATTGGCGACCTATCTCATACACACGCTCGAGTCCACCAACAATCAACATCTTGAGATACAACTCGGGCGCCACACGCATGAAGAGGTTCATGTTCAATTCATTGTGGTGAGTTACGAATGGCTTGGCAGTAGCACCGCCAGCGATGGCGTTCATCATCGGTGTTTCAACTTCAACGAAATCGCGCTCATCAAAGAATCGACGGATGTAGCTGATCATCTTGGACCTTGTCACAAAGACATTTCGAGACTTGTCGTTCATGATCAAATCGAGGTATCGCTGTCTATATCGCTGCTCTTGATCCCTGAATCCATAATGCTCTGAAGGAATCTGGTGCAAGCATGGCGTGAGAAGGATGACCTGCTGAGCAAAAACCGACAATTCACCATCGTCACGGTTCTTTGGCGAGGTGCGTCCGGGGAAGCCAATGATACCGATGATATCACCTCTTCTCAGATGTTCGTGCTGAGATTCGAATGGAATGTCTCCTGTCGCCTCCTGTGCTTGGCAAGCAACCTGGACCTTGACACCCTCGGCGCGGATATCGTAGAAGATCAATTTGGCACCGGCAGCTCGCTTGGTATAGATTCTTCCGGCAATTCTAACCTGCTTATCGCGTAACTGCTCTCCCTTCTTAAGGAACTCATTTTCCTTGAGGAATTGTCGAAGGTCGTCGTTGACTTGGAACTTGTGAGGATAGGGGTTGGGGTTCTTGGTCTGGCGGAGCTGGTTGATTTTTCCACTGCGAATTTCAAAGTATTGCTACAAGTTTGAGAGAAGAGAAATGTCAGCTACAACGTTCATTGTATACCCAGAGTAACATAGAGGTAACATGGATAAAGCAACAACAAAAAAGCTACTCACATTGGGAGTAAGTTGTGACTCCTCCTCCTCAGCACTCTTCTTCTTGCCCACTGGTGCAGTACCCGCGGCAGCAGCAGCGGCGGCCCTTTCAGCCTTCTTCTTTTCCTGCTCGCGCTGCTTCTGGCGCTTCTTCAATTCCGACTTGGAGACGCGTTCGCCGGTGACTTCGTCGAGGTGAAGATTGGCGACAGCGTTCCCCGCCGCTTGGACTGCGGGGTCCTGATCAGGCATTGTGTGAGTTTGGCGGGGTGACAGTCTGGGAATTGGGAGTTATTATCGCGATTTCTTGGTGAAATCGAGTTGACAATCTATCTGAAAAACGAGAAAGAGACGAAAGCCGCCCGTACTCTCTCGAATATATGGGAAGTGTGTTGTGAGTCAGATCTCTTTAACTGTGACTGACGAGCAAGGATTCGGTCCGCGTGAAAATCAGAAAATCATCCACGCCAAGAACTTCCCTTCCACCGACTTGCCCTTGAACTATCAAAACTGAACAGGAGACAATCTAACAACGCATACCAGTACTATTTGCCAATCTTTTGGTACGAACTCAGAGCTACATACATATGGAACCATTCCGAGACCACAAATTCAAGCTAGACAGTGAATATCCTAGTGCGCAAGGAATGTAGCTCATCGAAGATTACCCTGTCCATTATCCCTTTCTCGATTGAACAGCCTTCACGACAATACGTTGAAACAGCCTCAGTTGAAACCCATAAAAACGTCCACGATATCGGAGTTTGACTCGGCAACCTTCAGCCATTCCTGAGCTTTGTCTAGCTTCTCCTTTTCTCGAAGAAGTTGGACTCGGCGTCGTTGGCGAGCATCGTCTTCAACCATTAGTTCCATGCAACGAGCCGAAGCTGTCAAACGATCATATATTAGCGGGTTCAACAAACACTGTAGAAAGACTGGGCTCAACATACCGTTTTCGCCTAGAATACCAAGTTTCTCTTCAATCACGCCACGAAGTTCCTTGCGGCAGCGGAAAAACAACTTGGTGTAGATACCCTGGCAGGTAACGTCAACAAAGCGAGAACTTGCAATGTCATAATATGATCTCGAGGCCTAGGGAATTAGGATCAGCACCATCCGCGTGAACAAATGAGTATTGAGCGGGAGACATACAGCCATGATTTCCATTTCTTTGATAAAGTTATCAGGTCCCAGCTCCGCGAGTGTCACGGTATTCGCATTGCACTTTTTACCGAGCTCTTCCATTTTCTGGACATATGCTCTGATGCGCAACGCATGTCGTTTAGTCGACAAGAATTCAAAGGTCTCTCTTTGAGCCTTAGAGAACGCCGCAGTCGCCATCGTGAATGGTTTAGAATGTTCGATGGTGTAGTTCTCATTTGCTTGATAAATATGTTCGTTTTGAATCGAGTCCAGATACTGCAAAATGATGGCCTTTAGTGCACTGTACAGCGCAGTTTGTCGGTACTGCACAAATACACTCTCAACCTCCTCCATGAGGACCTTCGCAATCATTGAGTAAGTCGCGGAAAGAAAGGCATGCATTGGCTCTGACCAATGCGCTACGCTCAGTCGATTCATTGTTTCCACAGCCTGAGGGTTCCCGAGGCCAGGAACACCAGAAGCGTATGTGTCCGTGTTGATGTCACGAATTTCTTGCAGACCAAAAACCCGCGCTGGCACTATTAACTAGTTAGAACCCATAATTCTAGTTAAAGGTAAGACATAGACTACACACCAGGAAATTGTTTGAAACACTCAGTAAGAGGACCAGAGGTAAATCCTCGTGTTGCGGTTGACGGACTGCTGGCTTTCATTCGTTTCACAACGGGTTCAACACCGTTTGTATGCTTGCGCTTCGGTGAAGAATGTAAATCGGGTTCCTGGGCTTCTTCGTCATCGTCAAGTGTAGGAGTTCTAACTTCAAGATTGTCGCCAATCTTTACTGATGGTCGCGAACTCGCAAGATAACGTTGGAAATCTGCTGCAAGTTGACCCCACTGTTTGAGGAAAGGATGGCTAGACCGGCCTCCGTCCATATGGGCCTGAACGATGTTAATGAAAGTGTTCAACCTTTGACACAGAAGATACGGAACATTAGCGGAAGGAGGATCCGGGAGCTCTGCAAATTGGTCTTCAACCAATTTCGCCCGACGGGTGATCTGGTCAACAATATTTGGCAAGCTGCTCTGGATTTGTTTCAATAGCAAACTGGACAAAGTAGCCTGGAGTCTTCTTGTGCCAAATCGATCGATATACTCGGCAAATTCGGAAGTCCACGGCGGGTGCGCGAAAAACATCTGTTCTTCTTCACGTGCTTGTAGATGGCTGACAATTGGGTCGGAGTTATTCTTCACCACAAAGTACCCATGCCCGAGATTGAATTTTTCACCGCTAAGAAGTTCCTGCCATTGTTCATAACCCCCATCAATTCGGTCTGGCTTCGTTAAGACTCCAAGTGTCCTCTCTCGTGCTCCGCGCACATCTCGAACGATGCGGGCGGCACTTGAATTGGTGGCATCGTCGGTCATTGGCATGGTTAGCAAAACAATTGTGTTATCTGCCTTGATGTATTCCTTGACGAGATTCTCCACCAGAGCAACGAGATATTTTTCTTCGTCGATCTCGGCGACATTGATGACACCGGGTAGGTCGTAAAACGACAAATTTGGAAACAGAGGCGCTGTGATGTCGAGACGGACAACGTTAGGAGAGAATTTAACTTGAGTATATTCCTCCGTTTCATTGTTTTCTTCACGCATAAACTCCTTTGGTGACCTCCCAGGATTAAGAGTTGCAATTTGGGCCCATTTGAGGACGTCTTGAAGCATCGACTTTTCGGTAAGAGTATCAAAAAGAAATTCCTCCGATTCTTGCTCAACCCATGGCCCTAGAGGGTTCTTCGACGTAGGCATTCTCCCTTTAGGAAGGTACATGTACCGCTTCATCAGAAGCACGCGGCAGGACCAAGCTGAATCTGACTCGGACAGATTAATCTCAAGGGGACAACGGGTGCAACACCCGGCACTGCGTGGGACCTTGATCTCACTGATGCCTTCAATCAAGGAACTTTTACCAGTGCTCTGGTCTCCAACAACAACAATCTTGGGAAGCGGGAGCTTGCCGTTTTCTATTCCTAGGTGGCGAAGGTCTTGAATTTTCTTGACCATTATCTTCATACTGCTTGAAAGTTGCTCAATTGACCTATTCGTATCGTCCATACTGGGAATTTCCTCGCAAACTGTATCTACAAACGTGTTAGAAGTATTCAGACGCATGCAGTAAGTCAAATGATATCAATGTAGATACTTACAGGGAGAACCGGCCCGAATTGGGAGGTCAGGCGAAAGGGCCGCCACAGGTGGGTGTTGGGGCTCCATGGTCAACTTCGAGAATGCGAGGTTATCAAATGGGTTGGTGATAACGTTTGATAATAAAGGCTGTTTGAAATAATTTGGAGAGAAAGACGCGTTCAAGAGAGTTCCACAGTCTGCGGTGCTCAAATGAAAGCTTCGACGATTGATGCTGTATGTTGGTCGAAAGATATTTCGGAAGACGCGTCTAAGAGAGTTCTTAAAGCTAGTGGTGTTCAAAATCTGACGATCTTTGTGAACCTTTTTTTAAAAATCTTCTCGGTGAAAAAAGGCGCGCTCAAGTGCTCTTGACTTGCAGTAATCAACAGAGGTGATACCGATTGATAAAAGATAGCTTAAAACTTTTCAGAGAAAAGGGTGCTTAGAAACGTTCCTCAGAATAGAAAAAGCGCGTTCAGTGGAGCTCTTGTGGCTCGTGATATTCAATGAAAGGCACAACAATCTGTGAAGGGTGCTCGGAAGTTTTCTTGAAAAAAAGGGGACGCGATTAAGGGAAATCTTGAAGGTTGATTAGCCAATGGAAGACCAACTGATGGTAGGCCTTCTGTTGACAACCAAAGCTCAAGTTCAGAAACGAAATGTTGTTGGGAATAAAGGATAATGGAAGAGAAAAGAGGGGAAGAGGGAGAGAGAAGAAGAAAAAAAAGAGAGAGGGTAGCAATTTATATTGGATGCGAGACGCGCTGGTCTAGTTTGTGTTCCTCTAGATTGTGTTGCTCGAAGCGAGGAGAAGCCATACCAAAGCAGCTGAGAAAAGCACCACAGAGGCCGGAGAGTCCCAGACTACCAGATATCTGTCTCTGTCTCTCTCTTCCTTTCAGCTCAAGGGTATAGTATACGTTCTGCAGTCCTTTGGACTTTGGGTAGCCTATGTTGATACATAGCCATTCTTGGATATATGCTGTCCAATCCGCCTTGCCTGGGACAAGTCTGGAGATTGGAATTCAAAAAGAGATCAGATATACTACGGGCAGCCGGCCAGAGCTGCATCGTGATCTTTTGAAGCAGAGTCGTGCATTCAGGAGTACTCCGTAGTTGTGCTGTGCGAAGATGAGGTTGACGTTGAGGTTGACGTTGGTGACGTTCAGCCAACAAGCGGAACACGTGTTCGTGGCGTCATCCGCGCTCTTCAGGGGAAACAACGGAAGCGAACCTCATCTCTGTGCTGCACTGTTTCTCTCCCACTTTCGCCCTGACCACGCTGTTCGAGAAGACTGCAGTATCCGTTCGTATCATTCTACGTTAATAAGCTGCCTCCAGAACCTCCAGCAACGTCGATTCATTGAGTGTGAACTGCGATCTTCTTTCGCTTGGTACGAACAGCTCACCGCCTGCCCCACGCTAGTCGTGGGCTATCACCTCGAGTCTTGAGTGCTAATATTTGAACTTGACCTGCAGATATCAAGTAACCAGCCTATCCTTTATCCCTCGTATCTTACAGATCGCAATTGACCCTCATGTTGCAAGTTCCCACTCGAGAGCGAAACGCAGACATGGCGTCAACCAAAGCCGTTATCCTGGTAGGGCCATACTGCTTTCCACCTTGCGCAGGCTTGAGAACTGACTTTTTGACCGCTAGGTTGGAGGACCCTCCAGAGGAACGAGATTCCGACCTCTCTCCCTCGATGTGCCAAAGGTACCGTAATCACACTCCTCTTGCTTCAACCGCGAGGTTCCGACGTCGCGACATCGTCCCTTTCCATCCCGCTGACACTTTCTGATATTACGCCCTGTAGCCCCTCTTTGAAGTCGCTGGTCACCCCATCATCTGGCATTCTCTCAAGGCCGTGGCCAGAATTCCCGATATCCGCGAAGTCATCCTCATTGGATATTACGACGAGTCTGTTTTCCGTGATTTCATCAAGGACTCCACCAAGGAGTTCCCCCAAATCAAGATCCAATACCTGAGAGAATATCGGGCATTGGGAACTGCTGGTGGTCTGTACCATTTCCGCGATGCGATCCTCAAGGGTCGCCCTGAGCGCTTCTTCGTCCTGAACGCGGACGTGTGCTGCTCATTCCCATTGGTTGAGATGCTCAAGTTGTTTGAGGAGAAAGATGCGGAAGCCGTTATTTTGGGTACCAGAGTCAGCAATGAGACGGCCACGAACTTTGGCTGCATCGTCTCGGATGCACACACCAAACGTGTTCTCCATTATGTGGAGAAGCCTGAATCTCACATTTCTAACCTGATCAACTGTGGGGTTTATCTTTTTGCCACCGAGTGCATCTTCCCGTCGATCAAGAGCGCGATCAAGCGCCGCACCGCACGCCCACGCCTTCTCTCCTACCCGTCCTCTGAGCACCTCGAGTCGTCTTATGGTGCCGACCAGGCTGACGAAGGCGAGACGAGTGAGGTGCTCCGTCTCGAACAGGATATCCTTCCTGATCTAGCGGACAGCAATCGTTTCTTCGTCCACGAAACTAAAGATTTTTGGCGCCAGATAAAGACAGCTGGATCCGCGGTACCAGCGAATGCCCTCTACCTCCAGAAAGCATTCCAATCAGGCTCCGAGGAACTAGCCGCCCCATCGGCTACTATTGTTCCTCCGGTGTACATCCACCCCACTGCCACCGTTGATCCAACCGCCAAACTCGGGCCAAACGTTTCCATCGGTGCTCGTGCTGTGGTCGGAGCAGGTGCACGCATCAAGGAATCCATCGTTCTCGAGGATGCCGAGATCAAGCATGATGCTTGCGTCTTGTACTCGATAATCGGATGGAGCAGTAAGGTTGGAGCCTGGGCGCGTGTTGAGGGCACGCCCATTCCAGCCAACAGCCATACCACCACCATTATCAAGAACGGGGTCAAGGTGCAGAGCATCACGATCCTTGGCAAGGAATGTGGTGTTGGAGATGAAATCCGCGTGCAGAATTGCGTCTGCCTGCCATATAAGGAATTGAAACGGGTACGAGTTTTTATCCCTTTAACAGGTATCCGAACAACCGACCGTGATCCAAATTTACTGACTTTTCTCTGTGCTTTAGGATGTCGCCAATGAAGTTATCATGTAAAGAGTTTGGATTTCAAATAATATATTGACCGACATTATGGAGTCTAGAAGCTAAATACCCATATACGTCCCCGGCTAATTTAATGACGGCGTCGGCCAGAATGCTGAGGTATCATTTACGCACTTTCTCTGGTCGACTTTTTCTTGGCCGTGATCTTTCTCCAGCGTTTGGCTATATAGATAGAGAAAACATGGATCTTTTCATGCCTATCTACTTCGTACAGATTTTCTACTATTTTCATGCTCATTCGCTACCATAACATTATTTTCTGATTATCCTTTCTCATTTCCTCTCTTTAGAAATGCGCACAGGCTGCAAATAAACCATCCAGCTGGCCATCAACCTGTTCACGGCATTAAAATTTGGCCCATGATCCAGTAAATTCAAGGGCTTTGGTGTCAACCGCAGGAAGTGAATAGTAGAAATAATAGTATCAGAGATCAGTGTCAATGTATTAGTTAAGCCTAGCGATTATGTACTATTAACTCTCCTCAGAATCCCCCAGTGCCTAGATATATATCCTTTACTATCAACAACCATGTCATCATTCCCCCCTGTACAATCAAAAACATGCGCACGTTTCGTCGTAACATCGATTCCTAGGAGCTATCAGTTAGCATGGATGGACCGATAGAAAAGGTGAACCGGTGAAGAGCTTACCGTAACATTCAATTACCATTTCTCTAGTATTTACTTGCAAAGAATGAGCTTCACATCCGACGACTTCTTGCAATCCTTGACCTGGCTGCCCGCGGGCGGGACACCATTCGGCCACGAGATCTCAGCACATTCCGCCGCAGACGGGTCCACGAGCAACTTGCGGCCCTTGAACGGGTCACCGAAGACGTCCGACAGATCGTAGAAGATGCGCGTGTCGGTCAAACTGTATGCAAAGTTGGTCTGCGGGGAGCCGTTGAAGAGGCCGTCGTTGACGGTGGTGATCTTGAGGGAGATGCCGCCGCTGGCAGGGTCGCGGCGGAATTGCTCGCTGTAGACGGCGCCCGTATTGAGGGTCTGTTTGGGGCCGATGGAGCCGCCGACGGACCAGAGGTAGACTTTGTGAGGGCAGCGGTTCTCGACGATGGCGCGGCCGACGGTGCCGGCAACGGCGGTGGTGGCCGCGAGTGCGGTGAGGGCGAGGGTGGTGAAATGCATTTTTGGGGGAGATGGTTCTTTGGAGGCTGGTGATTTGGTATTGGATGCGAGGTCTGTAGCGAAGTGATGGATTGTAAAGCTGATGAGGATATTCAACGGTAGGTCAACGGGCTGTCAGGCCATCTTTATATCTCTCCCGGAAGAGGCGATATCAGGTGCCCAACATCGCATGTCTCACTTTCGCATGACTCTTTGCAGAGCCTTCTCCTTCGGCTCTCCAAAATACGATGGGCTTACTATGTCTGGATCTCGGATTGAAACTAGAACAGTCCGATTGGCACGGTGAGACTCGGGGAAAAAAGGTCATGGTATCGAATGGAGAACCTTGCCCTGTCTTGGAAGGGGTAAGCTGGCTTCTCTCTGCTTTCAGGCTCCATGCCTTGATTCATCAAATCAGGCTTGCAAAAAGAAACAAAACACACCGTCCAATCCTTTGGATCTCAACGGGCTTCCTCCGAAAACGCGCCACATCCCCCGGCCACAAGGTGCTTGGGAAGCTTACAGAGGAAGCAACCGGGGAATTAGCATGGATCATTGAAAGCTTAAGTCATCATGATCAAAGCCAAAAGCGAAGAGGAAAAAGAAACGTGGAGAACATTTGACATCGTTGAGGAGAGGCTCAATGCACAGGTTTAGGGATCAACAGAGATGAGATCACCTGTTGGAAAGGTTTCAGTTCAAGAGCCCCAGTCCTGGACATGAGAAAAGCACTCCAAGCATCATGCAGCCAGCCAAACACCGTGTTCCGAGGTTTTATTCACAATAATGCGGAATAGCATCTCGAAGTGGATCTGGCACCCTGTATGTTTTAGAGGGAGATGGTGAGTGGCCGACAGCCAGGAGCATGACCAGAGACGAGTCTCAGTTGAGACCTGCAGAGACCCTGAATCATCCCAAAAGAGGTTGTTTGAGAAGAGGCAAGTCGAAATTGGGCAATTTTCCCTCGCAAGTCACGGCGCTCGGAGATATATCGCCAAAGCACCTGTTTACCGGCACCGCAACCGTGCATTTCAGGGTTCCTTGCCAGGTCGACTGGATTCAAATGGGCCTCTGCATCGAAAATCACTGATTGGGCGAGGGCCGTAAGCTTCTTCTGCTTTTGCTCTCACGGCAAATGTCTTAAAATACGAACAGGGCCGCGAGCATGACAATGCATGGCAGCGGTGAGCTTGCGGCGAGAATTGTCCCAGCGGACGGTAGCATTCGCAGGACAGTCCCCAGACACTGTACAGTAGACGTTGTAGCGAGAGTCCAGGCGTTCGTAGGGAATCTGAGACAAATCCGTTGAAAGACGTTGATGGCAACAAGGCAGTTGAGCTGGCCGTTAACTAAGCTTCTGGCGGTGCTATAAATAAAACATGGGCGTTTCGCTTGACACGCTATCTGTGGACTGATGATCAAGATTAAGACGAAGTAGAAGATACTGGAACAGATCACTCTGTGACTGGCCTCCTCAGGATACCGTGATCGAGTGTTGTTGTCGCTGAAGACGAAGATGAAGTCGAAAAGAGAGCGTTGGGCGAGTGATGTCATTCCCAGCCCGCCTGATTTCCATCGAACAAACAACTTCATCCACGCCGCCAGCACAGCCAGCACAGCCAACACGGCCCGCGAACGAGACCACGCCCGTTATAATAATGTCTCGCCGTGTCTTGCATGGGTTCAACTTGCTTCCACCGCTAGACAATTCTATTCTCGTCTCCAAGCACGCCCCGTACGTTACATCGAAGCGATCCCCAAGGTAACCCTCCATATCAGCCTTTCTCGTATACTTCCTCCGTCTCCGCTGCGAGTATCTTCGTCTCGGGCATGGACTCGACTTCGCTACCGCAGCCTCCAGTCCCCGGCGAATCTCCACCCGCGTATTCTGCTCCCTCGGTTCCGCTCGCGCCACCGCCCGACTACGAGACCGCCATCACCGCCGACCCTTCCGCACTCTCAACCCAGCATGAAGCCGCGAGCCACGAGCCCATCACCTTGAGGATCGAGGGGAAATACATCTACTCTTCAACCTCAAAGTCTAGTCCCATCTACAGTCTCACCCACGAGCTCGACGGCCACGAGTTGAGCACCACCGGCATCCTCCTGACTCGAATCGATCCGCATCCTGTCCGCCGTCAGAATGGTCGTGCCTCGTCTAAACGGGATGTATTTGCCCTGCGAGACGCATCGCCATTGCATATTGGGCCTTCAAAGTATGAAATTGACGGTGTGCGGTATCTGTCCGGGAAAAGGGGATACATGAGCCGAAGCATCACCCTGAACGGCCAGGGTTGGACGGTCGGTGGCCGTGGCCTGCCGTCCTTTTCACTCCGTCCCACGGCGGCATCAGATTCCGATGCGCCACAGTATGAATGGCGGGACCGGAAGAGTGACCACTATATCGCGACAGAGACACGGCGGCGCTGGAACAAGGAGAAGAAGGCGGAATCGACGCCGCCGAAGCTGGAATTGAGAATTGGCGCCAATGTGGATAAGGGGTATCTGGACTTCCTGGTCGCTGCATGGTGCATGCATAACTGGCGAGAGGCCAAGGAAATCACCAAGGAGCCCCTCACCTGGGAAGAATGTAAGCATTGCTATTCTTTATCCTCACTGAATCAACTGTGCTAACAGCTCATAGTGAAGGATCAAGCCAGAGCCACTGCTGCGAAAAATAGAGCACGTCGATGGAGCCTCGGCACCATGGGAATTGGTGCTATCGCATTCTAAGCCTTGTCAGTCCCAATGAGATCGTCAGGTGGAGGTACAACTTGAACACGCCACGAGAGCTATGAGTTTTACGAACCACGCCATCAGGTGCACCCGAGAATTGATACCCCTGAACGCTCAGAAGCTCTCATCACAATCGTTGTTTGCGAATTTTCACTGCCTAATAACTAGTTTTTGATGCACATACAGTTCATTCTTTTGATATTCCAGCGAGGATGGTGGATGGCATGATATGATTGACGAGGAGTCAAAGAAGATGACGAAATGCGTTTACGACGAGACGAGCGACGGAAAAAGTACACTTCCCAATAGTATGTACTAACCGACTACTTTGTACGGAGTATCTACTTTATATCTGATTATTAAATACATTGACGATTCTGAAGACAACCCTGAAATACATACACTCGCCTCAAAAGGTCAATTAATTATCCCAGACACAGTGCCCATTGTTCATTACGAGGTCGTAGCTAACCCCAAAATTATCATCATGGGATTCTTTTAATCATACACGCCAATCGCTCAATCTGCAACCGGTGCCTCACTGTCCTTATACGACTCCAGTTTAAACAACCTCTTCGCATTCTCCCTCCCAATCGCCGCCTTCTGCCCCTTCTCCAACCCCTTAATATTATCAAACCACGTACACGCATCCTTATAATTCTCAAACGGATAATCCGTACTGAACAAGATCCGATCCGCATTCCCAAACTCTTCAATACAGTACTTCAACGTCGGCGTCGAAAAATGCCCAGACGTCGTGATCCAGATATTCTCCCGGAAGTAATCCCGAATCGTCTTTTGAATAGGCATGCCGATCGGCTTCTTGATATCTTCGAACCAATGGTTGATGCGCCATAGATCAAAGGGAATGTGTTCGCCCAGGTGGCCCAGGATCACTTGGAGTTTGGGATTGCGGTCGAACACGCCGTTGGACACCATGCCCATGACGTGCAGGGACACACCCTGCGCGAAACTCAATGGGGGGCCGACAAGCCATTTGCGATCGGCCCAGAGCGTGTCGTAGACGACGCCCGTGGGTTGTTTGGGGTGGAGGTAAAAGGGGACATCGAGTTCGACGCAGGTCTGCCAGAAGACGTCCCATTCGGGCTTGTCGTAGAAGATCAGGGACTTGCCGTCGGCGGCGATCTGGTTGTCGTTGACGAGAGCGCCCTTGAAGCCAAAGTCTTTCACGCATCGTCTCAGTTCGGCGGCGGCGGTGGCAGTGTCGTGCATGGGCAGGCAGGCAAAGGAGCCGAAGCGGTCGGGCTTATCCTTGATCTGTTCATATGTCCAATCATTGACAAACTTGGCGATGCGCAGTGCTTCGGCCGGGTCGGTGATGTCTTGGATGCCAGGGGCAGTATAGCTGAGGATGTGGTAGCCAACGCCATATTCATCGGCATATTGAATGCGGATTTTGTTGATGTCGCAGATTTCTCGAACGTGACGGTCGGGATCTGTGGCGAAGAATCCAGCCCACCATTTTGCCTTCTCAGCAAACTCGGGCGTGTTAAAGTGGTCTTCAAGGGTGATTTTTCCGAGCATGGTCAAAGATTTGAAGATGTATGGGATAGGGAAAAATAAAACGAGTCTTGGTCAATGTGAGCCTGCTGATCTTGCCCAAGGGCACAGCGCAGGGTGTTTTTGATATAAGTACCCTTGATCGCACCTAAATAGCCGGCGAAAAGAAGACCGCCCTGCGCATAGCCCGTTTAGCAATAGCGGACTCGCTGGTTGTTTACCCCGCGATGTTGTTCACGTCACCCCGCATTGGTGCGTGCCAAAGAGCCGCTCCCTTATTTGACCGGAAAACGCGGCGGGGCAACCCCGCCCGGTGGGATCAAGACTTGGTGTTGAGCGCGGAGCCAATCAGAACCTGTGCCGCGTACCGCTCCCAGCGGCTCTCATCCAAAGCCGCTTTGAGCATTCACCCACCAATAAAACGCAATTCCGGCCCGAACAAACCCCTTGCACCGGGAGCTAGTTGCCATGCGCTTGGACTGTGGGGTAATTAGAGCGGGTGGGGTTCGGGAAGAGGAAATTGTCGGCCTCCAGGATATTCTCAGGCTATCCGCCCTTGCGGCGGCAGAAGGTGTTTCCGTTCGTATGTCAAAAGGGTGACCGTCTTGACTTCTTGACTTAATATCTATCTTCGTCTACCAAACTAGCCCCTCTGAGAACAATAGCGCCTCGTTCGTTGTGCAAATCTTGAAAGACTTTTCGTCCGAATCCTTCGAGATCTCCTGTTACACACGCGCCTGCACTACCCTCCTCCAAGAAAAGAGCTACGGAGTATTCCGCACAGCAGTTCAACATGGTTGACAAGTTTGATCCCAACTTCACCGACAATGTCATCAAGGCGATGGGCCCAAAGACCGACCCGCGCATGCGGGTGGTGATGAGCTCCCTCATCCGCCATCTCCATGACTTCGCCCGTGAAGTCGAACTCACCGTTGACGAATGGATGGCTGGTGTCAACTTGGTCAACTGGGCCGGGCAGATGAGCAACGACAAGAGAAACGAAGGGCAATTGGTGTGCGACGTCCTGGGTCTCGAGTCGTACGTATCTTCACACCCTCTTTCCTACCTCTTGCATGTGCCGTGTGCCACATGGTGTCACCGCATCGTGAAACTCAAGAGCATTGCTAACTCTGCTGCAGACTTGTCGACGAGATCACCTTTTCTCGCGCGGCTAATGCGGCTGACGCCGCCACTGCGACAGCCATTCTCGGCCCTTTCTTCCGATCGGACGCTCCTCACTACCCCAATGGCTCCAGCATCATCCAAACACCAGTTTCCGACGGAGAAGTTGCATATATGCACGGCAAAGTTGTCGATTCGGCGACCGGGGAACCCATCGAGGGAGTGATCATTGATGTGTGGGAAGCCTCCACAAATGGTCTGTATGAGCAGCAAGATCCGGATCAGGCAGACTGCAATCTCCGGGGTCGATTCACAACGGACAAAGACGGCCATTACTCGCTATACTGCCTAAGGCCCACCCCTTATCCTATCCCATATGACGGTAAGCTTCACCCGGTCACGCCAGGTACTCAAGAACGATTGCTGACTTTGTCGAATCAATAGGCCCTGCTGGAAAGATCCTTCAGCTTCTCGACCGACACCCAAACCGCCCAGCTCACATTCATCTGATCGTAAGTTAAACGTAATCCCTATATTGAGCCATCGACTGATTGATCTTTCTTCTGCAGGCCACACACAAGGACTACAAGCCCATCACCACGCAAATCTTCGATAGTGAGGACAAGTACCTCGACAACGACTCTGTTTTTGCTGTCAAACACTCGCTAGTCGTTGATTTCAAGCCTCTGCAAGGCAATGATAAAGCAACGAGGGAACTGGTGTATGACCTAAAGTTGAAGAAACAGTCGTCTTAGGCAAACGAAAATATTGGTGTCTATTGGCGTCCCTCTCATCTCTTGACTTTATCTGCGCATATTGTGATAACCAAATTCTGTATATGAGCTATGAACTTTTGGTTAATGAAATTTCACGCTTATCAAGTGTCTTTGACTTGGATCAATCTTGCGTGGTCTAGAGTTCGCCGACGTCCATAAATTCTCGTACTTTGTGGAACAAAAGTCCAGACGAAAGTCAATTATTCGGGGCGAAAAAGCATCTCAAACATGCTGCTTCCTGCGTGCCGTGTTGTGCAGTCAATTATACTATATTTTTGGCATTGAACTTTGTTTTCACCGAGCTCCAAGCTCAGAGCACGAAAGCTCTAGCACGGACTTGGGGGAAGTCTCCGAAGAGGCTGGAACGGGACAGCTACCAAGCAAGCAAGTTTTCTGGAAGAAATGGTTCATTTAGCTTGGAGGACAGTCTTTGCACCATCAAGCTCAGCAATTTTGGCGTATCCGAGCGGATCGGAAGGCCAGTCTATTGGTTAACCCACAAAAGAGCGGAGCTCTAATCCCAAGAGCTGTTGACAGTGGGCAGTGTGTGGAACATACCCAAGATTTACCAACTGCGCGGTTGTCGAGTGGAGTTTGGCCCCTTTTCATATCTGGGGTAGCGCACACAAGTGCTCTGTGGGGAGATACGCGGGGAAAAAACCACATATATGGGGCCCGGGGGCTCTCTTCGGGAAACAGAATGTGTCAAAAGAGGATCTCTGGGACCACATACCAGACATTGATAACTGGATCCTGCACAGACGAGACAACAGAGCGGGCCAAAGACTAGATCATGTCAGAAAAGATTTCAGAGCTCTGTGCGACCTCAGGGGTCGAGGAGGGTAAAATCGAGATCTCTGAGGATAAGTCCGCGCTCGAGGCGAAGCTTCGGAGGAAGTTTGATATGAGAATCCTCCCCATTCTCACAGCAATATTTTTGCTCGCCTTCATTGATCGGTGAGTATTCTTCTCTGGTTATTCTGAGATGGGATCCTGATAAATCTCACAGGACAAATGCTGGCAATGCACGAATTCTCGGTATGGCGAAGGATTTGGATCTTCACGGGTACCGATTCAATATTGCAATGACGGCATTCTATTGCACTTACATTGTTCTTGAAATGTGAGCTCTAGGAACTGGAAATTGGGGTGGCTGGTGCTGACGGATCCTCCAGACCAGCGAATATGATGTGCAAGCGATTTGGGCCCAAGATCTGGCTGTCGTTCCTCAGTTTGGGTTTCGGCATCGTCACGATGTGTACAGCGTTTGTCACGTCGTATGAAGGACTCGTGGTTGCGAGAGTATTTCTTGGGGCTCTTGAAGCAGGCATCATGCCTGGGATCATGTTCACCCTTTCTGAATTGTAAGTGCCCAGCCCATGAAGTCGCGCGGCCGGTTCTGACCTGCTACATACAGTTATCGACGACACGAGCTTGCAACGAGAGTAGGATTTTACTCCAGCGTCTCGCCGCTTAGGTGTGACATTGGCCCCGGTTTTGTTTAAAGGAGAGTGAGCTAACGTTGGCTGATAGTGGTGCCTTTGGTGGTCTCCTTGCGACGGGGCTTTCCAAAATCCCAAAATGGGGAATGGTTGAAACCTGGCGCAACATATTCTTTTTCGAGGGCCTCCTTTCGATCATTCTTGCCATGGTGTCCTACCTCATAATGCCACGATCACCAGGAACTGCGTCCATGCTCACCCCTGATGAGAGGGCTTATGCAGCATGGCGTATCGCTGAGGAATCCAGGTCTCATGTGCCGCAGAAAACAAACACGAACCATTTTAAAATGGCGATTATCAATCTCCCTGTCAATATTTTGGCCGTTGCTTGCAGTTCCTGTCTGCTCACTATGACTTCTTTGGCCATCTTCCTGCCGTCTATCCTCAACGCCATGGGATATACTGCCATCGATTCGCAACTGATGTCGGTCCCTCCATTCGCGTGGTCCGCTGTCGTTTGCCTTTGCATTGCTTATATCTCCGATCGCACCAAGTCACGCGGCCTTTGGCTCCTGGCCATTATGCCATTCACCGCCGCTCGCTTCTTGGTGCTGATTCTTGCCACCAACGCCGCCGTTCGATATTTTGCTACCTTCCTCGCACTCACAGGAGCATTCACCTGCGCGTCGATGCTAGTGGCGTGGACTGTTGACAACACAGCCGGTCCCAATGTTCGTGCGGTTAGCTCCGCTTATGTGGTCAGCATTGCGAATCTCGGTGCCATTGTGGCTACCTGGACATATCTGCTCCCAGAAGCACCTCGCTACATAACTGGACACGCGATAAATTTCGGCGCCGCGGTGCTAAGCTGCATCTTGATGGCCATCGCAACGGTATATCTCAGATGGCAAAATCGACGGAAAGAGAGAGGCGACTATGATTATTTGTTGCAGGGGATCAGTGAAGAGGAGCAGGACGCGTTGGGCCATAATCATCCTGGATACAAGTTCACACCATAATGCTAGTATGAAGGGGTAGGGGAAATGATCACATTATAATTAGGCTAAATAGCGCCATCTGAATCAGAAGATCTATTGCAGAGTAATTGATGAAGATATGATCGCGTTAAGAGTCGGGCCTTCTGTTGTGTTGTCGTGAGAAGTAAACCTTGTCCACTGGTCCGGAATAACTGCGTCAACGGATCATTATTTCCCCGAGCGATCGTCTGGGCCTCCCGGTCCCCGCCTGAGCCCTAGCTCTAGCTGCTATATCACACTTTACTGTCGAGATGCTGCTTCGCTTTGAACGATCCTCCACGATGATCTACATTAACCCATGGGGAGACTCGCCCCACGGCAGCAAAGACGTTTAAACTGTGGTGTGATCTTCCTCGATCTCCCATCTCCTCTTTTGCCTACTGTGTTTCTTGCGGCTGTTGAAGCTTGAATGCAACTGCAATCTGATTGGTTCGGAACATCCACATGGACCCTCGATTCCGATCCGAACGTACCGGCCCGAACGGAAAAATGCCGAAACAATCTTTCCGGGCTCCTTCCGCCCCGCCGGGATCCAAGCAACAGCAACGATCACGCGGCCGAGGACTAACCATCCGATCGCTCCCCAGACCGCCCAAGATTCAGCACGTACTGTAGACCATCACAAAGGCACAATATCGACATACCCAACCCTGGCAACCAAGTAACAAACAAACCATCCCTACATACCCACCCCCCACCAAAATGCCTTTCAAGACCATAAACTCCAAGTCCCTCTACTACACCCTCACCCCGCCCGCAACCGAAACTACCTCCAACACCCTTACTCTCCTCTTCATCCATGGCCTCGGCTCCTCATCTTCCTTCTACTTCCCCATCATCCCCCACCTCTCATCCCTAGGCCACCGCTGCATCACCCTCGACACCCATGGCAGCGGAGCATCGACATACAGCCCCAAAGCCGGCAACAGCATTGCCAGCATAGCATCCGACGCCCTTGGCCTCCTGGATGCATTGAGCATTGACCAAAATGTCGTGGTCGTCGGCCACAGCATGGGCGGCATGGTCGCTTCGCATCTCGCCGCATCCGATGTGGATGGGAAAATTAAAGCCGTCGTGCTGGTTGGGCCGGTAAATCCGAGCCCAGCGGCTGCAGAGGTGTTTGGGAAGCGGATCAAGGTTGTTGAAGAACGTAAGTTACTATATCCCCAATCGTCAAGACGATAATTTCGAGGCGAATGCTAATGCTTCCTTTAGAGGGCATGGAGGCCATGGCTACAACAATTCCACATAGCGCAACAGGCGCGCGCTGCAGTCCGCTTGTGCATGCATTCATTCGACAATTACTCATAGGTACTAATCCCAATGGGTACGTCTCGCTCTGCCGTACAATTGCAGAGGCGTCCGTGCCAGATTATGCGAGCATTAAAATCCCCGTCCTGCTTTTGGCTGGTGAAGAGGACAAATCTGCGCCGTTATCAGGTTGTGAAAAGATACTGGAGGGCTATAACAGCAAAGCAAAGAAGCTGCAAGTACTAAGCGGAGTTGGGCATTGGCACGTGTTGGAAGCTCCAGAAGCGGTTCAGAAGGCCATTGCTGCATTTTTGAACGAAATTTCATAGCCGAATATATAAAGGCCGGTCTATCTAATTTTTAGACGCAATGATTGTCGATAACATACCAAGAACTGTATAATCGGTCAAGATACGACCGGTACTGGCGTCCTATCGTCACTGTCTTTATACGGCCACGCTCGCCAGCAAAGATCACGCTCGTGCTCATCTGCATGTTTCACCATCTCAGTCCTGAACCCCATATTCATATTCTGGGCAAATTCAAAAGTATCCGGCCCTGTACCCCCTTCAAAGTCAATCCCCATGGCATCTCGCGCCCTTGACAGCATTTCAGCAGATTCATTCCATTCGGTTGCCTCATCCAAGGCTTTTTCTTGTTCCTCAGGCGTAAAAGAGATTGGACAGGGCTCTGTTGAAATATCTCCCCATGTTTGCACAAGGCGAACAAGTGATGCCTTTAGGTTCACAAAATCGGCATTCCATGGGAAGCCACTCTGCGTGATAAGGTACTGAAGAAATCCAATATTTGGCAATCGAAGAGCCTTAAGGTGTAGATCATTGCCCAATCCTGTTGCTGCAGTGTAATAGAGGTTTGCCTCTTCAAGGCGATGCTTTACCCAGACTTTGTGTTTCTCAACATCACCAAGACTATCAAAGTCATCGGGCAGTTTTGGCCTTGTCAATGTTTGAGCCCGAGTCAAGTCATGCTCACAAAACGCAGGGTATCCCGCTTGCATGAATACCGGAAGTATTGCGGCATCCTGCCAGTCAATAAATCCTAAGATTTTTGTGGAATTCGGCACAAGCAAAATGTTCGTCAGGCTCATATCTGGATGTCGAAATGTCGGAGCGCAAAGAGTCTTATCTTGCGGGATAAGAAAAAGGGCGACAAGAAGGTATTTTGACAGAAGGGATTTGTGTTCATTGGGATCAAGTGGTTCATCAGTGTGAAGCAGGAACGTTTGTCGACATTCTGGTTCTGCAAAATCTGTGATCCATGCTGACTCTCGGCGAGCAGGTGCCATCATGGCATCTCCAGGGCAGGTCCCTAAAACCATATTAGCACCACGAAGACAGCCACGGATGACTTGATAAAGGTTAAGCTTACATGGGCCTCGATCCATCTCCATATCTCCACGTTCATCAAACCAGAACTGTCGTTTGGCAATGGGGCCGATGCAGAACTGCTCTAGTTTAGGCATGGGTATGCAGGATGCTTTTGCAATGTCATGCTTGTAATATAAGCTTCCATGGCCAGGGAATTTGTAAGAAAATAGCTTTTCCTCCATTTGTACCAACTGTGTCATGATATCTTTCAGCTCCGAGGTCGAAAGAGACAGCCACCGTGAGGCAAGGGGTTCTCCTTTGAATTTTTCCATTATTATATACTCCACTCCAACCGGGTTGTTTGCGGTCGAGGAATGAGCGAGGACACGGGGAACGGGGATATCCAGGACATTACGGAGTAAATCCATTGTCGCGACTTCGCTGGCTGTTGTATAATGATGCGGGCCGGCAATCGGTGTGGGAATCCGTGCAATAACCTCACTCCCATCATCCATGGTAAAGAGAAAGATTTTATTGAACCCGCCTTCTGCCATCTTGACAATACCAACACAGCGACGTCGCTTATCCACAGCTCTGGCTGCCGCGTGCATCAGCTCTGGGACATTGAACCGAACATATCGCTCTCGCAGCCGCTGGTCCTCGTTGAAACTACTTTTCATAAGCCAAGGTTGTCTATTTCTATCGAGCAAGCAGATAAACCTACATCCAACGCCTAGATGTATTCCGAAAGAGCGACTCGTGTGAATCGGAACTCTCCACCGCCTCTGAACGGGTTGAGTATTCGAGTTCAAGTTTTTGAGATCGGTTGGAAAAGGCGCGACGTCTTTGAACTTTTTGGCATTATGTTAAATAGAGACATTATGGAAAGGAATTCGCAATTTCCAACCCCATGAGGACTGAATGGGAGTGAAGGTTGACGAAACTTTTGACAGAGAACAATCGCAGCGGCTGGGTGTTTCTTTTAAGCTGATCGTGATAGGTCCTAATAATCATCCCCCTATTATTGATATCACGCGTGCATACAATGGATCTGCAGCATCTGCCGGTCTGTAAGAACCCATGGCGGAGCGCGTAGAAATTTTATATCGTAGGGAGAATTCCTGGAATTTTTTTTATCTTCTTCCTGTAAGCTCACGATAATCCGCCATTCCATCTTTTACCACCTGCAAGCTTCATCTCAACTCGTCATCTCGTCGTTTCTCGTTTCTACGGCTAAAATCACGTCTGGAGGATTTAACCCCATCAACAAACCGAGCCCTGCTGGAAACGAGAGGTGCACGTCAGAGAAGGGCCCAACAAGAACCCAGAATTCGGCCGCATGGCAAACATGGAGACCCTAATTGGGCACTCAAAAGGAAAGCGGCTCATGAAATCAGCTGCAACATTGTTTGCTCTGCTTGCTTTATCGTCATGCTTCTCGAGGTTCCGAGCTCAGAGCAGCTATATCCTCTTTTGTGCGGAGTACAGCATTGTCGTTGATCGAAAATTGAATTGCTCCCAGTATTGCGTCACATTATTCTCTGACTCACGGATCTGAACTGATCTTAGTCTATTTAAGCAGCTCGCCCACCTCTGTAGAATACCAGCAACTAATCAAATAGCTCATGGGGAAGAAGCTACAGGAGCAGTACCCAACAACAGGTACGAAAACAGAGGGCAAGGATATGCCAGAACGTGCTGATAAAATGATTACTAACCAAGCAGCGTTCACAGCGACCGTAGGGAGCAGACGCTGCTCGTATATACATATATATTGTACATACAAATACTCTATCCCTACAGTGCTTTGCAGTCGCACACTTCTTACTTTCTCCCTGCGTTCTATAGGATCGTTAGTCAGGACATAAATATTAGACACATCAATACTCACGAGGAAAACTTGATAAAAGTCCAGCTTTATCTCGTTTCCTTCGCCTTTCAAAACCGCTTTTGCAACCCAGTCGGTCTCCTTCTGGCTTCCGTCCTTCAACCCATATTTCACGTTTCCTGCCAGCATTACCGTGTTTGGATCTTCTTGGGATGTAAAGTAGGTATATGTGTGATGCCGCGAAGACACTGCGGACCACATGCCTTGACGGATGGCGAGGATTTCTGTTCACAGTTAGCGTACATACAAGTGCAAGTTTGGCTAGTGTGCGCAATTACGTCAGGGCAGAAGAACCTTACCTGCGCGCCCGGCACCAGTCTTATCACCCATGATCAATTTCGCATCTTCAGTGAAAAAGGAGGGGTACTTGTCATGAGCAGTGCCATCGTCTGACGTGGCGAAAAAGGTCTTGAGAAAATCACCGATTCCTTCCATTTTGCGTTCCTTGAATCAATAATACTTTGATGTAGTTGAAGTTGCAAGTATTGTTCCGTAGCTTGTCAGACTCTAGCTGCGAAAGTGTTGGTGCAAGGAAGCCATGGGTGATATCCATGTCAGAAGCGGCGGAAGCAGCGATCAACCGTGGGCCCGAGCCGACCGGGAATTGTGGGTCCGGTGGGTTCTCATTGGTGGGACATGATCCCGAACCCGAGCCGACAACCCCGCGGCTCTGCATGGCGGGAAGCGTCGAATGTCACTCTGTCAAGCAACGTGTGGGCGAGGCGTCCTTCCCATAACTATAGCCATGTCGCATTGACCGGGTTCTGTGGCAGGGTTGAACGTCCGTCGTCTGGCGTGATCTTTGCTTGACTCGATCAATTTCGTTACCATGTTCACACGTCGGGAATTTGAGACTCAGCGAACATCGTTAGACAACAAATTTGTCGTCCCATACATTGGCACCGTGCCGTCAACGTGATACGGCGGATCCTGGCTGACCAGACTTAGGAAATTATCGAAATCAAGCGAATAATCCGGAGGAGAAATATCAGTGGTACTCATGCCGGGGCTCATCTGGAAAACGTCACAACTACTATTCCCAGGCTGTTCGTTGACGGCCTTTGGAGTAGATCCAGTGTGGAATGGACGACCATCCCGAGGTGACTGTCTGTGTCCCATATCCATCGATTTCATCGGACTGGTCTGAGACCGGACATCGGTGCCAGGGACTCGCGCCCTATCCCCGAAGAAGTTGAAAAATATTGTTTGATTGGTATCTCTTAGCGATGAAGGAGCCACCCGAGTGACGGAGTCCGTCCTTATCGCTTCATAGAACGCGGTTAGAATCTGAAGATAACGCTGGGCCAATGGATCGGTTTCTGCAAGGTAACGATGCAAGTCTAGGGAGGTTTGCATGGCGCGGCCGCTGTCGATGTCGTCATAGATCGTACAGAATGCATTGGAGAATACTATCAGGCTGGCTGTGAAGAGCCAGTAGCTGTTATTCTTGTTAGATGAATCATACTTAAACGGTAAGTACGTCAGGGGAACACCGGTACTCACATAACAAAAGGGTCTCGGCGGGGAAGCGCCCGCTTAAGGATAGCCGATTGAACTATGTCGATACTATACACGGAAGCACGCACACAGGCTCCTGAAAACGAATCTGTCTGGGCAGAAGGGCTTTCCGGTCCCTTGGGAACTTCGGGTGACCCTCCAAGACCTCCAGGTGCCTTTGCAAGTGTCGCCTGGTTCAAGATCTTTTGCAAGAGAAAGGGTCTCGTAAGCAGAATGACTCCATGAAAATAATACAGATTGACATGAAGTTGTGCTAGCGTTGCACGCGGATCCTCGTTGGGCAAAGAAATATTCCGCCAATGGAGCGCTGCTGGCAAAGCGTCTTTCCAATCCTGAAATTGTCTAGACGATCTTTGGACGAACTTGACCGATATTTTCCGGTCAGCGTAAACGCTGCTCAGAATATCTCCAAGCAAACGCGCAGCACGGACAGACGCCCGGAGTGCAGCAGTCTCCACAGCTTCCTGTTCTGAGGCCTGACTGTCATCGTCCGCATCATACGTGAATATGTCCGCCGCGTCACGGCTATTGATCCCGTTTGGTCGCCCAAGCGATGCCGACAAGAAACAATCCAAAATATACATGCTTCTCCAAATGTTCCTCCTATCAAACGGCCTATTAGCTCCCAGTACCGAACAAGGACCGAAAACATCAATCTCACCTTACGCGTTGCTCTGCCTGTGTAAACGCGACGGCGGCATTTTTCCTATGCAAACCAAGTGCATATGCAGACCGAACCGCCATACCTTAAATATAATCAGCAAGGTAGAGTTAGAGGGCAGTTGAAGGATTTCTAGACATACCAAAATAAGCCCAGGCGGCATTTCGCTTTGCAACTGTAAGCATGAAGAGAGTTATAAGTAGAAGCGCTTGTATAGAGGTGATATCTCCGTCCTCAAATCCAGAAACAGGATCGTTAAAGTGTGCAGCATTGAGGTAGAACACTTTTGCCCTCTCTGTCAAATCCGACCCAAGTCGTTTCAAGATTTGGCTCTCACGAAAGCTATGTGCTACAGAGCTTTGGGACATTTGCAGCCCTACCGCAAACACCAAGTTTAGGAGACAGAGTCGCGACTGTTCCACCTGCAATGGGTTACTGTAGATCGTAGCAACTTCATTGGCAAAAGCTTCCCTGTCAAGAACCTGCATGACCCCTACCGTCTAAATAACTGGTCAACAAGAATGATACGGAGCGTCAAGACAGTTTGCGGTACTGCTCACATTTGAAAAAAACGAATCTATAAGAAAATCGGCTGCTTCTCTGTCAGGGAGCACATGCGTTGGATTGAGCCCTTTTCCTATCGAGAGTTCAAGAAGGCTGTGCTTGTGCGGGTCTGTAGTAAATTCTGAAACGCCAATTGTCCTTTCAACTAATCGCCGTATCGTGTCCAGATAAGAGAGGGAAGCCGAGTCTCCGAGGTAGACTAGAATAGAGATATATCCTTAGCAAGGGCTCATAGCCAGCAGCTGGTATGAGGGTTTCAGGGCCAGGGGGCTGTATATAGTCGATATCAGTGTGCGCGGGAGGAATAGAACGTACGCAGCCTTCCCCTACCATCTCGAAGCATCCGCGACGCTTCACTAAGCGGTTCTTCCTCATTTTGTTCCGCCGGCGGAGCATTATAGAACAAGCTCGTGTTTGCCTCGGGGCGCGCGGGAGCAGCATGGGTCTCTCCGTACGGCGGTCGCGGCGTGATGGGCGGAAGGTTCGAGACGGATCTTTGTTCAGAGTAGCTATTCTGAGTTACCACAGATGGCGCGCCAGGCGCCAGAGTTGCAGGTCTGCCCAAGTTCGGGGTATTTTGAGGCCTGGAGTCGTCGGCCGCATTCAGCGTGAACGGTGGCAGCGCTCGTTGCTCACCCAAGGGATGCTTGCGATTCTCCGACGTCAAGCTGGCATACGAGCACGGTATTCCTTTCGCAGAGCACGTCGAACACGGTTGAAGGCCGTTGCACTATAGAAACACGTCGGGTTAGCTCTTGTCGCGCTGCATCACTGCCAAAAGCTGGGACGAAAACGCGTTATCCCGTACCTTGAGCTTCTTCCGGCGACACGTTAGGCATGCGACCCTTGTTCGGTGCCTGGAAGTCGTGAGCATCTTTCTAGGTGCACGGCCACCATAGCAGGCATTTACTTCAAGGCGAATCGCTATAAAAATCTGATCTTGGACGATATCGCTGACTTGATGGCATCGGATTCTATTGGAGATCCCCGCTTTTCTATTGGCTGTCAGGGGGGATTTGGAGAGCAACTCCACGCGGCGAATCTTCGGCCATCTCGCTCAATAACATATCAAAAAGATCAAAACGAGATCAGATCACAACAAAAGACAGGACAACAAAAAGAAGACCGATCTTGTTAGATTGTCTAAAGACAATGGCACTGCAAATTGAGGGCTCATATCCTGAAGCCAACAATCAGACACGCACTTCACAATAGGATCCGGGCTCTAGAGTATATCAACATACACCTTGATGAACTGACAAATGGCTTAGATTTTTTTATTTATGTCACAAGTCTAATTACTCTCTTGACCCGCGAGATGCTAAAGTGCTATCAGTGAGCAGCCATGCTAGCTCTGCTCCGTATCGGATTTCCTCAACCCAGCCTCACATCCTCATTCTTATGGAACGACCACTCCGGCTCATGAGTCCCATTTGGCGCACAGGCTCTCTGGAAACTGACTTCGATTCCATCGATTTCAGGTACTGGTGTGATGACCGATACTTCACCGTTAAACCCTTGCGAACGCCAGGTCTCGCGATACTGTTCAAATAGATGTGGATGCTGCTTTTTCAGGATTTTCATCACCGTTCCGGAGATCTGATCGACGCTATGCTGATGGCGCAGGGCAAAGAAGCTGTCATCTTGCCGCGATCGCAGTTCATCTTGGATCTTGTCGTCGTATTGGCCGACATCGAAAAGGAGAAGATCATACTGCATGAGCGAGGCACGGCCGTGCCACGAGCCTCCCATTGTCGCGCGGTGGTAGATGCCCGTCAATGCCGCAATGGCCCCCATGGCACCAGTACCATAATCAGAAATAGGGAACGGTGGAACAACAGGCTCATTCAGGCCCATAAATCTGCCTTGCGCCCACGCGACGCCCGTCACCTACGATGTGTGTTAGAAGATGAACTTGGGACTGAGGAATGTTGGAGGACCTACACAGTCCGCAATCTGCTGCCATCCTGGCCGATACGCCCATTCTCCTTCGTATCCGAAGCAATTTTCGTTCACGTACACATAACCCTTTCCACGCTTGATGGCAAGTTGAGAGAGGGCCTCTGGTCCATAACCCAACTTCTCAAAAGTCCCTGGTCGGTACCCATCAAGAATAATGTCTGCGTCTGCCAACAACTTCTCGAACTGCGCTCGTCCTGCTTCGGTCTTGAGATCAATGTCCGTGGTGCGCTTGCCCATGTTTACATCAATCTGGAAAAAGGGCACATCTGGAAGGTTGGGGCCCGTCACTTTGAGCACGTCTGCTCCATATTCAGCGAGGATCCTTCCCATGACTGGGCCGGCGATTACGCGGCAGAGCTCGAGGACCTTGATTCCCTGCAAAACGCGTGGTTCTGTTCCAGCAGGATCCGTGGGAAGGGGTACTGGCGGGGTAGTGCTCTCCAGGTTTTTGAGAGTCCACGGTGGGCGACCAACATTCGCTTTGCCCTTTTGAAGCATATATTAGTTATATACCCAAAGAGATTGGAATCCATTGCAACCTACATGTGGTGTTTGAATAAAATCTTCATGTTTCAACGCGATAACACCCGCCTGCTGAAGCTCCTTGTTCTTTTCTTCGAGCTCCTCGATTGTAAACTGCTTCACGTGCGACTCAATTTCTTCTGCTATATCCTCGATCGTCTTCAAATCCGGTCGGTACGGCGGCAGTCCGATCATTCCCAGCGTCTTTGACGCCTCGAGTGATCCATGGATGTGATAATATGCTCCAGGGGTTTTCGTCGCGTAAAGGTTAGCTGACATGCGACGGTATGGGTTGGACTGTGCTTCGAGATAATCGGTATCTGTTATTCGGGTGTCAGCGGGACGAGAAGCAAAACGAAACGTCCAAGAGTACCTGCCCTTTAGCTTTGCCCTGATGCCCGCATCATATTTCCCCAAGCGGTCGAGAGTAGAAAGGTATGCCTGAAAGAGAAAGCATGTTGCGTGTTCGAGATTGATGTTGATCTTGCGAGCGCGGGAGCCATATTTCAAGTTTGCCAACGAGGAAGCGACGAGCGCCTCGATACCTTTGAGGGCCGACGCTGTTTCTGTTTCCTTGAGTGGGATGGGGAAGTAAACGGTGTTTTTCTCCGAGCTGAACTCTACGTCTTTGGCAATTGCGCCGAGATCTGCTGGTAAGGAGAGCTCGTCCTTGAGATCGCAGAGCAGATCAAAGATGCGTCGCGTCTCACGCAGCGGCGAATATTCCAGTTCTGTCATCTTGTCAGACCAAATAACCTGTTGTGAGTATAATTAGGTGAGTTGTTGAAATTGCAGAGAAAGATCTCAATCATCTACGAGGTAGAAAGACCATTGAAGATCCATGATAAGAAAACAAAGTCCTGAAAACCAGCACTGTGGAACTAACCGCCGCTCGCATTGCGCATCCCGGCAAATAATCTGGTCATTCGACAACTACAGGCCCTAGGCGTCTCATTTTGCAGCTCCCGCCTGGATCTGAATCCCCGCCGATAGCGCCAGATTGTTTGTCCGCCCCGCTTGCCACCCCGTGTTTCCGCTCTCCGATCCGAGCCACTGGGAGTGTGCCGGAGTCTAAGTCGTTTTAGGTTAGACTATCCGGTAGCTAGTGGCGTCCGATTGGATAGGAGGTCTCTCCGAAGTTGTTCGGCAAGTTCAGCGTGTTCTCGGCAAAAACCGGCAATCGGCACAATGTTCTGTTGCATCATCGCGTGAATTCGAGTCGTTAGGCTGTGTGTCCATGAATGATCCACGTCCTTCTTCTTATGGAGGAGCATCGCCCTTGAAGCGAAAGGACTGTTGGAGGGTTTTAGTGTTGAGAGCACATAAGGCGAAGGGCATCTCCATCAATTTGTATGACGTGTGGCTTTGTCCATTGAATATTCCGTAGGCCGCGCAGCGACGATTATTGTCGCCCTTCTCAAGAGCGTCATTAACCTGAAAATGTATCGTGTGTCCATCAAGGAGTTTGACGAAGGGTCGTTGGTTTGATGACAAACCTGTCTGTCGTGGCTGTTTCAGGGCCAAAGTGCCCCTTTATCCCGAGCCAAAAGTCTTGGTGAGTTCTCGGCTGGCTGAGAAATCAGAAATCAGACATCGCATCAGACATACCATAACCGCCAAAGGGCGTTTCAATGATCACGACTACACCATGGCAGCATTTATTCTTGCCGGAACCATACCATGGCATGAAGGGGAAGAGAAGATGCACAAGCTGATGGGCGTGCCCTATGAAGACAACCCCACGATTCCCAACCTCAGGCCAGGTGGGGGCTATTTTGTACAGTCCTCGCCGTTGATGGCGATAGGAACCCTTGATAAAGACGGATCGCCATGGACAACGGTGTTAGGCGGTACCGCTGGGTTTGCCGGCCAAATCGGGCCATCGATAATCGCGGTCAGGAATACGGTTGATCGATGGTATGATCCAGTCTTGGAGGCATTGACGGATGGTAAACGAGACGGAGAAGTCATCAAATTCGAGGATCCCGGGAAACTAATGGCAGCCCTGCCTATCGATCTTGAGAGTAGGAAGCGAGTGAAGTTGATGGGCCGGATGGTTGCAGGATGTGTCAACAAGAGTGATGACCAAGAGCAGGAGACTTCTGAGAATGTTGGGCTAGCACAGCTTGTTTTCAAAATCACATCCAGTTTAGGTGTGTGTTTCTGCATATAGTTCAGTGCACCCTTTGCATTAGTTACTGACTTGGATCAGGCAATTGCCCCAAATATCTCAACAAGAAACGCATTGTTCCGGCGTCTCCAGAGCCGAACTTGATATCCAGTTCTCCCCAGCTCCCACAGGGAGCAGTCGACTTGCTTAGCCGGGCAGACACTCTGTTTCTGTCAACATCTCACCACCAGGAGACCATGGATACCAATATCCGTGGCGGATCTCCGGGCTTCGTTCGGATCTTATCAAATGAGCCCACTGGAGCGATTCTTGTCTATCCGGAGTACTCAGGAAATCGTCTCTATCAGTCCTTGGGCAACTTGCAGACCACGCCGCGCGCCGGCTATGTGTTTCCAGACTTTGAAACTGGAAATGTACTCTACGCCACAGGCACCACCAAAATTCTTGCAGGCAAAGATGCGGCTGCTCTCTTGCCCAGATCCAACCTTGTTGTTAAAGTCACGCTGACGGCCGCAAGATACGTGGAAAACGGCCTTCCATTTCGCGGAGAATGTGGCGATCCTTCTCCATATAATCCACCGATAAGGTACCTACCCACCGAGAAAGTGGCCGCTGTTGCACAGATATCGGAAGGTAAAACAATATCAGCAAGGTTAGTCAGAACGGAGGTGATCACGCCAACAATCAGCCGGTTTCGTTTCCGCATATCGGACCCGTCAATCGTAGGTAGGTGGATTCCAGGACAGTACGCAATCCTGGATTTTACAGACGAGCTGGACATGGGATATCGTCACATGGAAGACCTCGATCCAACCATCATAAACGATGATTTCATCCGCACTTTCACGATCTCCTCGCATCCCAAGCGCAAGCTGTCTGAGAGTGAGTTCGAAATCACCGCGCGGAGAAACGGCAGAGTTACCAAGCATCTTTTTAGGTCCAATGACCGAAGCGGGATGGAAGTACTTCTGCGCGGGTTCAATGGAGATTTCAAGTTCAGAAGTTCAGGTGGGAGTGATAGAATCCTCTCTTTGGTTGTTGGGGGGATAGGGATTACACCGGTGATTGCACAGTTGCATACTGTCGATACCTCACGACTCCGACTGTACTGGTCAATAAATGTACAAGACATTGCTCTTGTTCACGATGCTTTCGAGCAGTTTTGCGAACTTTCGAAATCGACAATCTTATTCCTCAGTGGTCTAGAGGGAGCAGAGGATAAGCTCAGCGAGCAAGAACAGTTGAAGCTGAGATCGGTCTCAGAATCAGGTGCTCAGATCAACAGACGCAGGTTGGAACTCGAGGATCTAGTCCTTAACGGAACGGATGAATGGTATCTCTGTGCTGGTGCCGGGTTAAGAAAGAATGTGCTAGCCTGGCTCAACGAAAAAAAAGTTATATATGAAGATTTTGGCTACTGATAGCGACATATCGAGGCAATAATTTTGAAACAATACTCCATGGGTAATCTTCAAGTGCAAATACATAAATGAAATGTGAGACGACGTTGGTAATTGAGGCGTTGTCGATGTTGCTGGCTATGATTGAAGTTGATTCACGAGGCAGGCAGAACGAGGTGACGTGCGTCCTTCTGCCTTCTCATCCGTCGCATCACATCCCAACCCCCAGCTCTGCGAAGCAGCATCATAAAACCCAGAGTCACAACTAGCACCTTGAATACATTCCGGTTTCAACTTTCGAATTGTATCTCTACTTTCCGAGTCCAGGGTCAATAGCCTGTTCGACAATGGCTTCCTATGAAGGTACATACAGTACACACGTCGCATGCTGCCCGCATCACCCGCAGTGGTGTCCTAGATCTTTTTGCTTCGAACAAGTACAACAATTACCTTTGCTCAGAGCAGCTGAAGGCTGACGATTCGTCTTTTTCCTTTAGTCGAGCATTCTACAACAGACACCGGCTCGCAGACGACTGCAGCGAACCAGTCCCAACCCACCCCGCAGCACCGCCCCCGCCGTCCAGATTTATCCAGCTTCTTCGCAACCCTCAATGAAATAACACCCAATCCTTCTGAATCGCGTGCACGACCAGATGCCGTACCCGTACCAGGTGACGTGAGTGCTGCCTTTCGCTCTCTCGCCGAAGCTCTGGACGTGATGCGGCGGGACGCAGAGAGCGGAGGTGATGCCCCGCTACCGGTATATGACGGCCGCATGCCAGAAGGGTTGGGATTAGGTGATGACGGGGGCGTTAACGGAGGATTAATTAATCAGATGATCGGGACACTGCTTCAAGCGGCGGACCAGCCTCCGAGGGAGGTAGAGGGTGTGAGCGAGGCGTTCTGCGACGGTACGTACAGGGGTTTTTCTACAATCCGCCTCGATAAACAATCTTATGAGGAGGAATAAGGATCGAAACGGTACTAATGCTAAGTCTTTAGAACTCGAACGGGTTCCAACCTCATCCCTGAAACCTTCCCAATCGTGTCCTATCTGCAGCAATCCCTTCCTTGAAGATCCATATCCACTTGTTGTCCGCTTACCGTGCCATACATCTCACATTTTTGATCTTGAGTGTGTGAGACCCTGGTTACGTTTACGCGGTACATGCCCCCTAGACAGGACCGACTATGGGCAGAAAGAACGAGACAAGGAGCGGGAGAGGTTAGAGAGGATGATGAAGCGGAGAACTGCTGTTGAAGACGACGAAGATGAGGAGTGGGATGGCATGTACGGTTAATCCTATATGGAACTGCGCATGACTAGAGCGTGTGTTGTCTCGACGGTATTTGTGGCACTGTAGTCAGAGATTGTCAATGTATACCCTTCTGCATGGAGTTGGTTGGAGAGTTGGCCGTTTTGCGTCTCCTCAAACTGAGCTACTATTATTTGGATATTCAACTTCTTGAAGAAACACAATAGCCAGTGCTAAGTTTTCAGTAACCAGTCCTCATGTTCATGTTCTCTTCACTCATGCATGATATGTAATAGAATCTTACTATCTGTTTTCGTCGGAACTTCATATCTTTATCCCGCAAAGGACTTTCTATGCCCCTGAAAACTTATGCCCACAGAGCTCACCAACGTCCCGGGAGATAAAAAGAAGTATTGAGTGTGCATCAATACAAATCCAATCCATGTTTAAACCGGCTCTTTTCAACCATCATGTCCCTGTATGTAAAAGTGTCTGTGAAAGACATCACCCCGAACAAAACAGGCGTCTCAAACCATCAAGACAAGAGAACAAACAGCACACCATGGGCACGCCGTAGTATCTCAGGACTGAAGAGAACAGCAAGAGGACAAGCCAAATTGCATCGCCATGGGAACAGACCCGCATATCAGGTGGTGAAATGGGCAAAAGCGTGCTTTTGAGGGGACGACATCATAGCCCACAAATATCACACGCACTGAAAATAATATTTTTCTTTCTCCTTTCTCCATCCTCCATCATCCCTTTGTTATTCTGTTTGTCCTTTATCGTTCACTTTATTCATACTCAGAGAGAGAGCACGACCCTTCCTCAACTGTCCATCATGGCGCGATTCTTTCCGAGACGCAATGGCCGTATTCATCGGTCGATCAAGAAGATCTCCCGCCTCCTGGCTAAGCCATTCAAGAAGAGGGATAAAGGCAAAGCGGTCGATAAAGAAGCCTCAGCAACTGGCGTGTGCGACATCTGCGGGGAGAACGTTCGCAATTCTGACCTCATTCAGCTCTATTGCACGCACCGCAATTGTATAACCTGTATCCAGCGATATTATATGGTAGCCATGTCGGCGAATACCGTCTTTCCTCCGCATTGTTGCGGTAAACCGATCAGTATTGATCTCATCGCCGCACACTTGCAGCCGCACGAAGTGGAATTCGCCCGAGCAAAGCAGGAAGAGTATGAGACTGTTGATAAGACCTTTTGCAGTAAGCCGAAATGCTCCTGGTTTATTAGCCCCAAGAGAATTAAACACGGCAAGGCGAAGTGCGACCGGTGTGGAACCGTCACCTGCGAACAATGCAAAGCGGAAGCCCACGAGGGGAACTGCACCCGAGACCCAGACTTTGACGAGGCGAAGGAGCTTATTCGCACTGTGGGGAGAAATCGCTGGAGACAATGCTATCGATGCAAACGAGTGATCGAGCTTATTGGGGGATGTCCTCATGTTGCGTAAGTCACAGTGCTTTCGTTTCCATTCGTCCCCCTGTCAGCCCTGCACTTCTTTAGGGACAACGAGAACTAACTTATATACCGACGTCGTAGGTGTGTATGCGGTGCCCATATCTGCTTTAAATGTGGTAAACGTTATTTCGGATGCATTTGCGCTAAGATGCATTCGGGCCGCCGAGCTGAGAGCGACATAGACCCGGGTTTCAACAATTTTCTTCGTGCTCCGAGAGTTGAAGAAGCGCAAGCTCGTGCTTCATCAAGCCGTCAGACCGACTGAGTTCTTTGGGAGGATGTGGCCGCAGTCATTTGTTTCAGCGTATCAGTACTCACTGGCGTATCCGTCTTTGCTATCGACTTGAGGAAAGGATGCAAAAAGGAAGGGATATCATTTCACTGTGTTTTGGGGCTTTGGGAAAGGTGGATATTGTGAAGAACTCTGGTAACCCTACTTTGTAGTTAAGTGCATACTGACCGGCGCGTCGACGAGTCTCTGGAATGATTTCTAAATTGTTGTTAACAAGGCAATCCGAATTAATACCAATACTACTGTCTAACAAGATGCATGTTTTAAACAGGCATAGATAACAAGCCCGACTTTACTAGCCTATGACCTGTGACCTGTCAAGTCAATTACATGCTAGCACAAATCAAACAAGACTCACGTAGTGCTCAGTGTGCTTCAATTGCGCTCTTATCTTCTGTCAGTCCCAGACGGGCCAGCTGTAGCCGTATTTGAATCCTTTTTGCGGATCGCCAATTTTCCAACCTCATCGAGAACAGCCTCATATCCACTTCGTTCCAGCATCCCACCCTCGTCCTTCATCACCTCTCGCGCCTCCAATTCCTCGACCACTCGCTGATTTTCCCGATTGCCTTCAAGTAGGAACTTCAAGCACATGACGGCGTGCTCCTTAATGTAGGGATTATGGGCGTCGAAACTCGTACACGACAGGATCGTCTCGACTCCACCGTATTTGCGGATCTGATTCTGCACCTCAGGACACTTCCAGACAAGTGATGAGAGTACAAGAATGACAAGTTTCTTGAGATTGCGCCATTCGAATTCAGAAGGATCTTCGTTGCCCATTGGCGGAGATGGTGCTCTGGACTCAGCACTAACAGTAGCCGCGTCTGTAGGCTCAGGGTCGTTAGGTTCATAAGGTCGTTCGACAGCGACCGGCGCGGTATTAGCAGCCTGACCTGATTCCCTGGGCATTTGAGGAGCTCTCGATGCCGCAGCGGCGGCCGTAAGTGAACTCAAACTTCCCTTAGGAATACTTGCCTCCAGCTCCTTGATAAGTGTTACCAAGTCATACACGATCTCCCATTGGACTAGAAGATTTTTCCATTCAGTGTTCTCAGTCAGAACCGCGAAGAATTCCAAGAACTGGTATACACCCTCGTATACCCGTTCCATGTCCCAGAGATTCAATGGGAAATCTTCGGGGAGGGCATGACCAGCCCGAATCTGCCCCTGAAGATAGATAAGAGCACATGTCTCAGGAATGATATTGCCACGGAATATTGTGAAAATATACCGAACAGTCAGCACGTCGACCTTAGTCACAGGAACAGAGCTTCGACCAGTTGGCGTTTCGGTGGCGGAGGTGATGTTTGGAGGAGAGTATTTAGCTCTAAAAATATGCGTAAGGATTTTGATGACAACTGCTTGTGCTGGCGAGATAATATCTTTGGCCTGGCCAAAGTCAGCATAGGCATGCGACATAAGCCCGTTTTTGAGGACGGCCTCCATGATCTGCACCATCATCTTGAAGTAGAGTTCGTCGTCTGGAAGGTCCCATGCCGCAATAAATATCAGAAGCTCTCGAAGGAGGTTTCGACCGGTTTCTTGTGCAAGCAAAATATGGCATCGGACCGCTTGCATATTCTTCATTCCGGGCTTTTGAGGCCCCTTTGGGCCAAAACTATCAACGATACCGGCTTGGATAATCATAGGCAAAGCTTCAATTTCAGAAGGACCAAGAACCAATGGAATATCGGTTAGCAAACCACGCTGCTGGTCGCCTGGTCGGCCTCGATAATCGTCATCGTCGTCCTCATCATCCTCATCCTCATCGCCGCTTGCTTCTGCCAATCCGTCCGTGCCGCGAGAATCGTCATCGCCTCGCATCGCCGGACGTTCTGAAGAATCATACTGGCTATCTGCCTCCACCATATCTGGCGATGTTTCTTGCAAACGGGCCATCAATTCATCCTTGGCCTCCTGCAACGTCTCTGCGGCCGACTGAGCAGAACGGGTCATCGTTTTATCATCAGCAGTCACCGGCGCGTCAATCGCCGCAATTGCACCGTATTCATCTAAATCTGGCAGATCGGTCCAGCAAGTTCGTGGATACCCAGTAGTGGCACTCCGGTCGATACTCAGAATAGGCTTTTTGCGAATTTCCTCTTCTTCTCTACTCGGGCCACCCTGGCGCTCGTTCAAATCTGCCCAGCCGTCGACTTTGGCACCCAGAATCGCAGTAAGCGCGGCACGGATTTCTTTAACTCGCTCTGGGTCCTTACCCATTTGTTGGATTTCCTTCAAATTTCTCCCAAGCAGCTTCTCCATATGATCCTTGATGTTTGCCAGTAAGAGCATGGCAGCCTCTTCTTTTATTGTAGCTGGCTCCCTCGGGAAGGTAGAAATCGTTTCCAACAAAAGGTCTTCCGCAGTCTGGTCATATAGAGTTCTCAGAGGTGGATTGACTAATCTCTCTCCAGCTCTGACGACTGGGGCAACGCCTTGAGGGGTGGCGTTTGTCTGGTCCAGAGGTTCCATGTGCGTTATGATGCTTGATTCCCCATTTTGATGGTAGCCAAACAGGTCTAACCATAAAACCAACTTCCGGTGCTCATTGTGCATAATGAAATTGTGAAGAAACTGCAAACATGTTATCAGCAATCTCTTGTAGAGACTGACGACCTTTTGCCATCTTTCCTCGTTTCTGGGATTACTCTCGCCATCGTAACCTCTTGCCGTGACCCTAACACAGGTATCAATCAACATCAATATACGCTGGTCGAAGCCCTTTTCGGCGGCAAGATTCTGAGCTCTTTTCGTCGTAGCAAGTAGGTTGCGTGCAATCGTACATAGGTCATTCAGCCGCTCAATGTCTTTAACGAGGGAGAAGTAATTATAGGCGATAAGATTCGCGGAGGATCCATCATAGTTTGCGGCGGCAGGGTTTTTCCACGCAAAGGACTGAGATTCGAGGACAGGAATGGCTTTGTTTAATACATCTGTAAGGCCTTGCCAAATAGCAGGGGAGAAACCTAGGTTTTGTCTGCGCGAGAGGTCAGAACGGAATGCGGTCAATCCACTGATTGAGCAAGAAATGCATGGGAAAGCTCGAGGGGGATTTGAGGGAGCATACCTAACGTCACTTTCCTGATGACTCTTGTAAAGAATCTGCTTTCCAGCAAGTAGCATATGCTCCAACCTCTTATCGTCAATCATTCCACGCGTCTCGTAGTGGCTCAAAGTCCCCGCCAAAACGACTTTCAAGAGCAACTCTGGCGCGGTACATTTTGGCCTGTCTTGATCCGCTAACTGATCCGCAGTCTCCTGGCCTGGTGAAGACGCCATTGTCAAAAGAAGGGAGCAAAGACGAAAGCACCCAAGGACGTGCTCAGTAGTGGGGTGTAAGAGGGAATTCAATGAGGATGTTGGGGTTGAAGTTCTAATATTTTTCTGCCGCGAAGCATCGGATGATTGTTTTACCGGCCCCGATACTCGGGCGGGTTCTAAGGGAGGCACCTGGAGATCTATAAAAGAGGGTAGCGAACCGATACAAGAAACTTGCTTAAATTCTAAAGGTATAAACAAGTGACCGGCGCTAACATTGCACAGGCCAAAAAACAGCTATGTACAGGACTCGTGATGATCCTGGGAAGTGCGGATATCAATTCCCAGGGAGTCGAGCAGATTGGATCGAAAGCCGCAGTCGTAGAGGTTGACCACTTCTTTCATACTCTTGACCCTTACCCATCGGGGGTCGTTCCTAGCATCGGTATTGCTTGGTTGAATGACCGACAATCGATCTTTAGTCAGGAAATGGCCTTCTTTTGGAGGGTGGCCATTCGGTGTGAAGACAAGTGTCTGATCACTCTGCTTCGGCCACGGAATCCCGAATCCAGTACCATCTTCACCACCATATGAATATTTGTAAATTTCACTAGCCTTTGCCTGAAATGCAATGCCATTCGCAACATCATCACGCCAATCTGACCACTTGGCGCTTTCGTTCGTCGTCATTCCTGCCCATATCAAATAGATGTGATAGCAGAGCATTGCTGCGGATAACGGCGTAGTTAGGGCAGCCAGGAGAAATACTGCACCGATGCGGATATCATCCGCAATGGCCAAGGTCCACAGCTCCAGATACATTGACCAGGGGAGACCTTTACTCCAGTGCCTAAATGCCGGCGATGCGGGTGCCCCTGGAGTTAATGCCCTTTGCAAACTTCCATCCAGAATCGTATAACCTAAGAAAGTACCATATCCAAGTACCACTGACGTGGAAAGTAGTAGGGAAAGGAAATAGACATAGTTATTTTTACCAACACAGTTGCGCAGCCAGATACAATGGTGATCATGACGCGCAACACATGTATTGCAAAGACTGCAATGCTTGCTCCTAGCTGGCTTCAAAAAATTGCATGTCCGACATGTGCTTCCTGGATGGAAGATTATCCGGTCATATGGATATTGCCGCATGTGCCAGGTATGGTTTTCAGGCGTAATGCTGGACTTTGTATTGACACTTAAGTAAAGAAACACATAAGGCTGGATAATGACTATCGGTACGAACAGGCGGTGTATTGGGGCGAGTTTGGGCCATGCGGCAGGAATAAACGCTATTTCGGAGCAGATAAGTAGTGTGAGGAAGAATATCTGATATCATGTCAGCATCGAGTAGACTTGAAGGAGCCTCTAGCAGGCTACATACTAGCACAAGTGGATGGTTTGTGTGAAATAAATACTGTCCGGTTTGATTTGTGTATCGCCGGAGACGGCCTCCGCATATGACTGAGTCGAGCGAAATGAACAATCGAGGGATCTGGATCCAAACGAAACGGTAAATATAGCCGATGGGCGTTTTTCTATTTCCAGTCAGTGTCAAATTTCAAATCTTCAGCACAGGAGCCGGTAGATCATACCTGAAGGCCGGTATCCTACCAAAGAGTGCAAGGAATGTGAGGAGTGAGATGCCTAAGACCACCAGGACAATTTCGCGAAGGAAACCCATTTTCCAAAACCGAGAAAGGGAGTGTAGCAAAAGCGCAGAATCAGCTATGACCAGATGTTCAACAAATGTGCATCCCCAACGAGACCTTGGTAGGGCACCCGGTCCCTCCAACAGGCGCAAAATCGGCGTCAAGATACGCCCAGTTGCACGGTGATGCAGTCAGCACATCTTGAAAGTGGCTGAGTTGGGGTCCTTATCAGATAAGATTAGCTGGGTCACGCGGTTGCGAGCCACGAGCGCGTGTTTGCGCCACACAACTCAACGCGACGTGAAGCACAAGGAAACAACATCAGGACAAAGATCTAGAGCAGTGAAGGTCAGCTTCAACACTTGACCATTGTCCTATGCAATGATGGCATCTCCCCAAGCTGAACTTCCACCTCTGTTTGACAATTTGAAATTTTTCCTGTCAGCCAACGTGCCTCAGAGGGCTTGGTGTGCCGAACTGATCAAAGTGGGTGACAGCAGAGTGATATAAGATTGAATTTACCAGCTAAAAGATTCACCAATGTTAGAACCATGGCGGAAAGGTTGTGCGGTTGGAAAAATCTGCCGACATACTTCTGGTAGATCATATGAAAAAGGACCTTCCCCCCAACAGGTTTGTCCGGACCCTTGAAGTGTTTTGTAAAGTTCATGGGCATAATGTGGTTTATAGCTACTCTTTCAAATTTATTGATCGCTGTCTTCGGGCAGGGAAGCTCTTAGATGTTGAAGAATTTCGCGCTGGTCCGGCGCCAGGCAGTGTCAGGCCAGTGGGAAGTACGACTCAGCCTCCAAGAGCGCACCGTATGGGATTTACTGCGAAAGATGACCAGATTTTATACGATTGGGTGAAACCAGTTGAAGAAAGGGGCGGGCCGATTAGAGGAAACAAAATCTATCAACAACTTCAAGAGCTGGTATCTCTCCCGTCCTCCAAAATCATACCTTCTACGGAGGCTAATCCAAATCTAAGCATCCCCAACATACTTATCAATCATGGCGGGACCGTTATCTAAAGGTGGTGAAGGACCGTCCGCGACCTGTGACAAAAGATGACAGTCATGAGGCCACAGAGTCTGTATCAACCCCGACACAGTCAGAACCTTGTAGAGAAGGCTCAACGTCGAGAATGGGAGAAACCTCCGAGTCACGATCGAGTCAGGAACGCTCAACTCCATTCCTAGACTCAGAGGAAAATGAACTACTCCGCGCAGCACCTAAGATTCTAGAGATTGACCCTTCTCGGGAGAATGAGTTCTGGGACGAGTTTGCCCAGGTACATGTATGTCTACCCATATCAAACAGACTCTGCCGCCAAATCTAACCAATGCCTTTTTAGGACCGGCATACGGCAACTGAATGGAAAAATCATTTTCACACATTTATTCGCCCAAGGCATGCTGGGAAAATAAGAACTAAAAGGATAAGTTCGAGGAAATCAACTTCGAATCAGTCACTATCTACGTCACCAACGAAGAATGGGCATCAGTCACCCCGCACGGAAGAGGGCACGGAAGTTCCTGAAGGTCTAAACGTAAATAGAACCGTGACAACATCCGTGAGACGTACCCAAGATATTGAAATCTCTACTGAAGGACAGACTGGCGAGAGTTTTAGCAAGAGGAGACGCACAATAGCAGGAGAAATAACTACAACTTCATCCCAAATCCCCAATACTAGCGAAGCCGGTGCGACTCGAAGGCGGCTCACAGACTTCAATCTAGCAGCATCCACCCCTAGAAGAACCAATATGACTGAGATCAGTGAAACGCCTCCACAATCAGTCTCCTCGGCAGCTCCCAATGAGACAATTCGCAGCCCTCCTCCATCTGGCCCATCTATCGCCCTAGTCTCTAACGCTTCGGTGCCGCCCGAATCCGCCCAACCATCCAGGGGCGCCTCAGAATCAAGTGATCAATATGAAACAGCTCCGCAAGTCCAATCGACCCAGGATATATTTGCCAATCCTTCACAGTACGTGAACGAACTCGGCGATTTACTATACCCGACACTTCCCGGCATCCCAGAAGAAGAAGACGAGCCAGCTCGTTCTCAGGAGATCGCCGAAAACGAAAAAGAAGAAATACAAGAACTTGACCATTGGATCGAATCTCGACTCAAAGCAGGTAGAGCAAAGGATGAAGAACAAATCATCCAGGTTCTTTCGTGCACATCTATGAATCCCTATTTGGCCGACAAAGTCCTTGATGCCCTCAATCAAGGCGAGGGCATCCCCACCAATATTCCGGGCGTGTGGACGCAGGAAGAGGATGAGCTCCATGGAAGCGCAAATCACAGTGATATATTGAAATTGCAAGAAAAGCATGGCTCGGAAAATTTTGACATACGCGGGAGATATCTTGAAACTGTACGACAATTAAAGTACGAAGACTCGTAAACCCAAGCAGCGATTTCTTTTGATTATTAACCGCGCAAAATTGGATACCCCATTCTGATGATATTATCTGAAAACGTATTGATTTCTCAGCATAATTATCTCCAAAGGTCCAATATGGACGCCTTGGGTAGCTGAAATGGATTCCATTCAGCGCGAAAGGTTGAGTTTGCATCAACCTTTTACTGCGAGAAAACTAGCACAGATGTTTCCCAAGTCTCCAAGCGTGTATCTCATAAATAATTCGGCCATGTCACCCAGGAAGATAAAGCGTAACATAATATGGGGTAATATTGTGGATTCTACCGCAACCAAATTAGCCTGTGGTTACGCTTTAGTCTGGTTCCAACCAGTTCAAGATTTGCGCGGCGGATGCGGAGCAGGTCATAGCCTTTGTGGTGGAAAGGCAATACAGATTATGATAGTGCGCTCACTATAAATACAAAACAGAACCAGCAAATGGTGGGTAAAAAAAGATCAAAAGAGCAAGCCAAAATCCATAAAAGCTTACAGTCCAAGAAACGCCCCCTGATGAGTCCAAAATCAAATTTTAGAAAATGGAGAACCAGCTGATCGTTTGACTGATAACAGGAATTGCCTGTTCCAGCTACTGATAGAGGTTTACCATAAAGCAAGGAAACATGAGCGAAGCAGGTATGAAGCATCCTAATCGGCGTGCTTTGATTTTGCTGGCTAGAAGTCACTGATCAGAAAAACCTGGGTTGTATATCAAGAGATAACAGGTTGCCGGAATATTTTCAACCTGAATCCAGAGTTGTTGTTGTTGGCCATTCTTGACCCTACTCCTCGACCTCATCTCTAAAGACACTACAAAACGAAAGGTTAGCGTAAGCAGTCAAGAAATGCTGAACAACGGGGTCGCATACAGGTGTCTCTCATAAAATCGCAACATCTGCCAACTAAAAGTTAGTGTACACGATCCTGTAACCATTCAGCATATTGGGAGGCTCACCTTTTGAGGGCACTTTTGGTAGCACTGTTGCAACGACACTCTAGTTCTCCTCCCGTTTTTCCAGAGTAGGAGTGCCCATAAAACGTCGTTGTCTTCCTTCGTAACAGTATCAACCTTTTCAACTTCTGCGTCCCAATTACTCGACTTCGGAAGCCAATCTGAGACTTCAGCGTCCGGAGCTCCGTTTTTAGCAGGCTTCTTTGTAACATCTGGGGTTCCATTTCTGGACTCTTCGAGCGCGATCGATTTTTTTGATGAATCCAGGGGGTATCTTGCCGCTTTGGTTGAAGCTTGGCTCTTTGGTTTTTTGGCGGGAGTTCGATCCGGTGTGGTTGTTGTTCCCACTGACTTTCGTTTCTTTGTAGCCTTCCCAGGCTTCTCTGGGCGCCCACCTATTGTAGTAAAGTATTCGGTCACGAGCTCCTGCGCACCGTCCCTGTTTAACTAAGTTAGTACACGGAAGTCATCCAAGGCCTAGGAGGGCACTATACAGGTTTTCTTCAGGTTCCAGCGTGATATCTTTAGGGTCTTCGTATCCCTTCCATTTTACTTGGAACAAGAGTTCCCCCTAAAGCATGATTAGCTCTTGATCGACGAGCAAAGGATGAAGGCATAATTACTCACGGACTTGTCGAACTCATGGCCAATGATCTTTTCCACGGCATACCTATCGCAATTAGTTTGGTTCGAAGGTCACCCGTTTCCTACCTTCACTTACACGTCTTCCTCTTCATCGCCATCCTCGGACTCTTCGGCGGGTTCATCAGCCACTGTCTCTTCCTGCGCAGGATCTTTGAAAGGGATCGATCCTCCTTCGGATTCTTCCTCGCTAAACTCTATCGGAGCTAAGCAGAAATATTAGTCGCTAGAACAAACATTCAAAAGCTGCTATTCAAGATAATTTCCTGGCGGGAGAGGCTGTTCGCGACAACTAGGATAGGGCAACTAACGAGGCATTGTAAGAAGTGAATTAGCAGCTAGCAGTGATCAAACACAGTGCAGTCAGTAGACGATGTTCAAACTGGATGAAAATCAATGCGCTTGGTGAGGTTGCTGTTTAATAGTCCGCGACTAGACGTGACGGCCGTCTTTCGAAGTCGCGTTTTCTGACAGCTGACTAAGCAGAAAGTGCAAACGCGTTAAACTGAATTGGGAAAAGAGCTCGTCCGCCAAATTTATGTCGTCCAAGCCCGCAGACAGACGTTGGATCGTGCTCGAATCCTCACTTGTCACTCATCTGATTATCCTCACTGTTGTTTCGTGGTGAACTTTTGACGCTCACCATTGATCAATTAGCAATATCGAAGGATTAAACCGCTCGGCGGTCCGATCTCAAAATGGCCATGAGTACGGTCGAAATTGCCCCTCTTCGAGTTAGAGAACCCTGCTAACAGCTCGACGGAGCAGATATTGATATGTCACAAGGTACTCTCTCGCGGCTACATTTATCTCCAATCGCTGGAATCACTTGTGTCTAACCTTCATTTGCGATAGCCTCTGTTGTGAAGGATGAACAAGGGCGGCCGTTTATTGTTGTTCGAGAGTACGCATCCCGCGATACTTACTCCGCTGGATGCTGGATTCTGATATACATTCACAGTCAAGGAAAGAAGAAGAGACAGCACGGCACCGATGCTGTTAAATCACATATTGTTGCTGCGAAGACAGTCGCCAATATCGTCAAAACTTCCTTGGTATTACTCCATCGCTCGGTCTCTTGGCGCTAGTTATCTTCTGACCATCCTGTTCCGTCTCCAGGGCCCAAGAGGACTCGATAAGATCTTAATTTCGCCCGATGGAGACATCACGGTTACAAATGACGGAGCTACTATTCTTTCCCAGGTCCGTGCTAATCTCCCCGCCTTATTCCGATGCACAGCCAACTCAATCTTCAATACAGATGGAAATTTCAAATCACGTCGCCAAACTGCTAGTGGAGCTTTCCAAATCCCAGGATGACGAGATTGGCGATGGAACAACTGGTGTGGTCGTCCTTGCCGGTGCCTTGCTAGAACAAGCTGCAGACCTTATCGATAAAGGCATCCATCCGATTCGGATTGCCGATGGATTTGACCAGGCTTGTGAAATTGCTGTTGCACATCTTGACAAGATTAGCGATGAGGTCAAGTTCACCCGTGACAATCAAGAAAATCTTTTAAAGGTCGCAAAGACTTGCCTGGGAAGCAAAATGTGGGTTTGCTCTAATTCATCGAAAATATCTACAGGACAGATAAAGCTAATTTGTATCTCCAGTGTTTCCAAGGCCCACGATCACTTTTCAAAAATAGCGGTTGACGCAGTACTTTCAGTTGCTGATCTAGAACGAAAGGACGTCGATTTCGAACTGATCAAGGTTGATGGCAAAGTCGGAGGATCGCTTGAAGATTCGCTTCTTGTAAAGGGTGTCATTGTCGACAAAGACTTCTCCCATCCGCAAATGCCTGACGAGGTTAGAGACGCGAAACTCGCGATTCTGACATGTGCCTTCGAGCCTCCAAAGCCGAAAACGAAACACAAGCTCGATATCACAAGTGTCGAAGAGTTTAAAAAATTGCAACAATATGAAAAAGATAAATTTACTGAGATGATTCAGCAGCTGAAGGACACCGGGGCGAACCTTGTTATCTGTCAATGGGGTTTTGATGACGAAGCTAACCACCTCCTCCTCCAAAATAAGTTGCCTGCCGTCCGATGGGTTGGCGGCCCCGAAATCGAATTAATCGCCATTGCTACTAATGGCCGGATTGTTCCCCGATTTGAAGATTTAAGCGCAGAGAAATTGGGAACTGCTGGCCTTGTGAGAGAAATGACTTTTGGAACGACTAGAGAAAAGATGTTGGTTATCGAGGAGTGTGCCAACAGCAGAGCGGTCACTATCTTTGTCAGGGGAAGCAACAAAATGGTAAAGACTCTCAAATCGCCCGTATTTTGAGGTCGCTTGCCGCTAACTTTACGGTTATTTAGATTATTGATGAAGCCAAGCGCTCGCTCCACGACGCTCTCTGTGTTGTCAGAAACCTCGTCCGGGATAATCGCGTTGTATATGGCGGAGGCGCAGCAGAAATCTCTTGCTCACTCGCAGTGGAGGAAGCCGCTGATAAGGTGAGAGGCTGCCTTCATGATCAAAATTTTACAGATCAATTGCTAAATGATTTTTTGTCTTGTAGTGCCCTGGCTTAGCCCAGTATGCCATGCGCGCGTTCGCAGATGCATTAGATGCAGTGCCAATGGCCCTGGCCGAGAACTCCGGATGGAGTCCCATTGAAACCCTCGCTGCTATCAAGTCACGACAAGTAAAGGAAAGCAACTCAAGACTGGGCGTTGACTGCATGCAAACGGGAAGCAATGGTGAGTGCTACGATCCTATCTATACATGGATGTGCCTTAACTTACTCTGCCGCTTTTAGACATGAGAGAGCATTTTGTCATTGATCCGCTGATTGGAAAACGTGCGCAATTACTTCTTGCCACTCAGCTGTGTCGACTTGTTCTGAAGGTACAGTGCTCTAAACAATGTTCAAATCTTGCAACGGATTCAATGGCTGACTTGATTCTAGGTAAACAACGTGATTATCGCCGGTGAAGATGAAGAGTATTAAGACCCTACCTGACTTAATACACCGTGTCCGAGAGGAACTCGCTCAGCGATTCCAATCTTTGATTATGAAAGAACAATGGATGTAGAAAGGAATGCCATGCATGGAAATGGATTCCCAATGATAGATAAAATGACGACTTGGCATATATCAAGCTTCATCCATCAAGACCACAAATATCAAACAAGTAAATTGGGAGAGATAAAAATTAGTCTTGCTCAAAAGTTGAGATCAGTCACTCAATCGACTGACTCATTCTTGCGGACACCTTGTTCCTTTCGGTCACATGGGACAGACGTAGTCCTCTTCGCTATCATCATTCTCATCGTTCCCCTTCTTTTCCGTGCTCTGCTTGCTCTTCTCCGCGTTTTTTTCCCCCTCCTTTTCTCGGTCCAAAATCTCCTGGACTTCCCATGAATCATCCCTAACTCTACCCATGTACCTCAAAACCACATCCTCCTCCACCGTCTCTCTCTCTCTCCTCTCCTCGACCCTCTTCCACTTCCTTCCTGCCAGCCGCTTGACCAGCTGATTAGCATCCTGCAGCGTGACCAAAGTCCTCTTCACCCCGTGCTTCACCGCAGTCTCGCGAAGCATGTGGTATACCTTGCGATCTTCTCGCTCAGCCATTGAGACACGGTGGTTATCCTTGGTCTTTCCTCTGTAAATATCTTTGAACGACGACTGTGGTTGTAATGAAGCTCCAAAGGTGTATCTTCGGTGATCATTGAAGAGATGCTGATACATGGTAGGAATTCCATTCCAGTCCTCTGCCGCTTTGCCCGCAACGAGTGAAGAGGAACCTTCCTTCAAAGTTCCGAGGATTGAACTGACGAGTTTGTTCTCGGCAAGTTCCAAGGGAGTCACGCCAGTAGCATTTTCGAGCAATGCCAATTTTGGATCCGTTTCGAGCATGATCCGTACTAGCGAAATGCGCTTTTTGCGGACGACTTGGTGAATTGGGTAGTTTCCTGTACCATCAAGGACATAGAGTGCTTGCGTGCCAGTAGCCTCTAGAATGGCCCTGAACATCTCTGACTCCGAGTGACCAAGATCGCGCAAACTTAGCCATTCAGCTAGTGGTGTCTGCATGCCCCAGGAATCATGTCGACTTGTTCCTGGACTCACATGTGATCTTTGCGTTGCAAGGGATTCAAGTACGTCCTTATCCAGAATATCAGCCAATGCCTTGAACAACGCAACTGATTTCATGATTGAGTTGCTGTTTGGCTGGCAAAGGATCTGATGGAGCATATTGCGACCTGTGCTATCACGAGCGGTTTGGTCTGCCCCGGCCTTAACAAGTGCTTTGGCAGCCATTATCCTTCGCTTCGAGAAAGCGGCATGTAATGGGGTGATTCCATTCGTAGTATCTTTGGCGTTCAGAGAGTTGGGAAGAGCGTTAAGAATAAGTTCAACATGGGCGGTGCCTGTCTCCTTTGTAGGCGGGCACAAGACGGCACAATGTAGTGCGAAATCGCCTAAACATTATGTGAGTAATCCATATTCGTATTAGGAGTAGGATATTGCCGAAACACTTACGCTGAGCATTAAACCAAGATGATAAAACCCCATCAAAACCTCCAGGAATACTTCCAATCGATTTGACATTCTCATCATCGGCAAAGGTGGCAGCAAATTCTTTGTACTTCTGCTCCGGGACGTCACTGAGGAACCACTTTATAGAATCGAGGTTTCCGTTGAAAGCAACACGCAAAAGCAAGTTCTCTTCAGCTGCAATATAAGACCGATCGCGGCCACCGTCCTCAGCAGCCCAGTCCGCTCGCTTGCTTCCATAAACAGTAAGACCTTGATAGGTCTATCGTAGATTTAAGTTAGCACATCACAATTACTTCGCGGGTGCAAAGCGGAATGTGTTTTACTTACTTTGGATTTCGGTTCTGGCGCAACGCCCGCCTTTTTCATCAGGGATTGAAATGGGAACTCGAGTCCTGTTTGGGAAATAAGATAGCCCAGGAGATCAGTATGACCTCGTTCCATCGCAGAATTGAACTGCACAATTGAAATATGCCCCATTCCGCTGTCTTTGCTTTGATACTTGCGCCTTTGTTCAAGCACAAGCTTTGCCAGGTCCAAATCATTTTTGGCAATGGCATAATTCAAAAGGTCTTCTCCATAGACGTATTTGAGATCACATAAATCTTCCAGAAAAGCCTAGAAGAATTTATCAGTTGGTAAATTCAAAGTGGCGGGTACATAGACGAAAGCTATAGAAAGAAAATGCGGAGCCACATACCACATCAGTTGTTTGCTTGGTGAGAGCATAGCCAAAGGTAGCGGAGCGACACTGATTGAAAGATTCCATTACCTTGTCCTTGTAACACGCGGGTTCGAGGAATAAGCGCATGTTGGCATATCCTAAGACGAGGTCTGATGGGGAAACTGAAGATTTCACAATATTCCCCGTCTCCCTAATATCATCAATAGTGTGCTGCTCGTTGACGAGATCAAACCGCACAGCAACTCCATGGTTGTCTTCCTCCGCTCCTTCGGCCTCCGAGTCTGAACATTCGCTATCAGCTTCAGATTCACAATCAGCATCAACAATAACTTCGAATCTCTTTCGTGTTGCCTCTTGTGGCTTCGGAGCGTACTGAGCTGCGGCAATTTCAAGTATAGCTTCAGCCAGTTCATAATGGCCTCGACCAATGGCGATCAAGAAGGGGTTAATGCCGCGCCGATCGCTAACGGTTATTCGAAGAGGAGACTTCTTCTTGTCATCTCCCCAGTGGCCCAAGGTGAGACTCTTGACCTTCTGAATATCGCCAGCCCACGCAGCTTCGAATCTAGCGTACGGTTAGCAAAGCAAGCACAATCGATAACTGTGGAAAGGTACACAGCACAGGGGTTTTTGAACGACGCTGACAAAACAGACAATAAAAATAGCACAAACATACAGTTGCATATAACTTCTGTTATCGACTTCCCCAATATCTGAATCGCGGAAGGTACGCGCAATGGCAAATTCCTTGCCAGTCGGTACTGTTGTCTCGTCGTCGATCTGGTAGTTTGTTTGATGCTGACGATGTTGATTTGAGAGATCCTCCTTAATCTCAGGGTGAAGTTCATAAAAGCCTTTCGCGCCCTTTACCAGCAACTCTTCCTTGATCTTCTCCAATGCCTGCAGCTCAGCTTTCACCCACTCGTCTCTTTCATGCTGTTTTTCGAGCTTTTCATCATGCTTCTTCCACCAGTCCTTTCGGAAATCCGTCATTTTCGTCACTGCAGACTTGGCAATTTCAAGCTCCTTCAAAACATAGCAATACTCGTAGCTCCCTTCTACCAAATTCTCAAGGTATTCTGCGTCTGGCTTCAATTTAGGAGGTTCTGGGCAGGGGCGCGCCTCCGATCGAAAACCATAATCATTGATTTCCGGTGGGTCCTTCAAGTACTTGATCCGGCCATCGATGATATCAAGAAGAGATTGAAACTTGGTCCCATATAATTGCCTGCTGTTTTCAGCAGTGTGGGATGCAGGTGTCACAGCGTTGACGTCGGAACCAGCATCCAAGAGCGCTTTTATGACGGCGGGATTTCCGTACTGGGCCGCAACAATGATTGGCTGTGCAAGGAATTGCTCTATCGGGGCGGTGTTGTTCTTTTCTTGCCGTGCCCAGAGCCTTCGGAGCCGCTCACTTGTGGCTGACAAGCTCGCACCGTGTTCCAACAACTTCTTGACCATTGGGAGGCCCCTCTCCTTTGCAGCCGTGGACAAAGGCAATGTGCACGCAGGTTGCCAAGAACGTACGACAACCGGATGATTAATCGCCAATTGTGCTGCTGGTCCATCCAGCTCGAATAATAAGTCAATAAGGGCAGATTCACCTTCCAAAACGATCGAATGGAAGGCGGTAATATGCCTCATATCAGCCTGTGTGGAGGAGGCACCCAGTTCCAAAAGAGTTCGAAGAACCTCCTTCGACTTTTCAGGAGAGTGATGGGAAGCCAATGCCATTGAAAGTATAACATCTTGATGGTTGTGATAAGTTTCCTTTTTCCAGATAATAGGCTGGAAAACGTTGGCACCAAAATCCGTCGCAAGGACATCCACAACTCCCGCATGACCATTTAATAGGGCCAAATGTAGAGGACTGATCGGCGTGTCCCATGAGAGGACATCGACGCTGTCGTAGAAGTTCGGTTCGTTTCCTTCGTCTTCGGTTTCCTCGGGAGGGTTCTCTAATTCGGGTGCGGATTTCTTGACCACGACCATTGATCCCTGGGAAGCGGCGTAGGGCCCCTCGCTCACACTTTGCACGATTGAGATGTCGTCATCCTCGCTGTTGTCACGGTCACTAGCAGCTTCAGCTGGCAACGACTCATCTGTGTTCAGCGGCTTCTTCCTCTCTGTCTTTTCAAGATGCTCTGCTTTGTTCGCCTCGCTTTCCCTTAGAATGGTTTTCACAATCTCTAGATTCCCACGCGCAGCAGCAAAGTGTAGCACAGTATATCCTCCAGCCATCCTCGCGACCAATCTTGCCCCATGGTCAACAAGGCACTGCACGACCTCAGGCGTGCTACACATAACTGCCAAATGAAGGGGCATCTTCCCAGTGTGGTCGCGCTGATTCACGTCGAAGCCGTCTTGGGCACAGCAGTTCTTAACAGCTTCAAAGTCCTTGTCCACGATTGCCTGACATAGACGAGCAGTGTCACCGACATAAGCCATTTCGGTCCAATCCGAATCTGTGATGGGGTTAAAGCTGCCGATGGCTTGTCTCCCTGGGTCGTCCTTCATGAATTGGATCCTCCCAGAAATATACCTTTTGCTCTCTTCTTTGGCAATTTCGATCTCCTCTTCTGTTACCGGAGAAGGGCAGAAGCCGCAGCAGTCATCGATAACATGCTCTACCGCGCCAAAAAAGGCAGGGTGCCGATGGAGATCGACTGTGCGATCCTTTGGTTTGTTCCACTCAGCATTAAGCAAAAGATCTTTCTTATAAAGCAGCCTCTCGATCTAAATGACAGTATTAGCAACCTCGAGGTCCTAATAGCTATTGAGCTTTGCCTTGCGGTGGAAAATAATTACCTTCTTCGCAGTGTACTTTGGTCCGTAAGGAATAGTAAAAGTATGATAATTCGAAACGTCTTCGTCCTCAACCCACTCCGCCACGTCTTCTGGCTGGTAGTCTTTCAAATTACCCTGACGATGGCGGTAGAATCTTTCCTTTGTCGAAGGAGGTCTATCACGCTCATCGCGGCGTTGCTCGACGTAGCTATCTCTGGCACTCGCACTTGGAAGGTTCTCCATGACCAACAGCCGAGCTAGACCAGCCACATGGTTGAAGGATCGTTCAAAGATTGTTGGGTCAACCTTGGAACGGTCCAGGTTTGGCCAATATACCTCAAAGCCACGATGGGAGTACTTGGCCAGACGGTTTTCATAAGATGGAGATCGTCGAGTCAGGTCAATTGTGTTGGCTTGGGTCACAAACGAAGCCAGGGCTCGGGGGCTGGCCCAGACCTGCGAGCCATCGAAAGCTGTGCAGGAGCAATCAACATCGAACCCTGTAAGGATCTCTGAGACGCTCTTGTAAAGACGAAGAACGATTTGCACATGGCGGGTAGGATATTTTGAAGCAATGGTCAAAGCATTTTTGGTTCGAATCACCTGTTCCTTGCTGTCAGTCTCAAACAAGGTGCTATAGTGAGCATCAGATCCATACGGTTGTCTCTTCCAAAACACTATTTCTAATGCACTTCTCAATTTGCTTGATCTTCTCAATAGCCTGTTCCTCATTCAAACCGTAGATGAACAAATCAACATCCGAAGCCGGGGCGATCTTTTCGTGATAGAAGGCTCTAATAAGGATTATCAGAACCAATCATAAACACACGAGCACATGTTGAGAGATTCCCTTACCGCTGGGCTTTCCGAGAAGACCTATGCTGCTCAGACAGCGGCAAGAGACTAGTCGTCACTGCACTTCCAGCAGCAACAACGTTGTTCCAGTCCAAATCAACCAGGGAAGACTCGGAGAAAAGCCTAAAGTTATCCTTGAACTCGCCGATAGTGGGGGCAACGGCGTGAGTGCCATCTTTCAGGCGGAACGCCGAGCTCAGTGGAAGCATATACTTCCCAATTTCATGAGGAGTCTCTGCTTCAAGGTTCCTAGCCTTCACCCGAAGATGGTCTTCATATCCAGTGTAGACGGGGACGACGTTGACGTGCGGATCGGCGATGGCCTTGTTGGACGGTTCCTGTGCAAAGATCTCGCGGAGTCTGGACTCATAGAGCTTGAAGGCTCTGAGGGCGCTCTCGTTCAGGATGCCATCGCGCCTCTGTTTGCCCATGTAAGGGACGAACTCGTCCAGTGGAACTGGGAGTTTTGGGAGGTCCATTGCTCCTTGAAAATGTGCAGTGGGAAAACTGTAGAGTAAAGCGATCTAAGAATGAGGGGCACAAAGCGAACCTTTCAGCCACGAACGCAATTGAATTGTTCAAAATCAACGTATGAAGAGCGAAGAGTGATGAGGACAGTGAAAACGACGAACCAACAGAGAGAGTGCACTGGTAGGAAAGGTGCAGCTTCAATATCCAGCATCCTCGGTCAGCAACCAGAGCAGCTTTTGAATCTTTGTCTTCGGGCCAGCAAGCTCGCCGCTGAGGAGCTAGGCCAGGCAGCCTTAGGCACCATGGTGGAGAATCGAAGGGAGCGAATGGCGTTTCGTCTCAAAGGAAGCCAGTGCAGAACATCTTTGGGAGCTTTTTGGGAGACAATTCGGCCATGTCTCATCTGTCAAAGCATTTCGCGACATCCAGGCCAAAAAGGCCCTGCGGTGAGGTGCTGGAGCCTGCTCGTGAAGGTCCGTTGCCTGCTCGCATTAAGGAGAGCTTGAGATGAGGGTCGTTGCGGCTCCGTGATTGGCGCACACACCATCTCCTAGCTTGGCATCCAGGCAACACCTCCACCGCTTCAACACGCGCAAAGTGAAGATGAGGATGAACATGAGAGATGCTAACTGCACGCGGTGACCTCTATCGTTATGCTTGCAACGGGAGTACCGGCAAAGGTCAACTGAATCATCGATGGAAGTAGTTATGTACGTTACTTTCTCCGCTGGCTATCAAGCACGCAAACTTCGGCCCTTGAACAATGTTTTGCGAATACTTGCTGACCGAACTTACCCCGGATGCCTATGTCTTCCGACAGAGAAATCGAGTCCAGAACCATAGTCCTACAGAGCTATATAGATTGGTTCAGAGTTGGGCTTTTTGACGACCAATTTTGAACGTTCAGGACGTTCGATTCTTCGATGTATGTCCTGCACGTACTGTACTGTCCATACATTTTCATTGAGATCCTTGCCAGCAGCCAAAACTCGACACAAAACCCCATTCAAGCAACCTTCAACAGCCGTCTCTTCAATGACGACGGGGAGAACCTGTGAATATCACCTGCTCAGCGGGGTTGCTAACGTAGCAGCGATCTTAGCAGTGCATGTCCAGCAAATAGATTGTCCATTAAACCTGGCTAGGAAAGCAACATTCGGAAAATCGGAGTCCTAAGAAACGGCGTTGGGTCTCTCCATATCCGTTTGTCAGATGACCAGCTCACACAAACTGCTTCAGATAGGGAAATCTATCTCCAGTCTCCTTTTCAATCATTGGCAAGGTTGCTTCTTGCCGATGTTATGCACACTAAATAATCGAAAAAGAGAGGTTGACCTCTAAAAGAAAAGCTGCAATTACCCTTACTCGGGTTCTAAGGGTGCACTGCCTCAGGCAGACCCGAGACTATTCCTTTGCACCAACATCGTGCAAAACTGGATGGGGCGGTCAATTCTAGAATGTGGATTGATCATTATGCTACAGCATTTGTAATATCTGTAGCACAGAACAGGTAAGGGAAAGAAGAGACTGAACATCTAGCAGGTGAGGCGAAAAACCACGTCGACCCTAGAGAACATACAGTACATATATCAGACAGACAGAAACCGTGAGCCGCTGGTGGCCGAATCGCGGTGACGGGTCATACAATCTAGTTTGGATTGCAATGCACATCCAGGATCCCCTCGATCTTGCGGACCAGATCTCTGAAGTGACAGGTTCAGATCTGGAAAATGTGGGGGCAAAGATCGAGCAGTTCCGATCTGAATACTTTGGTCGATTCTGGCGTTGCTCATGCATCCGGCTTCCAAGTCTTTTCGATTTTTCGAGTAATCTGGATATACCCTGAGCGGCATATGTCCGCGCAGATGTAGCACAGGCCGCGGCATAATTGGAAAATCGTCCATGATATATGCAGAGTGCCAGAGACTGCAGAGCTCAAAACGGTCAAGAGGAATGGAAATATGTATGTCTGTACGGAGTATTCTGTACAGCAAATATGTATGTACTGTACATACTGTATGTACATACAGTTATTACAGTGGCAAGCCAATGTCATGTTCTTCTTGAAAAAAGGGACAAGTTCCCACATTCACAAATATTTGGTCAAGTTTCTAAGCCAGAGGGGGCGTTTTCCAGTTGGGAATCTAAAAAGAATATGCTGGCAGAACGAAGCTGGACCCTCGTAAAGGAGTAATTGAAATGTATGTAGTCCCCAGAACTTCCCAAAAGGCATATCCAATTTGATGGCGTTCAGTTTAGAAAAGATTAACACGGCCGAGTTGCTCTCATCTTCACCAGTCTTGTACCCAGATACGGTGTCGAGTATTTTGGGGATCCCCTCGCTAGCGAACAGGAGGTATCTTTCTTCCAGCCGAGATGGGACAGAAAACGCGAGAACGAAACCCAGATCCCACACAAATTGTCCCAACCTCCAGCCTTGCGAGTCAAATCCCTTCAAACCCCGAGTCAACGACTTGTCTCAAGGGAGGGTGAGCATCTTCGTTCCCCTCCTTCCACACCCTCAGTGTCAACCCCTTTTTCCCCTCGCGTCCCTGGCGTGAGAGATTATTAGTTATGGTCCTCGCCTCCAGCCTTCAGAAAAACCAATAAGGAGCACCATGCAAAAGAAACCAACAACTCCATCCCGCCCTGGTCCCTCGGCCATATTCTTTCTGCATCCGCGGTGGTGTGCTCCACTGAGCAGAGGCCGCCAACCCTTTTCCCGTCTTCCCATTGCCCTGGTTCTCGGACCGCTAAGGGACAACCTTAACGCTTCCCCGGCGCTAAAGATAGGTCCGCGCCTCCTTGTTAGCCGACTTGGCGCCTGCGCGGTCGCGTGACTTTGACCAAATCCGCCAATCAGCGGCCACGAACGGGCCACTGACGATTCTTCAGGCGGGGGGAGCTGTGGGCGGCTTTTTCCCCCTGAACGTGGCTTTTCTTTGCCTTCTGTGATTCTCTGAAGGTACGGAGTACTCCTGGATAGTGTTGTGGTGCTGGGGGAAGTTACCATAGGATAGAAGCAAGCGCAGTGTCGGCTTTGCCTATGCTGAATTTGGCCATAGCCTACTCCGTAATTTCGAAAACATTCCTCCCATTCCTAGTAGTAGTCATAGTTAGTAGGTGCTGGAAATCGTCAAGCGGTTCAAAGCCTCACTCCACTCTGTGAGTCCTTGGCCTTTGGGTGGCCGTCAGGGTGATCGCCTACTTCCCAAGAGTCCGGGGTGGTCGTGGTGGTGGTGGGGTCGTGCTGCTGCTGGTGGAGAGGACACTCCACCAGTTCAGCCCCTTCTTGGAGACATATGACGAGCACTCGGACAGCAGGAAAGCCGTGCTGCACGCCAGCCAAACATGGAGGATTTGTCAAGGCAGAGGTCGTCTCTTCGTCAGGTCTAAAATACCTTTCTCGGAGAGTAAAACATCTCTGTTGTGGAAGTAATTATAGGTTGGCGAAGAGAGCATGGAGTTCAAATATTACTCCGTGTTGAAAGTCGATCGATATCCTCAGCCCCGTAAAAGCGTTAGTTCAGCGTTCGGTCGAAGCTTCTTCCCAAAGAGGCCCAAAATCTTCTCTCAACAGTCAACATTGTAAAATCAAGATCGACGTTCCAGCTGGCCAGACGAGCGATCTGAAATACCAATACGCATACAAGGCAATTTCAAGGCGTTGAATCAACTTGTCTCATTGCAGATGAAATCCATCAATCTTGTCGGCACAACAAGCTGCGCACTTGAGTTTGTGCAAGCGATAAGGTGAGCCCTAGAAAAGTTCTAGACGCAGAAACTAGTCAGATATTCGAGCACCGAGAGCGATTGTTATTGGGCGAGGCGTTCATTTCCCCCAAGTTGAAACAACGCCGCTTGTTAAATACTCTCAGGGCAGATTCGTCATTTGGTGTGTAATAATAGCGTTGGAACTTGGAAGCGCAGTAGAACGCGCCGTCGACAACATTCTGTGCAATGTCAGCTGTCATCTTAATCTCTGTGATTGATTGAAAGCAATGAAGGGTGGTTAATTTGAATGCGCCACTCCCCATGCAAGTCTGAAACGACCCTCACTAGGACACTAATATGTACAGTACGGAGTGGTTGCGACTTGTACGGGTGCGAGAACGAAACCAAATGAGAAGTCCCCCAACTTCCGAATAGTGCCTTGAGGCCTTGGCACCTGGAACTCGGGGGGCATCATCCTCGGTTTCCCCGCAAAACCCTCCACCCGGATAGACCCAGCGGTCAGGTCACCCGTCTCCAGACTCTCACATGGCTTTTTCAAGTGGCACAACTGTGGATCTCCCCTCAATTATGACAATAGGGCAGCATTGACGGACTCGCCAGTGCGCTCGAAAGGCGTTAACGGGGTTTGACTCTTCAAAGTAAGAGTGTTTTATGGAGTGCTTCGTGCACAGAGCAGATGTCACCAGCGAACGTATGTGTGTACCACAGCAGCCGTGAGGTCCCAGGCCCAGGGCCCAGATTCAAGCGTGGTACAGTACAAAGTACGGAGTACTCCGTACACAAATTGATGCTGCTCACCGAGCAGATAATAGTCCAGACCGTCAACTATCAAACTTGTGCATCATTTCATCATTGACTTTGAACTTCTCGGAGGTCCAGTGCATATGCGGGGGTCAGGCTCAAACGGAGCGCGAGTCTGTCTTATCGCCCGCGAGACCATTTGGGAGGCGAAAACACACGTCTCAAATATCAACAACTGCAGGATCGAGAAGGCAACTTCCTCCAACTCTGCAGTCGATATGCAACATCTCCACTGGACTGAAACGGCGTGTCTTCTCGAACAATGGGCATAGTGTTTTTTAGTCACTAAGGCGAAAATGCGGAGGTATGCAGGGCTGAAACCCCATGGAAAATTATTTCTCGAACGACATGCTCTATATTAATGATCAGCATTGAAGAGGAGAAGCACACTGAGCAACGGTGGCTATAGTTGTGCATACATACATACTTGGTTGTTTCGCATGAAGTGCTGAAACCGTAGGTACCTGTCAAAAGTGGGTGACTGTTGAGTGCGTGTTTCAAGGTGAGAAGTCGGTGTCTTCCCAGAATCAGACAACACAAGCGTCAATAACGTCAACAACATCAATCGCACACTGATATTATTGAATCAAATCCTTCGTCTCGAAAAACTTGAACGGATCACAATGATGTTCTCTGGATCCTTGCCCCTATTACGCATCACATGATTGTTTCGATATGCGAGTCATCGTCTGTGCTGGGCGAGACACAGCAGGGAGATCTCCGATCTTGAGTCTCGATCTCTTCTTGACAATTATTATTTGGGATATCAGTCACACCATACAGTTGGAAACACAGTTCATTTTCCTTTTTCGTCGTTAGCGGGCTGCTCGCTTGCAGTCAGTGTCCCTGGTGGTCGCGGGGAAAGTAAGCGGCACCAAACTGTCGGGATTTTGATATGTTAACATTGTGATTGATCATCTCAGAGCTAGAGGCCTAGAGCGGTTCGCATATACGAGTCACTCTCCGCAGGCACAGAGTCCAGGGTAGCCAGATGTCGAGTTCACCTTTGTTGCGGTGCTCCAGGCTGTTGAGGGATTGGGACATGCCGCCATGGAAGGCCTGCGATGGCGGCAACGGGTATCGAGAAGAACAAGAACTAATTACGGAGTACATGGAGTGCAAAGGCACACAAGCAAACCCATGTACTGTACAGTACTCCATCGGAGTACATAAACTTTTCAATAACTGACGCGCAAGATTCTATTCTCACAATCTGTTCAGGGGCAATGTACAGTATGATGTGCACGTCGCCCATACTGGCTTCAAGGAGTATCGATATGCCCATGCAGCAACCAATTTCGGGGACTCAAAAAGAAAATCAGCTTCTCTGCAGGCATCGACCAATTTCCAGCCCTACATGAACTCAATCTTGGACCATCTGCAACCGCATCACACTATGGCAAACGGCTCCTCGAACCACCCGTCTTTAATGCAAACAGTTTAACTTTTTCCAGCGTCACGGGGCTTTCCTTCTATGTACCCCATCAGCCATTGTGTCACAGAAAACCCCGACCGTTTGTTTTTCATGGAGTCATAATAGTATGTAAGGCTCAAAAGAGGGGATGCAATTCTGCCGGTGGTTTGTGGCGCAGCAAAATTATAGGCAAGCAAACGAAATGATTGATCCAAAAACGGCGCAGATAGACAAAGAAAAGCAACAGCCCGTTATTGCGGGGGAGGGAAATAAGAAAACAAAAAGCAGTAATCGCACCAACGGCCTAGGTCGATAATTAGTTAGTTTCAAACTTCACACAAATCAATACAACGGCTGTTGAATTATCAGGATTTGGAAATTGGAAATATCTGTCCTGTTGTCTCGTTACTATCCCAAGATTTCGGGGCAATAATAACGTGTATGTAACAATTCAGGAAACGATCATGACAGAACATGAAATACCAATCTCAAAACGGTCTTTTTCTTTCATGTCAAAGAAACGTTCCCAAGTCCATGGACGCTGAGATGGTAGAGAGGCAGTGTCAGAAGAGTAAACACCCAAAAAAGGGTCTCCCAGCAACGAAACACGAAACGCGAGGTGGCAAGCAGCATAAAAATTCGTCTTCAAGCGGCGGACTTCAAAACGGCGAAAACGAACCCCTTCCTGAAAACAGGGTATCAGGTGAGCATAACTGACTTTGTGGTGAGTTTCGTTCCATCGGTTCGCTTTGTTGTGCTTTGGTACCATGTCTGAGATGTCAGAACCCTGGCGAAACGGACGACAATCAGAAATCACGGGTCTATATGCTATGATAGTCGAGATCGGAGAGAGGGCGAGGAGCGTCAAGAGAGACGCGACTCTTTGTATAGATAAAGGTTGAACTTCGGAACATGAACGCATGCGACTTCCACAGAGTTTGAATGATCAATTCGAAGAGGGGCAAACAAAAGCCGTGGCCCATGTGATGATGCATTTCAGGAACATTATTGCCGCGCCTCTCCCTTCAACGTTTGAGCATTTTCAGAATTGACCATGTGCGTTTAGGCGCGATTTCTCGGGATTTAACCGCCGGCGCACAGATCACTGACGAAAACAGCCTTTTTTAGTTTTCGTAAAAGACTTCACACCGTATAGTAGTATCAGGTGAGCTCGATACTTACATCTTGTCGGTCAGGTCATGCAGCAGAAGACCGGCGGGAGACGTTTCCATGTTTCATCCGCCTGTACAGCCTCAACGCTGGATTGTCTCGGCAGTTTTTAGATCGTCAAGAAGAAACAGACCGCCCCCAGTTCCACCCACTGAAGATGCGTTGTTCGACAGAAAAGCTGTGCAGAAGGAAAAGAAATTCTAATATGAAAAAAATAGATATCCTCGTGACTCCTCAACTGCAATCGCTGTGGATACGATGTATCGAACCCCTGCCAGGCAGTACTGTTTGCCTGCTTTTCCCTGTGATATCCTTTTCTCGGCCAGGGTCCCTGTCACTGGAGCGCAGAACACAGTGTGCGGTGTACATTCTGTGCATTTACAGAGGAGAGACTGTGCAGTGCCGTGGATGAACCGGCTAGAATCGCCGGCGAGGCGAGGCCACCTGAGAGATGCTGCAACGCGCTTTACCCGTGTCGCTGGTGACAATTGATTCACGTGGGGGGAGGACCAACTCAGCCTTACTCCGAAGTGCCCAACAAGAACAAGAGTCACCCGCTCCGGCGAAAGAAACAATATGGAGAGAGGAGAACAGAGAGGCCATTCACCACCAAGGTGACGACCACGAGGGAGGATTTGTGACATGCCGCCTCGATATGTGTAGAAGAACTCCTGTCAGTAGTAGTTAACTATCTGTCAGATACCCTTGCGCATCCGTCTGCTTCTCTATCCCGCGACATTCAAAAAGAAAGACGTTAGTTACATGGTTACAGAGCTCAAACGCGCTGACAGTAATCCCGACTCGTCTGACACCTTGATCAATTTGTGTGATGGGATGATCGAGATCCAGCCTGTTCAGCTCAAAAGGTAGTACCGTATGTATATACTGTACCATACGTACTTCCAATAAGGTAATTCGCTCCGCCGTGATCGCATTTGCTTTTCTTTGTATCTCCCCTTCTCTAGGTACTGTGTAGGTATACAGCATGGCTATGGTACCTGTTTTTCTTTTCTTTACTTTTCTCGGGGGGATTAGTTATGGTAGCCTCTAGTTACACTCTCGTTGCGTAACACACCTGGGCGGTTTCGTAGCGCATGATGCTCCTTGCGTTCCGGGTGTCCCTGAGACAACAAATGCCCCCCCCAGTTACACCCACGCCCTCCCCCAGATCTCTCTTCTAGGCGATTAGTAACGGGGATGGAAGGGCGGAGGGCTGGGCGGCGGGGGAGGGAAGGGGGGGGGGGGCCAGCCCCAGATAAATTTAACATCATAAAAGTGTGTGAAAAGCCACATGGCGACCACGGACGTTTTCCCAAACCTCCCTCCCTGTTCTGAAACCTGATGGTGTGGATGAAAATCGATAAATGTCACAAATGTTTATCAACCTGGGACGAGGGTAGGAAACTGGATAAGTAACGAGCTTTCAGTGAACCCAGCTCCATATACGAACGAGCCATGCAAATCATCGCTTTTTTCCGAGACTCGTGACCAGGCCAGGAAGTAGTTAGTAACGACAGTAGGAACAGTGGACAAGCAAAACAGTTGGAACCCGCAATGAAGACACCTACTCTAATCTAAATACAGTACAGATAGTACATCCTGACAATCAACACAATGCAGTTGGCTCACTGCCGCAGCCCTAAACAGGAATCCCCCTCCCCATGACAGGATCGTCGTCTGCAGCAACGTCACGCATTTCCCCGGAGCAGGGACACATTAGGGCACCATCCTCGCGGCACCCTGCCCTAACCGGCCTTTGCGAGGATCATCAGAATGACATGGGCTCCTGGAGTGTTGCGATAGGGAGGCAGGTCTGCCAACGCAGCGGTCAGCAGCTTTATATCCCCATGTTTACCCCGTATGTGCACGAGCTATAACCAGCGTGGTCGCCTTCCTCGTTTTTCTTTAAACGCCCCGATGGAGGGAGGGACGGAAAGATGGATGGATGGGGTGACGATGACCTGCCTCGGTTTTTCCAATATCAAGTTGGTTATTCGATTGGTGATTGTCTTCCGGAATAGGGGACATCACGGGTTGATTGCAACTTCTTGCGCCTCGTCTTTCAGGCTGTGGGGTTTCGGGGTTTTTTGGGGCGATGGGTGAGTTGTACAGAGATGGATCGTTGTGCTCACACGGACAATGTAGTCGGCAAATCTGAATCTGGGGGAGAAGCCGATGGTAACTAGTAACTAGATGATGGGGCTGGATGGACGTAGCAAGTTACTTTTGCGTACCCGAGTATAGCACACGCATCCATACGCTCAATACGACGAGAGGGAGATCTCTATAGCTGTGAGTACTTAGTGAGTGACATGAGGGTTAGGCACGCGACAGTTGGGCGTATGTCACCCTGTATGGTACCTTACTCATTAACCGACTGTCACAGTTGGTCTCCGAACGACGCCGTCATAGAGCTGCACCCTGGCACCAACCTGATGTATGAAATAATATACGGAGTACACGACGTCAAAACGGTCATATGGTTAAGATCCTCTTCGCCATTGGGCCCTATCAAGGCAGACTGAGCAGGAATCTTGCAAATCTCAGACACTTCCTCTCTCGCCCTCACCAGCCTGGGAGTAATAATAATAGTCATCATGGAAACTGCCTTGTCCATCACATCAACCTCGAGTGGTTTCATGTTAAACGCACGAGGTCTTCACGTGTATCATCATTCGCTGGCCTGGCCGCGAGTTTCGAGAAGAGAGGAGAAAAAAGGTTCGACTAAACCATCTTTCCCCGGATTCCACCCGAAAGGTCGAAGTTAACAGCACAAATAACTTTCCTCCTGACCTGATGTCGATGATGATGATGGCGACACATAAACGCCTCGGCTGAAGGGACAATGAGAAACCTCACCAACCCTCTGGCCGGGGCGTGTGAGCAACAACGACGAGACATGGAGTTATCGTTCAATTCATCTCCTCCCTCGGCTCATTTGCAGCGGCAAAAGTTGATCAAACCCCTTTTCCTCCGTTACTCCCTTTTTCTTCCGTGGTTACTCCGTGCCCGGCCATTCATAAAACCAAAGCGCGCTTAATTCTACAAATCCTCACCTGTGCCTATGTATATGCAAGAGCGGATGAGCTGCTGTGGATGAGGAAAACTTAAGCACGGAACGGCGGACGACACGTAGTTTGCCCCGTTCAGGACAGAAAAAAGAATAATAGTCGATGGATCCCGCCGCGTCGCGTAACCCAGGGCAGTGGAATCCGGAACGGGACTATCTCTGTCAAGGACATGTGTAAATAGTTAGTGGCTCCACAACAGGGCAGGACACTGGTCAGGGAGCAATTGTCCGCTCTGTTTTTGCCTGGGCTTTCCCGAATCCCGGATGGCTGTTTAGACGATCGTTACTACTCCGTACCTTTTGCTTCTTTTTTGCTCATGAGGTTACGTACGAGAACTTTTCGGAGAGAAGGGAGTATAATCCCGTTTTTCCTTCTCATATAGACCTCTTTTTCGCGTCACCTGGCAGCTGATGACCAGGGACTGAGGGGTTGCGGGTTACTGTCATTTACGGAAGGTCGTTGTTACGATAGGAACATTCCAGACGTACTGGAATCGTTTCTGCTGAGTTTTACATTCCTTGTTCAAGCGGGAGTGTCAAGCAGTCGGGGGGTAAATCGACAGGTTCACACTCGATCTGCATGAGCTTGGTTGGAGACAGAGGAACTAGATCGCGGTTTGACACTCATGTGTAGCATTTGCCTCTAAGCTCCTGCTCCCATACGCAGCACGAAATTATGCATTCACATGAGGCGCTCTATCAACGCCGTAGAGTTGCATTTGTTATTCCATTTCGCGGCGATGAGTTCTGTCACTTGTGGATCTGTTCTCCGCTCGCCACCCGTTGAGATGGTGATCGGATTACTGATGTGTTCAAGTTTTTGCCGCGCTTGAAGTCGAGGTCACGGGAAGGGCGGTAAACTGCCGCTTTCTGGATGCTGGGGCCTCGGCGATGAACGGGTAACGACATCCGCCAGCAACAGCAGATCCGATCAGAACTTCAAAAGGAGTGGCCAAAACGGCACACAGGCAGGCAAGTAATACAACACAGTGGGGAGTGCTCTGGCGGCCGAAACCGGTGTGGGGGAAGACGAGCATGCAAGGGAAAGGCTGGCCAAAAACACACCTTTGAAATCTGTCAGATTGCTCGTCTCGAACTCCTGTCCTGTCTACGAGGATAAAAGGGTCCCGTTCTGAAACATCATGGGCAGCAAGACATTCTCCCCTTTTGTTATTGTGATCTCTCTCATGCGACCAGTTTGTGATCTGAATGCCGTCTTCTCTTCAAGAAAAGTATATGATGCGTATTATTTTTTGTCCAGAGCAGCAGCGGGCAGCATGAATAAAAGCGTGAAGCAGCGCTCGGATGGTCAAAGTCGAGGACGCGGTTGGTTGATCGGTGGTTTGTGACTGATGAGCTGTCACAGATGAATCAAGTGACCGCCCTCCTGACAGGAAAATCATAGGGCAGATCTGAACCAGACAACAACAACCAGCGCCGGGTCACGCCTCCCGACAGCCGGTGAAGAAGAATTCTGGCAGCCCACAAACGACTTGGAGGCGGCCGTGTAGCAAGCTGACAGCAGGCTGGGTTAAAGGGTCGCTCACCCGTACACAGTCCTGGACTGCACATATGATTGCTCAAATGACTAGAATCTGCTTGCTTTTTCCGTCGCCTGAATGTGTTCCTTTTTCGGGTTCTTCGTCCACCAAAACAGAGCCAGTCGCTTTCCTGTTCGAGAGGGGTGAAACTGCAAGCGGAATCCAATGGGGACAGATGTGACAGAGTTGCTTCCCGTCTTTGATTAGCCATGTCGTGTTCTTTGTGAGATTGGACGTGTGTGTTTGAATGTGATTCTGAGCAAGTCATAAGGAGTAGTTAATCATAATAATAGCGCGAGGGCTCTCACAAACAGTTCTGGCTGGGAGAAGAGAATGAACCCGGAAGTTAGAGTTCCTCGTTGGTCTCGACTCGACTCTCGACGTTCGGTCGCCCCCACAAGTACATACACTAAAATTGGCACTGCTGAGATTCCCAGCACCGTGCAATCAGCGGAAATAAGGTTGTCAGTCGTTGCGTTAGTTTCGTCGTAGGGTGTTGCTCGGTCGGAGCACTCGCCAGGGATGGCTTTTGCGGTGGGCAAAATGTACCATGTGAGTACCCCGTAAGATTTACGGGTTCTGACCGTTACGTGTTCGAACAGCGGTGTAAATAATACCGTAATCAATGCCCAATGACAGAACATTCCTCCACAGTGCGGTGAGCACGCACTAAGGGAATGGGAGTTGACGCGGAATTTTCTCTAGACCCGTTAGTCTCTGCGCTGGCGGGCAGCGTGACCATGGACGGTACGGTGCCGTACTGTGATTCAACTGTTGGAGGGCAACCGTGTGTGTTGCCTGCGACAGAGCACTGGAGTTAGGAGAGGCAGAAAGGCAGGCTTGGTACGGAAGACACAGTGGGAGTCCAGCGTCGGAGTTGCGTGTGGAGCGGAGCAAGACGGAGGGAAGTGACTTTGATCCAGAGTTACAAGTCAGCATCGTCGATACTTCAAGGGAGAGTAATAGATTACTAGAACAAAGATTACAATACCAGCGGTAATGAATCCATCCACTTTCCCTTAGTGTGCGATCCCCGCCTCATAATGCCACCTTCCCGGTAACGACTGAGCTATACTTCAGGAAGTCACTACGACCTTTTTAGACTCAAAGCCCTGCTTTCCATGTATCCTCCGGAGACTCCATCGGTACCGGTCTCTCCTCTACCTCCACCACACATCCCCCCGTATACACAATTACCACACATAATAAAACTGAAATAGAGGACCCTCCCGGCCTTGCGGAACAAAACCACGCTGTTTCCCACCCCCCTCTCCCCCATTCTCCGTCATATTCTTCCTACTTCTTTATTTCCTGGAGAACTCTCTTTCTTGTCCAACCCCTCTCCTCCCCAAACACCATCAACACTCTCGGAGCCCTATTCTATTCCCACCCTTCGCCATATAAACCCGGCTCGCCGTTACCGCACGCTCGTTGCAGACGACTTGATACGGACGGTTTAAACGATTTCGAAGTTGATATCGCGCACACACACGCTCTCTTGAAGAGAAAGCGTTAGGCGTCGATACTGTGTGGGCCAGACGGCGCACAGCGGAACTCACCTGCAACACTGCAGCACAACAATCTGGACGTTGAGAGCATTGGAAGAACAGAGAACAGAAGAGAAGAGCGGTGAAAAGAGCGGACCTGAGGAAGAGTGAAAGGGGCGGTGGAATACAAAACGAACATCACTGGCATCAATTGAACCGAACCCTTCCGGAAGAACCATTGGAACACATTCGCCATGCCGTCAAAACTCAATACACCTGTCCTGACAGTGGACCCGACAAAGATACATGAAGTCGACACAAGAAGTGCTGAGAGCCTCCATGGCATGTGGATGGGTGAGTGCTTTCCATTAACACGCGTCGCACGAACCGTCACGTTTGGGATAAGCTTGTCTTTAAAGGTGATTTCGGGCTAATTACAATGTCTAGTATTCTCGCGATGTGCCGATTACATGGAAGAGGGCCGACGGTTAGAGAATCTCAGCTGGAGACTATGGAATCTTGAGACCTTTTGTACAACCCCTCAGATCAAATTTCACCAGCGTCGGATAGATTGCATACGACGTGGATCAAAGGACATTCCAGAGTTGTCGAGCAGCGTCGACTCTGCCGCCTCTGACGCTGAACGGATCGAGGCCCAGATCAAATCCCCGCCACAGGTCATGGACTTCAAACCAAAGATTGTCGGAGAGGATCCGATGCTTAGCATGAGCCGCGGAAGAGATCGACATATTACGTCGATAGGGTTGGAGAAGATGGTTTACAAGATTAAGGAGAAGAAATCTCTAGAACCGATCGCTACCCTCCCCACACATTTGCCACAGGAACAGCCATCCCAGCAACAATCTGTCGACATCACCCCTCGAGCCTCATCACCCACTCCAACCCCCAAGGCATTGGACAATTGGGAAGCAGTTAAGCCTCACCGATCTACAGATTCCTGCTCGACCGCCGCGTTAGAGGCCAACGATAGCGGAGACAGTCAGACTCCGGCTTCGGATACCAGTGTGTCGTCAGCGGGCATGATCAAATCCTCCAGCATCGTCCGAGGTTTCTCCCCATCTCACATCTCTTCTTCCTATCGATCCAATACCCAGCTTAGCACTGGACTCACTGCCTCCAAACCGATGACCGCAATCAAAGCTTCTCCATTGAAGAAAAAGAACATGTTCACTCTGGGCGGTTCGTCTGGTGATGATGAAAGCTCCTTTGAGGACCGGATGGCAATCAAGCCTCACAGGAGTTCGCTAACCGACGGATTACATCAAGCTACCCAACAAAAGTCATCGATGATGAGGACTACCCTACCTTCAGAGACTATCAGGTCGATCAGAGAAAGCACAGATGATGAGGACGCAATTGAAACGGACGACGACGACATTCCTGAGAGTGCCATCGATGATGATTCCGATTGGGAAGATTCTGTTACTGAGAGCGGCCGGTCTAGCCTTGACGAAAGGGAACTCTTCCAGCGCGTTGATTCTCGACCGAACCTGGTGTCGCGGCCTTCGTTACTGACTATGATGATGCACCAACCCCAACATACAATCGTCCCAGGCAAGAGTCGGAATCACAACTCGCGCTCCACGCCAGCCCTTCAGCGATCTCGATTAACTTCACCCAACCGCCAATCCTCGGACGACGATGACGAAGAGAATACTTTGACCATGAAAGGACCAGAGGTTCCTCGATCCAAGCCCATCGTCGTCAAGTCGGTACCTGCCCATTCGATGGCCCATTCGCCACGCACTACTCGACGAAACATGCTAGCTACCGAACTCACAGAGTCATTGAGGCGACATCTCCTTTGGGAACGTCAACAAAAGGCACCGCCTTCCACCGCTGCCTTTCAGCGACGACATACAGCTCACGACATGGCTAATCTACATGAGTTCCCCAAACCATCAAACGAGGGTCAGCAACAGCAGCAACTGCAACAGCAACAACAGCGCCCACCCAATCGAGCCGTACTCCCTGCCGTCCAACAAATCAAGGACAAGGAAACTTCAAAGAACAATTCGTGGAATCACTACTTTGAATATGGACCATGGGAATACCATGTCAAGGGCTGGTAGATTGATTCGCATTTTCTGTTTGTTGTTCGAACTTGTGCACTTTCCTCCTCGTGATACCCCGGTTGCCACGCGTGTGCTGTGACCCTGTACAGATATCAGATCCCTGATGATAATCGTTCATTTCTTTCTCTGGATACCCTTGTCCTTAATCCCTCTTGCTGACCTTGTTCTCCATGATACCTTTTGCCAATCGTCTAATCCTTGTCTCAAATTCCTTGTTCTGTTTGCCGCCAAGTTGCCAGTCTTCATTTTACAACTGGTAACTAATGTTGTTTGTTTACCTGCATAGCTCGGAGCGTGTTTGTTTGTTCATGTGACACTTTGACTTTCTTCACAAAGAGGAGTTCCAGCAATCAGAAACGGAAAAAAAGGAACCCTCTCTCTCAGTCAGCTGAGCAGGCTGCTGTTTTTACTTTTACAAATTCGTGTACAAGCCTTTGTATGTAGATATATTTACAGGCGGTTTTCTTCTTTCACCCCTGGTGTTTTTGTCTGACAGCGGCCCGCGGGTTATGCATGGACATGGGAGCATGGGGGGTGAACTGTACAGAATTGCAAGGCACGCGCCATCATTATCGATGATTTAGTCCTTTTTTTTCATCTGCTGCTTACTTACCGTTTCAAATTAATATTACCAACTATTATTTATTATTATTAATTCTCTTTGTGCGATGGTCTTGCGTTGGCTACTCTCTTTTGCCTCCTAATGTTATTGGCCAGCGTTACACGACTTGAGGGTGCATTCTTTTCTGGGGTCAACGGACCTGATTCAACCAAAGTGTTACGATACTACTAGTACTAGTTCTGTGGTTGAGGGCATCCAGATGATACTCTGTCTTCGGACTCCTTTAGTCTAAGAGTAGTAGGTTTCGCTGTATTGAAGTTACTCGAAACAATCAAGCGTCCGTTAGTTACTGGAGTTCTAGGGCAGTGAGGCTTGTGGTGATGTGCATGCCAGTTAAAGTTGGGGGGATGATAATGCTAGGAACACAAAAACGCACCCCGCAAATGCGATCGGCCGCCCAGCTGTCCAAGCAGAGCTTGCTGCGGCATGATTTGGCCCTGCGACTTTCCACCAGTTACGCATTGCCTATCTGGACTTGGACCGCGTAGATCTTAACGCAAAGCTCCATTGACTCAGATCCTTCTTGATGTTCGCCCTCGGTGACTAACTAACTACTTGAGTTCTCCTGACAGTGTACATACTGTATGTACCTTGCATTTGCGTAGTGTAGAGTCAGTCCTTTTGAATCTAATCGTCATTGAACTTGCTTCCCCCAGTTATCCGTCACACACGCACATCCCCAACATATCAAACCTTGGTTGGCCACCCATGTGACTTTGAACATAACAAAGGGTTCCCCAGTTTGTGGGGTGCATCCTTCCCCCGCGCTGTTTGCAGCCAGGCTATTCTTGGTCTGTGATTGAATGACTGTACAGAATACGCTGGGTCAACGACTAACCAACAAAACTAGCTCTCTAGATCCTTTGAAGTTTTGAAAAGTGTCAGATCCGAGCAGTGATAGTGATGCAGAATCGCTATGCTGTGCTGGCCAGTGGTTACCAGAATAGCGCCGCCCCCCTTAGAAGGAACCCCCAACCACCCACAACGAGGATCATTTCCTATCGCTCCGCCCTTTGATGCATTCGTAACCATTCGCATTCCATGACCGAGAGCAGAATGTGGCTGCAGCAGGAAGTTATCACCAGCACCCCAAGAGCATGAGTCACGAGATACTGATGAGGAAGATCAAAAACTTGCGCCGCCGACTTCGGCTGCGTGCCTTGCCTTGCCTCGAGTCATTGGAGATGCTGACCGGATCACACACCTTGAGACATGCCCGGGACACCCATGCTAAGACTGCAGGAGCTTGGAGGGCGAGTTTGCGGGCCTTGCAGGGACCAACGAGATACAGTAGAATTAACTAGGGGAGCAATTCTAACGACCAGAGCGAGAGACGAACGTCACTCGTCACAGAGATTGTTCACCACGCGATGGAACGAGGAGAAAATGATACTGGATCTTAGCTTGTGAACTCACCGCTCAAAACTCTCGCAACGCATGGAAACGTACGTGCTAACGTCTTTCTAGATTTGCTCCCCTTCGATTGATATCGCACCGATACGATTCTGCGGCGCGTCAACTATTACAGATGAGAAACGAGGGTCTGGATTCGTCCTCTACAAAGCTACAAGAATGGCTATCGCAGTTGAGCATCCCTTCAATGTGAATGCTCTAGAGGTCTTCATTTCCTTCCCGAGAGGCGTTCGGAATCAGTGGCCAATCTCTCTTATATTGGCGTATCGAAACTTCCACCTGGCATACTAGTCAGTCTTGAACAGTCCGCACTATGCCTGGTGCATTATAACAAAGGATCGAGCTAGAAGTCCTGCTTTCATATCCTCAGTGACTACCGTTAATGAGGCTCGAGACTGCTCTCTCCCATATGTACAGTATGTTACTAGGAAGGCGAAGGTGACGGTTACTGTAAGTCCTACTGAGCAAATAGACTCTTCCGCCCTGTCTAGATTGGCACTCTAGGCTCGACAAACAATCAGCCTACTTTTCCTCCCTAAGACGCTAGCGCTGTTGATTCCTCAGCGAACACACTGCATTTGATGATAATTGTTCCAGACGCAGCACAGAATGATTTTGTATCCATCTCCGTGCCCGTACTCGGCAAGGCCCGCACGATACGATATACACTAACACCATGGGAGATCTTTTATGACTATCTTATCGTTATGATCACTGGATCATTAATACTCGCCGTTATACACAGCTTTGCAGCGCCCTACATACAGACTCTACTATGATAGTCCTAGAGTGCTAACACTTAATACTGTTATGTGCATGCAGTCGATCTGTTTAGCAAGTTAATTAGTCAATCAACTAGCTAGAGAAGAAGAGAGCGGGTTTTCCGCTTCTAGCCTTAATTTCTACTGGCACAAACCAACTATCAAGCAGCTAACTATTACACCGTACATATTCTATACGAAGAGGTCAGATCAAACCCGTTTTCTTTTTTTCTAGTTCTCAACGGTTGGCCCTGAACTTATCCCCCTGGAGCTCCATCCCCGCCCTTTCCTTCCCCCTTGCGCATGGATGCTACGTAATAGGTATGTATATTTAACTATTGGTTCGTTTATTTCATAAAAGAGTGGTTTTATAAGTCTGGGGGCTGGAGGGAGGCATGGGAGAGCGGCAGCACCCCCAAATAAACTAACTAATGGGCGCCCCCTGGCCCCGTCCACCCCCACGTGGCGTATTGGGGCGGGAGACGTTAAACGGGCTTTATATACATTATTTTAGTTATTATTCTATTATTGTGTTCCGTGCCTATTTATTACTACTATTAATTACTTTTTTTTTCTTTTTTCTCGGTTGTGTTTCTCCGTGAAGAGGAGGTTCTGGATCGTCTCGTTTGCTTTTGAAGTTCGCAGCAGGCTTTTGGGTTCATAGAAAATACGATGTTGGAACTTGGTTGAGGACAAGATTTTCTTTTTAAGGAGAGGTTGCAGGTTGTAGTTGGTCTCTCCAGCGAATGGCACACCGCTGAAATGACTCATTTCGGCGGCGCTGCGCCCAAAAACACTTCAAGTGGGATAACATGTATGTAACTACACCGTACGCACAGAGTTCCAGGAACCAAATAGGAAGATTTGAAAGACGAACGGCTTCGTGAGCACGAAGGACTTCTTGAAAGAGTTACGATGCCGCGCCCTTGGTATGCTTGAAGATTTGTTCCTTCCACCCGTCTCAGCGCAAACCAGGAGTATGCTGTCAAGACATGAGATTGTTTGATAGAAGCAGTCCTATGTATGCTCGAGGCATATAGTATGTACAGTACAGTGCATCTCAAAGAGCGTCCTTTCTTGGTCTAGCGGTTAAGCGTAGTTTATTTCACCTTTTTTTCCCGACTGACAAGAAGCGACCTTGAAAAGTCTGATGACATGACATCTTCCCGTCCTGTCTCCTTTTTTAAAAGTCTCTTCTACCCATTATACTCCGTACGGAGTACAGTACATGCACGGAGTATCTTATATTATCATCATTAGCATAAAAAAAGCCATTGATATCCCGCGCTAAACAGCTTGCAGATACGATTCGCATTACTCGAGATGACCATCTTATAGGTAAGGGGTCATATAAGATGAAACTGAGACGGAACGGTCATTTCAAGATCGAGACCAGTAACTAGTAGTAGTGAGTATCAAGGCGCGAAAGTGAAGATGAAAGACCAAAGTTCAAACAGAATTTACTAGAGGGTATCAAGTTCGATTTGGTGGTGAAACGTGGATGCTCTTAGCTCAGGCTATCGAGCGCAGGATGTGAATGTACTGTATGTATTTTCATGCGAGATTTTGCAGGGCAGGTACCTCGTACTCTTGTAACTACCGTACAGAACGTTAGAGCAACCTTTGTGGCAATCAGGGGGGAGAAGATGGGGGGGTGTGATGCAAAAAGAAACACCTGCATATTGTATTCCGGAGATTCCAATATCAATCCGGGGCTTGCAAAGCAAGCAAGCAAGCAAGCAAGCAAGCAAGCAAGCAAGCAAACAAACAAACAACTGCACAAAGAGCCTTGTCTCCTTTTTTGCATTGATATGTACGGAGTGCTGTACCCCGTAGGCGTCCTGTACCCCAAAGAGCTCAAGCCAACTCGCCATGTGGTCGTAAACCCGGGGTTGTATTAACTGAACATATTGTGTATCATGGATGGATCTGTGGCCGAAAAGATGACGCTGAGATTAGTGTTGCGCCGATCAGACCTAAAAGCGGCAGGTGAAATGGCTTGTGCTGAGATGCAGGGATAAAAGTGGTGAGCTGTCGCGCGTACATGAGTAGTGTCGCTCAAGGACTCGACAGAGCTGCAGCTTTGATCAAGAGACATATCTGAGATAATACCAGATTCTTCGTCGTGTTTGACTAAAGGAACGTCCATTCTTGTTTCGGTATCCGGGCATACAGCTACGCTTGACCACCCACGACGCGACAAGCACGCGACAAGGAGAGAGATTGCTTGGCGCGTTCTTCGAGAAACGGTCGCCAAGACGGCCGCATCGTGCCAAGACCAGGGATTCCCGAATTAGCGCGCGCTGAGAGTCGATTCGTTTCAAGGCTGGTCACCGGTCATCTGGCCTTTTTTCGTGCTCTTCCTTGCAACCTCGTTCTCGGCTCACAATCTTGACTGGCATCCTAGTCAAGAGGAGGGATGCTCCCTGCAAATAAGCAATTGTGCTGGTCCTGGGGAGATTCTGTAAGCTCAGGTTGCATTAATGTTCATTATCAAACAAATTTTCACTGGTCAAATGAGACAAACGTGGGTTGCCGCGTCGGCTATTGACCTTTTGGGGCTCAGCTTCCCGCTGACATTTGCCGAGCAGGTTGTCCGGTGGAAAAAAACCTTCAACTCCTCGTGTCGGGAGATTTCGCGTCGCAAAAGGTACACACCACTACTACTAATAAGAGTGTTGTCAGTTGAAAATGAACCCAAGCAGTTACGCATGTAACGGCAGCCATCTCCACCGCACAGCAAGCAACAGCACCTGAAACTCCACTATTTGCGGGTACGAGAATGAAAATCTCTCTCAGATCCTGACCCGAGGACGAACGACGCCCATGCCATGGTCGAAAAGAACAAGAACTGGCCTTATGGGTCGAAAAACAATGGAAAAATTGTTCTAGAAAGCTTCTACCGCCGCCCAGGTCCCACCGCAACGAAGAAAACTGGGGTAGAAATCAGATGATGACGGCCAACCCGTCACCCCCCTACCCAGAGGCCCAGAGGGCTGACTGACTGCCGTGGGTATCCTCTCTCCTTGTCCATATTATTTCGTATTATCCAACGGAATAAATCGCTTTATATTTTTGGCGACAATCCATTGGCCGTTGCCGTTGGATTACTGATTGAAAGTACTGAATCATTTTGATTGCCGTTGTTGGGGAGCTGAAAAAGGGGGCCTTTCACGCTGAAGGATTCTTCAAGCGCCCTACCGGCGAGTTGATATACGAGTCCTTCGGATGATAATCATATCAGATTCCGTTCTCGAGCCATCGCATCTCCCGCACGGGAAACTATTGTTTTGACGATTCAGATCGGGAAGTTGTTGTTGGAGAAGTATGTATTATATCAGGATTTTATTATTAATCATGAAAAAAAATTTCCAGTCTCTTGATCCAATATCCATGTCCCATGTCGCTTTTTGCCATGTGTCGAGATCTTGACCGATACCGAGGATTGCCAGTCTTTGTCACATGGGGGGGAAGGTAGTGGTGACCATGAGAGTGACCATGGATGGTCAGAAACATCCCAGATGTAAGTTCCAACGAGCTGGGGAAGAAAACGGACAACGGTTCTCAAGTCATCCCCCAAGAGCACTGTATGTACTGTACACGGTAAAGTAAAATGAATGTTGGCCCATGTTTCCAGGCAGCGCTTGACGACGCTGTTGGCGCTTACATGAGGCACCAGGACAGCGGAAGCATGACTGTTAACTGTGAAATCATCATCATCATCATGGAGCCTCACCCGCCTTGTCTGTTCGACGCGCTTCAACCTTTTACCGGCTGCGGGCCTTGTGGGCTCTTGTGATCGTTATCCAGTCCCATACTCCGTAATTATGTCAACAGTCCCGTTGTATTTGCCTAGAGAACTCTGGAAGCTCGGCGATCGGTGGGTAAAACGATAATGGGTACTTCCAGTGTATCGACGATGTTACCGTAACGTTTTTCGACATTGTCTGCTCAAGGTTTCATGTGAGTGGCCAATTTTCCGTTGCGATGCGTAATTCTGTGTATTTTACGGCGGTATGGCGTACTGGGTATGGTATTTCGCCTTCTTTGTACCTTACGTTACATACGGGGTACATCTGAGGTGAGTAACATGTCTATGCACGGAAAGTCGTCCTACACGGATGCCAACGAGCAAGGTTGTCCCTCGAGACTTGATGACCAAACATGTCTGTCCATACATACAGTAGGATCCTGAGCTGGGATTCCAACGAAGCTCGCCATCAAATCGCTATGTTATGCAGGGATTTCAGGCAAGACCACAGAGCTGTTGGGATTGTCATTTGCCATCCTCGATCAGTTCTCTCACCCATGATCAATGTGCACTTCCCAGCTGCCTTGGTCGAAAGAACGATAGGGGGAGAAAAACCTCCGAATTCACCAGCCAGTCGTTGGTGATACCAATGGCCTTGGCCATGCCATGTCAGCAGCCTGGGGTATCTCAATCCTGGCGAAATCAGTCGGACATGGCCGTGTGTGGCCGTGACGAAATTTTTTCTCCGGGCATTCTTCACCGCCTCTCTGTGCTTGAGCAGCTATCTGTGCACCAACGACGTGACGATGCAGAGACATCGTGTGGTCTTTCAGAATGTTTTTGTGGCCTGTTGTTTTCTGGCACGTTCCGACGGGTCTCCGGGTGCGAATGAGGGAGTTGAAGTTTTCGAACGGGAAAATGTGCTGTTGATCTGATGCTCTGGTTTCAACTGATCCACGGACAGACCAAATACTGCATCTCCTTGCAATCATGACCTTGAGAAGAGGACTGGCCGTGGGAGCGACTGGCCTAGTTATGCCGAGTGACGTTACTCACGACTTCTTGTGCCAGCGACGTGTATTGTAACTTGTGTCTTGCGGGGAAGCACTGAGTACTCAGATGCTTATTACTCCGTATGTGCGGGCGAATGATGCCACGAAGGACAAGCTATGCGAATCGGCTCTGGAGAAAGAGCTTCGAGGGCCGAGCCATGAGTTGGAAGACCTTGATGGTCCAGGTGCTGCAAAGTAGAAGCGCAACACGGGGGATGACCCTTTGAACTTGCCGGAGATTGATGCCTATTTTTCTATTTTGATCTTCATCTGCGAGCGCCTTGTTTCGTCTAACATACTGTACCCAATCGACTGGCGAATCTACCCCAGCTTTTCGATGATGATGTTCACGTGGGATGGGATGTGCCCGAGTTGACGGGATTGCCCTGTTCATTAACGGCGACGTGATAGAAGAGCTCAGACGTTGAGATTCTGCCCATCATATCACATCTGCATCCGGGAATACATCTACATACCTAATCAGAACACAGCGTTTAGCCGCGACAAATTTTTGTTTTTGGCACTAGCTGGCGTTGTCTTTTGCGTTGTCACCATCCCGTTCGTCAGTTCAAAAAGGTCATCTGGACATTCCTGCACCATCACTCCTTTTCACATTTCTCATCCCATTTCTTGCAAAAACCACCAGGCAATCTAGATTGTCGCCCGCATTCATCGACCGTGCTCCCAGACCTGTCACTATCCTTGCATGAAAGGTCCTGGGAGTGGCTTCTTGCCGGTTCTGGGGAAAATATTAATGGGGATGAGGCCGCAGCGCAGGTCAGATGAAAGGTGACGACAGGCTTGCTTGATCAGGTTTTTCCGGGGCTGCTAGTTACACCCATCGTTTGCTGTTTGTTAAGCGCCGTGGCATCGAATCTTGATTGTCTCTACTTTGCAGCTGGTCCGGGGGGCTGGTAACTTATGCCGATAGAACCTCGCTGGCTGAGTGTGTCGTCAAGATGCGTCAAGTGGATGTCAACAGCACATGGGAGTTTGCTATGTAAGGGTCATTTGATCTGGGCCTGTTGTTGAATGTAGAGCATGCCGGCCAAGACGAAACCCGTTTGTCTATCAGAACGATGACCGTGTTTGCATCCCAATTCTGATGGGAAGAGGCGATTCCAGCCTGTAAGTTGTCACAAACACTCATCATGAGTCATCTCAGTGGTGATGAATAAGCGTTGTTGTGGCTGGAGCCCCATCGCAACCTCAATTGTGTCGCATCATTTGAATGCTCGATTGCCGCCCTGGCTACAGCGTTCTGATCACACGGCCTGCGTTTGGTCACTATTCTAACCATTGAAGTAACCAATTCATCATGCATCCCTCGTCTTCAGCGAATGTTGAGTTGGCAGACACTCAGCCCCATCCAATTCATCAGGGCGCCATGCAACCACCGCTCGGCCGCAGACAGCCAAACCGCAAGCCTGTCAAGTGTCGCTACTTTGGCACGAGAAAAGGCAAGTATTCTTTCAAGCTTCAATCTTTTCAATTGGCCTAAAAGAGCACGGCGTTTTGCTGGTGGTAATACCCTGACGCTGTTTTGTTATTACATTGTTGCTGTTGTTCGGCTGTATCTGTTCTAGCCCCTTTTCCTTGGAATTCTTTTGGCCTTCCCGTTAGCTGGAATATATTCCATATCACGGTCTTTCCATGGATCTGACGCCATGACGATTTATTTTATTGCAAGCTGACTCTCGAATAGGGTGTCGCGCTGGTGACTCGTGCCCATATGCCCATAATGCAGTTTCCCCTGGATTATCAGCGGTGTCACGTCTGGATGATGATATTCACGTACCACTCTTGAACAGGGAAGATATCTTCTCAACGTCTCCTAGGCATGACGTGCTTCAATCTCAGCAGACAGAGGTGACCTCCTATGCTCCTTTCCAGACGCCCACCCCTATGGTCAGTCAAAGGCCTACATCGCGATTGCAGCTCGAAAACCCAAGGGAGTTTCAATTAAATCAGGTTCGCCGAAGGTTTCGACCAAAAGAAAGAGACGACGACAATAATACTTACCTGGCATTCAATCTGGTTCCGACAGATCCAGACTTTTCACACGACATCAGTGTTTTAGAGTGTGTTTTGTGCATACCCAAAAAATATCCAATGCAAGGCAAGCCGTCTCTCCAGATACAAAATGAGAACCTCGAGCCTGGCATAAAGTCCGCTGTATCGGATAGATTCTCCCAGTTGGCCAATTCCCAGGTTTCTATGGGATTGCTACGGCTGATGAATGCTCTCGATCGACAGTTGGAAGATGCTCTAAAAGCGAAAGAGGCCCGTCCGGCACAGATAACTGATACACAATTTTCCCATAGCCAACAAAGAGGGGTAGGGTCGCAGGGTGATGATTTCGACGCAAAACGGCGAAACAGAGAAGTCACTCAGCTCCGTTCTCGTCTCGGTAGAGATCGATTGTTTTCTGCCAATTCCGATGGAACTTCCTTCACCGTTCCTGTTAGACCTGTTCGGTCTGATTTTCTACCAGCGTCTCTCAAACAGCTCTCGGCTGTAACTGTTTCTGTTCCTGTTTCCTATCCAGCTCTACCTTGCCAACTTAGCATTTCGGGAGTGGGTGATGAGGTGGCCCGCTATGTCGAGATTGCTTTTGATAAACATGCCCGGGACAACCCAGGAATGAGCTTGATAGCCCACGTCAATTATCTGTCTGCAATGATGCATAACATGATAACTCCACCAGTGGATGAGAAAGCTAACCTAAGTGGTGCATTGGAGTCGTTGACTTTAGCTGAAGATAAGACTCCTTCCAAACCAATACAGACTCCAGAAAGGAAGAACGAACCAGCCACTGAAACGGAGGTGCAAGGAGCTCGACAATTGGAAGACAAACCCCATGTTCTTATAATCCCAAGACCACCAGAATGGACAGCTGCCGACGACGGATATGACGAGGATGAGACTGATTTCTCCGACGATTCTGCTTCTGACGCTAGCTTTGACGATGATCAAGATCATGAAGGAGGGGTGCGTGGATCTGAGAAGCAACAAATCCGGAGTGGACGCGAAGTTCTGCTGTCATTCCCGTCCTTGGAGCTTCACGGGATCGAGCTCCTAGAGCTCAAGAGCGTCTCGCTTACCCTAAAATGTGAAAGATGTAAAGATACGTACGACCTGCAAAACTTGAAGATTGGAGCGAATGGTATCAGTATGCCTCCTGAACGGGTCCAGAATTGCGGGAAATGTTCCAGCTATTTAACAGTTGGTGGGTAGAAATCTCCCTAGAATAGGGAATTCTTTTGCATTTGCAGACTTGAGTAGTAACAAGCATGTCATAGGATTCCGGCGCGAGTTGATGCATCAACACTCCAACCGGGCTGGCGTTTTTCATTTGGACGGGTGCACTGCCATCGAATTACTCCCAAGGTCAGTGATCTTTTCATCATAACGTCCTCACAGGGGGTTATCACTACTTTTTGTTTATTTTTGCTAAGATCTTTTTGATGACCAGTAACTTTTATCCGACCTGTTCCCAATGCTCGTCTACATATCCTTCTCCAGGGATTGTGGCCGTTCGTGGTGATGCTCGTACTGTTGTTTGCCGCAGTTGCCACAACAAAATGGGTATGTGTACCTTACTCTCTTTGAATTGTTGGTGCATTTCTGTGGAGGTTAATCGATGGCTAACTTTGTACCTAAAGATTTCAAGATTCCTGAACTGAAATTTCTGGTCGTCGGCACTGCTCAAGGTATAACTCCAGCCGTTGATTCTATGCCCTACTGGCCACAACTTTTGGCTACTCTGATCTATTGATCAAAGGAGGTTGACAGTACTTTTGTGTAGAATCCGCCACTCAACCTCTACGCGCACCCAGAAGAGTATGTATTTTGCCCCCCTGTCCAAGCTGGCTTTGATGATTTCGTTCTTTTTTGAGCCATCACTGATCTGCATACTAAATATATAGCCAAAAGAGTCCCTGGGTATCGTTGCGGGTCAAGAACTCCCTAGACGTGGACGCTGTATTCACTATCGCAAAAGTCAGCGTTGGTTTAGGTACCGTGAGCCCCTTGCAGATTCTGAAGTGGTTCCTGCAATACCAGTGCTAATATTGAAACGCTAAATATAGATTCAGCTGCTGTTTGAAAGTCTTCCCCTGTGACAAGTGAGTTCCCCCAGCGCAACCACAGCGGAGTACATGTTGCATTGCATAAAGATCTCTAACTTTGGGTTTTTCCAGGTGTCACGACGCTGCTTCCGACCATCCTAACGAACATGCCAACCGCATGATTTGGTATGTAGATAAGCTTGCGGAATTTCTACTTTTGACTGCACTGGGAGCACTTGCTGACCTTTACTGTTTGTTTTGAAAGTGGCTTTTGCTCCCGTGAACAAATTTACCATCCGGAATCATGCTCCGTATGCCATGCATCGTTGGTCGGTAAGCGAGGAGGCGGATTTTGGGAGGGTGGGAAGGGGACCAGAGATAAGAAACTGATGAGTCGGAAAGGTGAGAGAAAGCAAAAATATCCCTTTTTCTCCATTTTGCTTTATCCTGTTATCCTCGCCGTTTTCTATGCATACATGAATAAGTTAGTGCTGTGTGATGCTGATAAAAATCTTCTTTCCGGAACCAGACCCAAGAAAATATAGACGGCGTGGTGCAAATACACCGGCAGCTTCGAGCCGGAAGTGATCAGGCAAACAAAGGGGGGCGGCATTTTACTGTATGTTTGTACGTCGGCTCTTGCATCGCAGGGAATACGGAGTATGGATATTCTTTTCTGCTCGAGAAGGAATTGTGATCATTTCAGCCCCAATTTTTTCCGCACAGTACATTTGAACACGTCTGTACGGAGTATGTACTGTACATATGTATGTCGATCTCGAATATCGATGCATATGAACTTGCCGCCTTGGGAGCCACAGGACAGTCCGATTTAAGCGCAGAATGAAGGCTTAAAGATGGCTGATGCTGGTCAGATATCAAACAGGCTTCAGAAAATTTTCACTCTTTTGCTAAATGAGGTTGTGAACCCCCACCCTGCAGATGTGCTCCGGCGTCTCTTTGGAATTATGACTGCTGGGGGCAACATAACGCGCGGATGGCCTCGGTCTGTATCATGAAAGAACAAACTGAAAGAAGCTGCCTCAAAACGAAGTGATATGTAGAGACAAGATGTACACCTTTTTAGCATCGTATATCGGTACTATCTTCTTCAATTCGCTGAGGTTCAAGAGTTGAAGAAATTGCATGCAGTCTCGAACATGCTATTTGTAATTCCTTTACCTTGAGATTTGTCTACATGGAGAAAGACATACATATGTGTGCCGTGAACATGTATGGTTGATCTACAGCGCGTCATGTCAATATGCGGCTATTCCGTGTAACGTCGCCTGGAAACTGCGGCTATTCATGCACCGTCAATTGGATTCATTGAGTGCCAACGTCCCAGTACTATGGTATCGAAAAAAAAAACTTTGGCACAGCTAGACTGTTCTAAAGTGCCCTTTGACTTGCTCAATGCGCCCGTTTAAGCACCGTTTTCTGCCATGACAGCAAATAAACGGAGGAGTTTATGGGATGCGTTCGAATCCAGCTGTGTACTCTGTAGAATGGTTATGCATGCTGGCCACTCGAGGCTTTGACCCAGTGAAGATGGGCGACGATGACAGGTGCTTGTCTAGGTGAAAGGAAAGCGGTCAAAGGAGACGACGCGTGGAAGAATACTAGCTCAGATCGCGGCAAACTAAGAGACGGGACCCCAAGAATTCAAGATGCTGGCGAGTAAGGGGAAATATATAAATGTTCTATCGTCTGTAAACAAGGTTCTAAATATTTCAATCGTACAACTTCTTCAATTCACACCTGCTTTCGATTCCGAGCATAGCCTGCCTTGAGCTTATATCCGGCTCATACTTTGTTGACAGACACCACCCACGTGAACTCATCAAACATGACCTCAAAGCAACTTGAATTTGATCCAGCCGCCCTTAAAGCTAAATACCTTGCGGAACGAAACAAACGTCTCCGAAAAGACGGGGTTCATCAATATAGAGCCGCCGAGGGGGAGTTGCGCCGTTTTACAGAGGACCTTTATGTTGAACCCGGATATAATCGTTTGCCAATTGTCGAGGATGTCGATGTCCTTATTATTGGCGGCGGATTCGGCGGGCAGTTGGCAGCCGTGCGGTTGCTTGAGCAGGGCATAACCAACATTCGAATCATAGAAAAAGCCGGGGACTTTGGAGGCGCTTGGTACTGGAACCGATACCCAGGGGCGGCATGTGATATCGAGTCTTATATCTATATGCCATTGTTAGAAGAGATGGGATATATACCATCGGAGAAGTATGTGCGTGGGCCGGAATTGCTCGAATACAGCCAAACGATTGGGCGTCATTACGGACTGTATGACAAAGTCCTGTTCCAGACCGAAGTGACCAGCTTAGTTTGGAACAAACAAAATGCGAGATGGGTCACAGACACGAGTCGAAACGATGTCGTCAGGGCAAGATTTGTTGTGACGGCCAGTGGTCCCCTGAGCAAAGCAAAATTTCCAGGGATTCCTGGGATTCAAAAATTCCAAGGATACAGCTTTCACACATCCAGATGGGACTATGAATACACCGGCGGAAATTCCAACGATGATCTCGATAAACTGGCCAACAAACGTGTAGCGGTTATCGGAACTGGATCAACGGCGATCCAGATTGTCCCACATCTAGGACGCTCAGCAAAACACTTGTACGTCTTCCAACGAACGCCCTCAGCCATCAGCGAACGACGAAATGCCCCGACGCAATTGTCATGGGCAAGCAAGTTACAACCAGGATGGCAGCAGAGTCGAATTGAAAACTTCAACGTCATTATTGAAGGAGGTCAGCAAGACGAGAATCTAGTCAACGACGGAGCAACAGATATTCTGCACAATCTCTCCTGGTTCGGGGTCGCTGCTGCGCTGAATACGGATGACAACGAAAAAATCGCCGCCGAGTTGCAGCTTCTGGATTTCCAACGCATGGAAAAAGTCCGTACACGAGTTGAGGCCACTGTGAAAGATCCAGCGACAGCTGAGAAGCTTAAGCCGTGGTACAACCAGTTATGCAAAAGACCATGTTTCAGCGACGACTATCTCCCAACTTTCAATCTGCCAAATGTAACCCTTGTGGACACGGATGGTAAAGGGGTGCAGAGGATCACAGAAAAGGGGATCGTTGCCAACGGAAAAGAGTACGAGGTTGACTGCATCATCTACGCAACGGGATTTCTGCACGGCACAGACTTTTCTCGACGAATGGATACTATGATAATTGGGGAGGACGGAATATCTCTCACCGAACATTGGCAAAACGGCGCTCAAACGCTTCACGGTTTCCTGACTCGTGGGTTTCCGAACTGTTTCATCATCAGTCACATCCAATCTGGCCTCACACCCAACTTTGTTTACATGATCAGCGAACAAGTGAAACATGTCGCATATATTGTGTCTGAAGCTGTCAGGCACAAGGTTCGCAAATTGCAGCCAACTCAGGCGGCCGAGGACGAATGGGTTCGAACAATCATGGAGACGGGCCAACGGCGTCACCAGTCTGGGAGTGAATGCACACCGGGATATTTCAATCACGAAGGAATGGCAACAACTTTGACCTTGCAACAAGGTACATATGGAAACGGAGCAAGAGAATTTGTCAATCTGCTAGAAGCATGGCGAAAAACTGGCAAAATGCCAGGAATTGAGTGCAGTTTTGAGTCGACTAATTCGCAAGCCGGAGGGGATGTCTTCCAAAGTCGCCTCTAAAAGGCAGTTGAAAAACCTTTCGCGGCAGTGTGATATGTATTTCTGATTGATATAATCCGAAACAAGAATAAAAGGTATTGCTAGTCTTGTATTAACATGCAACTCCCAGTACTTGGGGGTTATGTGGCAGTTTTGATTGGCAACAGATGTACGCGGTAAAAATCACAATTACAACAAGACAGGTTTCGCGTCAGACATCTAGATGTTTGCTGGTCAGCTATACCATGACCTTTTAAAGCACCAGAATACGTACCTCCGATCCTAGCCCTAAGGCATAACAATTCCTTTCGTGTATAAAACATCAGACCATTTGGCCGTTTGAATGCTTCGGATATTCATCAGTAAGGTCTCTTGTATCGAATGTGGAGAGGGTAGTGAGGTTTCGCCGATGCGAGTGTTTCCCTCAGAGTTGAGGGATGCTGTCTTTGCCGTTAAGGTCCCCACGACTCGGCACATTTTCCTTTGGTTTACGTGCCCATGGTTCTTCGTTTCGTAAATCCATTCCCTTCCACCGACGCCTAGAAAATCTCGACCGCACCGGTCGAACACGGGATTATCGGGCCATCCCTCCCATACACCTGACAAGTATGGGGGTTTCGAAGGAAAAAATAGATCAACGAAGCGGAAATATTGACGGTGGCCCGACCGATAAGAACCTTCAACAAAAGCATAGAGCTCAATCAATGGAATTGACGTCTTTGGTCCGCTTGTAGTAGCATCCGACTCCTTCAAAAGCCGAGGCGCTCGAGAAAGATCGGCTCTAAGTGCTTCGCAAATGCGAAAACAAGTTCGAAGCACCATATAGCTCGAGCTTAGCCCCTGGACAGGAGATTTATCAGGCACACCAGACGGAAATGGAGGCCGTAGAAACGGTTGGACTGGACTTGTAACTCCTGAAGCCTTTCTGTGCATAAGTATTCAGCTTGGTTTCGCGGGCGTGTTGGATTAGATACCTGATGCCTGCAGATCGCATTTCCGCTGGGAAATAAGTTCGTGATCCGCTGTGAAGCTGAAGCTTCCGGACTTTGAAATGGGTCTTCACCACCATTTGAGAACCCACCCCATTCTGTATAAGTTAGACTTACAGGGTTCTGATCACCGATAGTATTGGAGCTCGCAAACTCCTCAATATTCTGCGAGAATGAGAGGGATGTTAATAGTGGCTTTTCGCACCTCCTTTCCGGGGACTGTTTAGGTGTAGTCCTTGATACGGCGGGGTTTTCATCTGGGAAGTCGGTCGGATTGGCATTATCTAGAAGTGCAGCAAGTGTGGCATCATCGATACCCTCATATAGTCCGTCGGTTGTGTCGGAATATTCGATTGGCATAGGTGTGAGAACCGAAATATTATCACAGAACGAGTAATACCTAATATCGTCGCTTACGTCGTCCGGGTGATCCGGATTCAAGGAGGTTAGACGACTAGAAAATGCACCAGTAACGGCTGGGTGAGTCTGGCTTTCGATAACGCGCATCACATCATTCAATAATTGCAGCCCAGGGCTATCTTCATGTGGTGGGGTTTGATATGAAGGTACATAGCAAGTAGATCTAGTATCCTGGACAGTACCGGGAATTCTTTCGTCTCCCGGTTGATCTGATTGCAGGTGCTCTTTAGACAGGGTGTCCTCGTTCGCTGCTTGTGATGAGGTTTCCCTGGATGCCAAAGCCGGTTCTCGTGCTAGAGTCGAACTTTGTTCATCGCAGTGTCTGAAGGATTGGATTTTTGCTAAGCTGTGAGCGGAAAGCAGGCTTTCTGTCGTCTCATGTTGGGATTGGTTATGTAGCATCTGGTCGTCTTGAGAATGTTCAAAGCTCCCAAATTGAGGAACAAGAGCTTGCGGTTTAGTGACTGTAAAGCCAAGTGTATTCTGGCATTTGGCAAGGCGCCTACCAGCCATACTCTTCGCATTATATAACTCCATACCCGGTCAATGGGACAAAATTGAGTCTCAGAATAAAGTGCACAAGAAACCCCATCAGGGTGCTCTCTGGAAGGAGATCCGTTTGATTAACCCACCTACAGAGTACGTGACATGTAGGAGCCTAAAGGAATAGAGTCATCAGAACAGAAAAAGACGATGCAGAATGTTGCCAATCCCCATGTAGTAGGGGGCACGCTGTCAGAGATGAAGCAAAGAACTGTTTGAAGACGTTGGACGTCGATGAAGCTCCCCGTGCTTAGTCAGCGATGGGTTGCTGGTGAGCTCAGATTAACGCCAGCGAGCATCCAGGCCTCGAAGGTAAACAATAGCAAAATCGACACCATGTCTTATGCTCTTGCGTCGAAAAAACGGAAATTCCACAGAGTCTTAGAATCTCTATCGAGCAGCAATGCTCAAAAGCCGCCTTTGCTTGACACTCCTCCGAAAGACACCAATATCACAACCCCAAAGACCACCGACTCAACGATAAAACGGGTTCGATTAACGCCAAACTCCGAAGCCGATGATGCAGGAATACGGCCCTCCCAATCGCCGCTGGCCAGTCGCTCCTCTACGTCCTCTTCTCGCCCAAATTACGTGCCCTGGGACCGCGATCGATTTCTCGAAAGGTTGGAAACGTTTCGCAGGGTTGATCGATGGTCTCCGAAGCCTGAAGCTATAAATGAGGTGGAATGGGCGAAACGAGGCTGGTCGTGTGTTGATGTCATGAGGGTGGAATGCGTTGGCGGATGTGGCCGTTCCGTTGTGGTAAAACTGCCTGATGACATTGACGACCTGGAGGAGTATGATAGTGAGAAGATTGAGGAACGGAGACAAATTCGTGCGTATATACCTAAGTCTGCACTGGACTAAATGATTTGTTTCTGATACACGGCCTAGGAGAAGCATTGGTTCAAAAATATGCCAGTCTGATTGTTGAGGGCCATGGAGAAAAGTGTCCCTGGCGTCGAGCTGGATGTGACGGTAGAGAGCCCCATTCGAATCTCATGGATTTTCGATGAAGATGAGCTAACTTTGAAAACAGCTACAATCCATCGGTTACATCTGGCAAAGACAGAAATTGCTCTAAACGGCCTCAGAGAACGATACGTCAACCTTGCGTCTCTGGGAGAGAAACTGCCATCCATCGAGCGAATCTCGCTTCCCGAGGATATGGACGTTGACGCTATCTTGAAAATAACTCCGTCAGGAGTATTTGCGACGAAAGACTCTGATAATGGATATAAGACTGTGGAAAAAAAAAACTCGCAAGCTACCGAAGATGGGACAGAAGGCACCTCAGGTGAGGCAACTCAAGAGAAAGTAAATAAGACGGCGCTGATCCTCGCCCTTTTTGGCTGGGATCTCTCTGGAGTCAAGAGTGCAGGGCTTGCAAGTTGCAAGGCTTGCTTCCGAAGGCTTGGTCTTTGGATGTATCAACCGAAAGAAGACGGATCCTCCTCTATTTATCCAAAGCTTGATGTGGTCAGCGAGCACCTTGACTATTGTCCCTGGGTCAATGCAAAGTCGCAGAGCGGATCAGAAAAGAAACCAGATCAGGGCGCTCGTGTAGGGCCCCTCTCTGGCTGGGAGTTGCTGGAACAGGTGCTGAGAAACGTGCACCGTCGAAAAACATGGTCCGCAGTATCAGAGGCTCCTACTGTAGGGAGTCAGGACGAGATTCCCAATCCCAGTGATATTGACGTCGAGGAACGGAAAGCGAAGGACCGAGAGTGGTGGGCTAAACTTCGACGGGTGAGGCAAGCCTTGCAGGTCAAAGGACCGAAGAAGAATAAATCCTCGACCTGAATTACTGTGATTGTTTTTGACCTGTGCTGCTGCCGGAGTTCTTTGCATGTTGAATGATGAATGTTTTATGAAAGCCTTGCATTAGATACCCATTCTCGCAATCATTCAGCCAGTTGCTTGCAGTTTCAATGTCAGTATATAGTAGTTTGGCTTTTGATCCATCACGGCGACGTAGAAACTTATCATCATTTGAGCTCAGTACAGTACACCGGACCTCAGTTGCATCGTGGGAATCTGAGTCCTTGTTGTGAGTGACCGTCTCTTTGAATGATTGCCCAAGAAGATCTTTTCTTGCAGAACCTGCTCGGAATAGCAATTTGGTATCTCTACACTAAATGATACAATCCCCATTAATCCCCTGACATTGATTCGGCTTTTCTTGCAGTGCGTATTGCAGTTTACAAGCCCAGTAGTTATCCTTGAAGAACGCGGAGCAAGTCACTAGAGCGCACGGTCCCAGTTACGCCGAAGTCATTTTGCATCTGCAGAACCACAACTCATCTGAAGAACCCTCAGACCACATCTACTCGCATCAAAGTCACCACATAAAGATTCAATCGAATCCTCGACGAGGGAGAAGTTCTCGGAATCAGTCAAGGCTTCTCACACAAACATGGATGCCAAACAGCCTCAAGCTCAGGATTCTCAAGAGCCGAACAAGGTTCCGCAACCATCGCAGCAGGAATCCGCTCCCCCAGCTGCCAAAAGTCAAGACGCGACGACCGCAGAGAAATTGTCGCCCAGTGGAATACAACATGATAAAAAGCGAAAGCTACCGGCAACTGACCAGGCCGCAGAGAATCCTGCACCCGACAAGGACCAACCTCGCCTGAAGCGCAAAAGACTCCAAGAACGTCTTCAGAAAAATCGCAAGCGCGGAAAGACTCCTCCCTCTGCCTACTCACGACGAGATGATTTTCCCTCCCAAGCACAAACTGAATCCCGAACGGCTCGATCACCCTCACCTATCCGACGTTCGCCTTCTCCAGACGCTGCCCCTGCTCGCCAGCGCAAACGGCCAGGCGGTGGAGCTCGCGTGAATGCCGCAAACCTCGAGGCAGTGAGACGAAGGCAAGAAGAGCGGGAACGTCAGCGGTTGGAAGAGGCACAACAGGAACTTCGCGACCGTGGCGTGCACGATGTCGTCCGACAGCACTACAACGCCGTTCCGGAGCGTGGACGCGAATGGCGCAAGACGGATAGCAAGATCAAGGGCCTACGGAGCTTCAATAATTGGATCAAGAGCACGATTATCCAAAAGTTTTCCCCTGACGAGGATTTCCTTGCCAGAAATACCCGCAACGGCTGGGCTGGACCAGAGTCAACAGCTGGGCCTGAAGAAGATGAGAAAAGGCTACTCGTCCTGGACGTGGGATGCGGTAAAGGCGGTGACTTGGGAAAATGGCAATTGGCCCCTCAAGCCGTCGAGCTCTACGTTGGCTTGGACCCCGCAAACATATCCATTGAGCAGGCTCGAGACCGCTACAGCAGCATGAAGCACGACAAGCGAAGACGCCGCGGGCACACTCTCTTCCACGCGGAATTCCACCCGAAAGACTGTTTTGGCGAGTGGCTTGGTGACCTGTCCATCATCCAGCGCGTCGGCATCGACAGCAACATCGGCCCCGGGGGGTCCCTCATGAGCTCCCGGTGGGGCGGCGGAGGTTTTGACGTCGTCGCCTCCATGTTCACCATGCACTACGCCTTTGAAAGTGAGGAGAAAGCTCGACAGATGCTGCAGAATGTCGCCGGTGCGCTAATAAAAGGCGGGAGGTTCCTTGGTGTCGGGCCCAATTCTGACGTGATTAGTGCCAGAGTGGTGGAGTTTCATAAGAAGCGAAAGGAAAATGCGGAGGCCGAGGCGGCGGCGGCGGCCGCTGCTGCTGGTGCTGCTGGTGCTAATGCTGCAGCCGCACGGGATACGAGCGGCGAGCGGGAGGAGGGACAGGTGAATGAAGCCCTCGAGTGGGGGAATAGCATCTACCGCGTCAGATTCCCGGGCGACACGCCCGAGGATGGAGTCTTCAGGCCTGCTTTTGGGTGGAAGTACAACTACTTCATGGAAGAGGCGGTGGAAGAGATCCCGGAATATGTGGTACCCTGGGAGGCATTTCGAGCGTGAGTTGATTTTTCTACTTTCCCTCCCCATCTTTGTGCTGTCAACCCCCCGGTTTTTGTTTTTCTTCCTGTACCCCATACTAATTTTTCTTTTTCTCTTGGTCTTAAAGTTTGACGCAAGACTACAATCTGGAGCTGCAATATCGTAAACCGTTCCTTGACATATGGAAGGAAGAAAAGGACGATCCTACACTTGGTCCGCTAAGTGAGCGCATGGGTGTTAGGACAAGAGACGGGGAGTTGAAGGTTAATGATGAAGAACTCGAAGCAGCAAGTGAGTTGCGTTTCCGCCCAATTGCTGAATCCCAGCATACTGATCCTCTGATGTTAGGTTTATATCACGCGTTTTGTTTCTACAAGGTGTAGAATATTTGCAGCATTTCGGTTACATTATTTCTAAATCTAAATAAAGATGTAGATCTCAAGCTTCTTCATCATTGAAAGTCGTTAAATAGTATTCACCGGAACAGCACAAACCATTGCCACCGTGTAGTTAATCCCCCTGTCGAAAAGACAGCATAAATCAAACGCCTGTATCAAATCAAACCAAAATTCGCTCCACCCCGCTATCTAATGTTGAAACGCCTCGCTCATTCTTTGGGGTTTTCCGAAACCTCAACCGTCGTAATGGAAGGAGTAATCGCTTTTTTGTTCTCTGCGTTCAAAACTGCGCTCTCAACGGCAGCCTGCACATCCAGATGGAAGAACGGACGATTGATCCCGTGGACATTCGCAGCCCTGCTCGGAAACTGCAAAGACTTCATCCCCGCGCCACCCCCTTCGAGCTCTTGCCTGTACGGACCAATCTCGTCGTCAGTCTCGGAGTTTGGCCCTAGTGGTTTATGCGTCACGGGTTCTTCGTCGGCGCCTGACAGGGCAGCCACGCTGAAGATTGGTTTCCAGTGGCCGAGAGATTCTGGGGTCTTGGAGGATGGGTAGCCGAAACCGGCGGCGGCGAGAGCACGTTTCGTCCAGCGACTGTTGACACTGGCGAAGTGCCATTCCACAAGTTCGGGGGCGGCGTGGCGATCAAGTTGATTGCGGATATCGATCAGGCCTTGCACTGAGGTCACGTCGACGTTGTTGACGGCAGAAAAGTCAAGGATGACTGCACGGAGGATGGGGCGGTTGTCCTGATAATTGACTTGTTGACCACGGCGGGGACCTGGATCATTCCAAGGTCGGTCCTACAAAGGAATGTTAGCTCAGTTGAAGTAGGTGAGGGTATGTGGTTCATAGACTTACCCCGAGTTTTTCGAATCTTGCGAGCTCGGTGCGCCGGGTTTCTTTGAAAATCTGTGCCGTCAAATTATCGAGGTATCGAGCTTGGTTTGGATAGTTGAAGCCTTCGCTGAAGCGGTAGACGAAAACGCCAGGATATGGTGTTTGTGCCTCGATCAAAGGATTGGAACCGTCCTGGTGCTCCATAGGAATGAACGCGTCTCTGACCGACCATCCTGGCTCGTCTTTGCTCATGCCGTTTCCTTCTCCTTTCCGGTTGAAGTTATCTTGTGTGATACGATAAACACTGACTCGTCCCAGGAAGCTTCCCTTGGCTTTGGCAGTCCGGAACCAAAGGACGGCCGCGGAAGCAGCAATGGTAGCGTAAATGCCATTGTCGATCTGAGTGAAAATGGTCACAAACACACCCAAGAAGAAGATGATGACCTCGATTGGCGAAATTTCCCAGAACTGATAGACCACATTCGGTGGAGTTATCAAGTCAATCACTGCATGGATGATCAGGCCCGACAATGTGCTCATTGGGATGTAGAAGAAGACCGTGGTCAGGGCATACAAAGCCAACAAAACAATGACAGCGGTGAAAACACCAGCGAGGGGAGTTCGCACACCAGCCTTAGCTTTGATAGCTGTTCGAGAGAAGGAGCCGGTTGCTGGGTATGCACCTAAAAACGGTCCCAGCAAGTTTGTGAACCCCATGGCGACGAGTTCTTGGGAGGGATCAATGACATAGTTGTTGATCCGTCCAAAAGATTTCGAAATCGCAATATGCTCGATGATAAGCACGATGATGCTTGCTGGGAGATCGGCCGCAAAAGACTTGACCAGCCTCGCATCGAGGTGTGGCACGCCAGTATGCTGGAACCCTGTAGACGGCAAGGATAATCAGCAAGGGTCTTTGACGTCTGGGAACAAAGGGTCTTTACCTTTAGGAACAGTTCCCAAAATTCTAAATCTCGCGTCTTTGTCGCTCGAAATGCCTCTGTTGACCAGCCAACTGACCATAGTGTAGAGGAGAATGACAAACGTCATTCGGAGGGTGGATATAAAAAACCACATCTTCTTTTTGTTTGGCTGTCTGCTGCTCATGAACTCGCAAAACCATCTAATGGCGTAAAGGAAGAAAAGAGCAGATAAGCCCAAAGCAGCATCGAGGCGGGATCGCGGGAGAGCTTTCAAAGTGTTAATAAAAACCTTGTAAGATGCCTCTCGCGTATTGACGCCCGTGATACCCATCATCGTGGGCACCTGGCCGACTGCGATCGAAATGGCAGCGCCTGTCATAAAAGATGTGATTGTCACGAGGGGAATGAATTCAACGATCCAGCCACATCTGATTAGGCCAACAAAGAGCAAGACGGCGCCGCAAATCAGCGCCAGGGCTCTTGCAATTTGTTCAGCAGGAATATCGGGATGCACATCTTGAACTTTGATGACGATATTTCCGACAATTGTTGACATCACAGCAACGGCCTAGGGAGACTATCAGTAACACTCGAGAAGAGAGATGGAGCTCTAGAATACATACACCAATGGTGATATCTTTCGAAGTAGCGAATGCCCAGTAGAGGAGGAAACCAACGAAGGACGTATACAGTCCATATTCGGGTGGCAGCTTCGCGAGAAGCGCGTATGCCATTCCTTGCGGAACGACCACAAAGCCGACAGTGGAGCCTACCATACATTAGAAATCGGTTCCAGTGATGGGCTCGGGAAGTGTGCTTACCAGCAATGATATCTCCCAACATCCATTGCAGATTATAGTGGAAGATCCACGACCAGAATGGAAAGAGACTCCGTAGATATCTCTTCGCGCCAGTCGCCGTTGGGCGATACTGTGCAATCCATTCTGCGGTCGTCGGTTCGTTTTCGACAAACGTGTCCACCGAGGAGATGGACTTTGCGGCTGATCGAAAGGTATCTTCTGGTTCCTGGCGATAATCAACATCAATGCCGAGACTGCGGGCCACCAAACGGCCAGCTCGTTTTGCGTTGTCTGCCATTGCCAGAAGAATGATATCTTTCGATCTGAATGAAGTTTTTCACGAGAGCGGACCACGGCACATTTTATATCTCAGACGTTGCGAGGAGCAGCTCAAAACAAATTCATACTGGCCAAGGAGGTCCAGTCTCGTCAGCTAATGACGGATGGCTCCCGAGCTAGATCTGGCTTGGTCCACCTTTGGGGCGCTGAGCAGGGTGATGTTTCGGCGGAACCTCTCGACGCAATTCCCCAGAACCATGTCGTCAAGCACTTGGCGGGTCCTGCGGTGAGCTGGCTCCGCTTAGACCTTAGTTGCAACTCACAAGCCTGTTTTTCCAGTGCTTTGTTACTCAGCGAGCGTATAGTTTGTGTGTAGGTTCGAACGGGATAGATAATCAGCTGCTTCTATGCTTCTTTTTTTTGTTGTTGTTGTTGTTGGTGTCGAGAATCAGCAGGCTGCTGAAGAGACCAAGCTGCTCAATCTGGCGGGACATCCGGAAGCTCCCCGCGAATTATAGCAGCTCCTGGCTGATAGATAACGACCTTTTGCAGGCGCCGGGGGTGGTTTGATTGGCAGGCTTGGGTGTGAGGAGGGGGAGAGAGATGAGGTCGAAACATAAACGTTATCTGCCGAAACATGCAGCGCGCATGAAGACATGGGAGTTCATTTTTCTTACGGTGATCCATACTCGTCACCAGAGTGATTGGCTGTGCCGTAGACAATCGTCTGGCTGGGCAGAAAGTCGATGAGTGAGAGTGGGAGCCTGATGTCGCAATCGCAAACCTTGATGATGAAAACCCAAACGAAAATAGAAAAGCATCCTTGATCAGGGGCGTTAATCAGACACAAGTCTTCACACCTTCTTCGTCGCCATGCAGGACTCGAACTGTGTGTGAAATTCCAAATATAAGGCTTTGACCACGGATGGGTCTCAGCTCCCACCCTCGAGGATGAGGTGCATATCACAGTCGGTCGTCTGGAGCGCGCTGGGCGACAGGGAAGGTCATCCTGGCGTGACCGCCACCTCCCAGCACGGCCAATGGAGCAGCTGTTTCAGTCGGTGTGTGTCTCGATAAGCATGGATCTAGCAAATAAGCTCTGCATGCTCGCAACAACCGTCGAGTCTCTGATGCTGCGCTGCACATGGCGTCCACGCACTTTGATCCGGGGTAACCAAGGCGGCGGTCACGTGAATATCAGGACAACGTCGTTCGTTGCTCGTCCACGCACGATGGCGGCCGGGGGAGTTGAGCGATCAGCAGCAGAAGCGCGGCCACCAACCTGGCCTTTGGGACTGTCGGACGCTGGAAGGAGAAAAGGGACCCTTCTCCCGTCTCTCCCCCCTGTCGACTGCACTGCACTGTAGGTCCGGTCTGTAGCTGTAGGCGTTGCATCTAGGCTTCATGTCCATGGTCGTTTGTGCTTTCACCGCCAGGAAATGGTGGCAACCTCATCTCTCGCAGATGGCTGGGCGGACGGGCGAGAAACGGGGAGTGTCAAGCATTCCATCGCACTGCTGAGCATACCTTGGGGCGCCGAAATCTTCTCACAAGTCGCCAAGGGCAGAGTGGTTACCCCTTGGCTTCGCTTCCATCGTGAAGATCATCTTGGAACGTCTACATTTTGACACTGATGCTGTGTTCCAATCGGCTGGGCACTGAAGCGAGTGGAGAGCCAGCCGTGCGGGATGCCACTGTCCAATAACTTACCCCTGTATGAGGGCTGCATTTCTTCGACGATGTTGAGTTTCAAATGCGAGATTATTCTTGTTCCTCACTTTATGCGCTCGCTGGTTTAAACTCTGCGATGTTACTATACGCGCGCCGCCAGGCTGACTAAGACTGCTGACTAAGCGGGCACTTGGCGCGTCGCGTCGCGTCCAGCTCGATACGAGGCCAATATCAGAAAAAATGAACCAGAGGGGGAGCGTGAGGCCTCAGGTGCTATCTCGCAATAGTACACGCACAGCATGTCGACAGCAACGGCTTCAGCTCGGGCTGCCAGGCGACAGGGAAGACCCAGCACAACGTCAACCGCAGGCGAACCCCTTGTCCCTCCGCCCTACCAGCGACAGACGTACAAATTGAACACCGAGGCCAAACTCGCCGTCCAGAGTCTTGCGCAATCCGAACATTTCCGACATCTAGATGTCCATGTGCGCAATCTCGCTGCGGCCCTGACAGGTATTGCAGGAGAGGTCAACGACCAGTTGACTGATGCCAAAAAAAGAATTGAGACCCGCAAGCGCAAGAGAGCACAAGAAGAGAACAGCGAGGATGTCACGAACAGTGTGGATCGCAGTGCAGAGGCCGTTGAGGCTGATAGAAAGCACATTGACAGCTTGGAGATGCGAGTGGATGCTACCACGAAACAGGTTGAAGAGCAGATCAGGAATGTCGTGGATGCGGAGGTCAGAGTTGGTGCGATGAAAACGATATTAGAGAAGATCGGCAAAACAAATGATGAGCCCAAGAATGGCTCGCGAAAACGCGGTGGTGCTAGAACTAGAAAGAAAGTACTCGATGACGATGAAGATGAGGACGAAGATGGGGACGGTGGTGACGATGAGTATGATCCAGACCGCGAAGAGAACGAAGACACACAAGACGTTGTGCCAGCCGGAGAAGTCTTCGAGACACAACTACAAGAGAAACAAGCACAATGGGAGAGTCGCACTCTGACGCAAAGGTATACACATTCCCAACCCCTTTGCTATACACAGACCACTTTCTAACCGACGAACACCAGATACTCCACCCACAACACCTACATCGGTTTCTACCGCATCCTCCACGAATCCAAGCACGCCGGCGACGACCCCCCACCCCTTCCACACGCCTCTACATGGTTTGAGCACCTAGAATCATCCACCGCCGACGAAACACAGCCTCGCACACGCGGTGCAAGAAAGAGCGGCATCAACGCGGACGCCGACACCGACGCCGAGGAGGTCGCCGTCGCCCGCGAACGCTTCTCGACCCGCTGCCCCATCACCCTGCTCAACTTCCAGGACCCCGTCACCAGCACCAAATGCCCTCACAGCTTCGAGCGCACCGCCATCGAAGACATGATCCGCCGCAGCCGCCTAAAGATCAAATCCGTCAAGTGTCCTGTGTGCTCGGAGCTGTTGACGCTGGACGATTTGAAGCAGGATCCGACTGTGCTGAGACGGGTTAGGAGGATGATTGCCGAGGAGCAGGAGCAGGAGGAGGCAGAAGGGGAGGAGGGAGAGGAGGTGGATGAGGAGATGCAGGATGTGGATCAGGAGGTGGTGATGACGAAGAGGAGTCAGCTGGGTAGTAAGGTGAAGATGGAGAAGATGGAGTTGCCGGAGAGGGAGAGGAGTATGGTTCCGGGGACGCAGTTTGATAGTATTGTGGATGCTGATGATATGACACAATAAGTGCAAGAGACATGAGAAATCGGCAAAGGGAAGAACACTAAGCCTTGATGTGCCCCTTTGAGGACTTGTGATTTTATAATATATGTTTGTTTTCACGCGGCACTTATTGGCGCTTTGTCCTGAACTTGTTTTCCGGCCTTGACAGTCCGTGGCATAATGATTACTCGTAATAATGATTCATTGTCCCTTAAATCCATCCCATTCTCGGGAAATGAGTGTCGAACCCGTGACAGAGTCATCGCATAGGAATCACCTTCAATTCAATTATTTTCGAGAGACCATGCCAGAATTGAAGCCTCGGATCAGATAAATCGAATGAGATTTGCATGTATGAACTTACAGCGGTATTGAGGATACTATGATCTCTCGTGGCGCAGATTTCTTCGACAGAGGGACAAGAAAAGCAACATGTGGAAATAGCAAGAAGATAGTACAGAATTTTGAGTACAAAAGCAATTGTTATCATAAGTATACAAAACCAGATAGTAGCAGTAGTTGACCGGTAGACATGATACTCCGAAATAAGAAGAGCGACGAGGCGGCAAGCTTTGAACGTATCCTCCCAATCCAAACACCAATCGGAGCTGCATCAATCACCATCGCAGTGACACTCGGTTTCACCCCCTAAAGAAAAAATAATACAAAAAAAAACACCTTGCTAAATATCCTTTAAACGTATCGTTCACATTCCCTGCCCTTCTCTCCAGATGGATATTCCTATAGCAATGAACCACCGCTCGGGGGCAGCTCTAAATGGATGCACTCTTTTGCAGGAAAATGAGAGCAATATACAAAGTACAGAAAAGCCTTTCAGGTAGAAATCCCTGCCAAAACATTCAAGTAACCCTTCTTCGTCAACTCGGTAAAATCAATAAAGAGTGGGTAATCTTCCTTTGGCTCTTCAAGACCTACTGCAGCGGGTTCCTTGTTCTCAGGGAGACCATTGCCAGCCGATGTTGTGGGCGGCGACGCAGCGCTCCCCGACTTTCCACCAGCCCCAACAGCCAAGTCAGCAAGATGCTGGAGAGAACGTTGCTCGGTTGCATCGAGGGGCTGAGTATTAGCGCCAGGGAACTGCTGGTTCCCAGCCCGTCCTTGTCGCACTTGGTATATTCTGGCCTCGATGAAAAGACGAATGGTATTTTCCCAGTTCTGAGTTGCAAATATTTTCTCGAATTCGCCAGCAGTGGCGGCGTGTTTTTCGCGAAGTGAAATGACACTCAATGCCTTCTCAAGAATTTCTTGCACATCATTGACAAGTTCAGGTATATCCATAAGCTCCAAAAGGGTAATGACTGCGAGAGCCAGGAATTGGAAGTGGAACGGTGAGGATATCGGAGTCGAGTTTTCAGCTTGTTTCTTCATGATCTCAATGATTACTTGCGATGGATAGATTAACTCCGCCGGAACATAAATGTAAATATGGCGTTTTATGAGGAGCTGGGTACTCCAATAGACCAGTGGAGAGAAACTTTCGAGAGTACTGACGACGGCTGCGTCGGTCTGGGTAAGATTAAGATTCTCAAGATCCCGAATCCGAGTGAGCTGCCCGGTCAATACCCGTTTCAATGCCCGAGAATGACCATAGGCGATGTTGTTAGACGCTTCAGAGAAGGTTTCGTAAAGTTCGCTGATCAAAGTTGAATAGCCTATAGTATGACAATTAGACAAGAATCGTAGTGAGAATCAACATAATGAATACTCACGGGCAAACTGCATCGTTGCGAGGTTGACTATGTTGTTATCCTCAGGAGTGGCAATCTCGTGGCTACCAAAAAAATCAGGGCCGGCGGTGCTCAGCATGTGCCAACGGGATATGATGCCAATCACGATCCAATTGCGCCTTGCTAGATTGGCATCTGAATCAATATCCTTGTCGTCTGGGTTGCTGGTGTCAAGCTGGCCCAACGGCTTCGCGATATAGAAGCCAAGGGAAACACAGCCTTCCACGAGCGTTGCCTTGGGGATACCGCTCTGCCCACAGAAGTTCTGCCGGCCACGTTGGTCTGCTTCCAGAATCATGAAGATAATACTATGAAGAAGGATAAAATTGGCAGCCAATGGCCGCGACGATGGATCGCCACGGAACCATTCGTACAGTCGGTCCTGAGCCTTTTCAAAGGTAGGGATCTCTTGAAACTGACTTCCAGCACGGAAAGAGCCTGCCCCGGTAACTGCGAGCAGCGAATGGAGGAAGACCTCCTGAATCTGGCGGCTGGCCTGATGCAGTTGGCTACGAAGCTTATTTCTGGATGCCGGCAGGATTGGGAAGATTGTGTGAATATGGTTGTAATAGCTATGCTTGCATTAGGACATTGCGATTGAGATGGAGTGCTCAGGAACGGGGACTTACGCATCCAAAACTTTCTCGTCAATCTCAATAAGAGTCGTTTCCTCTGTAGGTTCGGCACCGGCCGTTGATTGTCCGTGGGACCAGAAAGGCTGTGTCACTCTGGAGCTCCCATTTTGAGCGGCATACGCCTCTAACCCTGCCAGTGCATAAGGTTGCGCGTCCTTGGCTTGCGGTAATGTAGGCCAACCGCCGACTGAGGGTTGACGAGGACCCTGGTTCACTGGTAATCCCATTATGGTACCAGCGCCTTCTGACATGGAATATGTACGTTTTCTGGGGAGAAGGTTGTTATCGACGGTTGGAGAAAACTCGTGGTAGCCTCGCGCAGCAGGAGAACCCTCTTCGTTGAGGGTCTGATAGTGCACATCAGCCTGGCCAGCCACATTGGGATGTATTTGGCTTTCCAGGGAATTAATGCGATCCGCCAGTTCTTTGATGTACCTGATATCATTCAATTAGCTAAGCGTTACAGTAAAGTATGAATGACAACAAGGAAGTAGACTCTTTACCCTTTGCTTGGGCCTCTTTTCATTGGCACCCTGCTAAACTCACAAGTTGAGCTTGTTCGTCGACAGTTTGAACACATGTCCATGCCAGATTCAGATGTTGCATCACAGCGGACCTATGAAATAGCATATTAGCATGAGGTCCTAGAACTAAAAGTTGCCATTGTTCAAACAGACCTTCTTGCGACGACACTCATCGCAAGCTCTCGAAACCTTGGTGCGCTTCCGCCTCGCACTCTGATCACCATAGCTGAGATCGTGGTTTGGGTCCACTCCGGCCTGCTGATTCGGAGTGAACTGGACCAGGTGCTGCGGTTGGTGTTGGGGCTGCTGCTCCGCTGATTCTCCGCGATTGACGGAGGGCGGATTGGGGTTGGGGTTGGGTGATCCCAGCACCATCGGCTGGCCTTGGGCGATGCCATTAGCTGGGTTCTCGGTCACGTTCGTCGCCGAGACCTCGCGCGACAATTCTGCCGAGAGATGCAGCTCCTCTGCAGTCAATTGGCGTTGGCTGGTATAGTAGGACACGGCGCCCTGGTTGACTTGGGTCGCGTTGGGAGACGGGAAGGACGGTGCCTGGGGGATGTCTCCGTGGTCTCGAGAGGCCATGGTGGTCGGTTCAGGCTTGGTAACCGCAGCACGGTGCGACTGTTGCGAAAGGGGATCTTGGTCCTGAGCTCCGTACTCAGCTGGGACGCGTTCAGACATGATTCGAAAGCGTGACAAGCGATGCCAGAGAAGGGCTAGATAGTCATGAGGGAGGATGGCTGATGGGAGGGACGCGACTTGGGAGGTCAACAGTGAGAGGAGGCGACCAACTCTGCCACGAGCAACACGCCCTCTTGGTCAACAGGGCGACTCGGATCTCAACGCGAGCGACGACTTCGATTGTTTAGATTGTCGATGATCGCATTTGCTTGGGACACGGAGAACGGGTATTGTTTTATGCGGTGCGTGCTCGAAGATCAATCAGAAGGAAGGTGCGGAATAATTGAGGAGCCGAGTGGTGGTGAGCGTGGTGGCGAGGGAAGGAGCGATGGTGAGAATTGCGATTTTGCTCGCTAACTAGTGAGTCACGTGTGGGCACGAGGCTTACAGGTCACGTGGGAACTCCCCAGTTCGGCAACCTCACTCCATCTGACCTCAACTCATCAACCCTCTCGACAACAGTGTGCAGCAAGTTGGACAGACAACCCGGGGTTTCCCTAACATACGATGCCTTCTTCATGATGATCTGCTATCTCAAACACACACCTGCACTCAAGTTCATCCTTACGACGTGGAGGTGAAAGTGAAGAAGGGCCGTTGATACCCCAACACCCCTCTTTGCATGCATTTCACGCCCTCGGACCCGAAGACTCCAGGAGTTCTTGGAAGAAACCCTCATTTTTTCTAAGGCAAGCGGCACATCTTTGCCAGACAACTTTGCACAAGAAACAATTCTTAAAGCATTCTTGTAATAAAGATGGGTTGTTTCACATCTTCCTCACAGCCCCAGAATGGGACGGCTGGGTGAGGGATTAATGCGGCCTTGTGCACCGTCAAGGGAAAGGGCCAGCTGTTGCCGCTCCAAATCTTGACTACTCCAGAACAGATGTGTTCTGTGATGGTCCACTTTTCTAGGTGGCATCACCCCCATTATTATGGCCTGCATCATGAACAAAGACGCAATCTAGGCTTACGCATGAAAATGATGTTGAATCCGCAGTCGCAGTGAATCAAGGACGCTTGGGAGGATGAGGTCTGAGGGCCAAATGATTACCCTCTACATCGACAGCATCTGCCGGATCGCTACGTGCTCGGGATGCAAACATGGAATTTCATCCATGGTAGTGATTGACTAGTGAATGTCTGATCTCCAACCCAAGTATGCGACTATTGAGAGGCAAACATGTCGGAAATCCACCCTAGTTTCCAGAACATTTCCCTCAATGCAGGATACGATATCGGAGACCAGGATAATGATCTGCATCTTTGTTTTTCTGCCAAAGAAGGTTGTGGGTGGATCACAATAATCCTCAGTTTTTTCTAGAATAATGGATGGCGTGTTTGATACACCCCCCTCTCCAACCCCGGAGAGATACTGATGGGTTTCCAGACCGCTACTCCACACGGAGAACTCATCGTCTAATCTCTTAATTGCAGTCACCGCGTCAACACCAATGATACCTGTTAACCATCGCCCTAATCCAAAAACGTCAAATGCAAATACAATCTTTGAAATTCCGCTGCTTCAATAAAAAGGCTTTGACCGACATTTACATATCCCTAAGCCCTATAGGGCGCAACACGGTTTCAAGCCGCGAATCAAAACCAGCCATCGCCCGAAACAAAAGGGCAGAAGACGCCGGTAAAGAGCTAAAAATAGGGAGAGGCTTACCCGGGCGCATCGATCCTTAATCAAGCGAACGCCATTGGAGCTGATCATTGGCGATGGCAAAGCTTGTGTTAGTTGTATATCTCCTTTGGGTAGCCCCATGAGCAAGGATTGATGACAAGCAGAGTAAGGACGAATTTCTAGATTACAGAAATAACCTTCGCGTCTAATATATAAGAGAGCCAATGACCGAGCCCAATTCAAACACTAAGCCGTTGCTCCGCGTCGAACATAACAACAATAGCATTCTTTCCCTTTCCGGCCGACGAGACGTCACATGGCGAATTGCATGCATTTACAACACAACAAAGGCCGGTCTGGGCATTTTACCGAGCCCCTGGATCATGCAGAGTTGAGGAAAAGGCTTGGAGGTGAGTTTAGTCCAATCTTTACTTTCTTTGTTCAACAGACAGGTCTTGATGCATCAGAAAGTTGGGTATTTCAAAACAGAAACCCAAATTTTTAGCACTAGCTTCCCGCGCCGTGGGTTAGTAGCACCCATCCCCGTTGAAAATCGCCCCAGGCATAGTTGTGTACCAATTGATTCTATTGCTGCAGAAAAGTGCTTGCAGCAAGGCTGGAGTGGCATTCAACCTTCCCAATCATTGGGTTAAGATCGAAGACTTCGCGGGCAATACGCTAGAAGGCTCGGCGGAAGATTCGAAGAATGCTTATGTCAGAATAACTGGGTCGTGCTCGCTCGCCAAGCGGGTCTCTGACGTCATTGTTGTGGACTAGGGCTTTCGGAGGAAACGGAGCATCTTTGGGCGGAAATCGGAGAATTGTTCCACGCTGACAGGTCTGCTGTGTGACTTTTGACGCTGCATATAGAGCATGGTCGATTGTGGAAAGTATAAACTGTCCAACGGCACGAACACTTAACAATACTGCGAAATGAGGGGGGGACGCTTTATACGGATTTGTCTGACGAGACCCAGGTTGTTGTTCACCGAGAATCCGAAATCGTGCCGCTGGGATCTGGTCGCCCGAGCATAGATATACTACTGCTCTGTGCGCTCGCGATGATGATACCAAGCCCCGCGCTTCTACCTACCACAACTACTATCTGTGGAGGGTTGAAAAGAACAGCTGATCTGCAAGCTCTCGTTGATCTGCGTCGAGTTTGACCACAAAACTCAATACCTGCAACCTGCATGCGCTCGGACGCGCTATGCGTTCGGGGGATTGTTCCCATAAAACAATCCTTTTGGTGCGGCTCGCAGCAGAGTTGGTTCCTGGCCGGTAAACGAACCATTCGCATATGAAGGACGCCAGGATACGGCCTCTTTTGCGACCCGTTGTGCTCTGGTCAAGGACTATCAATGTTGGTACATTCTATGGTGAGGGCGCCTTAGATCGGGTCGCTATGTTATCTTCTGCGGATGGGCTTTTACGGTTGGGGATTCATCAATTGGAGATGTGGGGAATCGATATTGTTTAAACCCAAAACGGCGTGTTTCAACTCATTTTGAGGGTTCCTTCCAGCAGCCTCAAGAATGCGCCATCAGAAACGATCTTCATGTCAAACTCTATGTAACAAGGGTTGAACGGGGTTGGCTTCAAAAGGCCCATATGGAGACGACTGTTTCCCCAGCCCAACACTCCAATGATACTGCGCGGCAGAGGGGTGTCTAGTGGAGTCTTATGACTTGACCGGACGCATCTGGTCAAGTGCGCGTCTGCATGGCGGCCTCAGCGGGGCCATAAACAGGATTACCGTGGAATGTTTCTAGAAAATGGCTGGAATTGGGGGAAGGGTCAAGGAGAATAACAGGCGTCAACGAGCCTATGTGCTGTGTGTGTTGGAGCAGGGGTGTGCAGTTGACCCCAAGGAATGCGCAGCAACGCCAAGGAGTGTGCTTCAAACTGCTCGCAGATTTTGATCAGAAGCTACATACGGAGTGGTATTTTGAGGGTTTGGAGAAAATGGGTGAGCTCCAAAGAACGCCCGGCGTTTTGCCTCGTCCGGAACGGATATAGTTGCTGTGTACGGAGTATGACTGAGGACGTAATACCGCATCCTCCAGTAAGAAGTGATCTAGATGACGGCTTGCGAAAAAGCAAAGAAGACAGCGACTCTGACGTGAAATACCTTTGACACAAATAATGAACCTGCTTTTGACGAAAGGATGTCGATATGGTTCTTCCAAAACTACATGTCTATGTAGCCTCGACATCCCAGGATCAGCCGTCATTGTGAGGTTGAATACTGGAACCAACCACTCGCCGAGATACGAGACCAGAGGACGAGAATCCTGCAACGCAAGATTCAAGTCAAGGGTGGATGAAGAGTCCAGCAGAGCGGGTTCTTTGTAGCCATTCTGGGCCTTGTTCGTCAAGTTGCTGTCGAACTAGATTTAGAGTGCGTACCTGGCTCTTGGAAGGTTTCAAAACAGATGTCGCGGTCTGCATTGGCCGTCGTGGTGGCTGTTTTGATGGCAAAGCTGGTGGTTGAAAAAAGAGTTTTTGCTGTGTTGGCCGGCTAAATTAGCTAAGAACCCAGAGCCCCAGCTGCGAGTCACCACTCCCGTTCTTATTTTAACCTCCCATCCCATCTCCTCGCTCCCACCGCCCGTCGACGCCGCCAGCAGCGCAACCGCTCACCGTTGAAACTCTCCCCTCCACGCCAGTTCTTATATGACAGCTGGTGCTCGTCGTCTTTTTCTTTCTTTCGTCCTGGCCTCTGCCATCCGCTCGTCGTCTCTCTCCCTTGGTTACGCTTCCTGTCTGCTCGACCCTAGATCACCGGAAGTCCCGATGATACCTCCTTTATAGCCCCTCCTCGAGCCCGCTTCACCTTGAAGCAATCTTCCCCGCCTTCAATTTCTCGCAGCAGCCTTTCCTGTACACAAGGGAGAGGTAGCATCATGGTTCTGTGACGTCCAGGCCGTGAATCGCGTTCTCGTCGTCGCCCACCCCCCGGCTGCCGTCATCAGCCTCGTTTGGCCTCACGTGCAGCCACACCCCTATTCCCAGCTCCCTCCTCGACCATCCTCTCGACGCCTCATTGAGTTTAGAACCATCGGAAATGTTGATAAATGGCGAGAAGTATGCTTGCGATGCGTGTATCCGCGGGCATCGCGTAAGCAGTTGCCAGCATCATGGTAAGCTGACTCCCGTGCACCCCTGCCGCGCGGCTTCGTCTCACTGCACTCCCACAACCACGTACAGCGGCTAATCTGGCTTGATAGATCGACCGCTAAGTCACATTAACCGAAAAGGTCGTCCCGTGTCGCAATGTCCTCATTGTCGGGGGTTACGGAAAACAAAAACCAGTCACATCAGTTGCCAGTGTGGTGAAAAGCCACACAGCAGAGGTGACTGCAAGAATGGTGACAAAGGTGAGTACAGATGTCGGGGAGGTACAATTGACTATGAAGCTAATTTGTGCAGGAACCCGCAAGCAGTGCTGTTGTGGCCATGGCAGTCGTTGTATATGTACCGCAAAGAGGGATTCCAACCTTGCGACGGTCCCAGAAATTGGCCCAGCTCCAAACCAAAAGTCAACATTCCAGGCGAAGCAAGTACACATTCCTGGCGCCAAACTCGACACATCCGCCTCTGCACATCGTGCAAAAGTGAAGCATAACAATACAAGCAAACGTGCTCATCCGTATCCTATGCCACGGTCACATACACTTCATTCTCCAGCAGATCTTGCACGGCGCTCTGCAGATAACCTTCCGCTATCAGAAGAAATGGGAATATCAAGAAGCGTTCCGGCCCACCAGGACTCCGTCACCAGTGCACCCCGTGATATTCGCCGTGTGAAATCCGAGCACGGTTCGCCAGTCATTAGCCTCACCAGACTGGACACACAGATCCCCCCGATTGAGATTCCATACTCCACGTTTGACCAAGCAAGCTTGCCATCCCCAGCATTTGACTATCCGCAAAATTGGCCATTATACTACGCAGATTCTGAGCTTTATGCCCCGAGCCTGGGGCCCCCTTCTGTCGATTGGTCCACCTTTGACCTAACCTACGGGTCAGATGCTCTCACAGCTACCTACAGCCAGCCTCCATCATACACAAGTTTCGACTATGCCAACTTCGGCCATGCCGAACTGTCGAGGTCGTCATCCCACGATGCGTCTGAATCGGATGAGTTTACCTCGATGGGGCTTTCGGTGCATCCCCCTAAGCCGGAGGGTCTTGAGATTCGCACTACCAGCGATGGCTCTGAAGCGGAGGTGTACCACCTCAGTGCCTCGCCGTCCCACCTAGATATGCACCAACCTCGCATATCGGGTATCAATCATATTGAACCTCTTGAGTTTGACCTGTATTGGCGAATCAGCGAAGGTATCAGCCAGCCGTCTCCCCTAACGAGTATCTCCTTGGGACCGGAATTACCACAGTATTCGCCTTCGCAGGCGTTTCAGTCGCAGCAAATATCCACCCCGATTGACAACGGCCCCTCTCTCGATACCACTAACATGCTTACCACTCCTGAGCCTAACCAGTCCATTTGGGTTCCTACGGCGTCGCCGTTCCCTCCTGTTCTTTCTCCTGTGTCTATGGATGCAAATGGACTTGTGGATCGAAATCACTGGTGACTGGCATAGCTGAATACGTTTTGAAGATTCCTTTCTTTTCAACCGCCATATCGTCGATTCCATACGAAATGTTCACGACACGATTATGAATATAGACGATCTTGTTTTTCGTTTCCGTCTTTTTTGATTATACTACTTGCGCATTTCCCACCACTACATACATCACCCCTGACTATTTACTCATGGGGGGAGGAGTCTCTTGATTCATACGTTTATGGAGTCCCAGTACATATACACATCCCAGACTTCAAGATATCCCGCAGTTATCTGTGTCACGCCTGTCTATAGATAAAAATGGGTGGAATCGGTCCCTTTACTACCGCTTTTCCTTTGGGTATTCTTATAGATTTGAAATTTTCTTTGGAGTTAGATTATCTATATCGACCAAGATACACAAATATAAAGCATTATTATTTGTTTCTTTTCTTGGTCTTCCCCAGCGACCAGATGGTTGGCTCACCGGATAAACTGCTGCTTGATTAATTCGCGTTCACCGGTTTCTCCTAGTTATTATCGGGGACGGCCCAGGGATGCAGGGAGAGAAGAAATAAAACTTGTGGAAAAACTGGAAACATACTTATTCCATAGAAGACTTTCTAAAGACCAAGAACCCCTATGGATTCCAGATAGTAATAAGAAACCAAAAACAAAAGTAACCAAAAGAATCCTAATCTTCCTGGGGGAATAAGACAACAATCGAATAACGTAAAACATGTATAAATACCCCCAATGCATGAAGGAAAAGAGTTAACACGGGAGTTGTTTCATTAAACTGGGCGTGAACTGATTCTTATTAGAGAGCAATTAAGCGGTCTTCTTCCACGCAGCCAAAGCGCCCAACAGACTGCTGACTGTTCCAGCGATGCCCACGATTCCATCGTCCAGATTGACGTATCCAAGTGCTGACGTTGGGATAGTCAAATCGCACACATCAGAGATTAATTGAGTTGTCACCGCAGCACGTTCACTAGAGAAGAAAGATTAATGTTAGTAACAAGCCAGCACCAAAAAGAAGAAAAAGAAAAAAAGAGCACGTAGCAGCACTTACCGCTGAATCTTCTTCCCCTCCAACGCACCCTCACCATCCTGCTTGTTCACATTCCTCTCCACCTCCCGCAACCGCCACATCGAATACACACCCGCAATCGCCGAGCACAACAACCCCGCCATCCACGCCCTATACGCCTGCGCCTGCAACCTCTTGACGGTACTCAACTTCCTGATCCCCGCCGCATCCAAATATGTCACCATATCAAACGACAAGTACGCCGCGTATCCCAACTGGCGGCCCACCGCGAGATATTTCAGCACGGGATCCGCGGCGGGGGAGACGGACGAAGACGAGGAGGAGGAGGAGAATGTGGGAGATGTCTTGGTGTCGAGCGCGACGGCGGCGGCTTTGAAGTGCTCGACGTTCTTGCCGACGCGCAGCAGTTTGCGGGTGAGAGCGAATTGTTTCTTGATGGCTTCAAAGGGCGCGATGGCGGCGTGGGAGTAGTTGGTGCGCAGGAGGTACCAGGCGAGGAAGCGGGAGAAGTATTGGAGGGTTCGGAGGATCTTGTCACGACCGACTGAGGGAGTCTGTGTTAGCTGTGGTCCTCGTCTCGCACCGAGGAGATCATTTCCCGAGGAGATTATTTGGGCGGGATTACGCCGGGCATCACGTACCGGTGGTAGCGACGAATCTCAAGTAATGGGCCACGGTGGGGTGATAGGCTAGAGCGATGGCGACCATTTTGACGGCGAGATCGTTTGCTTTGCGCTTTTCTCTCGTTTAGGATTCTCAAAGCAGTAATTCGTGATGCGATTTTGCGTGCAACTAGAGTCGCAAGCTTGTGATTTCTTCAGCCAACCGCGGGACAACGATTGTAGGTATGGATGGAATAGCGTTTGTGAAATGAAAAAGAGCTCTGAAAAGTTCAGCCTGAGTCGCTCGAAATACTCCCAAGAGTGAAAATGAATGAAGTGAGCCCTGCCTTTGCGGTTCTGTTTGAGGATGTCTGCAGCCGTTCATCTCCCCCCTTCAGGAGACTTTCTGTGCCGGACGAGTTCCAGCCCGCACGTGATGCTTAACCTCGGCAGTCGCTCGTAATAGCTTTCCTGGAGCGTGACGACGGCATCAACCAAATGTGCGAAATGGCGATGAAGCGAAGAAGCAGGAGGATGAAGAAATACCTCAATTCCAGATGCAGCAGTCTGTCTGTGTATAGTCTGCCATTTTCACCAAAAAGTAATGATATTATTGTCTTTATCCTCGCTCCAATCCGTTGGTAAGTGTTGGATCTTTGCTCACGATATCTCACATCAAAATCCTCTAAAACGAGTGCTAACTACATATGTAGCTCAAGTACAGTAAGCTCGTGGCTTGTAATGTTGGACGAAAGTTTTGCCAGCATTATAGACCCATGATTACTCGACCAGCGTTGCTAAGGGTCTTTAGAACGAAGTGCAAGCATTCGTGAATCATCATTTCCCTAGCCCGTGTCACTTCTGGTCTCCAGGCCACTTACAATTCGCGGTCTTGACTCTGCTCATCGACACTCTAGCCCGCTTTCTGGCCTAGAGTACTTGTGTCATATCCGTTTTCTTCGAGATATGTCCGAAACCGAGCATCCTCATACGCGATTGTATCCTACTCAACAGAAATGGAATTAGATCGGATTGAGGAAGCGCTTTTAGCATTGGATACCCTCTCTTACCTGTCCGATATGCGGTAGTAAAAATGCAGCCAGCCCGGCACTGAACAAGCAAAGTGCGCTGGAAACGAAGAATGGGTCTTGACCAGCGCGAATCTCGTTGGGAGCGTTTTTCTGAATGATAGGGAAGACATATGTGCCCACAAATGCCCCTAATTTACCCAAGGCCGCTGCAACTCCATAATACTGACCTCTGATAGCTGTCGCGCTACTTTTCGAAGCCACCAAGCCAATGTTATCTCCAGGGCCAAGCTCACCAAACGATAGAAAAAGTCTGGTATAAGAGTTTCGATGTCAGCATTCTGGCCCACACAACACTCAGAGACGTGTCTTTTGCAGAAAGGGGTTCTCACCCATAGACGACAACGAAAGCAGCTACATTCTGCGGTGTAGCGAGCCATTTATAACACCCAGCCATGATAAATCCGATGATACCCTGAGCGGCAACTCCGAGAGCCAGGCAATATCGCGGGCCAATCCAATCACTAACCCATGCGCCCAGCGCTGAGCCAGGGATGTAAAAGAGATTGACCACTGTGTTCCACCCAAATGTTTTCCAAAGTGGAGCTGTGTCATCAAGGACGATCTTGAGCCAAACAGAAGAATATATACCAAAGGAATAGGCTGAGAAGTCATAGATAAACCAGATCAGGGACACCAGGAACTGTTCAACTAGTGAGTTTCGTCGCCAGAGTATATTACCTCGAAGTGCTTATCTGCTTACCAACCTCCACCAGTAAAATCTAGAAAGATGTCAGCGGGTGAGATGAGGGGAGCTAGACGGAAAAGCCCTTCTATGATGGTGCAGTGCTCACGCCATTTCCTGAAAGCAAAAGGGAAAAAAGTGACATACTTGACAATCAACCAAATTGGGTACCTATGCATTCTCTCCCGATTGAACTCGTCTGGTTCCTTCAATTTTACCCGCAAGTAAAGCAAGCTTAACGGTGGTATGACGCCCAGTCCTAACATCATACGCCATGCTGCTCTAAGATGGTTTTCTGTGAAGATCAGGACGAGAATCATGGGGACCAGGGCTGATACGACGAAGCCGAGATCAATCTGAAAATTGGTAAACATAATGAACCAACGATTTCGGTGACCCTTTTTGAGTTCTCCTGTGCTCTCTGCGGCTGCGACGCTGCCGGCTGGGTATTCTCCACCGATCCCCACCCCGAGAAAGAACCGATACGCTGTCAGGGCGGTAAATAAACCAGCCTGGCTTCCTCCGTGACCATATGCGCCGGCACAGAGAGCGGCGAAGATGATGAGGATGAAAGTTGATGCCATCAATGACCATTTTCGAGAGTAGTGGTCACTCAGATAGCCGAAGAGGAGCTGCCCCAGAACTGTCCCAGCAAATGCAATTGACGGAACATTTTTGACCGCAGATGAATTCGTATACGTCTCTGGATAAAGTATTTGGAGCACGGTGTTGACCGATCCGATGATCTATATTGCGGTTACCAAGGAACTTCCTCACATCGCGGCGTCGAAATGCACGAACCAATGCTATCGATGTCGCTCTCTCCGCTCGCAAATGTTACTTACGTTGTTCAAATATCCGTCAGAAAAGAGGCCGGCACCACAGGCAATAACAGGCCAACTTCGTTCCCAGCGTGACTTAGTGGTGGTGGTCTCTAGTTCTTCGGCTTGTACCTGTTCTTCAGTTTTATCAATGGGGTCCTCCGCCGGCCCGGGGGGGCGCGGGTCTAGAATGGAATCGTTGGATGAAGCCATGGTCAGGCCTAACACTCAAAGTCAATGGAGATAAATATCTCACGGGCGAGGAAAGAAAACAGAGAGACAAATAAGTGAAGTCTGCGGTCGCTGTTGCCAGTCGAGGATTAGACTGGTAAGCATTCCCAGTCGGGCAAGAAGGGAGCGGGAGAACATTGAAGAGCAAGGGCGGAAGGTAGGAGATATCCTTTCATCCGTCCCTCAACTGAACGAGAGGTCGGCACGACCCTCTCCTCCGGAAAGCTGTGGCGGGGTTCGCCCATATCTCATGATCGAGTTTAAAAGTTGAGGTTAAACCAAACAAGCATTGTTGCAGCTACATCGATCCATCAGGGGATATCATTGGGTAGCAGCAATGGGATAGACGACATCACAAACGATGAAGGGAACATGGATGGGGTCTGAGCGTATCCCAGGTTTCTAGGTAACGGTCACTGGCCTGGACCTAACATCGTGCAACATCATTTACTTTTCAAGTGACATGCCAGCTGGAAGTTTGGAGTATGCAGGAAGATGACCGGGGAAGTTTAGATCCCAGCCGCCAAAACGTAGATGGGACCCATGGTCGGGCACGGTTAACTAATCAGGACCCGAACCACGTCGCCGGTGGCTGCCGTTAGGCCATCAGCAGGGCATAACGGTTACTAACTTGCGTGGTAGACATATGTACCGGTCAACCACACCAAAGCTGGCCAAAATCTACACTGATACAAAGTGAAAGAGGGGGATGGTGGTCACTCAAATCACGACATGTTTTTGCAGGTTGATTAACGAGTGCGTTCTGGCTAAGGGGTCAACCTCCGCAGACTAGAAATGATATCATGCAAATATTTACGCACTCTGCAAAGAAGGATTTTATTCAGGGAATAGTTGGAACGATGAAAACAAGCAAGTATTAAAACCCATACAATCTGCGGACGTTCAACGCCTAACCTAAAATATTACAGTGCAAGGGACGGATACCTCCAGCGTAATTTTGAGCCCTTGAGGTTTCTAGCAGAGTATGCTAAAACCGATATACCACCGATCACCGGAAAACTGATAAGTCGAGGTTCCCTTGATGCGACCCAGTATGTCATCAATATGTTTTTGGGCAGACACATCTGTTGGCTGTCATATTCTAGCATCAGCACTGGCATTGCTTTATTAGAACCAAGCAAAACATCGTCGTGGACTACGACAGGACTTTTCGGGGCACAGGCCTCTAGCTATTCTGCAAGTTCTAGAATCTAGCCATTCCTTGACGACCCATCTTAGACAGTCACCATTCCCCCAAACTCATATTCCACGCTAATGAGCATCACTAGATACTCTCTGGAGTACAACCGCGCAATTCGTCTTCCTAGATATCCTTATGACCGCGAGACCATTGATTGACACAGAGTATGTAGAGATTTATTCAGATCTGATTCCCGGACAGAAGAAATACCAGGAAAAGAGATCGCCCATAACGCGACGAAGCGGGCTCTGAAAAGAGCAGCCAAATTGTTTATGCGAGCCGCAAAGATCTAAGGTTGTTTCGTTGACCGAGTCCCCTTACAAGGAAGCCCTCAGCATCCTAAAGACTTCAGCTTCACCTATTACTCCATTTGAAGAACAGCAACACGTGCGATACATGCTCTTATCAACAGAGGCACAAGGAGGTGCTGTCTTTCTAACACGATAATGCAAAACCATCCTTGAAGCGCATAATATGGAGAAATAGTTGAATGTATCTCGGAATTCCCAGCGGAGATGCACATACACACACTCTCTGATTTGTTCTATGTGAACAAACTTGATGGTGAAGTTGCAGGCCACCAAGAAGTGACAGCATTCAATTAAGCACACGGCATAATAGCCAACAGTAGCCATAGGGCTTCGACTCTCAACTCCTGGTGGTTGGTGGAGTATATCCAAAGTCCGTAGACGAGATGACTGGACCACCGCGTCCTGAACGTGTCCCTGGGCGATGAGAGTGAAAAAGGCGATGTAATGTGGCTGTGAGCAGCAGCACAAGGCTTTCTTCTCCTGTATTTCACTGCCAAAAAAAGGCCGATGCTGTCCGATATCTTTGATGGTCTCTGGTCCTGCGAATGAGCGCGGCTCTTTGATGCTGTGTTGATCTGCGGAGAGGAAGCTTGCTGCGCTAGTCCCAATCTGGCCCAGTGAGCACGACCGCCATCAGCTCCAGCTTCAAGTTGCTCGTAGGCAATCCAGCACCAACCTTCAACTTGTCCGCCTGCTTCTCACTCTCTTCCCTTTTTTCTACCTCTTCATCGCTTCGTCACTCACTGCAATCAACCATGGGCTCCGATCCGCAGTATGCCCGATACCCCGACCTCACCCTCGCCCAAGATGTCTTCAACCTCGCGAACCCATCATGCCCAGATGCCCTCCGGGAAGGCTCCCTGAAAAAGCTCCAAGCCGCCATTGAAGAGAAGCACATGGCCCCATTGTATCGATACCTAGCTCACCCTACCGAAGGCACTTTAAATTCAGCAGGTGAAGGGGCTCCACCACATACCACTGCCAGCACAAACACCCACGTTATCGCATGCGACATGCTCCCGCATACGCGTACCCCAACGACCGTCAACTTCCCCTGGGATGAGAGCTTATACGAGAGATTAGTGGCTGAGAACAAGAAGGAGCTTGATGCTCTGCAGAAAGAGGAGGATGATGCCGCGGAGGCAGCAGGAGATACAGAGGTACAGGCCGCGCGGGGGAAACGCGCAGAGTTCTGGGCTCGTGTTGGAGATAGGGTATGACAGATATTTGCATCGAGTTTTTAATTGGGGACTGAGCTAATGTTGAGACTTTTTATCCCCATAGGACAAAGCAGTTGCCGCCTACGAGGTTGTATTCGAAAACACCGGTGTGCTTGGAACAAAGATTGACTTGGTTTTGGCAATGATTCGTATTGGACTATTTTTCGGCGACAAAATATTCGTCAAAAAACATATCGACCGAGCTACTTCGCTTGTGGAGGGTGGTGGTGATTGGGATCGCAGAAATCGCCTAAAGGCATACAAGGGCCTCCATTTACTCACGCTTCGCAGTTACAAGCTTGCAGCGCCTCTCCTGCTCGATAGTTTATCCACTTTTACTAGCTACGAATTGTGCAGCTATTCGTCCTTGGTCGTATACGCGGTTCTTGCGGGTTCCTTGTCTCTGAAGCGAGTGGACTTTAAGTCCAAGGTGGTTGATGCACCGGAGATCAAAGCGATTCTGGGCGAGGGAGAGGACAGGTTATCAGCTCTATCGGGTGCTATATCGTCCGGACCTGGGGCTGGAGACGAGGAAATGAAGGACGTATCGAGCGCCACTCCTGGCCAGGCTTCTACGGTGGTGAACCTCACAACTTTGGCCACCGGAAGCGGTGTTGAAGCAGACACTGAGGCACCTGTCGATTTCTCGGCTCTCGCAAATCTTGTGAGCAGTCTTTACAAGGGAATATACCGTACATTCTTCACCGCACTGGCGGCAGTTGAGGACAACTTCCTCACCCAGGACCGATACCTTCATGAACACCGAGCTTGGTTTGTCAGAGAGACGCGGCTACGAGGATATCAGCAACTCTTGCAAAGTTACCGTGTAGTGGGACTTAACAGCATGGCGAGTGAGTTTGGCGTGACTGTGGATTTCCTTGACAGGTATGTGCTACCATATCAGAAAAACGTGACATTTGTTATCAATACTGATGGCCACAGGGATCTTGCCAAATTCATCGCCGGTGACAGAATAGCTTGCACGATTGACCGGGTCAACGGTGTCATTGAGACTAACCGCCCAGATGACAAAAACAAGCAGTACGCGGACGTGGTGAAGCAGGGTGATGCCCTGATCACAAAGCTTCAGAAGTATGGCCAGACTGTGAGATTGCGAGGCAGTGAACGAGGTTAATGGTACATTCTTCCATGCCGTGGTTATTTGGATCAGTGGAGGCAACACTTGTCCACTAAAATTATGAAGCGGTTCATGTATTGTACTCCCCACTGCTGATGGGTTGGAGCATTAGACCAATTTCATCTTTTTCCCTTGCGGTATCTTTGAAACCAGGGGTCGAGCCAGAGTGGTTTGATATAGAGCAAGCCGTGCTGAACAGCTTGAGTAACAGGCGTAGTTTGATCTTATCGCATCTCGAGGGTCACGGCTGTAAAGCAAATGCCAATGAAACCGCAGATTCAAACCACTTCACTAAAGAATATCATCTTCTAACAAATGATATTGTGGATGTCCCTGACAAACCATTGTATCAACCAGACCCGCGACCCGAAGCCAAACTCGTTTCAGTGCTGGGGGGGAGCTCCATCACCAAAAAAAAAGGTTCGTGAGAAAAAAAATTCATTCATTGTCACATCACAACGCGACCTGCAGCAAAGGATACTCAAACGTGCCCGTTCAGGATCCAAAAAGTCATGCAATTCAGAGCCCAGCAAAAGATCACAGTATGACAGCATCGTTATTGTGCTACTGACTAGTTAGATCCTCCTCCATCGCATACCGGCCCCGGTCCTGAACCCAAATTCTTAACCATGTCTCCCTTATCCCGGGCCCCTCGCTGTTTTGCGCTCCCTCTTCGCCTTCACCTCCGTGAGCGTGCATCTGGCGGTCGATTCGCAGCACCATTCCCACGATTCACAGCAGCTGGGCCTGCGAAGCGACTTTCAGGTATGTCCAGCCCGTTTTTCCCTCCTTGTTGCGTGCGAGAATACGACAGCACAAGATGCTCTGTACTCCGTAGTGCAGCGTCATGATTCGACAGGTGGCATGGGAACTATCCGCGCCAACCCGCTCCTTTTGGCCCCGAGATGACCTTCCCCCCCGCGTGCGCGATGATGACTGCTTTGCCCCTCCATTTTTGTTAGTAATAAGGATCGGTGACTGATCATTCCTCTCCTCTATATTTATTGCGAGCCAGATACCCCAAGATCCTTCTCCTCCTCTTATCCAAATCGCACATCACAGCCAGCCGACTCACAGAGCGATATGGGTTCACTACCAACTGGTCGCCTCCATCGGGGCAACATCAACCCCCATATCCTTGCTGCCAGATATGCCGTCCGCGGAGAACTCGCCGTCAGGGCAGAAGAGTATAGAGTTAAGCTGGAACAGGGGGAAGCGTTACCCTTTGACAAGGTCATCTTCGCCAATATCGGGAATCCGCAACAGCTGGACCAGAAGCCGATTACCTTCTTCCGACAAGTGCTCAGTCTTTTGGAGTACCCGGCACTGCTTGAGAACGGGGAGGCGTTGAAGTCGACGTTTGGATACAAGCAGGACGCTATTGACCGTGCGAGATACCTGCTGAAGGATGTGCAGAGTGTCGGTGCTTACAGCCAGAGCCAAGGGTCGCCCGTGGTTCGAAGGAGCGTTGCGAAGTTTATGGAGAAGCGCGATGGCTTCCCTGCTGATCCGTCCCGGATCTATCTGTCTGCCGGAGCGTCGTCGGGAGTGACTACTCTCCTCAACATCCTGAGTGCTTGTCAGGACAACGGCGTCCTTGTTCCTATTCCGCAGTATCCTCTCTACACGGCTACATTGGCTGTTCTAAATGCTCGATGCGTTCCATACTACTTGAACGAGGAGGATAACTGGGGCACAGATATTGATGGAATCAGGGAATCCGTCTCCAAAGCCAAGAAGGACGGCACTGACGTTCGTGCAATTGTCGTGATCAACCCCGGCAACCCGACCGGAGCATGCCTGAGCCCCGAGGCCATCAAGAAAGTCATCGACATTGCAGTCGAAGAGAACCTCGTCATCATCGCCGACGAGGTCTACCAGACAAACATCTTCAAAGGAGAATTCACATCGTTCAAGAAACGACTACGACAACTGCAGCAGGAAGCCCCCGGACAGTACGACCATGTGGAACTCGCATCCCTGCACAGCGTGTCGAAGGGCATGGTCGGCGAATGCGGCCACCGCGGAGGATACTTTGAGCTTGTCGGATTCAATTCCGAAGTCGTGGAACAGATCTACAAATTCATCAGCGTCATGCTCTGCCCGCCCGTCATCGGCCAGTGCCTCATGGAACTGATGGTCAACCCTCCAAAGGAAGGAGAGCCAAGCTACGAACTGTATCAAAAGGAGTATAACAGCATCGCGACCGGATTACATCAGCGTGCTTCCGCCTTGTACGAGGCCTTCAAACAGATGGAAGGCGTTATATGCCAGGAACCACAGGTATATTCCACTTCCCCCTACCACTTCTCCCCCATAAACTTTCTACCACCAACGCTTCTTTTCGCTAACCTCCTTCTCCCAGGGCGCCATGTACCTTTTCCCCACCATCACACTCCCATCCAAGGCCGTCGCCGCCGCCGAATCTGCCGGCCGTCAACCCGACGAGTTCTACGCTCTCCGCCTCCTCGATGCCACAGGCGTCTGCATCGTGCCTGGTTCCGGATTTGGCCAGAAGCCAGGAACATATCATTTCCGCACCACATTCCTGGCCCCCGGGACGGACTGGGTCAATAGAATTGTGGCCTTCCACAAGCAGTTCATGGATGAGTTTAGATGATCACTCCTTTTTGATAGATGACTTTGGTGGTATCTACTCCGTAGATGATCTCCCTTTTTGCATATACCGAACCGAGCTTTTTTTTTTCTTTTTGAGCACGGTGTATGCACGCCTGGGTTATATCTTTTGGAGATTTCATATCAGCCCTGCGCGATACCAAACAAGCGCTGCGAGTGCCCACGCCCATTGTGTCGACTCCGTCTGTTGTGCCTCTTTGCCCTCTGCTCTCTTGATTTTTAGAAGAGCAATATATACCTACATAGATAGACAAAATGTCACTCGAACAGTCCTTGGATATCTTCCCCTATGATCATGTAATCTTGAGGCTTAGACATCTTTTTCTTACTTGTTCCTCGTCAGAAACATAAGAAAAGAAATCAAAGAACTGACCTCCATACTCCGTGCGGTCAAATTCCGAACATCCATGCAAACGTCTGCAAACAACCTCAAGGACAGACGGAGACTCACTCTCCGTCTCTTGCCGATGGGTCGGAAAATCCCGGGGCATCGGATAAATTCCTGCCCCTTCGGAAAAACTCCACGAAAAATTCCTCTAGCGTCAACGTCACTTGAGGTCCTCCGTGAATAGCCGGAAAAACGGGGGAAGGCCGATCAATCATCGTCACGAACTCAGGAAGAGATTTCTTCTCCTTTTTGCGGCGACTCTGGGGTGGTTAACGTGATTAGTTATGGAGAACAGCCGATGGAGTGGGCTGGAATGTGGAATTTCCGAACACAGGGCTAGATCTTTGGATTTACGGAGTGCTCCGCAGTTACTCCGTACTTCGTAGTCACAGGAGATTTTGTTGTTATTGTATGTTTTCAAGTGACGACCATAATATCTATTCACCGGTAAGTAAACAATAGCGATGCTCAAGTGACTGATCATCCTGCTATACGCGGATGGTCTAATCATATGAGAAAGCCATCGGTTATGCATAGTTCGAGATCATGAACCCTCCTCCGTACAAAGGGAAAATTCTTTTCTTAAAGAGGGCATATATCCGTCGACAGGGGTGCAATTTGTAGTGCCTTGCGAGCTGCGCCTCTGTTGGAGCTGGGTATGTATGTACAGCCTAGTCATAGTCCCATTTTAGAATGTCGGGACATATATGTCGTACTAGGCGCGCAGTATCCTCAGCTGATATACGACATGGCTAGCCAACAAGAGGTAGTGTCAAGCTTTTGTCATGTTCCTCAAGTACCACGGCGTTTGTGTATCATTATCAAATAGGAAAGCTTACACATGCTATATAGCAGTGAGCTATTATTACCAGCGTAACATGTGGCAGAAAAGGCCGACTTCCTCTTCTGACCATCATGCCCGGATGAAAATGCCAAATGGACGATAAAAGAGGTTCCAATGGAAGTATATTGGCGTAACAGGTTGATCACATATGAAAAACATGATTTTTAGAGGTGTTGTGTTCCTGAATAGATATTGACGGTCGCCTGAGAAGACTACCACAGCTATCAGCGGGAATCTCGTCATGGCCTATTGTCAGTAAGGCAAAGTGAATGCGGAATAGATTCGAAATTTTCATATTCTCGAAATCCATCTGCGTACTCCGTATTCAATGTGTGATGCTCCCTAACCCATCGAGATTGGTAGAGGCAATCCAATCCTTAGGCAGGAGGGTCAATCGGGTCTTCCTTGATTGGTGACGCAGGACGGGAGCTAAGGACGGCTAGCCGCGAATCCCCCAAGTTCCCGGAACCTCTTTCAGGTACTGAAAATTTGCAAAAGGATTTCAACAGGTGCTGTACCACAGACAATTGGCATCACGGAATGTCTCCGGGTGCCAGCAACCTGTAAGAAAAGCTCGGGAGGCATGTTTCAAAGGGCATGGGGTTGTTGAAGGGGCGAAGTAATCGTAGAAAATGCTCGAATGGTGATCGTTCGATTTGGTTCGATGGTAGCCCGTGATGTTGATGGTGAAAATTTCTTGAGAGCACCCATGCAAGGATCAATGATGGGGTTGGGCAGCAAAACCGCGAGTTCTCCCGAGTCGGGATCCATGCATTGAAGACTTTTTCCTGTTGAAATTGCTTCTGTAGTATTTTAGCGAATCTCACGTTGAGAAGTTCGATCATTAACTATCACAGCGTCAAGAAAACAAAAGCAAAAAAGGAAGACGACCAAGTCGAAGACCTCGACTGTTTTCGCGGTTGTCTGAGAAGCACAAGTGAGGTCGAACTGATGATGACGCAATGGCAGGCGAAAAGCAAGGAGTATAGCCGACCAACCAGCGGCAAAAAGCGTCATCATTCCGTCCTTCCTGATTGGTCTTTTGTTCCGGCGCTTGCCGACTTCACGAGATTCGCCTCCGCACTCTCCATCGTCAATTGTCGCTGTTGTTGTCGCGACTTCGGGCGAGAGAAGTGTTGTTCGTGGCGCAAGAGGTCTGTAGAGCTTCGTGAGACATCTCGTTTCTGTGCTGGTAGAATGAGGAGTGCTGCAGGCCATCGTCCATTGATTCCTCTTCTTTGGCCGACATCGTCATCATCAAGGTCCCTGACCCTGCTGCTGTTCTACGGAATAATGGTCTGCACTGCACTGTTGATCAGAGTCGGAACTCACCCTTGACCTGGCCATCCATGCCGACGCGATGCACCAAGGGTGTCATGGCACGTCAAAAACATCCGTTTGTTCAATTATTTGCTTTTGGGCGTCAATCATGTGCCCAGCCACAAGCCGCTTAGTCAAGCCGGTCCACAGTCTCGCCCATTGCAAGAAAACCGGGCCAGCGACACAACAGGGAACGACCGTCTGACATAACCGCCGCTGGTAAACTCAACGACATAGTCCTGTGATTCGATGCGAAACGTGTAGGATTCACTGGTCATTCTGGGGGAACTCTGCAAGTAGCGGTCAAGGTCAGAGGCCACACTGAGGAAGAGCACAAAAAGGCTCTCTGCTGCTCTACGTGCTCGACGTCCACTCTTCTGTTTCATCAATCTCTGTACTCGTTGATACTAGATATTCCATTCGTCCAGTCCACGCCCACTCCCGCACCCTGTTCCACCCTGCCTCTGGATTAAGTAATAGCCGTTGCTGCAGCTGATTATCTGTTTCACGTTTCATTATTATTATTTTTTCTGTCTGTCACCCGGGGACATCGTCATCCACTTCTAGGCCCTTGAGAACTCTGTTTCTGTGACTCCATTTTCGTCCTTCCAAATTGCACAGCCCGGGCCATCTCGGGTTAATTCGGGCCAGCTTTGCTACCATACTTCCCTTCGTGTGTGCCGTCCGGAGTTCAGCACCTGCAAAATACTACGCCACAGCCCAGTGCAGTCTTGGATTACCCGGTATCTCCCGTCATCTGTGGGGAAGGACGCATGGAACGGGAGGTCTAACCAGTGTCGACAGGGCAGGACTCGCTGTGAATTCAATTTCGTCGCACGCTCTCCGTTTCCCGTAGGAGTCCAGAGGCAATCATGGATTCCGCTCCCGCATCTTCAGCTCCTCGTGCTCCCGTTAATATACCCCCCATTCACCCACGTTCTCTCGACTCTTTCACTTCAGATTTTGTTCGACAGCAAATTGCCAAACAACAGCATTCAAACTACCATTCCACATCGCTCAGAAACATGGTGTCGACATCTGTCAATCGTACTGCATTGCACCCCACTGGTGTCCAGTATGTACTCCCTGTCCCCGTCCCCGTTCCTTTTACCTTGTCCACTTGTTGCGGAACCTTGTTACCGCGGGTATTGTTGTCGATGTTCATGTATTGCTCGGCGGGAAATTTTTCTCCCCTGAGATATATGAGCACCCCGTCTGCAATGTTTACGGGCACAATGACAATAATCATCCCCACCCAAATTCACACAGCAATACTTTGATAGTCATCATGATTGCTAACTGCCATCCTAGACCAGGCAAGGGTCACACAGAACTCGAGGAGGAGCTCCACGAGTCTGCTCACATTGACTATGAGAGAGTTTCAATTGTAAGTCTACTGCTCAATGCCCACCTGGCCAACAATCCACTAATACCATCTATGATAGATTGCCAACCCTTCAGTTGCCGTCCTCTACGAAGATGCCCTCGTCTACGAAACTGGCACTGCCATCACATCAAGCGGAGCCCTGACTGCATACTCTGGAGCCAAAACCGGAAGATCACCTCTTGACAAGAGAATCGTCCGTGAAGAGTCATCAGAAAATGATATTTGGTGGGGTCCAGTCAACAAGCCCATGACACCAGATGTGAGTACCATTCCATCTACATTGCTTCGTCGTCGTTGTTGCTGCCATACTTCATGAGAGATCGTGTGACTGCCTGCCTAGCCAAGTCTGCATGTTTTCCTATTTTTTATTTTCCCGAGAATTGGCGCCCCTCATTGTCCCCCTTGTCACCTTGGCAATGGCGAGGCTGTGTGGCTTCCCCCGCATTTTTTGGTGTGGCGCTAGGAGGCTCTCCGAACTTCACGTGAGATGACGTCATTGCCTCGTATGCTAATCCGTGTTATCCGACTGGCAGGTCTGGAGAATCAACCGAGAGCGAGCAGTCGACTATCTCAACACGAGAAACCGCATCTACGTGGTCGATGGTTATGCTGGCTGGGATGAACGTTACCGTATCAACGTCCGGGTTGTGTGCGCACGTGCCTACCATGCTTTGTTCATGCGCAACATGCTTATCCGACCCAGCCGGGAGGAGCTCGAGCATTTCCATCCCGACTATGTCATTTACAATGCCGGATCTTTCCCCGCCAACAGATGGACTGAGGGTATGACATCGGCTACGTCCGTAGCCATCAACTTTGCCGAAAAGGAGATGGTCATTCTTGGCACCGAGTATGCCGGAGAGATGAAGAAGGGTGTTTTCACAGTTCTCTTCTACGAGATGCCCATCAAGCACAACGTTCTCACACTTCACTCGTCCGCCAACCAAGGCCCCAATGGCGATGTTACATTGTTCTTCGGTTTGTCCGGCACCGGAAAGACCACTCTCTCCGCTGATCCCAAGCGTGCATTGATCGGAGACGACGAGCACTGCTGGAGTGATCGCGGTGTGTTCAACATTGAAGGAGGCGTATGTTTTCATCCACTCTACTTATTTGTTAGGAATCTCGCTAACAAAATTCTAGTGCTACGCCAAGTGCATTGGCTTGTCTGCAGAGAAGGAACCTGATATCTTCAATGCTATCAGATTCGGATCCGTTTTGGAGAACGTTGTCTTCAACCCAGAGACCCGTGTAGTCGACTATGATGATTCTACCTTGACTGAAAACACCCGATGGTAAGCTCATCTATGCTCGTTTGCAGACTCGAATTGTGCTAACTAGTTCCTCTCAGCGCCTATCCCATTGAATACATTGAGAACGCCAAGATTCCATGCCTGGCCGAAGAGCACCCATCCAACATCATCCTCCTCACCTGCGATGCTCGCGGTGTCCTTCCACCAATCTCGAAACTCACCACCGAACAGACCATGTTCCACTTCATTTCCGGTTACACCTCCAAGATGGCGGGTACGGAAGATGGTGTTACCGAGCCACAAGCTACCTTCTCCTCCTGCTTCGCTCAACCTTTCTTGGCTCTCCACCCAATGCGTTATGCTCGCATGCTCGCTGACAAGATTGCCGAGAACAAGGCTAATGCCTGGTTGTTGAACACCGGTTGGGTTGGTGCTGGTTGCACAACTGGCGGCAAGCGCTGCCCACTCAAGTACACTCGTGCCATCCTCGATGCCATCCACTCGGGTGAACTCGCCAACGTCGAATATGAGATCTACGACACCTTCAACCTCTACATTCCCAAGTCCTGCCCCAACGTTCCTAGCGAGTTGCTGAACCCCAAGAGAAGCTGGACCGGCTCTGCGAGCTTTAAGGATGAGGTCACCAAACTGGGTCAGCTCTTCAACGAGAACTTCCAGAAGTACAGTGCGGAAGCCACACCAGAGGTTCTTGCTGCTGCCCCAGTCATCGAGGGTGCCGCCCCCGAGGAATCGGTTTCGACCAAAGCGGCTCCCGCCCCTGCTGCGGACGCAGCCCAGCCCGTGGAAGTCAACGGATCTACGATCTGACTAGACAAAGAGCAGTCGACACCGGAACCGACCGAAAAGCCGAAACGTCGCTTCCTCAGTCTTCGAAGAATGCTGTCCAAAAAATAAAAATTTTGCTGCAAACATCTTTTGCCAAATTTGCGTGTCCGCCTGAGGGTCTGTATTCGAAACAGTTAATGGGTGTTTTCTATTTATTTCCCTTTCTTCAACAACTTGCATAACCTGGGTCAGCATCATATCAGCAGTTTCTTTTTTTTAATATCTCCTTTTTTCCTCAAAATTCCCTTTTTACCTCGTTCCTATGACCCGCCTACCTACACTTTCCTATCATCCGCACTCTTATACATATTCATTTTGAAGCATGTTTTTCACGAGTCTGCATGTGTCATATTTTACTGTTTTTCTTTTTCTATGTTTGAAATCATGCATCGCGGACGATGTATTTCATTTTCATACCGCATACACAACAGTCATCACTATGCCGAAAGGGTAGCATTGGCGACGATTTGTCTGCCTGCTCCCGGCTATCAATTTGTTTTCTTGATACAAAGGAATGATGAGAGCGAGAAGTATATCAATAGAGAATAATATATTTACGGAAAATGAAATAAAAAGAATAGTATAAGTTGGATCTCTTTTCCAAAAATATGCAAGTTCATGTGTAGAGTGGAATCGTCACTTCAAGTCGCTGTTGCAGAATAGACTCTTTTGTCTGCCTGCTGGCTTGAACGAAGCATTATTCCGATGCCACCAGCAATGGCCTCAACAACGGCTTATCGAGAAGATGGAGAACTCCCAACATTTTGCATTATTGGGTTTGGTAGCGAAGTCGATTTTGATGAGATCAACAGTCTTCGAGACCCCCTACGTTGGGAAGTCGACCTGAGGTCCTACCTATTGTCGAAGGGCGGAACGACCTTTTCCCGCCATATTATTTGGGCCTTGCAAAATCGGTCAGTGCTCGGCTAGAGACGCGTTCGGACGCGCGGGTAAGTATGGAGGAACGGAGAGCTTTTTCATCTCGGGTACAGTACAGTGCAGTGCAGTATGTTGTCTCCTCTCCGCCATTGGGCATGGGTGGGATGGCTATGCAGATGATGTGATTTGCACTTTACATACACGTAGTAGGTAGTAGTATTCCAAAGTCCGTAGTTACAGTACATACATACTGCATCGAGACAAGTAGTTAGTTACCGAAAGAAACTCCTCCTTTGAGCAACGGAAAAGCGCATCGGTGGTCCGGAAGATGTAATTCAGGTAACTAGGCCCGTCGGCTCTCATAGCAGATTAAATATTTGTGCGGGAACGTTTCAGCGGATGGATGAGTTGGTGAGAGGCCAGGGCTTGGCTTGGCGGGTTCAATTCGAAAGTTCTGAGCTTTGATGCTGCTGTGCCCAACAGATCATCAGTTCATATGGAACACGCCTGGATCGCGCAACTCTGGTGGGGACGAGGAGGTGGTCCTTATCTTTGATCACTACTCCGTAACTTACTACTGGGGGTCTTATCGACAATCGGGAGATTGAAGTTGACTTGCTAAGTAATCAAGGGCTGTGGTTGATTCAGGTCAGCCCTACAGACTCCTACTAGTTATGTGATGATGGAAAACAAAAAGAAGCAAAAGAGAGCCATGCATGCCCGTTCTGCAGCCAGATCAGCCGGAAATTATTGCAGGCGGGGTGGGCCACGGGAAACTCAAACTCGTAGCTGCGTTCGATGACGTTGCTGGGGACATGGGGTCAGCAAATCGTCGACGCAGCCCATGAAGTCGAGAGTCGTCGACAACCGTGAGGCCGAAGAGAGTACGAGCAGAGTTGAAGGAGACGAACGAGAAGATGGATGAGATTTTGTTTTTCGCCGGACCAGCACCAGCACATGATCAAGGGGGAGAGATCCAGGAACCTAACACGGCAGGCGTGTCAGCCGTCGACTCGCTACCCCGCATCCACAGAGTGCTGTGCGAGTGTACATTCTGAGCTGGTACAGTGACACTGCGACAGGTTCATTTACTATCTCCTCAACACTCTTCCTGACGGCAAGAACGTGTTTCTCATGCCCCTTTCATCCGACCCCTGGGAGCAATGCCGACGGGAAGATCCCTGGGAGTGGCCCTACGGAGTATACTGTATACCCGGATCTAGCTGGAGCTTAACCAGGCAAATCGCTCTGCAATCAAAGGAATCAAATGAAATAGGTTGGGATTACGTCCGCGGTAGATATACATAAAAGTCCCGTATCTCCCTCTTGCCGATTCAGAGGCCCGCAGTGCAAAGTATCGGAAGGTTAAAGATACCAGGTGTTCCTGCTTGCTGCCCGCCCTGTCTCGAGGTATCTGTGACCTGAAGCTACGTTTTGTAAGCTCTTGTGTCAGCTTCGGGTTCCTTCCCCTTAGCTTGCCGTCTCCTCTTCTGCTCTGTTGTTCTCGTCGTCCATCTCGTCCATCCATCTCCATCTCCATCTCCATCACCTCGCTCCCCCGTCCATTGTCCGTCCTCCATCCGTCTCACTCGGCTGTCGTTCAAGCAGATACTACTAACTTCATCTACTTCTCCTCTCTTTTCGTCCTTCTACCTCTCTGCACCGCTGGCTGCTGTTTGTGCCTGTGAGCTCTCTCATTACTTTCGTTGCACTCCAAGGACTTCCCCGCGTGGCAAGCCTCCGCATACCAACACCTTTCACCTTAAATTGGCCCTTTAAGAGTTGCTTGCATCCCTCGACCTCACAAGTATCATCCCCAGGGAGCTTGCATGTGGAATTTGTTATCTGTCAATCCACCGTCGATCTAAGAAAGCTGAGCTCATCGGATCACGCGACACTCCCGCCGTTGTCCGTCAGCGTTCTCACTCACTGCTATTTCAACATTATCGAAGTGTTGACAAACTGCTCTGTTCGCAGTTGGTTGCTGTCGCTGAGGTGAGTCTTGGGTTTCCCGCACTTCTAGCTATTCCATTGCCCTTGGTTATCTTACCCCGCTCTGGTGAACTGCTTGCGGGGTCAGAGTTTCCTTCTCAAGAGAACTAAACGGAGAGAACACCAGATGATTCATATCAAGCGCTGCCTCAGTGAATGTTGCTGACGATGCCCATCTATTTAGGACAGCATACTCTGCACCTATATAAACCACATATCCTGTGGGATCTCCCTGTTTGTTTGAATATCCACTCGAGATGGCGTCCACATCTCTAAAAGAGACCGCTGCAGCTGCAGCCTCCAAAGCGCCCAAGGAAGCTAAGCTGGCCATGGAGAACACGTCTCAAAGCGCTTCCACGTTTTTCCAAACTCCCTTCATGCGCGCCGCTTTGCCCTTTCTCAATGGCGGTCTTGCGGGCATGACCGCTACCACTTGCATCCAGCCTATCGATATGGTAAAGGTTCGTTTGCAACTTGCCGGTGAGGGTGCGAGGACTGGTCCTCGTCCCTCAGCTCTGGGCATCACACGGGAAATTATTGCATCGGGCAGAGCACTGGACTTGTACACAGGCCTGTCCGCCGGTTTACTCCGCCAGGCGGTTTACACCACTGCACGGCTCGGAATTTTTGACACCTTCATCTCGACGTTAAACACCCGCGCTGCATCCTCAGGGACCAAAGTCACGTTTGGTGAGCGCGCCGCAGCCGGTCTGACAGCTGGTGGAGTTGCAGCCATGATCGGAAACCCTGCAGATTTGGCTCTTATCCGAATGCAGTCCGACGGATTGAAGCCCAAAGAAGCCAGAGCCAATTACCGTTCCGTCATCGACGCCTTGGTTCGCATTTCCAAGTCAGAAGGAGTCATGGCACTCTGGGCTGGAGCTTTTCCCACAGTACTCAGGGCGATGGCACTGAACTTTGGCCAATTGACCTTCTTCTCCGAGAGCAAATCTCAGTTGCAAGCCCACACTAGTCTTTCTCCTCAGAACCGCACTTTTGCCGCGTCCGCAATTGCCGGATTCTTCGCCAGTTTCCTCTCTCTGCCATTTGACTTTGTCAAAACTCGTTTGCAGAAACAGCAGAAGGACCCCAAGACCGGACAATTGCCGTACAAGGGTGTGTTTGATTGCGCTAGGAAGGTTGTGCGGGATGAAGGGTGGTTGAGATTCTATCGTGGGTTTGGAACGTATTACGTTCGCATCGCGCCCCATGCGTAAGTGGATCCCCAACGCAGTTCTTTTCTTTTATCCGCCCAACAAGGATTCTCCCGCGGCCCACTTGCTAGCCGATAAGCTAACCTAATTTTTTTTTTTCTAGCATGGTGACGCTTATCGTCGTCGATTACCTCAACCTGTTGACATCATAGACCGATTTCGATTCTTCCCTTCCTCTCGTCCGCTACATCGATTACCGATTATTCCCCTGTCTACTATATAGTCTTACGATTGAGTATGGATGGTTACAAGGCAGCACTCGAGCTGCTCTGAAAACGGAACCAAGCAACCGACAGGTGCTTAAATTCTCAGCAAAAAATAAAATCAAAAAAAACAAACAGTGAATCTGTGCGGTCATTTTTAAGACCGGCATTGAGCCAGATTGACGATTCAACGGTACATAGATGTTATCTTTTGCATTTCTTATCTCTTGCATGAGGAATATATCCGATTATATGGTGTCACGATTCTTCTACGCCTTTTATTGATATCAAAACTGCCTGTCCTTTTATAATACCATGTGCGTGTTAGCCGTTGCAGTTAGGGAATATTTTACAATCTTATCAATACTTTTTATGAAGCTGGGCCGAAAACTGCTCTTCGGTGTTTTGGTTCCGCTGTAGGGGTTTCCCTTCCCGGGGGAACGTGCTGCTGAGGTCCGAAATCATTGACGGGGAATTCTTTTCTTCGGGCTGATCATAACTTGCAGGGGTGGGGGATGTTGGGGGACCTGATCTCTTATCAGTTTTTCGGTAGGTCTCCGATGGCAATCGTGAGAGCCAGGTCCTAGCAGATGCATGCGTTGGGAACCGAGTGCAGGGACCATACTACCTAGTATAGCGCAGTACTGTATTTTGCATGAATGGCGCTGGCTACAAAAGGAAGGGAACTACAGTACAGTACATACATACTGTAGCACTTGGTCCACGTGCGAGAGAGCAAGGTATTCGCGGCGGAAAACAGGCGGATAGAGAATTTGCTACATCCGTTGGGTAAAGTGTAGTTATCTTTAAAGTTGCCCGCGGATAACTTCAGTGTTTCAGCAACTTGACGCTATTTTTGAAATGGTGATGATAGGGGAATAGAAATAAGAGGCTGCAAGGGGCCTTGTGGAATCGGATGTTTGTTTTGGTACAATCTAGTAACTAACGATTCGATGGTATTATCTATGGGATTTTTTCGGATTGTTACAGAGACTTGTCGGAGAAGTAGCAACGAGAAGAAAAAAAGCAAGAAATGGTTGTAAAAGTTGCTGGAATATTATAATAATCATCATAAATCGTCACTCATCTCGCGTACTCACGCCGTATGTTGGTCTCGTCGTTATCAAATCGTGAAAGTTGTCCTTTCGTAAATCTCATCACTATTACCGTTTTTTCTCTTCACATACCAAACGCGACCCGTTTCCACACGCCTTCCACGTCTTGACATAATGCTAGAAACGCATCGCTCTCTAACTGCTGACATACCCACGACTCTACGAGTGCAGAGCGCTCAGATGTCGGGGTGGAGAGATAAACGGATAGATCAGCTGTCGTCAACACGGTGCTCGCTTGATGAGGCGCAGATGATGTGCTGGCTGGGGTATTTTCCTGGTTGAATTGTTGACCTGGTTGATGTATCATGATGGGCCGGTTTGAGGGTGCATTGTGGGATGGCTGATTTTGAGTTGGAAATTGTTGAATTGGGTTGTGTGTAACGCTGGAAAGTGTTTCTGTGCCTGCTTCGGAGGCTCTTGTTAGTAAGTTACATCGACTGCATGGGAGTAGAAGAAACGATTGTGCTGCGACGGAGAGGTATTGGTTTCCACTCACCATAATAATTACCGCTGTAGCCATCAGCAGAGAGAGACTTGACAGCTTTGACGGGTGATAGTTCAGGTGCACTCTCCAAAGGTCGTTTCAGGGGAGATACATTTAAAGACGCGATTGAAGTCGATCCACCCCTGTCTCCTGAGTGTGAGTTATTTCTAACGAGATTAGCTACTGCGTTGATAGACGCAGGAGCGTGAGTTGCACCCAGGTTGGGACGCGTCCCTGGTGGCTGGAGTGGTCGTTTTACCGATGTGTCGCCAGTATGTGTCTGTGGCCTCACCTCTAGATTTTCTGTAGGGTTTATCACCGTAGTTGCTCTAGTCGTTTCTGGTAACATATAGCGTTGCTGTCTCTGTTGAGGCCGCGCAAAGGGCAGCTCTCGTTTTGGAGGAAGTAGTTGGCTCAGTGATTCTTGTTCCAGAATCGGAGCCGTTGAAGGCCTTTCGTTGATACTAGAATTGTGGAGATTTGTTTGGAAGGTCCTGTTCAGACTGGCCATCTGATTGGTTCTTGAAGGAGGCACAGTACACAACGTAGAAGACGATCCCTATCGCGTAAAATATCCAATTAGTTCGGTGTGCAAGGCCTCTTGAAAGAAAAATGATATCACAAACAACGCGATTAAGGAGAAATCTGAGCATATGAACTTACAACAGTAGACGGACGAGTCTCAGGTGCGGTAGCCAGTGCTGGTCGCACATTGTGGTGTTCGACATGAGACGTGCTCGTTCTCAATGGGGGCGAAGCGTCCTGGGACCAAGTTGATGTGTCGGGTCTTGTCTGAGACTCAGCAGACGGCGGACAGCCACCAACGGTCGACTCAGTGATGGGACAGCCGACGTCGCTCAGAATAGAGACTGCTTTGCAGTAATCTGTGTTCGATGAGAATTTCAACTGAAATCGACGTATCTACCAACGTAATGAGCACCCACGAGCCTGTCTGTTTATGTTATTATAATGGCAGCCATACCTGATTCACACGCGTAGGATAGCGGATAGCGAGACAAGGAGATTTGACAATCACTGCAATGGGAGCCTTTGCATTTGAGATCTGCAGCTGGCTGGATGAGCTGGACACTGCCTCTCTCGCAAGAGCATCAAGATCCAAGTCTTCCTAAAAGTGTAGACGTGTATATATCAGCGGACGTCTAACACGACGCACACAGCCACGCTTTCCATTGAACAAACCAGAACATCTGCCCCCCTGAGTACTCTCAAAGTGCGCTTCTCTCTCGTCCACGTTGATCCATCGTCCCTCGACAAAACACGATCAAACACCGCAACGAGGTCCGCCCCGCCAGAGATATGAGTCCAGCTGAGGGGGGACGTTCGCCCGGCAGTGGTGGTGACATAGGAGAATTTTGGGATGGACAAGACCAAAGGAAAGGTCCCTTGACTGGCCATGATGGTGACAGGAAAATGGATTAGATAGAAAGACACCTTGTATATTCAGAATACAAGGAAGCAAGGCCATTAATTACCGCACATTCTACGAGGGCAGTGATTATGGATTGGGTATACACGGGCTCCCATTTCCGAAAGAGGAATGCACCTGTCGTCTTCGGGTGTGCTCTTCTCCCCTACTTTAAGGGCAGCTCTAAGGAGCCAAAAGCAGTCGGAATCCAGCATATCGTAGTCTAGAGATACTGCTTAGCAAAAGAGCTGCTATCCATCCCCCCTAAGGCCGTAATGAAGAAGAATACACCAGAATACCAATTCGCGCCCGCAAGCCCCAGAACGATCTGGCAAAGGGAACACTGATTACATAATAGTCCGGAAACCGGAAGAACAGATTCGCCTGGAAGATTCGCTGACCTAAGGGCGCTAACTATTCCTAAAAAGGCTTAGGCCGCCCCCACCCCACAGTAGCCCTTTAAAAACCCAGCTGGCCATCACGTGCTTTCTCTTCCTTTCTCTTATCCTCACGTGAACACTGCGATAAGACAGCAAGTAAGTGCTTTCCCCCATCAGCCAATTGGATTGAGACTGTGATTTCACGTGACAATCAGTTTGCTAATCACGTGAATTTATAGAAATGGCTCCAACAGCATTTGACGTTCAAAGATTGCGGGATGACGAAGAATATTTTAAGAGCAGTTTTCGTGCTCTCCATAGGTATGGCTGCGTTGCTTGTACTACTCGGCCTTGCAAGATCGATTACTTATACCCTCTGTGCAGTGTGAATTGCCAGGACCTGTGGAAAGTTGGCGCAGACAAGAAAGGCTTCAAACTCCAGGAGCTATTCGACAACGTTATCGCGCGCGGGGGATTCGTTGCAGTCTCCCTTAACAAGGAGAATTGGTCGGCCGTGGGAGAGTCCTTAAAGATCTCTACCCCGGCGATCAATTCGTTCCAGTTAAGGGAGCTGTACCGCAAGTGGCTGTTGTAAGTAATCCCGAGCAAGAGACAGCTCAAAGCTCCCTTAGAGCTCCATATCACTTCAATGCTGTTGGAGGTTGAGAACATTGCTGACCCGACTCGACTGTGCTAGGGACCTGGAACTTCAGACCACGGGTGCTGCTGGTAAGTTGCCAACAACCTCGCACGTCATTTTCCGTCTTTGTGTTCCTTGTGCACGGTGGTTGCCGGTTGCCATGCACCACATTGCCTAAACAGGAAAACAACAGAGCTTTGTCAGCCAGCTTACTGACGCGTCTGTGAAAACATTTTAGGCCCTCTTCCCCCTCCTCACCTCCATCCTTCTTCCTCGCTCCCTCTCTCCTCCTCACCAGCACCAGCACCTCCCCCAGCACAACCCGTACCTCCACCACCACCACCACCACCACCTCCTCCTCCACCTCCTCCTCCACCACCACCACCATCGCTCCCCTCTGCCCCTGCCCCTACTCTCCCCTCTGCTCCCCCGCAGATCGACTTCTCTTCCCCCCGCGTCATCTACCCTCTCCTTCCCTCCGCCACTGCTTCACCTACGCCATCTTCAAGAATGGCAACACCTGCGGCTGAAGCCGCTATTCCAGAGTCGCGTGGAGAGTCGCCGTCTCCTACCTCGACCCAGTCGGGGCCAACGGTCGCCCTCGACCGCACGGGTAAGTTATATTCTCTGATAACTCAATTATGAACTTCTGAACTATTACTGACGCGTTTATTTCTACTAGGGGGGGACATTTTTCATCGCTCATATATGGGCATCAGGTCGGGAATTCCGGCCGAAGTTGAAGCGGGGCTTCATCACTGGGTGATGGCCTCAGACAAGTTCCAGGAACTGTTGTTCTTCCATGACTTTCCATCTTTGATGGAGTCGTTAATCCAGCAAGTTCTGAACATCGGAGAACATGTATACGGAGTCACCTGGGAGGTGAATTACGACTACCTCTATTATAACGAGGAGTACAAGAAGAACTGTCGCTTCGACGACTTGTGCCCGGAAGGCACTTTTGACTTACTCGATCGGCTTCGCCTAGTCAAGATTACCTTCCCTGAAGCGGATGTCAGAGATCATCAAACGAACACCAAGCTTCGTTTGGTTACAGAAGCGGCCTTGGTTCTTCGGAACATGTGTCAAATGGCTGAAAATGCCAACTTCATGGACGTTGTCGGAACGGCAAGAGATTGCGCGACCATCGTGCTCAAGCTTCCGGATTTTGCGGTGTTTACGGAGTTGAAGAACCACATGCTTGAGGTGGTTATCGAGGCTTGTCCGTGGTGGCGTGTGTGGGAAAACGACCATCTTTTTTCCACGCTTATGGAGTACCTAAGCTCCAAAGATCGTTTTCATATCCTCTGTGCCTTGAGGGCATTAACAATGTTCTCTTACGAGCTTGAGGGGGTCAAGAAGTTCGAGTTGTCCACGAGTGTTTTCAAGGACCTTACAAACTTGCTGTTTCTCGAGAACGATCCTGAATTGGTATCGGCAGTCCTCGACTTCCTTTACCAGTATGTCTGCGAGCCTGAAAACGTGGCGAAGTTACTGGCAACTGTCGATCTCCCAACCACGGCCATTCCGCGTTTGGTTTCTCTCTTGATGCACGAGGCTGAGCATCAACAAGAAATCCGGGTCTATGATGGAACTCGGATCAGGGACGGCGAGGAGGGACCACGGGCCGAAAACAGAATTTCAATGCCGCCAGAGCGGTGTATCAACAGCCTGATGGCCTATCAAGAACCAGAACGAACCTCAAGATGGGCGCAGTGTGTGTTCCTGGCTGACGATAGTGCTGAGGTTTCCCAGCGAGCTGCTTGGGTTGCTTATCAGCAAACCTTTGCAAATGCAATCCAGCCAAACCAGCATCAAGGCCTCCTCGATGCTGCCAATTTTATCCAAGCTGTCACTCACGCTTTCGAGAAGGTTCGAGCTCGAGTTATTGTGGAGGGTGCTACTCAAAAGTTCGTCATCACGGGAATCCGTCCTCGTGCCGTCTGTCGGGACATGAACGGGTTTCCCTATCTTTACTGCAAGTGGAGAGTTCCAAAGAACCCTACACCAGTTCAAGAAGAGGCGACTGCCACCACAGTCACCACAGCCACCACCGCGACTCCTTCTCAGAATGTTGCAGGACCACGAGCCAGCAATTACCGATCTCCATCTGTGGAGGATGCACCGGAGGAGGGCCAGCAAGGACAAGGTAGAGCTTGGGAGCCTCTTACCACTCCCTCAACTGAATATACCAAGGCGGTTACCCTCCCGAAACCTCGAGACCCCAATTTTGACAAGCGAATGGCGGATGAGACCCCAGCCCCAATGCCACAATGGCTTGAGTTGAGTGACTGTTCCTTCACCAACCACTCTCTCAATCATCCAGAGTGGGAATACTGCAACCGTGTCTGGACCGACCCTGAAAAGTTCCGCAAGCATGTCCTGTTCGTTCACATGGGAATGCGCAACGCGACCGATGGAAACTGGTACCCCTTCGATCGATTCAAGAAAGATCCCAACCCTGTCTGTCGTTGGGACAAATGCGAGGAGTTCAACACACCCACCAATGACCTCAATCTTGTCGCTGCTCATGTTTCCGGCCATCTCCCACCTCTCCGAAACCTCGACAACACTCCTCTCGAATGGGCACAACCATTCTACTATCCAAAACGTTTCGTCTCCTTCAACTTCTTCGTCACTCCACAAGATGAAAACAAGGAACCTTACGGCATCGCATACAAAGCCCTTTTGATCATGCGCAACATCCTGCTCAACGTTCCCGGCAGCAAACCCACAGGCCGTTACGAAGGCGAAAACTCTTGGGGTGTGGCATTGTTCTACTCTCAACGTCGCAAGCTTCTCGAGTTGGCTGATCAGAACCCGACTCTACGCAAGGAATTGTTCGACTTTGTCAACGATATCGATAATGCCCGTTGGGGTTTCATCTTTGAACCTTGAAAGAATTACCTTTTACAACTCGGGGGTGTGATTGATATTACGATTGCGAAGATTGTCCTGTACCAGCTCCGTGCTGTGTCTTTGTCTCGAATGGGGTTCTCACGATGGCCCATGACTTTTCTAATTTCTCTCGGTGTCTTTTCTGGTGTTACGATAACGAAATTAGGATCGAAAAAATTGCAAAAACAGCGGGGAGTTTAAAGGATGTTTGTCTGGCCTTGGCCCGAGACTTTTAATGATAACGGTGGTTTTTTCTGATTTGTCTTTGATTGCAATAAGGATGCATGTTGTTTTCTGCAAAATACACCTGTACGAATAGTGAAATTGACCTTGAATTTACGATCAGCTGAGAATTTTTTAAAACAACTCTTTCTCCTGAGCTTATCTTATCCCCACCTGATATGTAGTAGGTTTCCAGCCTTCAACCTCAGAGCTTATTGGCAATGGCCCGAGTAAAATAGATGTCCATGAAGGAAACTATCAATGCTATGCATAATCTCATTAACACGCGGGCTACTAGAAATACAATGCTATTTTCTATTCTTCATGCTGAATTCCCTGTAGAAAGCCATGCAAACCAATCAACAAGCCACCAAAGGACTGGATCAAGCTTTTGTATATACAAGTCCTACACATCATGACCAGCTCATGCAATGAAAGCAAGAAGAGCAAGAAGCAGACTTCCTGCACCATTGTAGGCCTGAAGAGTAGGGGCGGCATTATTCGTGCGCTGCGGTGGGCTTGATTTCGTCGCCTTTGCCGTGGCGGTGGATGAACGGCGGGAAGACACAGAGGCAAATGCAGATGCAGTGGAAGTATAAAAAGGACGGGCACTGGTGCGAGTGGAAAGTGATGCAGCTGTTATCATTGTCAGGTTTCGTTTTGAACAATTTCAAAAGTTCCAAAGCGCAAAAGAGATGACATACTTTGGTTTGAACGGGCAGTAAAGTCAGAGGCGATCACCTCAGTCGCAACCATAGTGTCAGTGGAATCCATGATCTCAACTTCTTCAGAAGATTCCAATGCTTTCGTGGGCTCAATAACGGTGAACTGTTGCGACTGGGCAAGAATGCCTGGTCTACTGGGATCATCAGACACGAAGTTGAATTGATATGCCTCCCTGAGTATAGAAAAAACTGTCAGTTCCATGTGCAGATCAAGGGATGAGATGAGCATACCCAGGAGTGACATCTGGAATTGGCAATGTAGTGTATGCACCCGCGCTGGTTTTGACACCCCGTGCAAGCTTCATGGTAAATGGGGGATATTTGCTCAAGTTGACCAGCTCAATGGCGAAAGTCAACGGGTCAGTGCTATTTTATCAGTCTCAACGTTAGTTCAAGTTCTTCTAGTACTTGTTTGTTGATAGAAGGATCTCACCTGACGGCAGTCCATGTAATGGAATGCTTTCTACCTAGATCCCATTCCGCACCGTTGGTTGGGCTTCTCACTTGGAGTGCTAGACAGCTCAGACGTTTCAATTAGCTATGCTACTCGAAAAGTATTATCAAGACCAAGGTTTTCATACCAGAGACAGCCGTGATGAGCGTCACCACTGAAGCAGCGAGTCTCAAATGCATCTTCGTAAAGAGTTTTCTGGAACAAAGCTCTTTAGCAATGGTATATAGAAGATTATTTAGTTCAAAAACGATATCGAGAAACCCTGAAGTGTACGATATAGTTTAAAAGAGATGAGCGGTTGAGACGATAGTATGAGAGAAACGAAGCGGGTTTGAAGAAGAGCAGAGCAAAACAAAAAGAGGCGGCACTGAATAAACATGCCGGCGTCCAGATCGAAGGGAAATCACATATCAAATATGCAAGAGCTCTGCACAGGCAACTCTTGCCATGGCGTCCTGGGGGAACTGCGAGCCACACGGAGGAAACAGCATCTCTCCATAGAGGGCTTCATCGGATCACGCTTGCCCACTGGTCAGGATCAAGCTGGCAGTTTGTTGTAAGCGAGACGATGTAGATAGCGGCCTTTCCTGGCTTGCTTCGTCAGGGTATGAATGTCGTAGACTGCTATCTTGGATAGCTCAATCCTAAATGGAGACATTATGCCAGAGTCCTGCCAGGTATCACTGTGCTGCTATGTTTAAGTTAGGCTTTGTAATTGCTCCAATTCTCGAGGGATGGTGTCGGTGACACGAATGGATTTGTTAAACGATGTACTGCAGAGTGGGCTTTTTCGAAACAACGATCAATTTAACAGGAACGGTCATCCATAATCCTAGAATGGTTGAGCGGTCCATCAGTTGATGTAGAGCAAAATACGACAACGCGTGATGACCAAGACAAGCTATAGCTTGAGGAACCCCTAGCCTAGGGTTGTTTAACATCCCGCGGCCTTAGTGGCCTGGTGGTGTGAGTGCCATGCGACGAACCTCCTCACTGTCAGATACCAGAAGATAGGTTCCAGGTCGCGGGCTCGAATCCGGCAAAGAACGTACCATCGGGGCTATGACATTTCTTCCCAACTGGTAACCTTTTTTCTTGCTTAATATCGTTATTTCTTCTTTTCTTACCATTTTCGATAAGAGATGGATCACAGAACTAGAATAGACGACTGGTCGTATAGAGTCTATCAAATATTTCCATAAAAGTAAATGCCTGCGAAGTGAAACCTGTCTACCGCATCGGAGGTAGGAGTAACATCAAATCCTCATAGCATGTCCACGTTCGACGTCTCCTAAGAAATGATGATAGTATAGTAGATACATAGCAGGCATGCTTAACAAGCAGATTCGCCCCGGCAACGTTGCACCATTCATCGAAATACCAGCTTGCCTCCAGCCTGAAAATGTCACCACCGCGTTCAAGCTCACGAAACCTCAAACCTGTTCAATTCATGTGCAGCAATAGGCAAGCATCATAAAGAAGATAAGCGAAAGAAAACGATATCCTTTCACTGATCGTTTATTCTTTCCTGGTCAGGCCTTTAAAAGTTCCCTTTAGGGCATGAGTCGCTTTCTCGAAACCCCTTGCAACAAAGGACTTTGGGGGAGCTTGGTGTTCGTCGCCTTCGTTCATTTCAAATTCTCTCGCATCTAAGTTTACAGTATTCGCGTCAACTCTCCCGTAACCTCGATTGGATGGGAACCATAAGTCCCCTAGACATGGGCTCAGCTCACCTTCGACCCTGACCCATTTATGGTTGGCATCAAGGGTATACCGACGTGCATAGATGCACTGGAAACAAGGGTTTCCGTCGTAGTAGAAAGTAAGATTAACACGCCTTCCGAAAGGCCTATAAGTCTTGAGCCGGCTAAGGTCCACCATGTCCCAGGCTCTATGACCGCACTGGGTGACAATAAAAACCAGCTGCATGACTACTTCCAGTCAGCAAATGAGCCCACGAGCACGCTGAAAACTGCCAGAGAACTTACTGAAATAGGATTGAAGGTGGTAAGTAAAACGATAGTGTTGATCTCAAGAGGAGGTTTGGATGTTCTCGTTAGAAATTGCAGGAGGTCGTTGGTGAACGAGCGTTGAATATGACCATGCAGTGAGAGATGATGAGGGGTAGAGGCGAGGTTGAGGACAAGAAATATCATCTCCAGCAATAAAACTCAACAGCACGTGATGGCTCAAAAGGGATATCAAGCATCAAGGAAGGAGGAGACTCCCGTTAGCGAGGGCACGTGAGCAGCTGTTTGTTGTCAGGTCAAATCCCCCTGTTCTCTGGAGCACAGCTTTCCCTAGAACATGAACACCCCCAAGAGAATCAAGACAGTATGTTTGTCCTCAAAGAGCTCATGGAGCTCGCTGAAATTGTAGCAATAAGCCAGAGACATTGATAAAATCATCTAGGGTATGTTGTTTTTGACATGATCCCGTAACATATGCTTTCAGGAGTCTCGACTGAAAGTAGACTTCAGACAGAACCGATGACCGCTGAGAGATATTCCTCCACGTCGTGAACTTTCCATTGACAGATTTGAGCGGAAACTCAACTTGGGCATCCAAGCGACCCAAGGCTTGCTCTCGACACTAGCGAGTTCGCTTTTCCAGTGTATCCCCAGGACAGTCCTTAGACAACAGTTTCTAGCTTCTAGCTCAGGCCTCTCACAAAGTCGAGAGAACCGGAGCCCAGACTCGAACCAGGTATTATCATGCCGATAAAATATGACTGAGACCAGTGTGGACTTTTGTTTGAAATCTCGACGCAGCTTGGTGCCAAAAACCACGCAAATGCGCCCTAAAAACCAGATGCAATATGACCCAAAAGGCAAATGGATGCCATGAGCAGTCAGAATCTTCCCCATTTGCGTCGCCCGACGAGTGGTTCGCTCGACTTCGGGACCGAAGTAGACGGACCTGATCATACAGATAAAGATGGATTAACATAGCAGCAATGCATCTGGACAAAACTGTTGCATAGAAAATGGTCTCAACATGGCTGTTGTCCTATCGCACGCTGAATCTTTGCAGGACGGTTGTGAGAAGGAAAAATCCTCCCAGCTCAACCAAATTGTTGACTCGAGCACGTGATGCGATGCCTGGGCGCGGGTTTCGCTGGAAGACGCGGTCATCACCGTGGATCTTGGAGTTACTCATCCCACCTTACATCGACTCATTCACCAAACAAACTGTTTCGCATACGCTGTGAAGATACCAAAGATTTAATCAACACATTCCACAGTACTGTGAAGGAAGAAAATGCATAATTTAGTCTATCAAGGAGCTCTCAACACAGAAGCATCAGCAACCTTATTGAAAACACCCAAGCATGGCCGAACCCGCGACTACCAGCCTTCTGGAGGTAGGGCTCTCTACAGTCTTTGTTTTGTCGGTCTCTATAATTTTTCTAATATATGCTGACGGGCCGAATTCAATGTCAACAGGAACTCGAAAATGAATACTGTCCTCCCTTAGACCCCGCTCTTTTCGCCGCAATATCCAGCGATTATAATCTGGAAGACAACCCGGATAGCGTTCAGGATTTACGTGCTACGCTTGACGAGTTGAAAGTCTTTGCAGCCGCTCAGGAAAATAGCGATTTTGATCCTTCCGGCACAAGCGGCCGAGCATTACTCGAAAATGATGGAGCCGCAACGGAACCAAGTGTTTACTCGTCGCGACAGACTTTGCGGTCACTAGAAACAGATATTACCAACCTCGAGTCCGACCTATCATCGCTGAGCGTGGAACAACACGACACGCCTAGCAAGCAGAGTCAGAAAGTCGTGAAGGTAAAAATCGCGCCTGGACACACCGATTCTTCTTCGAACGTTGGCGCGTTTTCGGGTGTCGCCTTGGAAGGAAAGAAAGAATATTTACAGGAAATGTTTCCTTCTGTTGCTGCCTACACGATTTCTCGTACCCTTACGAAATGCGATAATGATATTGACCGATCTATGGACGTGCTGCTTAATTTGGCATTTTTCGAAAATAACGGAAATTGTGCTCAAAATGATGCTGACGCGGATTTTGAACCAATTTTCATTCCAAAAGGGATCGAGGCCTTTGGAGAGGATATCAACCACAAAAAAGGTCGAAAGAAAGGAAAAGGAAAGGGGAAGAAGTCGAAAACAAAACAGTTACTTGAAAGATCAATTTCCGCATGCGCCGAGGATGACCTAAGCAGCAGCAATAATAGCAACAAGTGGGATAATGGCAAGAAAGATGTGGATTTTATATGCTCTCGGACTCACTTGTCAGCTAAAACTGTGAGTTCAGCGTACCACTTGAATGGCGCACATCTCCCAACCACAATTCACTACCTTGCGAGGAAAGAGGTCGAGAACAGCGCAGAAAACATCATCATGGAGGATCCAGTTACTGTTCAGCAAATTGCAGAACTTCGTGAAGATTTCTCCACCATTACTATATTGGAATTAGCGGGCTTGCTTCGATTGGCGCGAAATTCGATATCTGCCGCGAACGAACTAGCGAGGGTAATGGTCACCGAGCCGGAAATGCCTTTGATTGACATAACCACACCGAACGTATCATGGCCGGGCTCGATTGATCCAGAATATACTCAAGTTCGAAAGAATAAAGCAACACCTTCTGGGCTTGGGACTCCCGGTGCCAGAAAACCCGTCACAGTGGGCCGCACATTGGCTGATCATCACCGACGCGCTGGAGAAACTGCGTTCAATAAAGCGCAAGCAGCGTACCGCCGTGGCAAGTCTGACCATCTCATGGGCGCTGCAGCAGGCTATTATTCCGCTATCGGACGTGATCACATTGAAATAGCTAAAAGGGAGACCTCGGCTGCCGCAGATGCCCTTGTCGATTCGCAATCCAATAGCAAGATGCTAGATTTACATGGTGTCAGTGTGCAGGATGGTGTCCGCATCTCGTGTGAACGCGTTGAACAATGGTGGGAATCTCTTGGAGATGCAAAGTATGCCCCTGGCGGCGGAGGGCCAGTTCGAGAGGGTTACCGCATTATTACTGGACTGGGGAGGCACAGTAAGAATGGCACTGCTAGACTTGGCCCAGCAGTGGCTCGAAGATTAGCAAATGAAGGGTGGAGAGTGGAAGTTGGGGAGGGATATTTAACGGTGACTGGGATGGCCCGACACCGATGAGTGATGATCATTTCTGTCAAGGAGTACTGGCGAGAATTTATTTGCATTTTATGGTGTGCATCTTTGTCTGCCTGATTCCCCCATGCTGATACTATTTCTTGTTTATGATGGGTGTAGGATTTATTTGTGAGACTATTCTGACTGCCGATATTTACACGGCGTGTGGCCGTGAAGAAAGAGTCATTACATGCTGTCTGATTCGATATAATCTGGTTTTTCAACTGCCTTCAAGATCCTTCTTATGCTGCTCCTTGGTAAACGAAGGTAACACCCATCGGGGAGCGGGATATCTGATAGTTCCGCCCTCGGCATTCCGGTCTTGGCGTACGTAATTTGTTAGCGGAAAGCTTATTCATTCTCCTTACTGTTACACAGTACGCAACAAAACACTTTACGCTCCAGCTTCAACTTCACATTTCCTGTGCATCTTTCCGACTTTGATGAGATATACTTGAAGGCATCGTTCAACACACCGTATATAAACTATACTCGTCATATTCTGATACTTTAGAACTATATACTATATGACCCCACGTCGCTGCATTCTTCCCCGCATTCTCAAATCAATCTTCAACAACGGTCACTCAGTACCGATCTCGTCCTTATCACCCGGGATTTTATCCCAATCTACATCCAGGGCAGGTTTTCAAGTGACGCCAGCTCCCGCCTCACATCGAAGAGCCTCATTCATGTCGCTGGCTAACAGTCTCTTTGGCCGCTTTATCTCCTCGACCACCGAAAGTATGAACTACCCAGTGAATAAAACAGAGGAGGAGTGGAAGGCTGTATTAAATCCTGGTACAAATGATAAGCACCCATTTATCTTTTTATCTATTTCTATAAACTGATCGGCTAAATACTCTTTTTATCTTTAGAGCAATTCCGCATCCTCCGTGGAAAAGGCACCGAGCCGCCTTACTCCGGCGAATATGACAAGCATAAACCCACATCAGGCGTATACAACTGTGCAGGCTGCGATGCACCCTTATACAAGGCCGACCACAAATTTTCTTCCGGGTGCGGCTGGCCCGCGTATTTTGATTGCATTCCTGGCGCGGTGACGCGGCATCAGGACCGCTCGTTTGGCATGACAAGGACGGAGATTGTGTGCTCGAATTGCGGGGGTCATTTGGGACATGTGTTTAAGGGAGAGGGGTATTCGACGCCAACGGATGAGAGGCATTGTGTGAATAGCGTCAGTTTGAGGTTCTCAGGTGAGAACGAGGAGTCAAAGTAAAAAGGAACTTTTAGGTTCCCCTATTTCGGGTTTATGACATTGTTCAGTGGGATAGAGTACCGGATTTAAACACGAAGTATATAATGAACATTCTGATTCAAAATAGCGCGGATCGGATCAAATGGGCAAAAATGTCATCCTCGGCATGCCCAAGCAAGCTGCTTTCCTGACGACCAAATACTTCAAATCCTTGACAATTTTGAAACGTGAACTCAGTATTTTTGTTTTCCGTGAAATTCGTGGTCAATGGCCTCAAATCTATGGCCCATATGACCCGCTGCATCTTTGTTGTTTGATACCCTTTTTCAGACGGCTTCTATCATGACCAAAAGCACAGGAAGTTACTATAATAGCAAGGTCTTGATTAATGTAGTGACATGAGCACTCGCGCCTGTTGCTTTGCCAGCACCGCGAGCTTGCAGAGAAGCGTAACAGGCTGAGGAACCTTTTATCCTCTGCTGAAAAAAAGTCCAGAATTCAAGATTTGGGAGAAAGAGTCTGGGTTTGAGAGCCATCAAGTTCCAAAGCTCTTCAGAAAACCAATATAACTTGAACAATTCTCAGGAGCAAAGGGTTAACATGGCACTGCTGCTTGCTGGCGGGGTATAGCTTGGACAGAAAGACTCCCGCAAAAACAGTTGCTTTCCAGCATTCTAGACTATATCAATTTAGCAGCGCATGGCGCACAACTGCTGGCATTGTCGTATGGAATTGGAGAAAACCTGGGAATACTGCTGGCAATGGTTTTGCAGGTTGAAGTCAAAAATCGGACTCACAGGGATGAAAAGCTGCTGGCTGAATCATCGCGTCATGTGATTGTTGGGCGGGCGATGCCCCATATCCCAAACGACGACTGCCACTCACTCTCCCATTCCCAAAAGTCCATCTGCCTGAAAATAATCCGTTTGAATACACCCTGAGTCTTAGTGATTAAGTGGGCTTCTACTACCAGGTCACTCAGTGCTTCTACCCTCCAGATCTGCTTCCTGAGCTTTGAATTCCGCACAACATGTCCCAACGGTCGAATCCGGCGGCAGCCCGAGCCGCTCAGAACCAGCAAGTCATAAAGACGTTGTTGAAATTGAATTGCAACAAAACATGCGCAGATTGCAAGCGGAACAAGCGTACGTGATGTGTCGATCTTCTTCTCCAAAAGCCGACCCCCTTTTCCTGAGTAGCAAGGTGTTCTATGGGCTTCAGGCAGCCGTTCCCCGTTTCCATGTGGCCACATCTAGCTAACAGGCATTGTAATCGATAGATCCAAGATGGGCCAGCTGGAACATTGGAATTTTCATTTGCATTCGTTGTTCCGGAATACACAGAGGCATGGGAACGCATATCAGTCGAGTGAAGTCAGTGGATCTGGATTCTTGGACCGATGAACAGTTACAGAGTGTGATAAAGTGGGGGAATGCTAGAGCCAACAAGTACGTAAAACGTTGCCGAAAATTCCGGAAGATTGTGAATTACAGCACGGGTAGGGATGCTTTGGCTATGAGCTTTGCTAATAGGGTCATTTATAGATATTGGGAAGCTAAGCTCCCTCCCGGCCATGTTCCTTCCGAAGCGTAAGCCCTCTTGACCTTTGAAACATCTCCGCATATGCGCTGGGCTGAGTTTCTAACCGGATGTTTAGAAAGATAGAAAACTTTATAAGAACTAAATATGAATCAAAAAGATGGGTAATGGACGGGCCCATGCCGGACCCCTCTACTCTTGACGGCGAAACCGACGATGATGTGGTGCGTACGAGATAGAATCTGTATATCCTGGAAGTCATCTTCATACTGACGTTTAGAGTAGCCGTTAGCTGTCGTTCAAGAAAAGGCAAAACTCGAGCGATCAGCATCGCATCGAGCAGCCTCTAGTGTTCCACGACCGGCCCCTGCACAACGACAATCGGTCAACTTCTTCGATGACGATACTCCTGCACCTCCTGTCAGGCCCAAAACAACTGATATACCCGGCGCACACGCTGCACCAAAACCTTCACAGCCCGCCCCTCCTCCGAAACAAAGCAGGCCCGGCGACTCCCTCCTCGGACTAGATTTCTTTGGCACGTCTCAACCGTCCACTACTAGCAGACCCTCAAGTACTTCGTCAGGGCCGGTGACTACAGGCCCGTCAAGGCCCGATCTCAAACAATCAATCCTGTCTCTCTACGCCTCTGCCCCCAAGGCCCAGCCCGTTCCTCAGCATGACCGGACGACATCTTTCGGATCTTCCGTCTCTTTCCAATCACAACCCAAACCACAAAATGACGCCTTCGGTGGGCTTACAGATGCTTTCAGCGGACTGAGTTTCCCCTCCTCTGTATCCTCTCCTGCCAAAAAGGAGTCTTCATTTTCTGCATTTGATTCTCTGGCTAGTCCAAAACCTCCCTCCGTTCCACAGCTCATGTCCCCTTCATCAACAATGAGTGGTGGCGGATTATTCGACAACTCGTTTGCTAAACCAGAGAAAAAGTCACCAAGGGCCAAGTCTCCGTCCATCTCATCGGGAGGGGGCAGCTTTAATTTGATCGATGCAACCATGGGATCTACAAAATCAAACGTGGCTCCGCCAACAACCTCAAGTAAGGATATCATGGACATTTTCTCTTCCCCTCCTATGAAGACCTCACCCCCCGCAATATCACCACCAAAACCAACCGATATGAATTCTATCTTCAATCTATCACCCCCAAAACCCGCACCCGTACCACAACCCCTTCCGACTAGCACAGCTACCGCTACGAGCATGCTTTCAGCTGTCACGATAGACCCATGGGGAGGCAACGCTTGGACATCTGCAGGCCCATCACCACCAACGGCTCAAGCAGCATCAGTGATGAAGATTCCCGATACCCTTACTGCTAATGACATTGGTAGCGGCTGGGGAACCCCATCCGGATTTGGTGGAACTTCCGCACCAAAGCCTGCCCCCACAGTCGCCGCCGATGAAGACTTTGGAGGCTGGGCTAGTGCTGTGCCAAATGAAACTCCCGCGGCTGCGCCTAAAGGCAAATCTGCGGGCGGATTTGCAGGAAATGATGATCTTTTCTCCAATGTATGGGAATGAGCAACGAAATAAGTGATCAGCTGGACGAACCGTTACCCGACTCCTTCATCGGATGGCACTGCCCGATCTCGGGTTGACTTTACCAAAACAACTTCATTTCAGAAGCATATGTACATACTTTGGTTACGATTCTTGTGGCTAACGGCATAAATATAATATCATTTGAAGTCAAGAATGTTATTTACAGACCCGCAAAATACTCTGTCGCGGGTGCAGAGGAAATGACCGAACCAAGGTCTCCGCAATTCCGCTCCACCCATCTCCACGTTTAACTGGCGGAGCCATCCATAACCTCATTTCTCAGTGATTTCCAACTCTCATGAGAACTTGAAGGTAGTAATTACGTATTTGCAATTGCTCGAGATCAAATAATCTGGTTTTCTATGTCTTGACCATCCATTCTCGTAAGCAAAATTTACTTTGGTTACAGGAGTACAGTCCCATCAGAATCTGCAGAACCATGCAGAACCCATCCAGTACCTCTTATTCTTCCACGGCCTGACCGTACAGTGAAACGACACAACCAAGTTATAATAGAATAGAACAAATGCAATGCATCAAATAAAGAGACAGGCTCAAATAACTCCAGCACCGTTACAGCACATCGAATAGATCCCGAAAACGTCCGCCCTCCCGCAAAAATGTTGCACCATGTAATCAAAAAGCACGGTGATTCATCAGAATATCCAGCCTAGAACAACCCACGCGCCGACGCCAGCGCCGACGACGATCCCGGCGACTTTCAGGACAGCGATCTTATCGCCTTGGGTTGCGGCACGGGTCAAGCGTCCGGCGCTTCCTTTGATGTTTGTGGAAAGGGAGGAGAATACTTCGCTCTATTTGGTTTTCCGCGAGCATAGTTAGCAAAACATGAACAAGTCATCAGCGATAGTTACGGCTGGGTGAGGAGGGGGTTTGCGAACAGTGCTGTCGATGGTGTCCTGATTCCGTGCGCTGTCATAGATGTTTATCGTGACGGATTTGAGGGCGTTGGTCTTTTGGGAAAGGGATTCGAGGTACGCATTGTTTTGTCTGTTTTTTTTTTGGAATGGGTATGCGTTAGCAATGGGCTTTGTTCCATAGGTATCTATGCAGCTGAAGGAGCGTGGCAGGGTTCTTGAGCACAGAGCTGAGGGAGGCTGCATACCGCTCACGCTCGTAGGCGTCACTCATGATTGTAGTGTAGCTTTGAACCTCTTTAGTATATTTTCCCTATCTCGTGTGGGTAGTTAAGAGAGCAGCGGAGAAGAGTTGTGCCGCCGGAGGACTATAAGGGGTAGCGAGCGTCGGAGCTACAGTATGTGATGAGGCGAGTACACTTGGCCGGTTGCAAGTTTCAACGTAACTCAAGAAGAAGTTGGTTCGATAAACTGCAAGTTGTTGTGGAATGCGTTTGAGCGTTTCGAGATCCTGAATGTTGCCCGTCACTCCTTCACATCTCCGGAGAGAGGAGATGCTTGGCATTAGAGGAATAACTACGTCACGTGCGAGTAGTTAAACTTATGAACCAGAGACTCATAAAGCTGGAATGGCTTTTCAAAGGAGATCACACTGTTATTGAATACTGACAGTGCCTCCGCTTGTGGTAAAATATTCATCCTCTCATACGGAGTACTCCCTAGTGATGGCTTTGAGCATATTGCGACCTTTAAACCCCCGGAGGTCCAAGGCAAGGGGTATTATCTTAGATTATCAGCCTAATTCACATTTCCGTGACACTATCCGCCGAGCTCATTGATATGAAGTTCTTGCGATATTGCTTCAGTATAGTATACAATTAATCCCAATCTTGACGCCTACGCTTTGAAGAGAATCCTCGAAAAGTCAGACGAGCGCTTGCCGATCAAAGGACACTTGTGTTGCTTAACGACATCATCTCCAACATGAATCGTTATAAAGGGGGATATTTCAATCCTCTTTGCTCTGTTGCTCATCTTGTTCTTGGCTTCGTTGCCGTTCCTCCCGCAACTTATACCTGTGATGCCGTACGTATATGTCAAAGTTGAGTTCACCAACCAGTAGCTTAACGTTACTACGGAAAATTAGTGTAAGCAATACTGCACAAGAGCGTACTGTCGTGAGCCCGCCATAACTTACCTGACAAGGGTTTTGAGGTTCGAATTCACCATCGAACTCAGCACTTCGACCGCCACAAATGCCGAAAACGATGGATCCTCTATATTTCGCATATCCAACAAATTCTCATTCATCCGTCGTAAATTCCTAGCCAGCGGAAACGCATGTGGTGGTGCCAAATATGGCGGCAGGGAAAGTCCATTGGATACAGCAGCAGACAACTGATAAAGGACGGATGTAATAATTCGTGAATGGAAATCGGGGGACGTTGCCGCTCGCGCAAGGTGCTTGATCCATTTCTCTTCACCATTGCCGCTGCCACCCCATGTGCTTGCACTCCATCTGCGATGCGTGCTCACAGAACCCCGGACAGAGGGGTCGTCAGGGACCATACTTTCCACATTACGAGTCACATGGGCCATGAGGGCCATACTGGTCAGGATAGTTTGGATTTCTGAGCTGATCCGGTCATATGTTTCCTTGGGAAATCGACCTCCGATGGGCGGTTCGTACTTGGTGAACTCGATATGACCTCGTATCTCAGCTAGCAGCGCCAGCTCTTCCGATAGTAACTTGTTCCTTGCCTTTTCAAGTAATCGTCCGGGCGATTTGGGATCGTTCAAATCCCCTTGCTCCTGATTGATCCACACTTCAATAGAGGTGTGCATGCAATTGTAGAAGGTTGCAAGAACAAAGAGGCCACGACCAAGCCTTTTTCGGACTTGCGAGCCCGCGGTAATAGGGTTTGGAAATATGACCCATATAAAAGAGATGGCACATCCTGCCATGACTGCTACCAGCCGATAGGGAGCAAAGAGATAGATAGGGAAAACGTTTAGCCCAGTGGAAGCCGACTTCTCAAATCCAAGTTTTCGAATCTTTGAAGAATAATCCCATAATTATTAGATTGGCGGCTCTGAGGACATTGGCGGGATACTGAACATACCTGAAGCTCGTAGCCTATAGTTAGGTTAAAGGTGATCAAGGCAATGATGCATGCTGGAATGAAGCGTGGAAATTTGATGTAAAAATAGTACTGTTGCGCGGCAAATACATCAGTCGCATCTCCAACGAGGAACATAATACCCAGGATGAATGAACACTCACCTGGAGACAGTTCGCAAAGTAAAGAAATACCAGGACCCCTGCAGTCCTACCAGCGACGATATACCAAATCACAAAGGCTAGGCCTGTGGACAAAACAGTTCCAACAATCCGACCCATCAGCCCAAATAGTGACCGCCCACTGATCGGACTCATTCCAATGACGATGACAATCACCGCCCAATTGATCCGATTGCTGTAAAAGAACTGCTGCGTCTGCTTCAGATATGCCAAAATAGCCACACAAAAGGCGGCCACCGCAACCCGCAATCCAAAAGCACTTTCTGTTGAACTAAGCATATGCGACAGCCAACGGAGCCAGTTCCCGAACCTCTGCCACCTGTTTGCGGGTGGGAGGTGTTCGGGGTCGGAGAAGCGGGTTTTTAAGGGGTCGGTTCCATGAATGGCAGGCTCGTAATCCGTCTGCTCACCCACGACCGGGATCTCATTTGCTTCCTTCTCTTCTTCTTCAGGTCCACCGCTGAAAAGCCACTGCTTGAGATATTCTGACTTTGGGAATATCAAACGCTTGTGCTTTAAAGTACCGTTTTCCACCTTACTATCAGCAAATTTTACCAGGTCATAAATAGCTTGAAGAAGAATATCTTGAAGGTGGCCGATGAACAGGATAACGAAGAATTCCTTTCGTATGTCGCGAAATTCGGCCGAATGACTTTGCTCACGTGTAGGAGGTACAAAGGCATTAAGGTTGGCCCATTGCTGCGGCAAATTCTTGCGTTGGGAATAAAACTCCGAGAGTTTTCTTTCAAAATCGGCTGTAAAATGCTCGTGGCCGGGGGCCGTTTTATCTCCCTCCTCCTCATCCCTGGAGACAAAAGAGAACCTTCTACCTCGGATAGTTGTAGTAAAGTCCTTATGTTTTGCAAACTGCAGAGTGATGAAGGCATGCTCTAAACCAGAATTCACAAGGGATTTGGCAACTTCGAGTCGAGCGCATAGCGGCCGAATAAAGTGTTCTTGGGTGCTCTCTGGCGTTTCGTACGGATAGTCATCCATCATTGTACTCGAAATATCTTGTCTTAGACATTCCGCGTCCATACCATCTGTATCAGGTCCATGCGGCGAGACCGTTTTGGTCAGTCTTTTAAATACACGAGGAAGCATAGCAACACCAGACAAAGATAGAAAGAGGGATCTCAATAATGAAACAAGCGTTTCGAGGTCCTCCGCCGTCAATGTGCCCCAGGATATCTCTTGTTTCGCGTAATGCATTTCTGCACTCACGGCTGAGTGGATTGCAGCAAGCTTCTCAATGGCAGTTTTTAGTGCGGAGGACTCAAACGTGCTTGATTGTTTCTTTGCATCCTTTTCCGGGGTATCCTGAGGAGGCAGACGTCCTTCAAAGGTAGCACGCCGCACAATTGACGCCATTCGCGTAATCTTCCACGGCCCGTCGCTTTCAGTTGACTTGACATAGGTGATTTGTTCGTCAAGCAGTGATTTGACAGCAGCCGGATAGCCCCTGAACTGATGAAAAATAATGCTACGGCTAGTCGTCGGAAATATCAGGAGAGACACACCAGTGGCTATTGCGAAGCCAAGCAAAAAAGTTGAAAGCAGCAACCTGACGTATCTGAGACCATATGACAGGGTTGGCATCATAGGAGCTCTGGTCATCGTAACAGCCACAAATACTGAAAATGAGGCCATTGGACTCTGTAGCTCGGCTGGACGCCAAGAGCGAATGGCATTTGCAATCCTGTCATCATGTTAGCAATAGGAGATTAGGTAGCGGCGGATGGATCATTACGACGACCGCAGCCATCGAGAACGCGAGCTCAACAACTCACCAAATATCGAACAAAAACCAAATCGCCGCCACCGCACTTGCACTGCTATTATACTCTCCCAACGGGGCGCCAGGAGGAGTGGTGTGTTCACGCGCCTTGATGGTACAGTAGACGCCCAGACAGCACAATGATGCTGAGACACAGCACGCCAGGACGGTAAACAGCATAATTTTCATGAACTTCGCACGAGGCAGCACGCATTGAGATATAATTGCCATTATCGCCGAGAGATATCCATAATTCTGCGTGACATTTGCAACGGCAGTAGCTTGAAACCTAAGAGAGAGTGCCGGAGGCAAGTCGCATTAGTATACATCGAATCATGGCAACGACGAAACCGAGGAGAAGCCATGCAGTCTTACATGCATATCAAAATAGTTGGCGGTAGTGCCCCCTTCAACATCATCAAGAGCGTGTGCTTGTCCATCCCCAGTGCACGCCATATTTTCTTTGGAGTCCAGCTCCGGAGTCGCGTCTTGACAGTCATGTCTGCCGTATACCCCTTCGTTGGGGAACGAGCCGCTAGGTCACATTGATTCTATTTATGAAGAGGGGGATTTTATGGGATAATGATCTCAAAGACTTTGCGGCGTGCTGTTCCAGGAATGGCATGACGATGAGTCGACGGACGTCCTAAGTGGGTACTTCGGGGGTCCAGCACGGTAGTTCGGTAAACAAAATGCCAAAAATGGCCTTGAATTTCAGGATGCGTTGTGAAATCGAGGAGCAAGTAGAACCAGCTGTATATTGCACATGACAGCAGGTCCAATTGAATGCTATGATGGGAGAGGAAACTCGTTGTACTGTCTGGACGTAGCTATCCCGCACTCCCACTTCCATCCTCATCAACTTTGAACGACGTCCAGCTTGAAATATCGCCAAGACCCAGCATGCTTGGGTGATACCCGCGCTACGCCACAAGAGGCTAGCCAGTTGTTTCCCCACACTGCGGGCTTCGGGATCTAGAACTTTTCTCCGCAAACCCAGATCGACCACACGATCTGCGATGGCGCACGCCTCCGGCACAGTTGTTCATCATAACACAAAATAGCTAGAGAAGCGTGATTATTGCACTCCATAGCCTTTTGCAATGATATGTGGATATGTACTCCATATTATTCTAGCCTTTTGTACTATTCAACAGGATTACAGGTCAAATTAAAGACAGCATGGGGACGACGTTGTGAAACCTGGGGAATCAAACGAAAGAAGCATCACTGAAGAACATTATATTCGGAACCTTGGGTGTCAAAGCAGTATCGTAAAAGGCATAAATTATGAATATAGGAGTAGTACCAGAGAAGAAAACAAAACCCCCAAGTTCTGGAGTACATGAAGGCCACAAAGTTTCACCAGGAGCCCGCTATGCCATGACAAAAGAAGAAAGAGAAAAGATATCCAAGTCGATATATTAATGAGCCGGGAAGGAGTTCATGGCAAGTAAATACCACTTGGGTGACTCGGGTGCGCCGTCCATTGCGAGAAGCTTGCCGGCCGCCAAAATTTAAATTCAACGCCTGAGCACCTGGAACGCCGAGCCTTTTGCATGAAAAAAAAGAAGGTCGGGAATGCTATGAGTAGTGTCACCACATGTCATCGTCTAGATTTGAGTGAGGATCATTTCCATTCGAGCTGGCTTGTGGTCCATGCCCCGGTTCCCACGCGCCGCCACGGTCATAATTTTGGCTGCCGTTTCCTTCTGTGTCATAATACATTCCATCGTCATCTGCATAGGCGTTTTCATCATCATAGTTGTCTTGTTCTTGGCTCTAGAAAATACGTGTTAAACAACTGGACCTGAAACCGTTTTTTACCGGCTCTAACTCACCTTCTGGTATCTCTGATATTGAGTATATTCATCTTGGTGCTGTTGCTCTTGTTCCTGCTGCTGCTGTTTCTGTTCTTCTTCTTTCTTCCGTTGCTGGTTCTGCGCCGGTGAGGTGGGCAATGTCATATGAGGGTGCATCTGTTGTACCTTGGCCAGGTACGAATACATGAAATTGCTCAAGAGAACCTGCGAATAAAGCGCACGGCGTGGGTTTGCGAGCTTTATGTGCGCCATGCGATATATAGCACGTTCTTGCAGAAGCGAAAATCGGGTCCAGTTGTAGTCAATGTCGGCTCTAAGTTCCTGAACGGGTTCTGGGGACAAATTCCGTAGGTGCTTTTTGTGGCTATCATGGCCGTTTTTCTTTTTGGTCCCAAATATGGATGAGAAAATGCCTGATTCTTTTTCCTTTTTAATCTCTCCGCTCTCAGATCTTTTGTCTTTTCGCCGGTCCTCGTCAGGTACTTTCACTTCAGAACGGTCAAGAACCACGCTTTCTCGTCCTTTAATGCCACCATCAATCGATGTCTGTAAGACATCAAGACGAGTGTTGTCATGAATTTTATCCCCTGATTTGCTCGATTTGGATTTATGCTTCTTGGCTTCATCATCTTTCTTTTTATCTTTGTCTTTATCTTCTGTGCTTCGTCGCCAGTGCCAGCTTGACTTCCGACCGCCGTCTGACTCTTTTTTATCTTTTGGCTTCTTGTCCGACTTTTTGTCTTCTGCTACAGTAATAATAACTGGTAAGCTCACTGTACTGGTGTCAATGCCTGGAAGGGGACGTGAATGCGATTCAGCCACACTGGGGGCTAGAGGGGTTCCTTTACCTATCTTAAGCGAAGCTTTCCTCGATTTGCTCCCTGTGGGCTCTGGCGGTAAAGGCATCTGCGGTGGAAGGGATGGTGGAGGGTCATGGGAGGATTTTCGTTGGGGAATGAAATGTTGTTGTGAGGTGGTGGCAGGGGTTCGCTGCTCTTCTGGCGCCTGCTGTTGGGTTGTGAGAGAGCCTTTAAGGGTTGGACGTGAATTGGAGCCTGTTTGGGATTTTAGTCCTTCTAATTGGGTTGTTGAGGTGGTTCGTAGACCTAGGCCGGGTCTCTGTGGGCGCATTTCGTGGTTGATCTCAGGGCTACCACTAGATGGGGGTTTTGTGCGGGCTGTATGTCGAGAGTAACCTGATGCGCTATCAGGTATGGGAGTTGGATCAGTAGAAACTCTAGTCAGGCCAAGGATAGGAGCTTCCTCCGTTGGGGGCGGAGAGCGACGGATAGCCTCGTCTGGCTTGGCATCTGGTTGTCTTGGGAATCTTCTTGGGACCCTCTCGCCAGCTTTTAGGCTACCTTTTCTGTACGTAGTCCGAGTCGACCTTCTTAAGCTATGGCCAGGAGGGGCGGGCGGTAAAATAGGTCTATCGTCAGCAAACGAGAACGTGCCGGACGAAGCTTCTTCCGCCAATGCCTCCAAACTCGATGCCGGCGCGGACCTGATGCTATCTGAACGGCCGTTGACACTTGATGAATCAACCTGTCGAGACAACATCGATTTCTTTCTGCGCAATCCACCGCTAGAACCTTGTTGTCCTCCCGGTTCAGGGTCAAGAAATGACAATTCTCCAGAGCGTCTCTTAATCTGTTCTGCTTTACTCTCGAGGAAGGATTTAAACTCCATCGGTGCTATGCCGGGATGTAGACGTGCCGGAACCCAGAATAACCTGGAAGTATCATCTTCATCAGCGGATGAGGAGGGAGCGATCGACGGCATGTTGAAATTGGAACCAAAGGAGGGTAAATCTGGGTCAAGTGCTCCGACGTCCATCGACATCCTCCTGAGTGCAGCCAGGTTACTTAATTCTTGCGCAACAGCGGCTGGATCTGAGTCGTAATCAAGATCATTAACTTCGAAGGTGCTCGTGCCGGGGTCCGTAGCGGCGGCCCGGCTTAATCCTGGTGATAACTCTCCATTACTGCGATGTGCACCATTTTCTCTGTGACCGCCCTGTTCCCGTATTTGCCCATTTGCCCTGCCTCTGTCGATGGAACTGGTTCGAATAGGGAGGTGGTGCAATTGGTTCGGAGAGCTGGAGCGGCCGGTCGCGATCGGTGTGGTAGATATTGTCTCATCCTGCCGTGATGCAACGAAGCTCAGTCGTTTTGGATTCCCTTTATTGTAGTCATCTTCGTACATGTGGTCAGTCGCGTCCGTAACGTGGTTGTTCTCATCACTGATCGACAGTTGGGGAACAAGGCCCCGCCGTGATGTGTCTCTTCCGTTTCCTCGGCCGTAGGACCCTGTCGATGTCTGCTTTGCCAAAGAGTAAATCGTTAGCATTCCTAGCCGATATATTCACTCGATTATTCCTGAATGTAACAAGGGCCAGAGTTTAAGAGCTGAAAAGAATGACCATGGGCGTGCGGCACGATATGATTTCTCAGTTCGCAACCAGCCACCCGCTCAGGTGGTTATTATCACTCTGTGCTCTTGTAGCCACGGTTGTGCGTGAAGCAAACCAGCTCCAAAATAACGTACCTGCATTCTTAGGAATATGTAGCGTCCGAGGGCGCGATTCGAGGAAGGGTGGCCGGATTGAGGGGCGGAGAGGGAGACCTTCTGGGGATATACCGCCGGAGATGCGTCGTATGAAGATTGAGTGGCATCGAAGCGTCTACCAGATCGTGAAAAGGTCGGTCACGGAGGCGGGCGGCATCCACCCATCAGCCAACGCAGAGGGCAAAATGAAGGCACCCAGGAAGAGTAAAGGTTGGGGACAACGACGAGGAGGAGGAGTGAGCCGTCACGAGCGTGTTTTCTTTCCAGCCCAAGTTGGCAAAAAAACGGGTTCTCGATTCGCAAGTGCGGTGAATGGCAAGGGTTGCTTCTCCCCAAGGATTGTGGACTGGGGGTTCTCAAGCGTTCCGACGATCAAGCGGGAGGATCGTGTCGTTGAGTGCTTGAAGGTGAAGGTGAAGTGTTGAGTCGCGCAAATTAGAGTGCACGCACACTTCCAGCAAAGTGAGTGCGGCACATGAGGAATGATGGCTACGGGTGCCTCTTAGTTCTCTCGGAGGTCTCGCTCTGGGTCATCCGGTCACTCACTTGCACGTCTTTTGTCCAGATACCTCTGTCTACTCTCTGAATGTGAACGTGGATAGGAAACGATGTTTACAGAGTCGTTAGCAGGTAACTTCTGGGATGGTTCCGTGAAACAGCGCTTGTCCAGGGGACAGCCAATACTACAGTATTTCAGCAGAGATTACTCCGTACAGCAACAAGCCACTTTGTTCCACCCTGCTTCTATCGGTTTGCTCTGCTCCTTGTCTGACAGGGAATCAAGCATCTCTGGCCCTTCAGCGATCGTCACCAGTGTTTGGGATGGAACGGTAGATTCCCTAAACACCGGACACATCTGGCTCCAAACCTCACCGTAACTTGGGATGTACTCCACCCCCAAGCCCACCAACTCACCTCATGATCGAGTCGAGTGTGGATTTGCAGAGAGCGCTGGAAACAATATGTCAAAAAGGACCTGCATGCGCAGTAACTACTCTATCATATCGAAAATTCAGCCTTCCATCTGCGGGCGTTACTCTTCGTCTAAATGACTGGTCGCTCATGATCGCCTCAGTAGCCAGTCGTTGAACTCGCGTCCTCTAATGTCACGGCCTAGGCACATCAGATGAATTCTACTGAGCGCCGCCAAGCCAGCAGTCCCTCCGTTGATGGTGGAAATTCACCATTGTCGAGGTTGACAGGTCGCGACGTGATTGCATCTTGTGTCACTTCTTCAGGACAGAGGACTCATCAACTCGTCTACCTCGCTCATTAATTATTGTTCAACCGCCAGCCCAACACTCGGTTTGCGACTCCGTATCTCCAGGATCCCTAGTTGTCATACGGAGTATTGTTGCTTCTATTAATATCTCCCCCTTTTTTCCTAAACTCACGTACAAAGCTTCTGCCAATAGTTACGGAGGAGGCTCGCATACTGTACATTCCAGTTGCAAGTCATCAAATCGTATCATGAGCCCAAAACTGTCGTAGGACGGTGCTGCATACTGTCTATGGGTTACCAGTTATAAATATGTTTGTGTGTACCTCATCATCCCATGACCTGATATCCATGGTTTTACAGCAGTCATCCATGATGCTGCCTATTCGACCTTTATCCTGAGGAGTTTCGAGTTCTCTCCTTCGTACTCCGTACTCTGTGCTCCATTCTGCCTCTCGAGTGAATGCTTGATTGGTTTATCCAAAATTGGCAGAATTCGAAGGTAATAATTGTCCTGTTGCTCTTTTAATAGAATAATGCTATGGTAGGCATTCTACGCTGAGACGAAATCCTAAATAGTACAGAGTACACTGTGCACGGAGAACAATTTGTTAGCATCATATGCCAAAGAATAATCATTCGTCGGAAGAAAGAAACGCCATACGTCCAGAATGGGAGAATATATATGCACCACGAGGGGGAAAAAGAAATCTCCAAATACGCCTAACAAATCAGCAAACATAAATGGCCCGAATATTTTACCGTTATCGTAATCAAATCTGCAATTTTTCTCGGACTCCAGCGCTGTGGCGAGGTTCAGTATAAGTGGTACGCAAAAATGCTGCAAATGCCATTATTTGAACGCATTGGTGAGCGCGAGAAGAAGCAATTTCTAGTCCACTACGTCAACGTAGTTACTGTGAACCGTTAGCACATCGGGTCAAGAAAATGTCCGTGTCGAAGAACAAGCAAAACTGAAAATACGGCATAATAGAAAAATATCTAGCTTACCTTGGGAAGACACCGGTCTTATCTCCTATCCGCCCTGTCCACCAATCCTCCTTCTTGTCAGTCCGCTTCAGTATCGTGATAATTTCTCCTTTCTTAAATCCAAGATCCCCCGGTTGATCGGCATCGAACGTAAACAGTGCAACAGCTTGGTTCTTTTGTGGGACCGGCGGTGCTGGTTTAAACATAGGTTTAGGAGCAGTTGGACGGGCTGGCTTCTGGTCACGGTATACATAGTCATCACCATAAGCCCCAGCGGTAAAACTGCGACCACGGTTGCCAAGGTTGCCAAAACGGTCATTTGGACTAGTTCGCGTGCTAAATGTGCGGTTTACGCCTACCATGGGTTGGCGGTCATACACTTCATCCGCCCAAGTACTCGATCGTTTCGGTCGATCAGAGTACTCATAGTCTTCAGTCAAAGACGTGGATCGTTGGCGAGGAACTCCTTCGCCAAGCGCGTCTCCTCTTCGACCTTCCCAAACGACGTCATCGAGACGCTCATCATATATGGGGATATCATTGTACATGGACTCGTCAGAGGCATTAACACCCGAAAATGCTCGTGACTGGAGGACCCTCATCAATGGCTCGGCACCTGGGGGAGGAGGTACGGCTCCCCCAAGCAATTGGCTTGCAGTGACTCTGGCATTGTAAAGTTTCGCGTTGGCGTCCCTCCGCTCAACTAAAACGCTTCCTTCCAGGCTGACACCAGCAAAGAGGCCTTTGGTCTTAGAATAAGAGAATATACCTGCAACACCCTTTGTACTCGCAACCCCTGCAGCTTCTGCGTTCCTCCCAATTGGGCCTGCAGCTAAGGAGACGTTACCTCCAAGCGTAAGAGTGCCCATCTGGGAAAATGTTCGCACGGCGGCGTAATCGTTGAGGATGAAAACAAAATCCGTCAGTTCAAACCCAATCTGACCACCAACACCGGCGCCAGCAGTCGCAATTGCAGAAGGAGCTGACCAGCTACCATCTGCGAGGCGCGCAACCACGATACCAGACCCAAATCGTCCGGAACCAATGAATCCCGCTTTCAGGACAGTTATCACGGCAAGACCCTAGCCAAAACCATGCCATTAGCATTTTTTAACCACAAAAGCCAACAGTAAAAGCCACCTAAATATCAAGATAATTTCAAACCTTTGCATTGGCCAAAATTTGTGGTGGAATGATCTTGTCTGGACCGAATGCCTGGCGGGGATCGACGAAGGAAGCTAGAATTTTTCCGGCTTTTTTGCATTCGCCTGATTTCATGCAGCCATTAGTAAATGATCCAATGCTGGTCATATTTAAGACAGGTACATACTCCTCATTGAAGAGGGAAGCGGGTTATGGATTCCCAGCGGCATTGTGTATAACTTCGGAGAGCTGGCCCTTAAACAAACAGAAAGATCCGCGCAACTGCAGGCAGCAAAGTGTATTGCAGAAAATATTGATCCAGAAATCCTGCGCTACAGCTATTTGCTTTGCGTGTTCACTTGCAGAGCAGAACACTGCGTGAAACCAACGTCGCCGGAAGCGCGGTATCGAACACCTCTTCGGAAGTGGAAGATGACGGAAACATGTTGACTTCCACCACAACCGGTTGTGGGGGGAAGCTGTGGCTGAGCCGGCGATGCGCCAATGAAACCTTCCCGATCTTCCCCACGATTATGTTATCTTTTCGGGCTAACGTTTGCTAATCACCATGTGGACTCCGTTGTTGGCCAATCAGGTGCTAGCTGGATGTTTGTTATTCCGTATCCCGAACATCCAGCCGAGCACGGTTCAAGCTCCCCAAAGATAACTGCTTGAGCTCTAACAGCACCATATTTAAGAGATACTAACGCAGCGGCAACAGTCTTGTTCATTTGCACGCGCCATGAATACGTTACCATAAATGTTGATTAACAATTTTTAAGTTTCAGTTTCAAAAATGGGCACCGGTGAGTAAGACACGTTGCGTCTCTAAGATCAGCAAGCTTACCACTTGTCGATAGTGCGGATATGCGTCTGCGGGGACGAAGGCACCGGGAAATCGAGCTTGATAACCTCTCTGGTTAAGGGCGTGTTTGTGACGAATAAGATCCAGCCGGTGCTTCCTCAAGTTACGATTCCGCCGACGATCGGCACCCCCGAAAATGTTACCACGACCACGATTGTTGATACCTCCGCGTTACCCCAGGAAAGGAATAATCTCGCAAAAGAGCTGCGAAAGTGCAACGTCATCTTACTGGTATACTCAGATCATTACAGCTACGAACGTGTTGCGTTATTCTGGCTACCATATTTCCGTTCCTTGGGGGTTAATGTGCCCGTCGTCCTATGTGCCAACAAGTCAGACTTGACACCAGAAGCGGGCGATCAACAATCGGTGGAAGACGAGATGCTACCGATAATGACAGAATTTAAAGAGATTGATTCCTGCATTCGGAGTAGTGCCAGAGAGCATCGAAATGTCAATGAAGCCTTTTTCCTCTGTCAAAAGGCAGTCACGTATCCAATTGCCCCGCTGTTCGATTCAAAAGAGTCAGTACTGAAACCGGCAGCGGTTAATGCCCTCCAGCGCATCTTTTATCTATGCGACAAGGATCACGATGGACATTTATGTGACAGAGAAATGGATGATTTCCAGAAGAAATGCTTCGGAAAGCCATTGAATAACGAAGACCTTGCACACATCAAGGAGACAATTCGAAGGACCCATCCGCAATCAGTTACTCCGTCAGGCATAGATTCTCAAGGATTTTTGCATCTTAATAAATTATACGTGGAAAAAGGCCGTCATGAAACCGTCTGGATCGTGCTCCGGGCCTTCCAATACACCGACAACTTATCTTTGCAGGAAGACTTTTTACATCCCCGACTGGAAGTACCCCCGTTTGCTTCAGCCGAACTATCACCAGCCGGCTATCGGTTTCTCGTTGATTTGTTTCTGCTCTGTGACAAAGATAACGATGGTGGACTGAATGATGCTGAGCTTGCGTCTCTGTTCGCACCTACTCCTGGCCTTCCAAACTCGTGGACCGATGGTTCCTTTCCCTCATCGACTGTGCGCAACGAAGCTGGCCATGTGACCCTTCAGGGATGGTTGGCTCAATGGAGCATGACTACCTTTACGTCTCCAAAATCGACGCTTGAATATCTAGCCTACCTTGGCTTCGAGTCTACAGATCGTAGCAACCCCTCCACGACAGCAGCGCTCAAGATTACGAAAACACGCAAACGGCGAAAACGTCCCGGGCGAGTTGGTCGTAATGTAGTCCTTTGCCATGTCCTCGGCGCACCCGGATCTGGCAAGTCTGCCCTTCTCGATGCATTTCTCTCCCGCGGTTTCAGTTCTGTTTACCACCCCACCATTCAGCCGCGAACAGCTGTGAACACGGTGGAACTTCCTGGTGGTCGGCAATGCTACTTGATTTTGAACGAGCTTGGTGAGCTGGAGCCAGCAATCTTAGAGAACAAAACAAAACTTCTGGACCAATGCGATGTTGTTGCATACACCTACGACTCATCCGATCCCGATTCATTTTCCTATATTCCAAATTTACGCGCCAAATACCCCCATCTTGAAGAACTCCCAAGCCTTTTTATTGCCTTGAAAGCTGATCTGGATCGCACGACCCAACGTTCCGAGCTCCAACCCGACGAATATACTAGTCGACTCAACATGCCGGGCCCCCCATTGCACGTCAGCGTAACATGGAATTCAATTCAAGAGTTATTTGTGCACATCGCAGAAGCGGCCATGGAGCCTAGCACCGCATTCCCAAGATCTGAAGAAGACGTGGAAGGAAAATGGATGGCTTGGGGCATCGCGCTTGGGGCGATTGTCTGTGCGGGAGCGGCAGCGGTGGTCATATGGCGTCGTGTGACGGGCAGCGCCAATTGAAATTCAGCATTGTTAAAAATTAAGCGATTGTGAATAGTGTATTAGTCCTCATCTAGATACCCTTATTTTCTGCATACAATACTCTTCCGTCTCAATTCATTTCATCCCATCTCATCAATGGCAGCATTCCCACATTAGCGGCTTTGATGACGCCAGTTATCGTTCCCCGCACTGTGCGGGGTGTCGACATGCGCGCACGTGCTTTGCGTCTCCACCGCGTTCCGCCGGGGTGGGAAGAGCTCTTAACGTCGGTTCATCCCGAATCAACCGTTTGGTTTTTCAACATCTCAACGACATCATCATTAACGACTCGGAGTCTCCTAGGGCCTTGATTGATGTGCGAGTTTTCAAGTTGCAAGACCTCAACTTCAAATAACTTCTGAACCTACCGCGGAAAGCCCCTTCGTTAACCCGACTTCTGCTCTCACATCTTGATCACGGCCACTTCATCTGGCCCCTTTTCACTTGAGACTTCTTGTCCATTGAGTAGGCTGGCCCCGGCGGCAGTAAACCGGAAATGATGTTGTAAGAGCGTTCCTTCTCTCCTTGTTCATTCTTGCGCCATGTAACTCTTGTGAGCCATGTGCCCGGCTCGACTGCTGCTATTGCAACGTCAAGATCCGGTGCCAGATACCGCTGTCCTTTTGAGTTAACTCTTCCTAGTTTCCTTCCTCCTCCCCCTCCGCGCTATTCCGCGCCCCTCGCATATGCTGCTGGAACCGTAAATGGGATGCCAGTTCCTATAACTGAGACCTCCAACGTTATAAAGCACCCAGAAGGAGGATGTCCTCTACAAGTTGGTGAAGGTATCATCCTTTCCATTATAAAATTGGTTAGATTTCCTCTGCAACTCTAGATCGTCGTTAACAATAGGAAATCACCGAGTACAGGGACCTACGAGCTTCGAGAAGACGTCCATCTTGCAACCCCACCTCCACATCCGTCAGAATCACCTCCAATCAACCCGAACCCCTTGCTCACTACTCCCACACCACCTACGTGCGGCGTGAAAGTCTCGCCAGTTATAATAAAACCTCACCGTGATCCACCTAGCTTTCACAAAAATACGCTGGGAGCCACAATGTCAGACCTTCGAATCATCAAGGAGAACGAACATGAAGGGCGTCGCTCGGTCGAAACAGGTAGCAGTAACCGCATTTCAAATGGTACTGCTCCCGCGTTTGGGGAAGGCAATCTCGCGCTTGCCAGTTCACATGGCAAAGATCAATCGGGGCTCAAACGGCGCAAGCCGAAGAGCAACATTCTAAAGAGCACTTCGACCTTCATTTCCCGAGTCATTACCGGCGATCAGTGGACAAAGAGAGTGACAGAAAGAAACCAGGATGGAGTTTTTATTTTTGCAAATATCAACCGCTCGTTTCAGTGGTTGGATTTTAGTGCCGAACGTAAGCAAGATCCGCTTACGAAAATGCTTTTTGCAAAGGCGCAAGTGATGTCCCATGATGTGAATGAAGTTACAAAAAGTACTTCTCACTTGGATGTTGTCGTGGGCTCTTCCACTGGGGACATTCTGTGGTATGAGCCGATGTCTCAAAAATATGCGCGAATTAACAAAAATTCGAGCATCAACCGTTCTTCTGTAAGTCATATGAAGTGGATTCCCGGGTCTGAGAATCTCTTCATGGTCGCCCATTTCGATGGGTGTCTAGTGGTTTACGACAAGGAGAAAGATGATGCGCCGTTTGTGCCAGATACGCCAGATGGGAGCTCAACCCCGGTGGACGAGGCAGGTGGGCCCGTTGCTCTATCTGCCGTGAAAGTTCTCAAATCCGTCAATTCGTTGAATCAAAAAACGAATCCGGTAGCCTTCTGGAAACTTTCGAACCACCGGGTCAGCAGCTTTGCCTTCTCCCCTGATCGACGCCATCTCGCCATTGTTGTGGAAGACGGAACGCTGAGGATAATGGATTATCTAGAGGAACGGTATGTGAGGTCTTGTCACAACCAGGCAAGTATCAGAGACTAATAATGGCATGATTCAGGCTGCTGGATGTCTTCACAAGCTACTACGGTGGTTTAATTTGCGTCTGTTGGTCTCCGGACGGCAATTACATTTTGACTGGAGGGCAAGATGACCTCGTAACCATCTGGTCGTTTGCAGAGCGCAAAATCGTTGCACGGTGTCAAGGCCACAATTCGTGGGTAACATGTGTAGCCTTTGACCCTTGGCGCTGTGACGAGCGCAATTATAGGTTTGGGAGTGTGGGAGATGATTGTCAACTCCTCCTCTGGGACTTTAGTGACGCAATGCTTCACCGTCCCAAAGCAGTACGTTGATTCGGATCTTGTGCATCGAAATCAATAAGCTGACGTGGATATTTTACTCCAGCTCCAGGCTACGGCGCGACAACGCAATAGCATCATTGCTGGAAGCCTCCACACAGCCACTCGCAGTCGAACGGAAAACAGCCTCACCGGACGGTCACGATCGGATTCTGCGCAAACGAGCAACCCGGTTGATGAAGACGACGAGGGAGTTAGACATCATCCCATCGAGCCACGGGCGATGACGGCCCAGCTTCCGCTCATCTTGGTGCGTATTCTTACTCACCCCTTGTCACACACTCCGTGCTAACACATCATATGTAGTCCACCGTCATTAGTGACGACCCCGTCACCTGGATAGGATTTTTGGAGGACTCCATCATGACATCGTCGCTGGAAGGTAAGTCTTTTCTCTGTCCTCATCGAGTAGTCGGTGCCTCGGCGGGAGGCTCATTGCTGTTCATTAGGGCACATTCGAACATGGACAAGGCCGACGATATAACACCTGCTATCAATCTCTCAGGTAGCGCGGCTTTGAAATCAAGGGCGATGCTTCAGTGGTTCGAATGATTGCAAAAAGCTTTTGGTCATCGGGTACTACAGAGATATAGCTTTGCCGTTCAGACAGCAAAATCTCGATGCATTGTTGGGAAGCTGAACATAATATCCAACGGATCACTGCAGCTTCCCCAATGCTTGATCCATACCTTCATGGCAATTTATGCAATTCTTGGGTAAGAAACTCCCATTTTTGCTCTTGTCTAGAAGGAAAAGGGATGACCCCGTGCGCCTTTCATCTTCCCGGCTGCTTGCCGATAAAGGTTCTCTTACCGACAGGGGCTCGCCTGCTCCAAATTCTCCGTGGCTGCCGGTCCATCTTCGCTAATATCTAGAATGATAACCTCTAGAAAGCAATAAAGTCTATGACATAATGTCATTCGTGTACTCTTTATAATTGTGATTAACTCTAAAGCTTCTAAGCGCGAATGTTTGCTTCTATACCTATAATGAAATTGTTCTGATAGTTGCCTTAGCATGTTCGTCACAACGGTCGTATGATTACAGGTCTTCAGTTGACAGTAGTCGGAGTAACAAATCCCGAATCACCCAGTAAAAGGCGTGCGGGTATGTGTCATGGCGCGAGGACCCATAATCATGCAATGCATGCATAAGGGATGGAGCCCAAGAGCTTGTCATCAAGACATATCACTACGGTACTAACCCGGGCAGGGCTATTTGGCAAGCCGACCCGGGGTAGTCAGTGATACTTGGTAGGGGGTATACATTATGTGATGACGATTCGTATGTGCTTGGACTGAACATAGACTGCAGAACTGACAACCAGGACTGACTGGACAGTAGGTAAGTCACGGAGCCCGGAGCAATATTAACTATCGTCCTTTTCGTCTTCGGCATCATTAGAAGATGAGTGATGACAGTGAATAATAGTATTGACAGAGCAAAAAGTGCGTACAGCAGTCGGTGAGCTACTGGAATAGCTGTTTGTATGCCCGACGGCGGGATGTCCACATGGCACTTTGTCGCTCGGCAGTTTGCGCATCGGGCCGAGAAGCCCATGATTCGGGTTAGAAGTCGCATGAAGCCGCCCATGTGATGGATCGTGATAATGAACGATGGCATGGGTAGATTTAAATATGCGGAGAAGCTCAACGGCGTGACACTACTCCGTACTACTATTCTTGTTGCTTTACTAGTCAATCTTGTTGAATAACTTAGCTGACGAATCGGCTGCGTGAGCGACCGCGGAAATATGAATTGTGTTCCCCGGGCTGTCAAGCCGGTTATTGATGGCGTTGTTCTTCTTAGTCGAAGGGACATCGGATCTCCCAATAAATGATCTCATTCAACCTGAATGGTGTCCTTTCGCACGTGAATTTCATTGTCCTTAGCTGGCGGTACCTCTGTAAAAACGATGTGACGCGTGATCACATCTAGAAGGACAAAGCCTTACATCTGTATGCACTCCATCTACTTTAGCAATCATGAGCCTTGAACCTCGGCGTCAGTGCTCTTTTCTGTCGACATTGGGAGTGTCTTTGCCAGTCCTTTATGAGGTCAAACTGCTATATATGGCGTCAACAACGGGCCATCAAGGGAGTCATGTGCTGATCATCACGAAACTCTTGTGCATTGAAACATCCGAGCCAAGGTCTTTGGAGTCCGTATTAGTAACGAGTTGTTTGGTTAAAAAGGCGGCTTGGCCAATTCTATCTGCAAGCAAGTGATCATTTATCCAGGGTATACGGGGTAAAAATGTATATCCGCCGTTCTGACCGGACATCATTCGGGATCTCTGGCGACACGGTTGTTTGTGATTCCCTAGGAGTCTCGCTGTAATTATTCATCGCCTGGTCCATGGCTCCCCTATTTAAGGAGTGAGCAGCGAGCTTAGTAGTCCAAAGTGCCGGGTATACCTGGGTTCAAGACATTGATATGTTGTCTCAGTTTGCCGTCACGTCACTCACCAAGAAACGATTACGTATCATTCGGCTCACACAGCAAAACTCTTTTTTGCGGTGCAATCGGGCCTTTTTGAAAAACTCCATGATGCCTTTGTAGGAGCGATTAAATGAGCGGAGCAGGACACAAAGCAAACCGCGACTATTAAACTTCTGGAGCCAAACTCCTCGATAAAGAGCACAGCACGTGTGCGCCTGCTGGGTCCCATCAATCAAAGAAAAATCAATTCATAGAAGAGAAAAAAATCGAATTCAAGGCTAGGACGATAGGTTAAGCAAAACGGCCAGCCGTCACTTGGCCGGAACTTTACTGCAAAAATGGGCCTCGTTCAAGGCTCATTATTGGCCTTTTTTAGGGACAAGGCTCCCTGCTGTTCTCCCCGTCTGATATTCACGGTTAAAGCGGATCCCCCTCTCCTTAGCCCAAACGATGTGATGCGAGTGGCTGTCGTCAAAATCTTCGATCATCCACCGTCATGGGCAACGGAAATTTTTTTGGCGTGAGGGAAGTTTTAGTAGTGAGTCTTAAGGGCCGGGATGGAACTTAAAGAGGGACAGAACTGGGATCTCTGTTTGCTTCGCATTTCTCCCCCTCTTCTCCGGCAGCTTCTCAGTCTCCGTTTCGTGTCGGACAGAGTAGTTATGGGCTGTTGAGCTGCTGATGGCATCAGCTCTTGTTCTAAATCTTCTTCTGTCAAACCACCAGACAAAACCACATTGTCACGTATTGCACCTCATAAATCAACCACAGTGCACTATCTACATTACATCCCCGACTCTGCATGTCTAGATCGCAGACGTAACTAATCGACATCCCCTGCGTCGCTCCTGCCAGTCCAGACCCGGCGAGACTGGACTGCCTCCTTCCTATTTATCGTGCTATCCGTCAGCAGCTTTGTTTCTTGTTCAGACGTTCACCTCTTTGTCCTTTCGTCCTGTCGCCCTCACTCACGCGCAAACCTCTAAGCTCCTGGGCTCCTAGTTCATCAATCCTCGCCATCTCAGCTCTTCCTCTCAAGCATCTATCCTGATAACGTCCGTTGCATTCTAGAACTTCAATAGCTAACCTCTTCACTTAATGCGACAAGCTCCTATTGAACATGGCGCTTAGTTTCTTTGGTCATGGCAACCATGCCAAGTACTTTGATATCAGGTATTCTATTTCCCTGTGTGCGTTCTGCAGCTTTTCTGTGTCACCTGCGGTCAACATGCAGATATAACTATGCAGCTAACACCATTGGACAGACTCGATGATGACTACATTGTCTTTCGTGGCGGTCCAGCGGAGGCTGCCAGCGCCCACCTCAAAGGCACGGTGGTGCTATGCCTTTCAGAGCCATTGACAATCAAACACCTCAAACTGCAGTTAATAGGCATCGCCCGTGTTGGGTAAGTAGATCTGCCCAATACCCATTCCCTTCAATTGCAGCTCCTTTACTCAAGGCACATGCTCTCAAGGTGCGCACACGTCTCGGGGCCGCTGAGTGGAAACAAGAAACAAGGGAAGGAGGAGATTGTATTTGAAAAGACCTGGAAATTCCGAGATGCAGGTCGAGGCAAAACAGAGATTATGCCAGCGGACAACTACGAGTTTCCGTTTGATGTGATTCTCCCAGGCTCCCTTCCGGAAAGTGTCGAGGGCCTGCAAGACACCTGGATCACCTATCGACTGAAGGCAGAGATCGGCCGAAAATACGCAAAGGACATACATGCGCGAAAACCTTTAAGGATCATTCGTACCTTGGATCCAAGTGCATTGGAGTTGCTACATGTGATGGTGAGTGATTGGTAGATTCTGGCGATGGAAAGGTAGAAACTGACCGTTCTTTTAGTCTGTTGAGAATATCTGGCCGAACAAGTTGGAATATTCACTTTCAATTCCAAACAAAGCTGTCATTTTTGGCACTTCTGTTACTGTTAATTTTCGCATGGTTCCGCTGTTGAAAGGCCTTCGCATCGGCACCATCGTCACCCAACTGGTTGAGTCGCACGAGCTCACGATATGTATGGACGACTCGTCGCAACCGCGGAAGGTTTCTAAATCTTCGAGGATAATCTTTTCTGAATCTTTCCACGTTGATAACGAAAGGGATTTACAGATTTTGAATGAAGAGGTTGAAGGGTATAGCTTTTCCAAGACTTGGAGTCTGCCCAAAACACTCCGTAAATGTCTCCAGGATACAGATGCAAAAGGCATCAAAATCAGACACAAGCTGAAGTTTAGGGTGCAACTCCTTAATCCTGATGGACATACCTCAGAGGTAATATTCTACCTAACCCTACATTTTTTGGATGTTGGTTATTAACCATACTTGCACTCACAGCTTCGCGCCACTCTTCCTATTCACATATTTATTTCTCCCAATCTCCCCATAGATGAGAACAACAACTTGGTCGATCAAAGTCACCAGCCGGCTCAAACGATTGATTTCTACCTATCTCAGCAAGCACCACCGTTGTATGGCGACCATCAATTTGATCTTCTTTACGGGGATCTCGACCCCAACGGTTATTTCACGCCTGGAAATTATAGTGGCGTGACCTCTCCCTTTGGTCCGCAAAGCAGAAACCTGTCTACCGAGAACCTTGCGGCCTTGCCAGGACAGCGACCGGAAGACATTTGCGCACACACGCTCCACAGTCGATTGACCAACCTTCACATCAATGGCTCAGGCTCGACAACACCACCTCCTGAAGCTCTAGAACCCCCTGGCGATGACATCCGTCGGCGCTCCTATAATATCGATCACCTCCCTTCAATCATGACCGAACTCGCGACACCAGACCGGTCGAGGAGATCATCAGAAGAAGGCCATGTTCTGTCAGGGGTTGCAACACCTAATCCGTACGTTAGTGAGGTGGAAGACCTGTGTCGTGTTCCTAGTTACTCTACCGCTCTACGCTCCAGCTCGAAAATGCACTATGACGGGGCTTTGCCAGATTATCAAACTGCTACGGCCTTTGGTGCAACTCCACCACCGGTTCTACTGTCGGCAAATCCCCGAAGGACCAGCCGGTTGTTTGGTATTCTTGACGGGCCTACTCGTCCTCACTTTGCGGTACACCATCGTGGTCCAAGCACCGGCCACTCTTCTGACACCGAAAGGCAAGTCAGGATCTTGCAAGAACGCGCTCGAGGTTGAACCGTCAGTCCATCCAGTGTGTTTCTGAAAAGTGGCTAGTGATTCTTGTCTAAAAACTGCATACCTATACCTTAACGACTGTCATGACTGCACGATTAATTTACATTTCCACGGCGTTGGGGTGATGGTGAAATGACCTGGGTAGTGCCATGGTGGATAGCACCAGTTGTTGCGTATCTTTAGCTTGACTATGCCGGGTAGGCTAGGGGAATTGGGTTATTATGGGGTTAGTAATGAGTGTCTTCAGAGTGCATACATACTGACACAGGCGTTTATCAAGGCAATGGTAATCTCATGATTAGGCCTGGCTTTCTAAAGTTCTTTTTTTTTCCACCACTATTTCGGCTGGGAAGGAAGCAGAGTAGTTAGCACATGTATCAATCTACTATATTATCTACTGGTTAACCCGCACGTGATACGATGCGCAGACCTCGCACTTCAGCCATCAGTCATGCTTTTCCTTCTTGCTACCCGTGGAGTTTGCTGCTGTGTCCACCTTTGCTGTTGACGGCATCACGCTGTGATCAGTCGACTGAAGATTTTGACCACAAATATAGTCGTCTGGCCTTGTCCGAAAGCCTCAAGCGTTCGACTCATTTCAACCATTTTGGAAAAGATAGGGTTTTGAAGAAGCCGTACCAAATTCCACCGTGGGTAAGTTGTGTTATTCTACGCTCGTCCCAAGACGACACCCCAAGCTGGTAGAGCCCTTCTTTGGTACAACGGAGTTCATAGATCGTCAGGGGAAAAAAGATAACCAGACATTCGTGCTCACTCTTTGGACTTCTGAGACAGTGGAGTTTTAACTTGGCCAGCAGGCTCCCACAGGCGTGCAGCTTGCTAATTTATACCGTGAGGGCCCCGGAAGAGCAGTCAAGCCCCCCTCCCCCTAGATACTTGTGGTACTGTTCGGTGGGCTGAAGTCATCCAAAAGCTGTGCAATGCGATCGTCGAGGGCGGCCAAGTCTCGTCTCAACCTGGCTGCCTCACGGAAAACTTGGTGGATCTCGAGTGAATTGCTGATGGTCGGTGTATCTGTCTGGGAGCTCTCTGCCGAATGCAAAGATATAACAGAGGCGCCGGAAGTTCCAAGTTGCTGTGTGTCCGGAGGATCTTGGTCTCCCGGGAGGCTTGAATGAGTCATGACCAATTTGCGAAAGAGGTCCTCGTCGACGGTATCGGTTAGCTTGTTGACCGCTAGGTAGGAGAAGCTGTAGAGGGGCAAAAACAAGCCCAGGCAGAGCAGGTAGATGGCCCAAGCACCCGTGTGGTATAACTTGGGATCACTTGCGATAAAGGTTCCAAACCCGGCTAGAAACGCAAAAACGGCCGTCGATAAGAGTTTGTTTGGGGCTGAAATGCTCAGGACGGACGCTACAGAAGGGAACTCCGAGTTACCGCTGTCGCATGGCCGTTGGTGTAGGAGTAGCCAATTTCTGATGTCTTCGGGTTTCGTACGCCGGCCAAAAGCATTATGCTGTCGAGTAGCAAAGTACACGGCTATCAGAGAGGACATCAGGGTTAGGGTAAATGAAGCTGGGGCAACCCAATGGCTTCGACCCAGGTTGTCCAATGATAGCGCGGTGATGGCAATCTGGGCCAGAATGCTGCCCTTGTAATAAAGTCAGCTTCAGATGTGATAGAGGCGATAGAGGCCAAAACTTACGGCTATGGCAACCACATTGCTTTCTTGTTGTGTTGCTTTTCTGAAATCGAGGGCTGCTTGGGGATCCTTGGAGGTCAAGACGTGGATCTGCATCTTCCATACTGCACTGTTTCCAAACAATGCTAGAATTATTCCCCTAAGATATCCGTAGTTTCCAACGTAAACGACGAGTCTTACGACTGGCATGACAATACCGCTCCAGCCCGATGGTCCTTCAATGAAGGATATGGCGCTGTCCACTGTGGTAAATCGGCGCTTAAGGAATGGCAGGGGCAGCGAATATGCCATTGTTGCAAATCTTTATAAACGTCTTTCTGGGGTAGATTGTTTGCGGCCCTACGTGGGATGGGATTGCATGCGTTTTTAGGAAAACCGGATGCCGCGAGAGAGAGAGAGAGAGCAGAGGGAGAGAGAAAAGGCACCGGATGGCGCATGATCAGATGCCAAGATGATATCTGATCAATCCGTAAAAAATACATTCGCGCTTACTACTCCATACGGAGTATTGGGGGCTTTTCGAATCATTATTCGACTCAAGCGTATACGCCGTACGGGGTTCATTCGTGGTCTAGTAAGCGCAAGGCTACCAGCAGCTTCAAACTATCCCAACCAATAACTATCAAAGCTTGGCACGGGCCGCTCCCGTACCTAATCTGGACCGTCCTGTGCCCAGATAAGCAGCTCCGACCCTCTGGTATGGACTCTCGAATCCTACACTCACTAATGCTCGGAGTGACTGATTGTGATGTCTGGGGAAATAATGAAGGTACTCCGTACAGTAGTTACTACAGTATTTGGTGGTCCCAGGAAAGAGTCTCTGGAGCCAATGCACGCCTTGGCAGCGCGTAGCCGGTGTGGGAAGATCAATGGCGGAGTACCCAGGCGGGCGGGGCTCCCGGCACCATCTGGCATCAACAGGCACGATGGTCCAATCAGTCTATTTTCCCACATTGATCGCAGCATGGCAATTCGACACTCACAATATCTCCATTTTGGTTCGCTCCACGGCGACAAGACTGTCTGATGTTAGCGCGTGTAGTTTTAGTGAAAAAATGAGAAGTATTTTCACTTCTTCGTTCCCCTCCGATCTTCTCTCCTTCAAGACGTACTATACAATACTATACATACAACAATGAGGTGCTTGTGTTTTCGATCTACAGTACACCTTCATAGATTAGCCTTCCTCCTTCAACCCCCGATTGGTTACTTTTATCCCGATTCAAACACATTCGACATTGCTACTCCCATGCCAATCCACACCATATCGGCCTAGATTTCTATCGTGAAGACATTCTTCCGTTACCTATAAAGAAACCCCCAGTCGCACTTGTTCCTTGGATATAATTCAATGTATGACCCTTTTATTGGCCAACTTCCTAGTATCCCCAAGGGTTGAATACGTGTCGAGGCCCTGAACTGGGCTTTAGAGGGCCCGAAAGAGAGAATATCAAATTTCGCGGGCCTATTCTTTGAATCAAGCGACATTTGGGAGACCTCAAGCGTGTCATGCTCAGCATGCTTGCTGCAGTACCTCCAGGAAGCCACACCACTCGCCGCTTAGCTTTGACTTGCCGGGCCCAAACGGCACGCACCTAACCTCCACTGCCTCTCTCCAGGGGAGCTCCTTTGGCGTGACGGGGCTCTGTGCAATACAGCATTAGCATGGAGTAAAAGACCTTCAACACGATCGTAGAACGATCCTTGAAAAAAAAGAAACTCTGGATTACTGGAGCAAAATGAGAAGAAAGAGGCAGTAGATGCCAGACGACAGGAAATAAGCCCATCGCTATAGCTTGACACAGTGAGGGAGCAAAGGTCGAACCGGTAGAGAGCACGGGTTCGGTGAGGCATGGCCAAGCGCAATCACAAACACCCGATGAATATCGGAGGATGACCTTCTACAGGGGCCGAGCTGCTACAGCACCAGAGGAAAAAGGATGGAGATAGAAACAAGGCTCCAGAAGGTTGTTTCAAGGAAGGTTAATGATGCTGAGGAGGTGAAGCAGTACGATAAAGAGGTTGAAAAGGAAACCAATAAGGCACACAAAGCAGCAGGGTAAGAAACAAACAAAAGAAGCTTGCATTGCCTGCCAAGCTCCGAAGACACAAACAGTACAAGAAAATTGCAGATTTTCCAGGGGCCCGCGCATTCGATCGAGGTAAATATTATGCTCGCGTCGTCGTGTCGCAACCAGCCGCACAGGCTGCGTAGACAGAGTTCATACGGTTCCTCTGAGGATTGAAAAAGCAGCGGGAAATTCCTGAGCATTCAGGCGTCAACGGGCGGTTTTCTGAAACCAGGTGATCTTTTTCTCCGGCCTTATGCTTGAAACAAACTACTGTCCGCCAGTTGGAAATCAAGCACTGCAGGGCGCAGCCTTTCAGAGAAGAATATATAGAATCCATGATCGCAGCAGTGACCGCCTGTATGTAGTACTGCATACATGGAGGTGAAAGTGACAATAGTATCAATAAGCACAGGAGCAAGCATGGAAATGATCACAAATGACTGCTCCAAAGATATTGATGTCCGGTATCATTTCCGACGGAGTAGCACGGTCATAAGTCGGTCGTGCCTTTGGCAAAAGTACTCGCATTCTTGTCCACTCTGCAATTTCATCAATCTGCGAGTGAAAGTGACAGGTATGAGCTAGTGATCACAATGAGGTATTTCGGGTTCAAGGAAGTGGAGGAATGCAAATTATATATCCTTCCGGACAAAATAGATACGTCTGCCCCTGAACGCTGTGGTGTGAGTCGCCCTTTTGCGTTGAAAGTGGACATTTGAGTCAACTGGCGACCTCAGGAGGTCCACTGAGGTGAGGTCGAAGCCGGCTATTCGGAATATTATTATTTCCGGCACCTGGCTCCCGCGGTCAACGAGCTAACTAGTTAACTAATTACCTGGTAGCCAATCTTGAAAGGCACGAACCAAAGCTCAGCTTGGCACGGGCGGTGATGACGGAGCTACACCCCGCCCTACGCCAAGACAAACTCGAACCCCCTCAAGCTCTCAGTCACCACGCGGTCTCTCCAGACTCATACTCTCTAGGAACCCCCAGAACACACAATGTCCCGGAATCGTATCAAGAACATCTCCTACGGCGGCGATGACTATTACGACGACGATGATGATCACGACGAGGACAACGAGCTGTCGCCCGAAGACCGTGAGCAGATGAGACTTCGAACCGCAGAGGTCCAGGAGCTGTTACGATCAGAACTCCCACCCATTCAGGCGCAGGAGGAAGAAATTTGGGAGTCACTATGGCATTATTATTATGACGTGGACAAGGCCGTTTCGTATTTAAGAAGTAAGGCCTCTTTTGTGCGGTCATCGGTTGTCTGCGGGGCTGAGTTCCATTTCAATATAGAGAAGTATCGAGAGCCGACGCCGAAGAAGACATCGAAGCAGCAGGCGACGGGATCTTTAGCGCCAGTTACGCAGGCAAAGACAAAGGGAAAGGGTAAGTCTACTGTTTCTTTTTTCTCTTTCTCAATGCGTATGAATGCCGAAGGAGGAAAGCCTGGTTTCTTGGAGTGGCACGTGTGGTGCTACTCCTGACCCATAGTACGGTGCGTCAACTACCATACACTTTACCGTCCCTATTTTTGTTTATATTGTACCTGTAGGCAGCTGATGTGTGGTGAATAAAACAGCTTTCTAATCATCACCGCCGTTTAGAAAGAAGTTCGCCCTATCCGCTTCCCATTCAACACACTCAGTGCTCGGCCCAGTTCTCAACTCAGGACTTTTTCAAAGACTCGCCGTGGCTGAACATTCCTCTTCATCGAAAGGCCGATTTCCTCGTTGAGCCTCTGTATCCTCGACTCGGTCTCTTGGGTGGAGCACAACAAGAAGGGTCTGGGAAGATGTCCAAGCTCGCTGCCCTAGCAGCTGCGCGAAAGAAGAAGGAGAGTGAAAAGGGCAAGACTGGCGGAGGTGCTGCAGCGCAAGAATCTGTTTCCATGTCAGATGCGGAAGGCCAGCGTAGTACCTCGATCTCACTCCTAGACCGATTGAGTGGCAATGGTAAAGGCAGGGCCGGCCTGGAAACACGTACTCCCAAATTTCTACTGCGAAAGGCAGACCGAGGTCCCACGAGCCCACCGGAGGAGAAATTACGAAAGAATATTGACGAACTTACGGAACCAAGCCATAAGCCAGAGCCTTTGGCGCCAGAATCGCCGGTGTCAGTACACAAGGAGCAATTGATTCCTTCAGCAGAGGAACTCCTTGCACAACCTTCTTCTTTTGCCACTGTCTTGACTGGAAACCAAAGCAGTCAACGGCCGTCATACTGCTTTTCGAATTGTTTTGATATGTTCAAAATATATCGCCGTGATTTTACTGAACTCTTTGATTTCGCAGAACCGAGCCCCGATGATATTGTGCTGAATGCCCAGAATGCGGTAAAGGGTCAGTTTCGGTTTCCTCGGGCGCTCAGATCGCAGTGCTAATTCCGCCCAGTGAACAAAGCGAAAAAGGCAAAGGGCAAGGCAGCATCCGATTTGGCCGACAACGTCAAACAACTTTCGGTACAAGAATCGGTAAAGCCTAAGAGCAAACAGTTGGATGTTGTAGAGGAGCATCGCAAAGCTGAGAGGAAAAAGGCAGCGAATTTTGTTGTTATTGGTAAGGTGGTCGCTGAATTTGGAGGCAAAATAGCCCGCTGACGGTCACAGGACATGTCGATGCTGGAAAGAGTACCCTTATGGGAAGACTTCTGTACGACTTGAAGGCCATCGATCAGCGCACAATCGATAAATACAAAAGAGAAGCGGATAAGATTGGAAAAGGGTCCTTTCATCTGGCCTGGGTCCTCGACCAAGGTTCAGAGGAACGAGCACGTGGCGTAACGATCGATATCGCAGCGAATCAATTTGAAACCGATTCTACGAGATTCACGATACTGGATGCGCCTGGACATCGCGACTTTGTGCCTAACATGATCGCAGGAGCCAGCCAGGCCGATTTTGCAGTGCTCGTCATTGATGCTGGCACCGGCAACTTTGAGTCTGGGTTAAAAGGCCAGACAAAGGAACATGCCTTGCTGGTGCGCAGTATGGGTGTCCAGAAAATCGTAGTTGCGGTGAATAAAATGGATTCTGTGACGTGGTCAAAGGACAGGTTCGACGAGATTGAGCAGCAGATATCGTCATTTTTGACAACTGCTGGATTTCAGGCAAAGAACATCTCGTTTGTCCCGTGCTCGGGACTGCGTGGAGAAAATGTCACTGCACGGACGGAAGATAAGAATGCTGCCTGGTATTCTGGGCGAATCTTGATTGAAGAGCTGGAGACTGCAGAGCCCTTTTCGTATGCCATCGAGAAGCCTCTCCGGATGACCATTGGCGATGTGTTCAGAGGAGGAGTGCAGAATCAATTATCTGTCTCTGGACGCATCGACGCTGGAAGTCTGCAGGTGGGCGATCGAGTGCTTAGCATGCCGAGCGGGGAGTCAGCCATCATCAAGAGTCTTGAGGTCGACCATGAGCCGAACGACTGGGCTGTGGCCGGAAATAATGTTGTCCTCCATCTGGTCGACATTGATCCGATGCATCTCAAGACAGGCGATGTCATCTGCAGTCCGTCCTCGCCAATCCAGAACATCACCTCGTTCACGGCCAAGGTGCTTGCGTTTGACCATCTTACGCCGATGCATCTTGAGCTTCACCGTGGACGGCTGCATGTACCTGGTCGCATCTCGCGGCTGGTTGCGACGTTGGACAAGAGCTCGGGAGCCCCGTTGAAGAAGAAGCCTAAGATCGTGGCGCCGGGTATGGTGGCGCGGATTGTGGTTGATGTTGACCAACCCATACCTTTGGAAGCTCCAACACGAGTGGTCTTGAGGGCTGGCGGCGATACGGTCGCTGCTGGACTATTGGAATGAAATGAAAATTGGGGTTACCCTCCATTTTTGGTTAGTAGGGATAGATTGAAGCATTGAGAAACGCTTCAGCTTCACGACAGTCATGATTTAGGACCATGATAGCTACGATGATGAATCTATTTCTTGGTATTGGAGCAATAGTATTTAACTCGACAGAACAAAATTTGCATTAGGTTGGTCATTATATACACAAACAATCGTCCAATTTTCATGCCCAAAGTTGAGATCGAGATCCAAGAACTACCTGCTAGCCCAAGAACAGTTGTGAATATTCGAAATCGTGAAATTGCCTCTCAGATGGAACTGTTCCTGAAAGGCTTTTTGATTTCTGGATGTTTCAGGCAAAGTTATGTCCCTCCTAGGAAGTATCTCCGTAGTGCAGAGTCCATCAGCTGGCCCATTTTGCTGAGTTGCTCAAAGTTCAGCCAGCCCGATATCACGCTGTTCGCCACCAAGCTGCACGCAAAGCTAGCGGTCAGGATGATGACCTCATCGGCCACGATCCCCAAAAATCTGAACCCGAATCCAAAACCCAGGGAACTGCTTCACGACCTCTCCATGGTTATTTATTCCAACCCAGTGCCCTCCATACTTTCCCTGAACCCTTGTTTCCTGCCCAGCAAAAATTGTTGAAGAGAATTACCTTTAGTGCTGAAATTCGAGTGCAAAAAAAGCGTGCCCAAGTTCTAGTTAACTTAGCTGGCGTTGCGGGGAAACCATCGATTCTTGGGAGAAGCGGACCAACTGCCCCTCCAAAGCTTTTTAGCTAATTAGGACGACAATTGCTCCTGGTTTCTATTTCTCTTCACATCATTATTTTCTCCTCCTTCTCAGATCATTATCACTTAACTTATCAAACTCCCTCAGTTACGACCTCGTGTTGGGCGTCGACGTGATCAGTTCAGAAGTTATCATCCGTGAATTCCTGAGCAATCCGCTCTACCAGGACAAGCATAACACCTCGAAAGGATGGCCACTACCATTCTTCCGCATCGTTCAGGGACGGTGAAGACCACGACGACCATGGGGTCAAGCGACGATGATGCCATTCCGGACTCGGATTTGGGCGGTGTAAGTGCTATTTCTGGATATCTTTTCTTCTTCTGTTATCTCTTGAACCGCATGCCCGTTTTGTTGCTCTGTCGTCTTGATGGTCGTTTCATATCGGTTTGCTGTGCGTGGTGGGGGATGAGGCCGATTGGGCCGCTGCTTTTTTGGGCTCGATTGTGTGTGCAGGGGGCAGAGGGGTTGTTGGGTGTCGTCGGGTTGGGATAATTTGCTGTCATTCCTTCACTTGCCCTTGAACCTTTTTCCCGGAAATGATGCTACGAGGGTTATTTGATTGACCATTTGACCGTCTTTTTTTTCATTTTTCTTTTCCAGTTTTCTACGATTTTAAGAATATTTTCGATTTCTATTTCGAAGAATATGCCTTTGTGGAATATTGACGTCTTATTCTACGAATCTCTCCTTGCACCTTCGTGATCTCCTTTTGTATTGGAAGTCTATTTTTGCCCGCTCACTTGATGCTTTTTAACTTTCCATCATCCTGGAGAATGCCGTTAACTAACTATCGCGGCCTCGATGATTTTTGGTGGCGCGTGTTGAAGACAACTACCATCCTAGTTGAAAGATTGCGAGCATGGAAACACGTGTGTGGATATCTCGAGAATTATATCAGTACGACGCAGAAGGTGCAGAAGGCGCAGTCTAAGGAATTCGAGAAGATCCTAAAGGTAAGTTCATCGCTTGTCCAAAACAAATACATGGTCTGGATACTAACGGGCGCACACATAGACTGTTTCCGAACCGCTGAAGGAAGGCCACCATTTTATGCAAGGACAGGGCGGAATTACGGGATTGTTCGATAGTTTGCGATTGAACACACAGGTACGATTCAGGTCGATTGTTCATCAATGCCTAGTTGCTAACTCGACCGTGCTTGTTAGGGAATCGCGGACGTGCATCTTGAAACTGAGAAGAACCTGAAAACCACAGTCCTTCCGATCCTCGAAAAGCTGCATAGCGAAATCAAAGCCAAGTCCAAGGAGCTGAAACATGGAGCTGAAAAAGCTGCCAAATTGGTGGCCAAGGCACGTACTTCGACGCAAAAACATATCGAACTCCTGGGTCAATACACCGCGGCCTTCGACTCAGCCACGAAAGCAAAGCACGAAGCTTCACACGATCCATATATTATTGCGCGTGGGGTAACTCACAGAATGAACAGGCAGATCAACGAAGAGAATAGCAACTTGAAGGAGCTCCTTGCGATCCAGAGTTCATTTCAACAATTTGAGGGGCATATCATTGAGACGATCCAGACGACTCTCAATCGATTCTTCCAGTGCATGGGTGCCCAATCCGATCGTCAGCGTGCAATGTACGCAGACATGGTGAGCACAGGACAACAGATCCCTCTCGATTTCGAATGGGCGAACTTTTATGAGCGTAATGATGCGTCGCTGATCAATCCAAACACCCCTCCGCGTTCCATGTCCAACGCTACCTTCCCGAACCAGGACCACCGGGCCACCAAACCAATCGTCGAAGGTACACTGCAACGAAAATCCCGCGCCATAATAAAAGGCTACAGCGACGGATACTACGTGATCACCCCAGCTGGCTTCCTTCACGGTTTCAAAGACAATGATGATTTGCGCCACGACCCTCAGCCGGACATTTCGCTCTACCTGCCCGACTGCACGGTGGGCAACTTTGACGGTCTTAAGTTCTCCATCAAGGGTAAAGACGTGTCGAGCGGCAAAGTCGGAAATGCGTTCCACATGAGCACTGAGTTGCACTTCAAAGCGAATAGCAAGAATCAGGTGGATGAATGGACTAATGCACTCACGGCTGCTGTTGCTGGTCCTGGTGCGAGCAGCCAGCCAGTAAGTCCGATTGCGCAGAGGACCGCGAGCATGGCGAGTACGGTGCCGACCTCGCCAGTCACGGAGTCTCCTGTTATGCAGCCATTGGCGGAGACCAAGCCAATCGATCAGAAGCCCGTCGCTGCAGTTCCGGCCGCATCGATGGAAAAGCCTGTAGACGCCGTTCCCGCCGCACCGGTGGAGAGGCAGGAGGACGGAGTGGTTGCTGTCGAGAAGACAACATAATTTTTATTTTGCCGTTTCGATTATTTATCAACGATTTTTCTGTGCGATTCGCATCTTGGATTATATTCTCGGTTGATATTTTCTTGTCCTTAGTCATTTTTGTTAATACCCCTGAGTATATCGATCATGCTTTTCTAGCTGAGGTTTTTTGGCTTCCGTAATATCTTCAGCGAGCTGTGGCTTGGGTGTAGGTAGGTAGCATATTGATGAGCTTTTGGTTCCATAGAGAGATGTTCAAGTGATCTCTCTCTATCGACTCGGAAATTCACTCTCATTAATATCATCAGTTCTGATCACTTGTGATTCCGTCAAGCTTTGATATCCGATCTAGAACTCGGACCACAGACCAAGCCGCGTTTATCGTGCGTTAACGAGTGACGTCATATCGGCCGGCCTCCAACCTGCCCCGCACCGAAACGCCGATTCTCTTGTTTGCAGGCAAATTGTTCGGATTAATTATTGTTAAACTGGACGGAGCTACGGGCCAACCCCGCTTCAATTGATTGAGACGGAACAAAACCCTCAAGAGATCCTCTGCTCCAGAAGCACAGTTGAGATTTAGAGAGTGATTTCGATAAGATATTGACAGTAAGGATAGCAACCATGGCGACTGATACTTCAACATACAAGCTGAATCGTGAGTTTGGAGCTTCATTGATAGTCAATCGTTTCAATTTATCCCGGAGAACCGAAGGCTAACTTGACTATTCGTGAACAGATTCGATGATTCGGGTGAAAGACCCAAAGAAATCGGGTGCGTACCTCTTGGTCATCATCCCCCCTTTTCATGATTGAACAAGAGAACTGGAGTGTCACTGACTGGAACTCCCATTTTGTTTGTATCTAGTCGAGTTCTACAAATACCTCGGTCTTTCACAAATCAACAAGATCGATTTTGAAGACGCCAAATTCTCGCTGTACTTCCTCGCCTACGACGGGCCCAATTCCATCTCGGGTGAACGTCACTGGACGGATCGGAACGGAGTGCTCGAGCTCACCCACAACTATGGCACTGAGAACGACCCCAACTACACTGTTTCCAACGGCAACACTGAGCCGCATCGTGGCTTTGGACACATTGCCATCTCCGTGGATAACATCGAGCTCGCGTGCAAGCGGCTCGAAGATGCGGGGTATCCGTTCCAGAAGAGGTTGACGGAGGGTAAGATGCGCAATATTGCGTTTGTAAAGGATCCGGATGGGTATTGGGTGGAGATCATTCGGCGGACGGACGACGAGAATGTTTCTGGTGCTGTAACACAGACGGACCCGAAATCATACCGGTTCAATCACACCATGTTGAGAGTGAAAGATCCGGAAGCGAGCTTGAAGTACTATCAGGAGGTCATGGGGATGGAGCTGGTTCGAGAACATAAGAGCGAAGCAGCAGGTTTTAATTTGTACTTTTTGGGGTATCCGAAATCGAACCCGCCGGCCAAGAAAGACGCGTCGAATCCAGTGGCGGAATGGGAGGGATTGCTGGAGCTCACCTGGAACTATGGAACGGAGAAGCAGGAAGGAAAGGTTTATCATGATGGCAATTCGGAACCCCAAGGTTTCGGCCATATCTGTAAGGACATCCTCCTTTTTGCTCTATAGTGAGACACAGTTTTACCTGGACAGCTTGTCTAACGTTCGTCGTTTAGGTATCTCCGTTGACGATCTTGACGCTGCATGTGCTCGCTTCGAATCTCTCAACGTGAGCTGGAAGAAGCGACTGACCGATGGGCGAATGAACAATGTCGCCTTTGTGCTTGACCCAGATGGATACTGGATTGAGATCATCCAGAATGAAGCATTGAAAAGCAGGAGCAAGTGGTAGGTGAAAAGGAGGTTTCTTGGACCCGGTATGTACAGGCATCATTACTCAAGGTATCCCTGGGTAACAGGCCAGGAATGTCTCGTGGGTAAAGTGGAGCTATCCGCCGGAATCCACTCGCCATTGACGAGGGAGGAGTTTAGATAACTCGATGTAAATAGCTGGAGGAAATAATAATGGGATATCGTTTGATTACCACTCTGTTGTCAACATGTAGAGAGAGCGAGATGGTCAGAAAACAATCTAGGCTGTTTTTTCATCTGATCACGAAGTCCTCCGAGAGTTTCCATCATTAAAAGACAGGCCGCTCGAAAATTGGGACGGGTTGAAAACATGAAGGAGCCAACTTTCCCATTATTATTTCGCCCAGGCAAACGGCAAGGCTGACTGCATGTCCACGATAATTTGCGCGATTTCAGTATTCAGGTTACGCGCGTTAGGCATGGTGGGGGAATAATGCAAGTAATCAGTTATGGAGGACGGAGTAAACTAGATACATAGGTATGGTTAGTGGGCAGTCTGGACCTTGATGATGAGAAATGCTAGTCAGGCGATCTCGCATTCCTGACGCTCAGTCCCTTTGCTTCATCGCGATGTTCCTATCTCTTGCTCTCGTGCTCTTTTAACTAACTAATCATCCGAAAGCCCTTGCTCCCATATTTTGTTTTTTCTTCGAGATTCGAGGTCAAAGTGCTCCGTCTGTAGCGTAAGGTTGCGGGCGGTTCGGAACGCGCGGAAATATCGAGTCGTTCCCGAGAAACGTGGGAGTGAAGGGAGGTTGAAATTTACGTCGCTTGATTGGCTAGGGACTTTGGGTATGAGTGCTGACTCATCGTTTCCCAGAAGGCGAATGGTCGTTGCTTTCAGAGGGAAATGATAGGAACGAAGGGATGATGTGATATCAAAGTATTTATCTTGGCCAGCGGACTCCAATTTATGCGTGGACCACGTACTCCATGGAGGATAGTCGGATTAGTTAACAGAAAGCGCAGATAATTTGTCTGAAAACCGCAACGGAGTAACATCGCGTTGCGTTCATGAAGGGCCGCTGGCCTGCACAAAGAGTGGATAGTCTTTCCGCACACACAAGCCGGTATCATCATTATTATTCATTTTCAGAGACCAGTGCAAATTTATTCATGCCCTCCGTACTGTCGTGGCGGAGTGATCAGGAACTAGACGGATTAAGCAGAGTTTTCGAAATCGGCATCATAATCATCCCGTAGCACAAAGGTATTACAATAATACATTATCCGTTGGCCAGGGACCTCGTCCTCATTTACACTATACCATTATCGATGACTAGACATTTTGTGTGGCGGAATCTTTAACAGGACCGCCGATATGGGGCTCCGGTATTCCCGTAGAATGAAACGTCCGCATCTCCACACAGGTTTTCAGCCAAAGCAACAGAGAAAGGGGAGCATAATGTGATGACTTGGCGAAGAAAAGTAGGTAGTGTGTGCTTCGCAAACGAGAATACCAAGCATAAAAGAGAAACAAAAAAAGATTTAGATGGATAGAAACAAGCGCTCTGCTAAGTTCTCATTGTGCTCTGCTCCCATAACCTAGTCTTTGTGAAAGAACCCGACATGACTGCTGCAGCTTTGTGTTTTTTTGCAAAGGGGCCAGAGAAGTCAAGAGGGACGAAACGGGTGAGGTTGACTTTGAAGTGCCAGGCCCGACAATGGCGCCGCTGTAAATATAATTTGTCAGCAAATACGCCATACTGTTTATGAGATAGCGCGTCGCTGCAATAAAAGCGGCTTGAGCCCCCAAAAGCAACGAATGGCGCGTGCTCGAAGTAACTCTGATACAGACGTGAGACCCAGACCATCGCAACACTGTCCACTGAGAACTGGCCCAGAAACGATCTCGTCTTCAAGGTATGTGCTTTGCTTTTTCCTTTCTGTCTCTGTGCCCTGGAATTCCTTTTTTTGATCGAATTGCACGTGTGTCGCTGCCCCATCTTGTATGGCTCGTTTCCTCTTGCTTCCCCTCCGCCTTGTCCGTTGGCGGGATGGGATGGTGTGGTGGTGCCGTTTCTTTTTATAGGCATCAGCTGTCGAACGGATATCCCTGATATCCCTTTCCAATGCTCTTAAGCACGCTTAGATGCTTCTTGTGTTTTAATAAGATACCCACTATTCTTCTTGTCGCCAGTTGCAGTGAAGTTTCGACTGTATCAACTCCCCCGTGTCTGGTCAAACCCTGTACCTTTTTTTGTCTCGTGGTCAACTTCCCAAACCGAGTAACCATCTCTTTTTGAATATCGTTGCAACCGTGCGAACCATACATATTTTGATGGCTGCTCCTCTTGCCTCTCCTCCTTCAGTCCCCAGTATCTATAAAGTAATCGGTCAATGGCTGAATCAACAGTCCATTCTGGAGCAACAGTCACCTCTCCACCCGCCAAAGCCCATCCCCCATCTCCGTCTCCTTCGACTGCAGCTTCATCCTCTCCTGCAGCCAAACCGCAGCCCTGGTTCTTGGACCAAGATCCTCACTTCCTACCGGCCTGGGCTCGGAGTCACGTGAAATACGCCCAGAATCTCCTCGAATCAAGCAACGAACCCATCGAATACGATCACGACGAAGTAGACTATAGGGATAACTGCTTTTTCTTTCCAGAGGATTGCGTCTACCGTCCATCAGCATCGCAGGCGGAAGGCCCGTCGTTAAGGGATTGGGCGAGTAACCCTGATGGTACCGAGACCGACTCGGACCAGGAGAGTAACGTTGACGAAATGAGTTCCTCAATGTTAGCCAGCATTAGGATGCTGGACACTCTGGCGTTGACCGACCTGTTGGAGGATAACTTGTCTCCGCCGGAGATTACTTCTATCTTGTAGGTTTGCCATGAACGACAAATTCTCCTTGGAGAAGGAGCATTGGTTTCAAAGGTCTAGTTTCTGGTGACTTATTCTTATTTTCACATTTAGTATGTTTGCGACCAATGGAGCTGTCTTCGCCCATGCCTCTCCACTCCCTCAGCGTGAGGTCAGAAGCCTCTGTGCAACATACGGTGCCGCCTACAAATCGTACGCCGTGAGCCACCCAACTGGAAGTCTAACAGGCGTCAATCCTGCAAGCCACCCATCATCTTTCGTCACTGCTCCGTCTATTCCACTGGGGGATGTTGGAAGCATCATCTTTGAACTCGAAGAGTATGTAGCAGTTGTGACAAAAATTGCAGACAAAGTCCTTCTGGCGGTTGTTGGCCCGACGAAACTCAGCCACAACACCATGCCTCCCTCCTCGCATGGCAGCATTCGACGTCCCATGTTGACCAGTTCCGCAGCCAGTGATATCGAACGGACCCTCAGGCCCGTCGACTCTTTTCCCACCACTAACGACCATCTCTCTGGAGCGGCACATGACCAAGCCAGCAAACTCGCCTCGTCAGCGCCCGCGCCTGGGGGGTCCCTTTCCATTACTCAGTTAGCATCCCGTATGACGGACGTTAATAAAACAGCAGATGACGACGCACACGCGGACGAATCACTCCGTGCACAGTGGGAAATTGATAGAAGTAGTGACTTGAAAAGACTGGCGAGCTTGAATCTTAATTCACCACCAACAATATTACTTGCACTGGAGTCGAAGTCGGCGGCTTTGGGGAAGTTTTTGGGTAACAAATTGGCGGATTTACAGAGTCCAGATGATTTCTAGGCTTTGTGGAGGGGAGAGATGGCGTCTTCTATACGTTCTCTCACGGTTTGGTGACTCGTGAGAGAGAGTACGCATTCAAATAGGTCAAATATTCTGTCGGACATTAACAATTTCGACCAAGCTATTAGAATATCTGGTTGTCTCATGCCAATGCGATTTTCGGGTCCAAATCTTGGTTGGAAACCCAAAGATGTTACATTTGCGTCATGCTTTTTGGAAGCATATCAATATCTGATACTCTAAATATTGCTGTTTTTCGCTAATCTTCTAGTGTATTGTACGATTATACCAACTTGAAGGCTTCTTCTAATTTGCCTAGTCAACAAATAAACCTCAAGCCCCCTTCACTTTGACTCCTAAGTGCCCTCTACGGGGGAGGATTGTGCTGACTCCGAACGCACGGTGCTTTGACGGCCAAGGCGTAAGCAAATGCCTGTCAGTGCTTGCTAAACAGAATCAACAGTCATCAGTCGCTTAAGATTGTGTGTGTAGGGGGAATAGAAAGGAAGAGTCCTTACGGCGAGTGAGAAGATAGCGCATTGAAATTCGGGGCAGCATTTGAGAGAATGAGAGCATCGTCCACGTTCCATCACACACTGTGGTGTTGCCGTCGACTGGTGCTCTTGAGCATCATGGGTGTGTGCGGGGAGTGGTATGGGGAGTGGTATGGCCATGGCTGTGGCAATTGTGGCCAGGAGGAGGGAGATAATAGAAGCTGGGACCATATTGATTATGTGTTTTTGTCTGACAAGGCCGGTTTTGGGTTTATTCTGCGACACTTAGATGTGTTCTGAGTGAATTTGGTGCAGACGGGGGATATCCTAACAGCTTGTAGGGTTCGTCGAAGCTTCGACTCGGTGTTTTAGCATAGAGAATGAGTAGTTATTATCTTTGAAACTCATTCGACCAGGTAGTACGGGCCTGGAGCAGTATATGTACCCATGATGTTGATTTCCATCTGAGTACAAAGTACATACATGCACAGTAGTACTGTTCACGGAACGTTGCATATCGGGAATATGACGGCAAAAGCGAAGCATCGCATATGCAGGCTCAAAGCTGTCACTCTAACAAGCTGCATCTGCACTGGCCATGATGTGCAGGTCCTTGCAGGTCTCTTTCAAACAAGACACAGAGAGCAATCAGGTACTCTGTACTGTACAGTCTATTTTTACCAGGGACTGGCTTCAGTGTAATGAGTTTTTGGGAAATTGTGTCAGAACATAACGACGCCCCCCATGCAGAATCGCATGCAGAATGGGGACTCGATTCGCAATTGACACAATTCAAGAAAAGCGGCCATCGGCTGCACTGTCGGTTTGCAAAGTGGATCAATAGGATAAATTTGAACCATGATAGTTGTTTAAGTGAATCAATATCAGGGTAAATTTGGATATCAAGTAACTAACTACGCTAACCCCAGGTCAAACAGTAAATTCTTTGAACCAATAGCTGTAGCTGGGGAACTTGTCATTGTAGAAGCATTTTAGAATTGCATAGCAATCTGAATTTGCAGATGTATTTTTATGGGACATTTGACAGCCCACCCCCATGAACAGAAGACCGAAAGAGCCTAAGCCCCCAGGCTGAGTTGGGGGTGGGTGTTCCCCAAGGTGCAAGCTATGGAGCCCCCACAAAGTCAATTGAAGTCCCTGGATCGCACTAACTTGAGAGTCAGCGTTGGAGGCGTCAGGGCCCCCAAAACTCTAGGGTCCAGGGGTAAACAGCCTATGAACGGGCCCCGGGCCTTGACTCTCGGCGCCGGTGATATGTAGCGAGTCCGAGCTGGGGAAACGTCCCGAGGCCGTGGCCATTTCCCCCACAAAATCTCACGAACTGAACGGTCTTAACCCCAAGCTCGGGTCGTAGCCGCCATCATGCGTTGCCTTACGTCCGATGTCGACAACAAGTCCGACCTCGCTTCTCGTCTTATATCCTTGCTTTTTGATTGTCACAAACTGAAAGCAGAGATCCTCGACCTTGCTGATTGCTAGTTGACCTGCTGTTCTGCACTCTCACTCTCCACTCCTTTGCTACCTGCGTTAATCCGTGCTCGCAATCATGGTCCTACCCGCAATCCGCGCCGCTCCCACGGCGGCTACTAGAGCATTCAATCTCCTCCGCACAGTTCAATATACGCATCCTCCAAGCTGCCCCTGCCATTCGAACCCTTCGCATCACCATCATCACAAGCCGTCTGCGTCCTCCTTGGCCAAACATGTCCGACACATGGCAACCCCGATCGACCCATCCCAACAGAAAGAGTATGCCTTTGAGATGGCGGCGTCTAGTATTCGGTTCGGGCCCGGTGCGACAAAGGAAGTGGGCATGGACTTTACAAACTTGGGAGCGAAGAAGGTCATGGTGGTTACGGATAAGAATGTCGCAAAGCTGGATGCAATGAAGAATGCTATTGAGGCATTGACCAAGGAGGGAATTCAATTTACGGTCTACGATAAAGTGAGAGTTGAGCCAAAGGATTACTCGTGAGTTCAACCGGAAAATGGGAGCAGGTTCATTGATTGTTTGGAAGCTGACGGTTTAACGCAGGGTGAAGGATGCTATTGCCTTCGCAAAACCATATAATGCGGATGCATTTTTGGCTGTCGGTAAGCTATTAACTGACTCTAGTGACGGCTTGCATTTTGGCTAATATACTGTCTAGGTGGTGGATCTGTCATTGATACCTGCAAGCTCATGAACTTGTATTGCGTCTATCCCGAAGCAGACTTTCTCGACTTCGTCAACGCACCACTGGGCAAAGGCTTGCCTATTGCCAGGCAATTAAAGCCGCTCATTGCCATCCCAACAACAGCAGGAACTGGAGCAGAGACCACCGGAACGGCGATTTTCGACTTGGTGGATAAAAAGGCAAAGACGGGTGTTGCCCACCGAAACATGAAGCCAACATTGGGTATCTGCGATCCTCTGAACACAAGAACCATGCCTTCAGCCGTCCATGCTGCCTCGGGTCTTGATGTGCTTTGCCATTCTCTCGAATCGTGGACCGCAATCCCATTCAACGAGCGCACTCCTCGGCCAACCAACCCGATCAACCGCCCGGCTTACCAGGGAGCAAATCCTATTTCAGATATCTTCTCGCTCCAGTCATTGAAGAGTACAGTGAAATACCTCCCACGGGCCGTCAAGGATCCAGAGGACCATGAAGCTCAAACCCAGATGCTTCTCGCCGCAACCTTGGCTGGTGTAGGCTTTGGAAACGCCGGTGTCCATTTGTGCCATGGAATGAGTTATCCTATCTCAGGCCAGAATCCTGGGTATAAACACAAGGGATACCAAGTAGACCACGACATCATCCCACACGGCGTGTCTGTTGCAGTCTCCGCCCCGGCTGTCTTCCGATTCACAGCAGCAAGCAACCCGGACCGTCACCTGATCGCTGCAGAGGCCTTTGGAGTTGATATCTCGAGCGTCAAGCGTGAAAGCGCCGGAGAGGTTCTTGGCGAGGCGATCGCAGAGTTCCTGCTCAAGTTGGGTGACCAACCACGAGGATTGAAGGCTTTGGGATTCGACAACTCTCACATTGATATGCTGGTCGAAGGCACGATACCTCAGAAGCGAGTGTTGGATCTCGCTCCTAATCTCAGCAAGGAACTTGAAGCCGAGAAAGATGAATTGCGAAAGCTTTTTGAGGAGACAATGGAGTTCTAAATTAGAATTGGGACCTAAGTTTTCTTTGTGGATATGAGCGACTGTCTCTTCAGGGCACCAGCCCTGTACTATATAAAAGCCTTCCAAGTCATAGAATATATAACACCTTCTCGGGTCTGTGGCTGAAAGCTTCTTGTATTTATTGCCATGTCGGCTACGGTAGATACTACTCGAGCCTTTTAACTAACTGGTAGCCTCCAATCCATTCCCATGAGCAGCGAACTACTTATAATATAGCAAGTCTTATTTCAATTTTTTGCCTGATTTACTAACTAGTATGTTCTCAAAACGTTCATCCCGCATCAGCGCAGCACTACACCTCCAATAGTGATAACCCCATATCCTACTCTATATATCACTTCTTCAAAAAGCCCCAGGAACTCTGCACAATTTCAAACAAAAATTGCCCAGAAATCCCAAAAGCCCAGATCAAATGGGCTATAGGTCTTGAATATCAGAGAAAAAACATGTTCACCAACAGTCTCCGAAAGGCCCTCTCTGTCCCTTCCCTATGTCTCTTACGAGCGCATTGGGCTCCCACCAAAGGTTAACCCCTTTGCGCCACCAAAACTCCCATTACTCGGCGTCAAAGCCGTAGATCGCCTAAAGGCTTGACGCGGAGTCGATGGAGTGCTCCCACTCATACTTCCGTTTGAACTTCCACAGCCACCAGGTAGACCGCCGGTCACTGAGGCGGCAACAGATGCAGAAGCCGGAGGAATAGAATCGGGCGTGTTTCTTCCACTAAGGGGAAGACGGGAGATAGGGTTCGTTGATAATCCAACGACGTTCATGCTGCCATTGTTGTTATTGCCGTTATTGGTGCTAGGACCGGGGGTGGATGGAGCTGCAGGTGGTGGATGTCTAGCAGGTGGGCGGAATCCGACTTTGACTCCTTCGCGGAAGATTTCTTCCAGCATTTGGTTTACTATACCTGCGTCTTCATATTCCTTGAACTTCTTCCAGAGACGAAGGGCCATGCGAGCATCTTCGATGGAGTCGTGGCCTTCCAAAAGTCGTGTAGTTATAGCTGTCGTGGTTGTCGTGGTTGTATTTGCTGCATCGGGATTATTAGGGGCGATGGTGGCAGTGGTGGTGGTTGATGTCGAAGTTTTTGTGGTTTCTTCCTGGATATACTCTTTAAATACTGCCCACGCGAGGTATCGTAAACTGAGTCGTCGATTCTTCCCTGGATAGAAGAATAGATACTGCGTGTCGATCGTTTGAGTCTTCGGGACCTGGATGTTTATCTTCCTAAAGTCGGACGCCAAACCGTGACCAACGAAGATGCAGCCCAGGTTCAAAAGGAGCCAGAGCTTTTTATAAGCTACTTTTAAAGCGACAAGGTTGTGCTGGCTTGTTCGTGGGTCGAGATCTCCTGGCTTTATGCCGGAGTACTGTGTTACATAGTCGACAATGGGGTCCTTGATCGTGATATAGTCGTCAATGAAAGGAACCCCTTCGTCGTTGCCAGAGCCCCTGATGACGGATACTCGAGCAAGTCCGCTCTTGCTAGGGCGAATCATTTCTTGCGTTCCATCTGCCTTCACCTCAATTTCTGCTTTCTCAAGGTCGACAAATTCGGTATCAAGGGCGACGGGTGTGCCAGGGACAGGTTTTTCTTCTGCCTTGAGAATATGACAGGAGCTAGTTGGACGCCGGTTGCTTTGCGACAATCAATTAGCATGCCATGTCCACCGTCGCCCAAAAAGGGACAGATTGCACTCACTTCATGGACCACTCATAAAACAGGAGAGTGGTATCCAGCTGCTGTTTCCAACTGTCATCTAAGCCATGGCGACCAGTCGATATTTGATATGCAAGTGTGCAAGGCGATTTCCATCGATCTCTAAACGAGAACACTTCCTCTTTGCTCACTTCCGTGACGAGGAAATCATTAAAAAGGTGCCAACTACTCTTCTCGGTTGGCTCTCGCGCAGATATTGAAACATCGATAAAAGAAACCAAGTGAGGCTTCTTTTGCTCCGCGATGTCAATTTCGGCGACCAAACCAACCAACTCGTAGACAACTAGTCCCTCGAAGTTATTCTGCTCCCGGATTCGAAGCTGCTCCCCTTCGAAGCATTGGATTTGGTTGTCCTCGATCATAACCCCGATTTTCTCCGGTAACCAGCCCCGAACTGACCAGAATTGACGGTGTACCGGAGAGTTAGTTGCTGCATTGAGCATCAAAACTAGCGGCATCCGTTGGACACTTTTTCGGATGGAAACCTGCTGATATTTGCGACAAGTGCTACACCAACCTCGATTCTGAGTTTCACGTTCGATGCTAGAGCGGAGGATAGTTGAAAATCGACATGCTGGATTGCGGTATGCTTGCTTCGGGTCAATGGCTGGGTATATTAAGTCCGTTACAAAGGCGTTGCTAGCGCGAACAATCTCATTGCGACAAAGCATGCAGCAGATAGACTCGACGGCAGCCGTACTTATCGTGCTGTCCAAAGAGTCCGAGCTTGGATAAATCGTTCGGTAGTCGTGTGCAATCTGATTGAGGAAGAATCGATGCACCGATTGAATCGCAGATGATAAAGTTTTATTGCTCAGATTTTCTTCCAGTAGGCCCAGATTCGCAGCTTCTCTGAAGCCATTGAAAGTCTTCAGCAGATTAGTAGCTTGACAATTTTGCCCATTCGCCTTGTCAAGCATGTCGAATAGAAAGCCCATTTCGCATAAAAGGCAGGTATCACAAAGACAATTCGTAGAAACATGCTGAAGAGCCAGATTTCTGATCAAGGGAATAAATTTGAGAAGCTGGAGGAGCGAGTTCGTGAACGAATTGGCGATGTGTGTTTCGAGACCTGAGAAGTTTGTTTTGTTGTAGTATCTGCTCAAATGTCAGTAAATACCGATGCAAAAGTTATGGATAGCCTAAGGACAAGGGAGGAGCGAGTTACCTGAAATCGAAGTCATCGACACCGAATTTACTGTACTTGATTTCGACATTACTGTATTTCAATAAAAAGTCCTCTTTGGTTTCGCCATTAATTTTAAGCCCTTGTAAGACGCCAGCAACATCCTGGGAGCTCTCTGGCTTTAATCCGGGCGATTCTCTCGCTTTCTCGCTCAAGAATTTTGGCGCTGCTAGAGCGGTTTCTGCTGCGGACTGTAGGCGAGTATTCTCTACCTGATATCTCCGTTTCTTCCGTGGGTTAGGGGCATATTGGCCAAGTTCGCTCGTACGTAAGTAAGGAAGAATGGCTGGGTCAACGGGGGCGGCAGGATTCCCGACTTCGAAAAGTAGATGGCTTGGCCATGCAGAAAGAAGCCGTTCATGATAATACGGCATGCCGACGATACTGAGGGGTGTATCACTAGAGCAATCGAGCAAAGGGGGGCGAGGAGGAACATGGGCGAATTCGGTTTCTTTACTGATTTCGTTAAAATGAATTTTGGATGGAGAGCCCCAGATATGGATAGAGCATTCGGCATCGTTGATAGCTAGAGCCTCCCCGGAGGGAGATATCTCAAGGCCAAGCATGAAGTTGACATTTGCCTGACGGAGGTTTATTGCGTTGGGGTTCATAAGGTCCACGACTTGCAGTTGGCCCGACTGGGATGCGATGAAGCTCGTAGTTTGTAATTTCGGATGCATGCGGACAAAGGCCGCGCCTGCATGAAAGGGGATTGGTGGCAAAGGCATAAGGGATTTTAAATCATAGACGTTGGCGAGGGGTTCAACTATCGTCGATCCGGGATGACGAACGGAAAAGCCACAAGTCACCAAAAAATCATTGCGAGCATCCATATCGTTCACCACAGCCCCGTGGGCTTTCCAGCTTTTGGCCACGCTGAAATCAGTTAACTTCAGAGCATTTACGGAGCCATTATCAGTAGCTGCGCATAGATATCGGCTTTTCTTCATGATCGTATAGCGATGTTCGGTGAACAGTTGATCCACAATAGTTCCCTTTTCAACATCGATGATGAACATGGCCGATTGTAGGCCCGCAACGATGATTTTATGTGGCTGCGCTGTGAAGCTCATACATCGCAGCTCCGTCATTTCCTGATGCGAGATATGCCATTGTGTTACCCCCCGGCGCGAGGTCAGATGTACGCTTTTTGATGATGCTGATATCACTCCTCTATTGTGGAAAAGGAACTGTCGGACAGGGCCGTCGGAGGTGGCATGGGCTTTGACAGACGTGTATCTCTGCAGCTCGGGACCATAAAACGATGTCACGCGGCCCTAAGGTCGATTTCAACCGTCAGAACCATGGCCTTTTGATGCCTTGCACAGAGGATAAAGCAGCAGAGGAGCAAGAAGGCAACAATCAACTCACAAACTCGTTCCCCACCCAAAGCAGCTCCTGCGAATCGTCGAAGGCGACAGTGGACGCGACGGTGGGTAAAAGGTGAGGTCCCGGAGGAGGGACGGCGATCTGGGAGACTTCATCCCAGTCTGCTTCCATGGCGCACGATGATAGTATTTCCCGTCCGAGCTGGTATGAGGTGTAGGTGTTCGGGAGCTGAGACGTTCTTCGCTGCTCTTTACTCCTCCAGCTCCACGATTCGACCCTTGTCATCTACCCGTATGGGAATGGGCCGCACTGGAACATCATTTTTTTGGAAAGTCGAATATTCTCGTTAGTTGGTGTTTGAGGGATGTCGTTGTTTCATTCACTCGCTATGTGGTAGATCGAGTCGACGCGTCGGCGCAACATCCCACCAAATCCACGTTGTGTCAGGATGGATGGAGGAAGTCTGATCAGCCGGGCGAGACGGTGTCAAAACATCTTTGTACGCTAGAAAGAAGAGCTATCAACCACGGTTCGAGTGCCAGATGACTCTTACAACGATGCCATTTCCGGCTAAATTTCTCTTTGCACAAAGATAATCCCGCAATCTCGTTGGGACGCTGAAGCTTGATGATGAGCTCGTCGTTCCGATCCATTTACCTCGCGATCACATGACCTTTGGTCCGAACCTTGGATTTTGCACTCTGATAACCACGTTTATGAGAAAGCAAGTGTGGTTGGTAGTATCAGACGAAACCCTAGGATACTATGTTGTCTGTGGCCTGGTACTATTGCATATTACATGTTTAAACTCGATGAATGAAAAGGGTGGCTCTTTTGGATTAACTCTAAGATATGGGTTGGTATAATATGTAGAAAAGAAAGCTCAAGGTCGACATGCAATATCATCAAAAAGAGCCTCTGAGACCAAGCAAAGGCTCGGCCTCCTCTGGCCGTCTGGTATCCCATTTATACATGATCATAGATTGCAGTCAAATCCCGAGGTGAGTATATATAGGAAGCGGCATCTATGCCCTCTCATTTCCACTGGTGCCTGTCTTGACGGCATCCAAAATCATGTCCTTGGCAACTTCCAAACCCTCCTTTGAACCCTTAATTTCGATCGCTTCACCTTTGGCCTGGTCCTTAGGAACATTGATCCTGCAGTTGGTGCGTTTCCTGATGGCGTTGATCTGGCTTCCGCCTGGTCCGATCACAAATCGATACGTCCGAGGATCAGGGAGGATCAAGTAGCCCGTGGCGGAGGGTTGAGCGGCCGTAGCGATGGCCTTCTCTAGAATAGCCTTTGCCTTGGCGACATTCTCGGGCTTTCCGGAAAGTACCCATGGAATCGTACCGGTAGGACCATCGTCATTGCTGGAATCAATGACTTTCCAGGAGAAAGTATCAACCGCAGCAGCCGGGTCATCAGTGATCAAAGGCAATGACGTGTCATTGGCATCTCGGGACTCAGTTGGCTTGGATCGGACAGGGATTTGTTCACCAGCATGGTCAACCGTAACCTGATGATCGTTTCGCAGACGACGGAAGAAGGCTCCGTTTTCAGAAATCGTATGGTGAAGACTTCGAGGTACGTGGATAGTCTCGCCCTGCTGCTCCTTGAGCATGGCCGAGATATGACTCTTCGCATTTTCCACGGAGGTAGAAGGCCCCCTTATTTTGACGTCAGTGCGGTTCGATCCCTGCTTAGGGACGTCCAGGACAACATTGAACTGAGACTCCAACTGACGTCGGGTATCTCCACCACGTCCGATGAGATGGCGGTGTTGAGACTGAGGAACGTCAATATAATCGACGACTTCGTTTTCCTTTTGGCGGACAAAGCCTTCGATGGTAGCAATGATTTTATTGACAAGGTCCTCCTTTCCTTCTACACGTATACTCGACTCATCGCTCTCAGGGCGTGGAAATCTAACCATTCGGGCAGCACTTCCATCATCTGGCCCACCACATTCAACGACAATCTTGCGAATATTCGCGCCTGCTAAATATCAGCATCTGGAACAAGGAGAATATATGTAGAATGGATGAAGCTTACCGCCACCTCCAATCAAAGATTTGTGATGTTTCTTATCTACATCAATCGTCTTGGTCACAGTTTCATCAAATTCTTTCGCGCGCTGTAAGAGAAGTTTGCGTGCATCCTCCACCTGCTTTTTGGTTCCTTTGAGCTTGATTTCAACCCGCCCAGAGGCATCGGCAGCTTCATTTACTGAAGGAACATCTATTTGGGCACCGGTTTCTGCACGAAGTTTGTCCATTTCACGGCCGCGCTGACCGATCAACGACGGGACCTGACTCTGTGCCACTGATACGGATCCAGTGAAAGAATGATCCGCAACCCACTGGTATAGACTAAGGATCTCCTCTCTGGCACTATCCGCACCTTTACGAGGGCCTCGGATAACAACCTCATCAGGTGCCTGGTTTGAGCGAGTATTTCGTACACTCCCGACCTCACTTGCGGCGTCATTGATGGATTCCTCCGCAGCAGCTGCTCTCGGAAACTGCACGCGTACATTGTAGCGCTCCTGCAAGCGATTCACTTGGCTGCCTTTCTGCCCGATCAAATCTCGATGGTATTGAGGCGAGATCTTGAGCACGTAAGTGGTCTCATCTTCCATCTTTTTGGAGAGTGCCACAATGCGGGCTTTTGCCGCATTTGCCTTGGCAGGCGGGCCTTTGACCTCGACTTTGCCATTTTCAACTTTGATATCAACATCAAACTCATCCCTCAGCTTGTTAATATTATCTCCTTTTTTACCAATAAGAACATTGGCAAACTTCTGCGGAAAATCGAAAGTAATTTTGTTATCGCGTTCCTTTTCATCTTGTTCTTGTTCTTGAACGAATGCCACAATCTTTGGAACAAGTTCCTTGACGTCGCCAGATCTACCGCGGAGCGAAATCTGCTGGTCAGTGGCGGTCACGCGAACAGGGATATGGTCCTCCCCTTTTAAACTTTGTTCACGTGCAATGAATTTCCGTAGCTTATCATGGTACCTAGAATAAGATGTTAGTAAAAATCAAGTCGATCCAATTTTACCTGGGTTTACTGACTTCAAAGGAACGGAAACTGATTGCGACACGATATCATTGCGGTCTCCTAGAGCAGAAAGGAGATGTTTCTGGGCTTCATTCAACGCTCTCTCAAAAGTGGCGACTTGCTCTGGTGATGGGCGCTGCCTGGGCAGCTCATTTGAATCAGTGCCTTCGAACACAAGTAGAACATCATCACTTTCTGGGTTTTCGGGAACGACCAAGTGAACGCCAAAATTCTGCTTCAGCTCCTGTACACTACGGGAGCGGAGAAACCCGTGGTAGTACGAGTCGATGGACAAAGTTGCAAGCTTCGCGGGAGGATGCGCTTGGACTAAATTCAGGATATCGGACCGTGCACGAATGGTGTTTTTTCCATCTCTTGAGTAGACTTCCCACGTAACGGGGCCATCGGAGGGTTGCAATGGCAGGACGATATGGGCATCGTGCATCTTTTCGAGTTCTTTGATTATTTCGCGTTGTCGCAGATACGCCGTGAGCGCGCGAGCATAGGCATGCGGGCCAGCCGGGGCATTGGGATGTTGACGTGAGAGGTCGATGCTGGCCATTTGCATGCTTGTTGCAAGGTCCATAACTCGGTTGATTCCGACCTCGATCTGTTCAGGAGGCCCAGTAATGGTGAGGAACTCGGTGTCATCAGATGGGGGAGGGAGGATGACTGAGCAACCAGTTTCGGCCAAAAAATCATGCAATGAGTGTCCTTTGTCTCCGATGATGAACTGATGCTGTCCACGGTTGATAGCCAAATTTCGAAGTGCGATCTGACGTTGAAGTTCCAATGCACGTCTTTCAATTTCGGCACGAGCTTCCTGCGCGCCCATGCGGTCACCGAAGACGTGAATATGCCTGTCTGGGTCTGGTACAAACTGAACCTGGCCCACTGGGGCTTCCGGGGGTGGTGGCCGCTTCGACCATGTCTCATAACGAGGCACTCGGATTTGGGTCTTTGTGCGCTCTTCCAGGTCATTTAAATGAGCGTTGTGGGCGCCAGCAATGAAGGGGAATAACTCAGGAGGAATGTTCCTTAGTTTAAGGTTGATATTCGACGATCGCTCCTTCACTATCGCCTCGACTTCTCGTCGCGCCATTTCAGCAGCAACGGCGTCGCCTTCGATCAGGACATCAATAGTGTTGCTGTCGTCATCCTCATCTTGAGCGCTGGACTCATTCGCTTTTGGCACTTGGATCCGGGCACCAGTTCGATCATGAATCCCTTGCACTACAGTTCCCTGGCGACCAATGATATGCGGACGGGCCGACGCTGGAACAGGAATCTTGATGGATTGCTAGAAAATTGATGTGAGTGGGCGAATTTCAGTACGTGATGTTCTGCTCTAGGGACCAACCTTTGAGCCAACTTGCTGGGCAACCTCCTTCAACGCTTGACGAACGGCGTCCACTGTGCCTGTTCCCTCAAAAATATAAAAGCCACCGGGCCCTTCACGAACATCTAGCATAGCTTTGGACCTTCTGCTAATATCCCTTACGATATCAGGCAGAGGCTTATTCAATTTGCTTAGCATCTGCGAAGGCGCAAACCGTATCTGTTCGACATGTTTTCCAGGCATGGATAATCTCGGGCCACCAGTCGGCGGTGCGGCACCGGCAGACATAGGAGTGGCAATGCCCGATGTCGAAGGGGACGTACGCGAGCCAGCATTGCTCCGTGCCGGTCCATTGGACTGGCCGGCGGACGGGGCCGTTGCTTTACGACCGTCCCACGCCATTGGCATTGCAGGCGTACGGGACTTTGTCCCACTACCCAAGGAAGGGAAAAGCTCTTCAGACTGCACATCGAAAGGCACTTTCGGCTTGGGTTTAGGAGCTGCAGCCTCGCTCTTCATCGCTGTATCTTTTGGGGCAGCTGGGGCTGGTTTCACAACTGCTGAGGGAGGTGGGTGAAGAATATCCTCCTCATCCTGGACATCTTCAACGGTAGGCTGGTGGTCTTCATCACGTGCGTGCTTTTCCTGGAGCAGCTCTGCCGGAGATTTGAAGATTGCGGCCGACGAAGCACCGTTCATGGTCAACCCGGGTTGTTCGGAAGCCATTCCAATGATGCTAGCAGGTACGATTCAAACAGTACGGGACCGAAGTAGGAATTAGAGAGGTAGGGTGTCGAAAAGGCTCAACGGATGCGAGGAGCGAGACGAAAATGGAGGTCAGAAGCTCTCACCGGGACCGATTGCGCGGAGATGAGTGACGGAGATGAAGGAAATCGTCGAGTCTAGTGTTAACTGCTCCGTATCGAAGTGTTAATATCCGATATATAGCAGTGTGGAAATTGCACTCCGTATAATGCCGTCGAAATCTAAGAACAGGGCCGTTAATGGAGTGAAAGAATAGGGAGTCGGGATTGACGGATAATTGGCCTGTCAGTCCATTACAAGAAGAGAAAAAAGAAATCGGAGCAGTAAGCAAAAATAACAATTTAAAACAGATAAGAAGGAAAAGCGGAATAGAGGAATTGATCAGGAATCGAGATGATTGACGATGTCGTGAAGAAGAAAGGGTGAAACTTTTCCTGTTGGTTTTGGCGGAGGGATGAAGCTGGTGAGGAGAGGCAACGTTGCACTTCGATCTTAGTCAGTTAGCGCCTCAGTCCGAGATTCAGAACCCCCCAGAACCTCATATTTGACGCATAAACGCTGGACGCTGGCACTACAGTATGTATCTACGGGGTCACTATTCCCTACGGAGAATGATGATGGCGCTCAATCATGCAATTTCGTCTTTCCATGGATGAAATGTACTCGCAACTGCACATACTCTGTGCTTCGTGCTTCCTTGGATGCTCTCACTTACTTTTTCTGATACAGCCAAGATACTCTTCAGGCTGTCAAGGCTCGTGAGCATGGAATAGACACATTTCCTTCAAGTGGCTTTCCGGAAGTCAAAGCCGAAAGTTTTTTTCGTAGAAAAAGAGTGCGTGAAGATGTGTATTGTTGCGCAAACCGTCCAACAGTGTGCTGAGATATGCTCCCTTTAGGGCCATAGGGTCATCGCATCTTCAGCAGAAACTCTTATGTGATTCTCGCAGTATGGCCTTCATATCAAGCTGACAATCTTCAATAATGGCGACGAAATCTTTCTTTATACCCGAATCAGACCGCTTGGTGCAGATTTCTGCACGTACCGAGGACGGACAGTCATGCAATTTCAAGCCTCACACCTGGCCTCCAATGACTGCTGGCCCGAGTACATACAGTAAGTGTTTCATATTTCCAAGAACGGGTGTGAAAAGGAGCTTTCCGAGATAAAACTCCGATGCCAAGGGGGAATTGTTGTGTGACTTGAAAGTTTTTTTATTATTGTGAAAACGGAAAAGATGCGACCATGGCCTTAATCCTCACGGCAATCGAGAGTTGTATTGTCTGCCTTATTAGGTGCAATAATTCGGAGATCAGCTGTTGTTGGCCCCATTCTGGATGCGTTTCTCCGTGGTCACGAAATGCAAGCAAGCAAGTTGACTCTACTCCGCACTTTGCATAAATTGGGGCTGCTTCTCGGAAATTTCTCAGCATCTGTTGTTGAAATGGGCAAAGTTCATGCAAACTTCCAGGCGGGAAGCTGGAGCTGGAGGAAGAGAGGTCTGTCATACTCGGAGTGTAAGGACATCGTACCATCAATACGCTTATCTATAATCCAGGAGCTGGTTTGTCTTGACAAGAAATTGAAAAGGTTATTGGAATTTCTCATAAGATGGGCAAGCCTCCCAAGTTAAACGAGGTCCCCCTGTCCTTCACGCACGAACCAGTGAAGAGTTGATGAGTTCATCGTCTTTTCCGGGTGTTTGTTCCATCATCCAAGTTTCATAAAAGGGGCGATCTGAGTAGTTGTATCAACAGATAGCCAACATGCGTAGATAACTGGGCAGCGTGCTTCTAGAAAGCGAGTGATGGGGTTTCAGCGCTGCAACTCCTGTGTCCTCTTGGGACATGGAGGTGGTGGGCGATGAGATCTTGGAAGAAAGGCAGCAGCGCGTGTTGAATAATGTCTGGGAGAGCCCGGTTTAGCGGCGACAGTCCAGGGGACCGCGCTCCACAAAAAGTCCACCTGAAGAAGCCTATCTATCCAACCAGACGGCCATTGTCATTCGAGACTCTTCCAGTCCGTTTCCACTGTCAAAATCATACGTAACCGTCTCCGTGGAGGAGATGGTTGAGTTCCAGCTTTTCAGTGAGTCTCAAGGTGCAAGCTCTTGTTGTTTGTTTTGCATTGACACAGAGCAGCAGCTGCAGTATGATGGAGGACAGGAGCTCTTGATCATTGCAGTTGTTTAAACACCATTGAACCCAAGCCTGGGATATTGTCCTTACTGTCCTGTGCATACATACATAGTTGGTGTCCTATTGCAGGCCCTCCAAGGCGGCTGGTGGAGGCCACTCCGGAGCAGTCAACCGTTGGAAGGTGGGCTTCAGAGGCCCGTAATTAATTTGCTCAAGAGTTGTAACTTTCATACCGAACCTTGAACTCTGAGTTACGCAGAGTATGAAAAGCCAAACACGCCAAATGCGCAATAATACCTTGTTTCATATTTGGGTATTGTGTACTCTGTACCATGTATTAGGTTCAGTCATGTAACTTTCATTTTTCCACCAATGTTCGCGCCGTAATTGTGTGCTTGGCACGTAACTGAACAAAACGAAACCGTGCTTCCTGTCATTTGCTGAAACAAGTTGTATTGGCCTCCCCCTCTGACCGTCTGTTCCCCGCATCTCCTGATAATTACCAACCACGTGTTACTGGTTCATCTTCAAGCAGTCCAACCTACCTAGCGAGTGAACCACAAACGTCGTCCATCTCACTGAATTTAATTGCTTTGTTCCTCTTTCAACATCATCAAAGAGAAGCTCTATCGATCATCAGAAACGACGTGTACCGTTCTACAAAAGGGCAAGGCGGCAAAGAGACGTCCTGGCAACCAATCCGGGTCACTTTACCAAGTGGCTTGCCTCCTAACAGGTCGCTCTTCCTTGGGTCGTTTGCTGCCACCTCCCTTGGGCCCAAACAACTCGCCAGGTGTCCGTTATCGTCAACCATATCCTTTGCAGCGGCTGCATCCGTCTGCTTCGTTGCGCTAGGGTATAGTCCAAGAACATGGATTCAACTAAAGCTTCCTCCCTCCAACAGCACAGACGACCGCCCTCCACCAAGCTGCTGAAGCAACCGCCGCCATTGTCATCCAGTTCGACCTGGTCCGTCAAGAAGCAGGCCAGCAATAATTCCCTTCAACGACACCCCTCCGCTCCAGTTTACCCGCGATCCCACACGGCCTCCAGTCGCGATCACATTCGAACAAAATCTGGCGGATTTGGCTCGTCCACGTCCTCAATGGATCCGCAGAGTGACGGCAATTCTCCCGTGGCGCTACACAACGAGTTTGGAACCTACTCATCCCCAAATACGACCCAGAACACTGCCCGATCGTCCCTTTCCCTGCAACATTCGGATGAGCTGATCGGGTCACGCTTCGACACTCGCGAGATGTTGAACGCATTGGACAATTCCATGAGTACACAACCTTCGCAACGGCCACCACCGCTGCATAGCTACAATACCAGCCCAGATCCACGATCCACCTCGGCTCTAAGACATTCTGGCGGCTTCAATCTCAAGGAACGACGCATGGACCCGCCCAGCCCGGATGGTACGATCATTGCGGCTAAGAGATATTCAGATGAGGGTTCTACAGTGAAGCCAGGGCTGGGTGGGAGAAAGAAATCTGGATTCTCCAATTTCATGAACAGCATGTTGGGATCCCCCCGTAACATAAAAATATCTGCACCTGAAAATCCAGTTCATGTCACCCATGTCGGCTATGACAATGAAACAGGCCAGTTCACGGTGAGTTTGACGTGGTCGAGAAATATCGGTGGAGGCAGTACTAACGAAAGTATCCAGGGTCTCCCCAAAGAGTGGCAGCGAATGCTCCAGGAAAGTGGGATTTCAAAGAAGGAGCAAGAGGAACACCCACAGACAATGGTTGAAATAATGAAATTTTACGAGAAGACTTCAGGAAAAGACGACGAAGGAGTATGGCATAAATTTGACCATGCAAAGCCTGTTGACCATCATGACCATCCAATGAACTCTAAAACGTCGCCAGGTGGTCTGAGTCCAGGAGGTTATTCCCCATTGACTGCACTGACCTCGCCTCCAACAAGCCCGCGATTCCCGCAAAACCATGAAGGTAGTTTCGAAAATCCAAGAGCGCCTCCACCTATCCCTAAAGCTGCTCCGGCGACAAGTCCACTCTCCCCCTCCCCTTCGGGCACCAGTTGGGTTCCAAATCGTGTAGCGCCCAAAGCTCCGATTTCCTCGACCAATAACCTCATGCCTGCTCGTCCAGCACCTCAACCTCCCGCGCCCAAGGATACTCATACTCGAACAGCTCCGGAGTTGTCAGTACATCCATTTGGTGTTCGGTCGATTCCCGAAACGGAGCCTTTACCACCGCAGCCGCCGCAAGCTCAGCGCAGCCGCTCCAATTCTACTCAAAACATGACTAGCGCGGCGCCACGAGCACCCCCTACCATGGTGACTTCACCTGCCCAATATCAACAATTGCAAGAGCAAGCAAGCACTGCAGCACACCAGGCCATCACGAGTAAGCAATTGGAACGCACTCGTAGCCAGCGTCAACAGCAACAACAACAGCAACAACCGCCACGACAGGCAGACCCCTCCACTCAACCACGGCTTCAACCTCAACAGACAATTGACCAAACCCCAAGGCTGGAACAACCTGGGTTTGCCAACCCCATACCGCAACAGCAATATGGACTTGCGCCGGACCCAAATCAATATTCTCAACAGGCACGCGCAGGCCCATCGCCGAGACCACGTCAACGAGTTCGACAGAGCAACGGATTCGATATCAGAGCGCGACTCCTTTCAATATGCACTCCTGGTGACCCCACCCGGAAATACAGGGGCCTTAACAAAATCGGACAGGGCGCATCGGGAGGTGTCTATACAGCGTACGAGAACGGTACTAACAAATGTGTCGCCATCAAACAGATGAATTTGGAACTGCAGCCCAAGAAGGATTTGATTATCAATGAAATTCTAGTTATGAAGGACAGCAAACACAAGAATATTGTCAATTTCATGGATAGCTTCTTACACGGTGGTGATTTGTGGGTTGTTATGGAATATATGGAAGGTGGCAGCTTAACAGATGTCGTCACCTTCAACATCATGACTGAGGGACAAATTGCTGCAGTTTGCCGAGAGGTATGCTCGTGTTGATAAATTTCTGCTTTAGGACGCATTACTAACACCTCCTAGACTCTTAATGGGCTTCAACACTTACACTCAAAGGGTGTTATCCATCGTGATATCAAGTCTGACAACATTCTTTTGTCACTGGAAGGGAACATCAAGCTGAGTGCGTTTCCTGCGTTCCATGAACTGGTAATCCGTTTGGTAGTTCGTTTGCTAACCCTGCGTAGCCGACTTTGGGTTTTGTGCTCAAATAAATGAGTCACAGAACAAACGCAACACAATGGTCGGGACACCTTACTGGATGGCCCCTGAGGTTGTGACACGCAAAGAATACGGTCGTAAAGTTGACATTTGGAGTCTGGGTATCATGGCTATTGAAATGATTGAAGGGGAGCCGCCGTACCTCACCGAATCCCCTCTGAGGGCGCTCTACCTGATTGCCACGAACGGCACGCCAACAATCAAGGACGAGCACAATTTGTCTCCTGTCTTTAGAGATTTCCTACACCTTGCGCTGAGGGTTGACCCTGAGAAGCGAGCTTCAGCTCACGACTTGCTGACGGTATGTGAGATATCAATCATCTCTTGTTATTCTGTACTAACTGCTATTCTTTGTCAGCATTCTTTCATGTCGCTTTGCGAGCCATTGGCAAGTCTTGCACCGCTTGTCAGAGCCGCCCGAATCAGCAGAGCCCAGGAAAAAGCTCAAAAGGGCGGCATGTGATTTCTCGTCATGATTCGATTTCTTTTTCACCTACCCAATCCCTTCACATTCTAGAATCTGCTATACCCAGGATTACGATTCCAATTTATTACGTGCACGACTTGAAGAAAGGCAAAGACATGGATAGCCTTCGATGATACCGACCGTCATGAATTCTGTTAATGTTAACACCGACCCACCGATACCCGCGATAGATTTACCGGCCTGAGCGATCCCGTCTGATATCTGCTTCTCAATATGATCTCTATGATCTGTTCGTTACTATCTTTGAGCCGAGAAAATTCTTTAAAAAAAGTATACAATTTACTGCCCATCTTGCGAACCGTCCCATTTTTTTCATATTTTCTTCTCGGGGTCATTTAGCCTTGCTCTGTCGAGTGACCAGGCGCTCGCGGTGTCGTAGGGCTAGGCACAATGGTGCAACGTTCTATTCCTACTGGTTTAAAGGCTTTTGCGGAAGACGCTCACCTTCGCCTCTTATTCTTATTTCTCCTCAATATTCCAATCCATTCCGCCTTGTTCCCACCCTTACTTCTTCACCTGCAACATTAGTATTCCTGCCGCCCCCTTCATTCTCGCACCCATCGTTTCCTCCGTTCCTCTTCACTTACGTTCTGATACCTTAACTTTGAATGGTTTATATTTCCGTATTAGTGTTGAGGACAAGGCATCTGGCAAATTTTATTCCAGTAATATAGGAGGCACAAAGGATCATGATAATCAGGTCTGGTCTGGTGTGATGTATGCTTAGTTTTAGCCATTCCGCCTTTGCCCAGATGACGGTGATTTGCTGGTTCACTGAAGTTAGATTAGATGGATTGCAAGCAGATGAAGATACCAGTAGCATTTGTCGAGTTTACTTATATACCGGGCCGCAGTTAGGCTTGAGATCGGAGATGGAATCTAGACTTAAATATCACTCAGGAAACAACCTTATTATACTCACTTTTGCTTGTCTCTCTTCTAGGCAGTCGATGGCTGCTCAGGTCAACTCCCCTCGCTTACGTCATCCGCAAGTCACAAGAAACCAACACGGGGTTTGTTCCCTGTGCATCGGCGTTGGTGTGCTCCTTCACGATCGCACTTCTTCGATATCTCTTCTCTGCATCATCTAAAACTGCCGTAATTACTCCTTTTTCTTTAGGCGATTTTGTTTGTCAAACAATAGCGCTGCCGTACCGAGTCATCAAACAGAGCGATTCGACGGTGTGACGTATTTCCAAGCCCATCTCCCGAGCAGCTCAAGGCTTCCGTATATATTGATTCCATACCCCCCAACGCGATTACGACGACTTTGAGCCAAATTACTGCTGTTGAAGTTCTCAAATCACCAACTTACCCGTCCTTTATCTGGCCAACAGAAATATTGTTTGTTTCCTTCTAATTCCTCTGTGCTTCGATCGTTTCGAGCGGAGCAGGGTCCCCCGCCATGTTTCGCGCGCAGCAGAATGCATACGATGACATTGTCGGTATGTGCATATCAAGCTCAGCTTTCCTTTGTTTGGCTTTACTCTTGTTGGCTGTGCTAACTTTTGTGACTCTTCAGCCAAGGCGACCGATGAGAACCTGACCGCCGAGAACTGGGAATACATACTGGTACGATGTTGTCCGCCTATACTGGCCCCGGTTCTTGTCTTGTGTACGCTTTTCCTGAGCGACGGAACTGACTATAATACGTTTTAAGGATGTGTGTGACAAGGTGTCTACGGATGAAGCTGGGTATTGATGATACCCTTTTTCTTTCTACAACCCGGCAGCATGTCCAGCGTAGAAGCTGACTTGGACTGAACCGGATTTTTAGGGCGAAAGATGCCGTGGCCTCCATGATTAAACGACTCGCTCATCGAAACGCAAATGTTCAGCTCTATACGTTGGAGGTTTGTTGCTCCGACTTCGTTCACCCGGTTTAATTACAGATCCCCGTTCGGCTAATACTCGCGCTTCTCTTTATAGCTTGCCAACGCACTTTCTCAGAACTGTGGCGCCAAAGCGCATCGTGAATTAGCCTCGAAGAGCTTTACTGATTCTATTTTGCGCCTTGCTAATGATCGGGTATGCTTCTATGCGAATGGGAATATGGTTGTCGGATAACGAACTGACATCGTGCTTGCTTGTGGTTATAGAATACACATCAACAAGTCAAGGCCAAGATTCTAGAACACATGGAACAATGGACGGAAATGTTTTCTAGTAATGCGGATTTTGGAATCATGGAGCAAGCTTACATGAAGCTGAAATCGCAGAGTAAGCACCGGGCCCCAGGGTCGCTCCAACAACGTCTTGTTGATGCTCATCCGTTCTCAATCTAGATCCGAACATTCAACCACCTTCAAAGCCGACCAAGCGTCAAATAACCGATGTAGACAGACAAAAGGAAGAGGACGAACTGCAAATGGCACTCGCCCTTTCCATTAAAGAGAAACAACCTGCAATTTCTACTCGTCAAGATGGCTCTTCACAACAGGCTGCCACCGGTTCCTCCACACAATCTCAGACCGCGCCTACACATGGTATTCCGGCCGGCACTACCGCTGCAACCGTTTCTCGCGTCCGAGCGTTATACGACTTTCAGCCTTCCGAACCCGGAGAACTTCAATTTCGAAAAGGCGACATAATAGCAGTATTGGAGTCAGTCTACAAGGATTGGTGGAAAGGATCCCTTAGGGGTCAGGTTGGCATCTTTCCATTGAACTATGTTGAAAAGCTTTCGGATCCTACTCAGGAGGAATTGCAGCGAGAGGCCCAGATGGAAGCCGAAGTTTTTGCGGAAATAAAAAACGTTGAGAAGCTGTTGGCGTTGCTGAGCACCAGCAGCTCTGAGTTGAATGTTCAGGAAAACGAGGAGATTACAAAACTTTATCACTCAACACTTGCTATCCGACCCAAGTTGATCGAGTTGATTGGCAAATACTCCAAGAAAAAAGGTAAGTACCATAGACACAGCAGTTTCAGGAGATTGCTAATTGATTAATAGATGACTTCACTCAACTTAATGAAAAATTCATCAAAGCTCGACGCGACTACGAGGCATTATTAGAGGCATCTATGGCGCAACCAACACAGCCTCATTATGGACGACCCCCCGCCCAACATTCATACGGCTATCCACCACAAGGAAGTCACCCCGGATACCCCCAAGGGCCTCCTCAGCAAGAACCGCAGCGATACTATACCCCAAAACCCTCACAAGGTTTGATTTGTCCCCCTGGTGGTCTCACATTGCCTAGTGCTAACATTTTGAACAGGTGCACAGAGTCCTCCGCATAACGCCCCAGCAGGATACTACAGTGCAGACCCATCTTCACTCCCGTATCCTCCCACCTCTCAATCGCCGGATTTTCGTCAACACACGCCAACAGGGCCCATGTCATTGCAGCAGCAACGGCCCTCGCAGCCTCTACAGGATGCATACCCGCCAGGTGGAACTACGCATTACCCTCCAAAAACCACATTTGACCATCCACAGGAGCTGGGAACCTCCGCGTACGACTCTCCGCAGGATAACGCGCCACAGGTTATTCGACATTCATACCACCCGTCGATGCAGCAAGGTATTCAGCAACAGCCACCATTTGCAGAACACAGTCAGCGACCATATTCGTCGCAGGAAGATTTACGCCCACAAGCACTTTCCTCCAACCCGCCATATCCTGTACAACGACCCCAAGAGCAGCAGCAGCAACAGCAATTTGTACCACCGGCACCAGTGCACCAACCTCCACCAATCCCGTCTGCTGCGCCATCACAAGCACCCTACGCTGGGTCCTCTGGTGCTGGCTACCAAGCTTATCAGGCCCCTGCGGCGCCGCAACCTAGCAGCCCAACTTCAAATCCCGCCGCGTTTTACCGATAGGACGGATAATTGACATATGATCTAATATAATTCTCTCTGCTTCGAAACAATGCGGTTAAGGAGCCGCTTTTTTGATTTCTACCCTTCTGGCTTGTGCACTTCCGTCGAGCAGTTTTGTAATGATAGGTTGCGTACTCCGTTCTCCGTACACTGAATGGATGACTACCTTGGTGGACCACTTCAGATAGTGTACTTGGTCCTTGCTAGTATATGTATGTATGCTGTATATACCCCATCCTTCGTAGCAAAACGTACACTGGTTTTCTATTGCATACCTCGTCGTGCTTCCTCAAGAACAATTGTGGAGAACCCTGCTTGTTCCTGAGACGACGAACTTGGCTTTCCCAGCAACCAGTCGTGATGGAACCTTGGCGCGGGTTTTGAGTTTGCCACTAGCGCAGCACTTTGTGGTGAGCTCCTGGGCAAAATAATCACGAAAAGGGAGCACAATCAGACGAAACACACCTGTCCTCTGGTGACTGCAAGTCCACTCGCTCTACCTCTCGCTATTTGTTCTTGTCACTCTCTTCATTACAAGTAGCATTGTCATAAATTAGCTGGCCAGAATCTTTTTAAACTTCTGCATATCAACTATCCTTCTTTACTGTTGGCATTTGTTTGGTTATGGCTGATGGGTATGTCCCAGTTGATGATGACGACGATGATGTGGATATCACGCATCACGATGAAGAACGGGACAGTGTCGAGGATAGAATACCACTGTTTGCTGGGTCCAGCGTGTTATTTGACCAAACATACGGTGATGCTGCCGTGAATCAAGGAGCTATGTCTGCAGATTCGTTACATGAGCATCATCCTAAACAGGTATGATTGTAGCTAGGCGTTGAAGTGGACGACTCAGTCTCTCTCGTTTTCCTATTTTCTGATTGAAAAAGAGTGACACTAATATTGATCTCATTTCGTACAAGGAGCTCCAAGGCTGGGCCTCAATGTGGTAAGTCCATAGTCACGCCGTGGATCGTGGAATATTCTACCAGGCCAATGCTGACGAAAATATTCTAGGTTGGCATATCAGTCCATAGGTGCAATCTACGGAGACATCGGGACTAGCCCTCTCTATGTGTTCTCAGCAGTGTTCAGAACTCCACCGGAGCCACAAGACCTGCTTGGAGCACTGTCCCTGATTATTTGGGCATTGATACTGATAGCCACTGTCAAATATGTCGGCATTGTTCTATGCGCCAACGATCACGGCGAAGGTGGCTCGTTTGCCTTGCTTTCTTTGATTAGGCGACACGTACGTGATCTTTATCCTACTCAAAACAGAATCAGATTATGATTGATAGTTCCTTTAGGTCACGTTAGACTGGCGGGATTCTATAATCGATCATGACGAGGGGCCAGTCTACAAAGAAAAACAGCTTAGGAGTTTTAATTCGTCATTCCGAAATGCGCTGAAACATAGCCCTGTGGCTAAACGCGCGGTGACAGTCCTGGCTGTGCTGGGAGTCTGCATGGTCATATCTGGTAAGCTGATTCAAAGGTTACTGCCCGGCCCGGTTAACGATTTTTATAGATGGCGTTATCACCCCTGCGCAGTCAATTTTGGGTGCTGTGCAAGGTATGGAATAGCACTCTGTCCATACCCCCTGAGAAACTGTGCTCATTTACCGCGAAGGAATCAAGATTGCTGCTCCGGGGATGTCAACAAATGTTGTGGTCGCAATCGCGTGTCTCCTGATAGTAGTTTTGTTTGCGATACAGCCTTTCGGTGTCTCAAGGCTTAGTAACTTTTTCGCTCCCATCGTGATGGTCTGGCTATCATTTAATATGGCCTTTGGTGTATACGTTTGTATTCCCATCACCCTTTTTGAATAATTCGAATATCTAATGGATGCAGAATCTGGTCTTTTTCGACCACTACGTGGTTACGGCATTCTCCCCACGGTTCGCCCTTGACTATATGATTCGACATAAATTCGACGGTTGGCGTTCACTTGGAGGCGTTCTCTTAGCATTTACAGGTGAGTGCTTCAAACCCCGAAATCACTCTTTACTTTTTTGACTAATTCCCAACCAGGTGTGGAAGCACTGTTCGCCGATCTCGGCGCATTTTCAGTCAAGCAAGTTTCACCAGGACGATGGCGAGGATGATTAGCGCTAAAATATTTTTCGCGTTAGGGCAATTCGGATTTCGTGGCTCTGCTTTGCCTTGCCCTGTTTACTTTTTACCTACTGCGGCCAGGCCGCATATATAAGCGTGCACCCAGATGCTATCGTAAACCCATTGTTTAAAGCTGTTCCCCCGGGGATGTACTGGCCAACACTGGTTCTGTCGATCCTGGCGTCGATCGTGGCATCGCAGGCCATGCTTACGGGGACATTCCAGCTCATCTCACAGGCCATACGGATGGCGTACCTACCAAGGATGAGACGCGCTCACACGTCGAAGCGTGTGACCAGCCAAATATATATTCCGCTGGCGAACTGGTTGATGATGCTTGGGGCTATAGTTGTTACTGCAGTTTTCAAAACCGTGAGTATCAGACCTGTCTCGAGGCCTCTGGAGTTTTGCTGATTTGGGTATGCCAGACTACTCGTATCGGGAATGTTTATGGTATATGTGTCATTGGGGTGAGCTTCATCACTACATGGCTTGTCACCCTTGTGGCCATTATCATATGGAATCTGCACATCGTGATCATCCTTCCCGTTTTCCTTTTTATTGGTTTCTTTGATATCCTATTTCTTGCCGCAGCTTTGGCTAAAGTACCTGCTGGTGGATGGTTTACGGTTATCATGGCTGCTATCCTCACCAGTACATTGCTCATATGGAGTTATGGTGAGGGGTGTCAGTTCCATGCAGAGCGAGATGAGAGCGCGTCTCGATCGACAGTGTTCACAAGTCATGATCACCAGCTGTGGCTGCGTGACGGGAAGGCAGAATATTCGGTCAAAACGATTAGAGGTAAGATGCGATACAGTCCATGGCACTCTACCCTACAATTCTAATAATCAACAGGTATCGGCGTATTCCTGATTGAACCATACTCCAGGTCTCCTCCTGTTTTTGATCATTTCATTAAAAAGTTCGAGGCGACTCATGAGGTGTCCATTCTCCTCCAGATAAAGCCTATGATTAGATACTCTGTGGGTTTTCACATCACAATACCTGGACTGAGAACTGTGTCTAACGCAACCAATCTCTAGGTACCTGCCAAGGACCGCTTCACATTAACTGCGACCAACATCATTGGGTTGTACCGCGTCACGCTTCGTTATGGCTACGGAGACACGCCTTCTTGGGATTCTTTCGAGCAACTGCTCACCGATGAGCTGGGACTCTTACGCGGCAACGAAGAGCCGGGCTTTACCGATGATATGGCTCCGAGCAATGCAAATTCAATACCACTTATGCCGGGAGACCAGGGCACATCGCACAAACCCATAACGTATATCATTGGGAGGGATAAATTATATATCAAGAAGGGATCCAGCTCTATTCGCAGGATCGTGCTAGGTGTTTTTATATATCTGAAGGGCCATGAGAAGACAAAGCTGTCTCGATTAAAGGTTCCTGTTGATCGGTTGGTTGAGGTCGGGTTTTCCAAAGCAATATAGAAGGATAGGATAGACACAGGACCGATAAGTACATATGAAAAGATGATATCATCCCCAATGGGCCATATCTGAGGTGCGGCGGAAAGTAATCCGTTTCCGCCAGGTGTAGGACGGGTGAGGGATGGGAGCGGAAGGCGGTCGGAGAAATCGCGGAGAGGACCTCAAGAGCGGGATAAATTCCGGGGCTCCTCCGCAGAATCCCGCCCTCGCCTCAAAACGCACATAAGCCTCCGGTGCCAGAAAATCTCATAAGTCCTTTGAAAACGCTTGGGCAGGAGCTCACCCGCGTGGTAGTCACTCTGCTGGCTCTTCGTCTGCTGCAAAATAAAACCGATGCTTAACTCCGCAAAATCTTTCCCAATTTGGACATTTGCGGCGAAATTATCTGCAAACGGATAGCAAATCCTGGGCGAGCTGAATCAGCAATCTCCGATTGGCTCGTTCGTGCATAATGCTTTATGTAAGGAGGTAATCTTTCACATGCGAGGACGGACTTGGAGATACGGGGGACGGAGGACGGAGGACGGAGTAATGCTGCGGAGGATTTGAGCAGCCAGTTTGATACGAGGCAGTCAAATAAGTTACATGGCCACCTGCAGGAAAACTGTAGGCCCGACAGAACCGGAGAATCATTCTGGGTTCTGGGGAGATGAAGGCAATCGACCAAGGCTTCTCGGTATAAAATAGCGTTCAAGAGCCACCGGAAGCTCCCAATCCTCCATCTCGATGGCATCTTCGCCCAAGCCAGCAGTACTGCCGTAGATTCAGTTCCAGCTCCGCCTTGGCTCTGAAATTTCCCCTCTTCGTAGATACCCCGGCTACGTCGAGTTTGTTGATGGCTGTACGGAGTAGGGGACGGCCAAGCAGTGATTCGTTCGCGTGGTATTAGCTACTTCTGCTGGATTTAATGGCCAGCTGAAGTTTCAAGTGTCAACTTCAACCATAGGCCGGGGGAGTCAGGGACGGGATCCTTGCCCTTAACAAAGGGGGGCCGTGTGGTTAGCCGTTCTCCGTGGTTGGCCCGATAAATTTTCCCTCAACGCTAATTTATTTCAACGACCGAAAAACCCACCCAACTGTCTACCACCAATTACCAACCGGCCACGCTTCCTCGCATTCTTTCTTCACAGTCCTTTTCGACCGATTCTCCAGCTCCGCGGCCTACCTATCCATTTTCTCGCTCTCCCATCCATCGCTTCCAGCTTCGAATACGTTCGATACCACAAACGCACTTTCACAATGGCCGGAGACAAGGAATTCACCCTGCAGGAGGTCGCTGCTCACGACACCAAGAAGGACCTCTATATGATCGTGAACGAGAAGGTTTATGATATCTCCTCCTTTGTGGATGAACATCCGTACGTATCAGCCTGCTTTGATTCGAGTCCCCAAGTCATGCCCGTGGCACATATTCCTCTCAATACAAAGCTAGCCAAAGAGACCGTTAAAACTAACAGATCTGTCTTCTTGCCCTTTTAGTGGTGGTGAGGAAGTCCTCCTCGATGTCGGTGGTCAAGATGCCACAGAAGCCTTTGAAGATGTTGGCCACAGCGACGAGGCTCGCGAAATCCTAGAAGGACTCTTGGTCGGCAGCGTGAAGAGACTGGTGCGTTGAAATCCCTTTCATCCCGACACTTGCCCCATTGGTAATTTCGAACCTAACATCTGCTTTTTTCACGCTCTTTTTAGCCTGGCGATCCTGCCCCAGCTCGAACCGACAGCTCCGATGCTGCCACTGCCAGTGGTGCCTCAGACGTATCCACCGGCCTCGGAATCGGCCTCTACGCCGTCCTTGTCCTCGTTGGCGCGATCGGTTACGGTCTCTATCAATACCTCAACACAGCCACACCAGTGAAGGCATAGAAACGACATCTCTTCGAGCGCGTCGTTGTTTCTCTCCGATTGCCACCCTTTCCGTCGACCTCCCCCAAACTCTTCAACAATCCGGCGCCCTTCTGTAGAGCTTTGCGCCATGTAATGCCTTTATAAATATGTTGCATCCGTTCGGTTATCTTTTTCCTCTCTCACTTTCTAACTATCTTAATCGACTGCAAAGCCCCCTAAAAAAGTCTAGACTGAAGACTCTTTCTAGAACTTGGCTGGGTTCTGGTATCTATACTGCTGCACTTTCTCCCCCCTGACTTTTGACCATTTCCAGTATCTTATTCCCCTAGTTGGTGTATGTGAAACTGCTGATGCCGTGCTTTGATGTGCGTTTTACTTGGCCCCGGCGCGGGAATTTCATGATGAGTGTTATCATAAAGACTATTCTGATAGAACATAAAGGCTGTTTTGTTACACCGTTACGCAAAAGGACAACTTTCATAGTACGGAGTAATAGCTGGGCTGGATTTCTTGCCCATGAGCATTCAACCTTGATATTGAGATCATTAATTTGGCAAATCCAAAGCCAACATTTTGGGATCAAAGTGCGAATTCCCGAAAATAACTAGATGAATGCGAAATATCGGAACAGTAGATTCTGAGTGGCCGGTTGTCGCAACGTATCGAATTGTCAAATTGTAAAAACAGAAGAGTAGAGCAATAGTTGAACCTGCAACTTGGTGAAGACCTTCCGATGCGTTCTATTTTCGCTCGATAACTTTCGACCTGGCAATATTTGGCGCTGAACTCGAATCCTTTGCTTTTTTTTTAAGATCGTCGACCATAGGTCAGTGGAGTCCCGGTATATAGTCAATTATCGAGTCCAAACTATCGATGTTCAGTGTGCGTGGCTTGGTGGTAAGCCGCGATGAACAGCCGGAAACTCAACGATGGAGATAATCCAAAGGGCGGGATTCGATCCCCACTGACATCACTGCAAGACTGGGTTTTCTGGTTCACCTGGTAAAGACTTGCGGATATATTTCTGAGACCCAGCGCGGCTCAAACTAGAAACAAAAAGAAATCCTAACCACAATGGTTTTCCCTCCCGCAGATTGGAGGTTTTTTTTGGTACCCTGGACATTTTTCGCCATTTTTTTTTGGCGATACTGTTTTCAAACTCCTGAACCGGCTGTGAGACCGTCTACTCATTAATCTCAGATGTCTGTTAATACGAAATTTCGCCCACACAGATAGATGGTGGCATCTAAAACATCTCAGTATCTTTAGCTGAAAATATGCAAGCATCGGTTTCGCAAAAGAACGACAATTCTTCATTATGTTTCCCAACAGGGAGAGGCGGGCTTCATCGTTCAAGAAATTATCTCCTTGCTCGTCATAAGATCATGGGTTGGGACCAACGCTTTGATAGTTTTGTATCTTCCTTCGCCCGTCCTCTTTGAGACATAGGCTCTAAATCCTGCATCGACAGTGGCCCAGCCCGTGATTGACTTATCGCCTAGAAGATGTCAATACCAGCAAGTATCTTTGATCTTCGTTCTGAGCCATCGCGTTGGTTGTCCAAGTCGGTATCTTCAGTTCGGATCCTAGGGCATTGCTTAACGAACACTGGTGTGTATCGATAGACCTATGGCATGCATCCTACATCTTGCACGACTGGCACTTTCTTCAACAAGGCCTCAAGTTCCTCTCTCGTTTTTCCAACTTTGCCGACAAGCACAAAAGCCAGGAGCTTTGCTCCTTCAGCGTCTGGGGTATAACCTTGCTCATACTGCCAAGTTAGTCTCAATCCACCATCGCGCGTGAGCAGTTTGTTGGTTGCGTGATATCTGGTTGCTTTCCCACCAAGATCAGACTCATTTTTCGGTGAGACGAGGAATGCCCAGTGATATCTATACAAAGATTCAGCGGTAAAGTTCCTCTCCCTAGGGAATCGGGAAAACACGCGTGCCAGGCTGCTTATGGAATAAAGGGAAATATAGAATTGGTCTTTATTCGAGAGCATCAGGTTCAATATGCTGCTGGTGTCATGGGGTTTTGCTGCCCTGATGCGCTAATGATCAGTCGAGGTAAATTGCGTTTCGGGAAATAACTAATGCATCCAAAGCCAATGCACAACGTGGTCTCAAGGATGGCTCTCAGAGTACATATCAGACCTAAGGCGTTCAGGAGACCTATTTGCGAGTTAACGCCGACGTCTGTTCCTTTTGATAATGCCGCCTCTCCAAAAAGCGCCGCAGCCGCGGCCGTGCCTGACTAACGCTGGAAATTTGCATTGAGCTTTGCCTTCACGAACCTTCGAGTAATGTCGCACGCACCAACATGCCACCTTTCATATACGGTGGTAAGCGTGGCGGCGAGTCAGGTCGAGTGACTTGGGGTTGTGACTGGTGGTAGTGGCAATAACAACCTGGAGTGGCCAGATAGACAGAAACAGCAGCCAATCACAAGCTCGGGTTGTGGCAGTTCGTGGAAATATCGAGAAGTGCTGAGTCAGAAATATTAGCCAATCACAGGCTGTAGAATAGTCCTTGGAAGTTCGAAAAGAGCGCTTTGAAGCTTGCCACAAGCACGCTAGGCCAGGGCAGGACTAGCGCAGAGGCCATCATCGAAAAGGCCAACTATTCCTTCACTCCAGACGCGACCAGATAAAGCTGCTGCTGCTCCACGATCCTCCCTCGCTCCCCGTCCCTCTCCAAGCCTGGAGTTGCCCTTCTTCCTCTTCCATTCACATCCGCTTTTTTTCTTTTTCCCGTTTATTTCTTTCATTGTATACCCCCATTTGTTTGCTTTCACCAAGTGACATCCGGCCGGAAACAACGAGGCCTATCTAACAGCTTGTCATACCGGAAGGGAGCTTATATAGACAACCCGGACACAGCAACCAGAACTCCTACCACCTCGTCTTTGGACGAAAATCAATCCTCACACATGATGTCTCGTCAATCGAGGCGGGATGTGGCCTCCTCGCCATTCGCGTGGACCACAATCTTCTACCTCCTCCTTGTCTTCATCGCTCCTTTAGCTCTGTTGGGAACAGCACACGCCAGCGAGGAGCAAGCTCCGTTACAAGATAACCATGGACCTGGTACGTTACCGAACAAGCCATGATTGGCGATTGCTGAGTGACTGCTAACGGTTGCATTGGAAACAGTTATTGGTATTGACTTGGGAACCACATACTCGTATGCGACCCCTAACCTGGACGTCTAACACATGAATATGTCGAATGCTAACCGTGTATTAGCTGTGTTGGTGTGATGCAGAACGGCAAAGTCGAAATTATGGTAAACGACCAGGGTAACCGAATCACTCCGTCATACGTGGCCTTTACAGATGATGAACGTCTGGTCGGAGATGCCGCAAAGAATCAATACGCCGCTAACCCCCAACGAACTATCTTTGACATCAAGTACGTTACCTCTGTGGACCCTTTTATGAAGTATTGAAAAGTAAAGAGACTAACAGCACTGGTTTAGACGTCTTATTGGCCGCAAATTTGACGACAAAGACGCCCAGTCTGATATCAAGCACTTCCCATTCAAGGTTGTGAACAAAGATGGAAAACCTCAAGTTCGTATCGATGTCAATGGAAAGCCAAAGAACTTCACCCCAGAGGAAGTCTCAGCTATGGTCTTGGGCAAGATGAAGGAGATTGCTGAGGGCTACCTTGGCAGGACCGTCACCAACGCCGTTGTTACTGTTCCAGCATACTTCAACGACAATCAGAGACAAGCCACTAAGGATGCCGGAATTATCGCCGGATTGAACGTTCTCCGTGTTGTTAACGAGCCTACCGCTGCCGCTATCGCTTACGGACTTGATAAGACTGGTGACGAGCGCCAAATCATTGTGTACGATCTTGGTGGCGGTACTTTTGATGTCTCAGTCCTCTCCATCGATAACGGCGCCTTCGAGGTTTTGGCTACTGCTGGTGATACCCATTTGGGTGGTGAGGATTTTGACCAGAGAGTCATTACTCACTTTGTTAAGCAATACAACAAGAAGAATAATGTCGATATCACCAAGGACCTTAAAACCATGGGTAAGCTGAAGCGCGAAGTCGAAAAGGCCAAGCGAGCTCTCTCATCCCAGATGTCCACTCGCATCGAAATTGAAGCTTTCCATGAAGGAAAGGACTTCTCCGAAACTTTGACCAGAGCCAAGTTTGAGGAATTGAACATGGATCTCTTCAAGAAGACCCTCCGCACAGTCGAACAGGTTATCAAGGATGCCAAGGTCAAGAAGTCTGATATCCACGACATTGTCCTTGTCGGTGGTTCTACTCGTATCCCCAAGGTTCAGCAGCTCCTCGAAGAGTACTTCGGTGGGAAGAAGGCTAGCAAGGGTATCAACCCTGATGAAGCTGTTGCGTTCGGTGCTGCTGTTCAAGGTGGTGTTCTTTCTGGTGATGAGGGAGCCAAGGATGTCGTTCTTATGGATGTCAACCCCTTGACCCTCGGTATTGAAACCACTGGTGGTGTCATGACCAAATTGATTCCTCGCAACACCGTTATTCCCACACGCAAGTCTCAGATCTTCTCCACCGCCGCTGATAACCAGCCCGTGGTGCTCATCCAAGTTTGTAAGTATTCCTTCAAGCCTTCCGTGATTGAGGGGGCGTTTGACTAATATTTCGTACAGATGAGGGAGAGCGATCCATGACCAAGGATAACAATTTGTTGGGCAAATTTGAGCTCACTGGAATTCCACCAGCTCCACGTGGTGTCCCCCAGATCGAGGTCTCCTTCGAACTTGATGCCAACGGTATCTTGAAGGTTACCGCTGGTGACAAGGGAACCGGAAAGGCCGAGTCCATCACAATCACTAACGACAAGGGTCGTTTGTCTCAAGAAGAGATTGACCGCATGGTGGAAGAAGCCGCGAAATTCGCCGATGAAGACAAAGCTATGAAAGCTAAGATCGAGGCCCGTAACGGTCTTGAGAACTATGCCTTCAGCTTGAAGAACCAGGTCAACGACAAGGAGGGACTGGGTGGAAAGATTGAAGAAGATGATAAGGAAACTGTGAGTTTTCTCCATAGACATGTTTACCTTCGCTTTCATGTTCTTTAACTAACAGTTATTTCGCAGATTCTCGAAGCCGTCAAGGAAACCACCGACTGGCTCGAAGAGCACGCCGCCGATGCGACCACTGAAGATTTTGAAGAGCAGAAGGAGAAGTTGTCCAACGTCGCGTATCCTATCACCAGCAAATTATACGGAGCTGGTGCCGCCCCTGGCGGCGAAGAAGATGAACCTTCTGGTCACGACGAACTGTAAAGATATCAAAGGAAAAAAAGACCATTATGACTGTGTGTCTATTGTAATGTTATAAAGCAACTGAGACTTGATGAAGCATTTTCTTCAATGCTTACCCTTAGGTATCTTACGTATCCCCGATTTGCGGGCTTTGAAAGAAGAGGCATAAAGGAGTTTTTTGCATGTGTTTACGAAATATTATTTCTTTTTTACCCATCTACAGTTCATGGTTCTGTTATGTACTCCAGAGTACTTGAGTAAAACAATATTCGGAGTATTGTCCACAATCCGGCTACATAGTAGTACCTGTCTGTGTTGCTAATCGCTGCAGCTAATTTTCTCGCCACAGCCTGAGCATCTAAGCCTCTGAGCCCTCTGAAGTACTGTACTGCACTAATCCATGGTAAGACAGGTTTCGGACCGATAACTCTGAGCAGATCTGAAAATGACGTGCCCTTCATCGAAGAAGTAGTAATGGTTTTAGTAATTGTCCGAACATTGGGGGCTGAATGCAACAATACATCCACGTTCTGATATCGGAGTAATAAGTATGCGGCCCCAGAGAACTTCTGCACCAGCGCGGCTGAGAAACGTCAAGAGGGTTGGTCCATCAGATGTGACTTGAGTCTTGACACGTAACTCGTCGATAGAGGCACAAAAACAATAGGTAGGGTAGCACAGGTTATCTGAAGACGGTTAAGTACTTGTTACTGTGGTATATTAGTATCGTACGGAGTACTCCGTGGATAATCGTGAATGGGCCTGAAGGATGAGGCGGTGCAGTTGGGATAACTATGTGGTTAACGGAGCAAACCGCCCGGAGAGTTATCACTGTAACTATTCGTGTCGTTTGAGGAATATTAACTTCCATGAAAATCATGCCAGAAACCACTTTTTTAATCTTTCTTTATTTTTTTTATAGCTTATCTTAGCTACTAACTTAGTTAATCAATGCCCAACGTGTGACGAAGAAGACCCAAACCCTGTCCGTGTGGTCTCTGAAATAGAAACATCTGTCGTCTTGACGATCCCGGCCCCAATTCCGTTGAGATCCATGGGGTCCAGACCAATCATATCTTCCTCGCTCTCTGTACGACGCATGTTTCTCTCATGATTATGATTACCGGGCTTCACAGAGACCATGAATGCATGATCATCACAATCTCTGGTCCAGGTGAGTATGCCTGGATCGACGGTGGGCAGTGAACGATCGCCCCTAGATTTGTGCCTCGAGGCCACGGCGTATGAGAGAGGGTAGGCGGCCCGGGAGTTGCTGCGGTTGGAGATGGAGAAGAGATTGGGGAAAAGGAGGGAGAGAGGTTGGCGTATCATGGGGAGACAGGCGCAGATGATGCCAGTGTTTAATTCGACGCCGCTCCAGACTGAGACTAAAATAGTGTTCCCTGAACGGTTGGGTGCTCTTATTAGATTTTTCATCAAATAGTGACCAGCAAGACCTGGTGAGGGTTATTGACTCACAGGTGACGTCTTTCAGGTTCGAGGATGCGGCAAGGCTGGTGGTTCGGATGATACTAGTGATGCAGACGCTGCAGCTCGTTGCGATTAGCTTGGTCAAGTGATAACCGATTTCCAGTGCACTGGGTTCACGTACAATCCACCAAGCAGGAAGATCATAATCACAGCAACCTTATCTCGTATCTTCAGTTGAAGACGAAGAACCTGCTGCACTGGAAGCAGCAATATCATAAAATCGGTAATAATGTTAATCAACGCGTACGATAGCCATGCGACGTGATTGCTGATACAGACGTGTGGAATACCACGGTCCCAAAACGCTTGAATCGGCCTGCACTGCCAAATGGCAGGACCAAGGTATCCTATCCCTGACATGACGGTAAATGCAATCATTGCAATGCAGCACCAGCTGAAATATCGGGCCACGGAAAAGACGCGCAAATAGAGCAGTAATATGGATACTTTCGTAAGGCAGATGACCACCTTATAGAGTACTTGCGCGACGAATATGCCCTGTATCATGAATTTAGTCGGTCTGGAAGCATTGCCAGCCCATTAGGACGGCCTTCAGGAGGGAGTTTGACCTTAAGTGCCGCTATCTCTTGTTCATTCGAGAGTTCCGAATCGTGTCGGCCAAATCCATTCTCCACGGCTGCAATAAATATCAACCGGTTAACAGCACGAAGCAAAGATAGTAACAAAGCAAAGCGGGAGTAACTAACCGAGATCGTGAGCAAGAGTAAACATCAAGGCACCAATCTACCACAGGGTCAGAATGGATCAAGAGCAAAAATGGGACGAGGTGAATCTATATACCAGGGAAGCCAGGATTGTCCAATCATCTAACTGTATACCGCTTCTGAAATATCTCGCGATTATGCGTACGGTGACAAAAACTGCGGCGATGAAGACCATCACTGTGCCAACAATCCATACTTGCCATCCTCGGTTCGGATGGCCGGGCGAAGGTAGCCCGATATTCACCATGGCAAGCACAGTACGAAATTGATCATGGAAGCTGTTCTCTTTGCCTGGTGGGCACGAAAATGTATCATCCCCAATGGGGCTGCAGCTTTGGAAAGGATACTATAGTTCTTCATTAGAATACAAAACAAGCTGTCGAGATTTGTTCGGGGAGACAAAGCACCTGAAAGTCTGACTAAGGAGATCCTCTCATCCCAAGGCCCCTTTACGGCGAAAGAGTAGTATGTGCCTCCATGGACAAACCAGGCCCGTTATCTACGTGACCTTTCTGGTCAAATGTTCTTAGAGCATAATAAACCTTTCCAACTAGTAGTTAGGGGTTTGATCAGGAGGGGATGAATCTTGCGATGAAGACACTTTGTGTCAAAAAGGTCGGCTCAAAAGAAATGAGCCGGCTCTGGACCCTAGAAATAGCCAGCAATGCCCTTTTGTTGACTGGAGCATGGGTAACACCCATGACAGGCTTGGCCGCAAATCCTCCAGTCAACTCAGCGTGGGACAGAAAGCGAACTGGACTGACCGGAGTACAAGTGGTACATACTCCGTATGTAACGATGTGTATGTAAACCCTCTCCCGGAGTTTCATGCCACCCCGGAATAGTGGATACGAGATGGAGGATCCTGGGTGGTTGCAGGGAAGGCAGCTGGAGGGACAAATGTTCATCATGCTCGATGCGAGCGGGACGGAGCTTCATGTCATGCACGAAGACAGGACAGCATTCCTTATTACCCATTGCTTCTCTATCGTGCATCGAGTTGAATGTCTGCGATTTCGTTAATGGGGAGCCGAGTTTGCTTTGTCTGAAATTACATGAGTGAAACAAAAGGTCAATTCTCACCAGTTGCGGAGGTAGCATTATTTGCGGTTGTCCCGGAAAAACATCCAGGATCCCCTAGCCTCATTGCCGGCGATTTCGTCGAGGAACAGGGTTGTTCTGCGCAAGAGTGTCACCTAGCTGGGCGCACATAATATAACTGTGCTGGGTACTAAACTTAGCTGACCAGTGGATTGGAAAGCTCGTAGCCGTGGCCCGTGGTGCAGGTCAACCGAGTCGTCGTTAGTCGGAGGATTCTTTTCAATGCAGGACTGATGGTCAAGTCAGTCAAGCACAATGACAGCTTGTAGTCACCTCAAGCCAAACTTCGTTATCAGAGCATAGAAACTTCTCCAGAGCTAATTTCTCCACAATCTCATCTCAACCGCAGTCCTGTGGCTGAACGATTCATCTCGGCAGTGGAAGCGGAGGATCTGTCTTATTTCAACGAAGCTTAAAAGGCAAAATCAACATGTGAGCTAGACGTAGTACTGTATCTGTATGTACTTGGCTTACCAACCCCGAAAATTTCAGAGATGCCACGCTCTTTTACCGTCTCGACCCCGGATATCAAGCGGCTCCAAGCCTCCACCACGGGAGCGCTTACTACTCCATAGTTACTCCAAAAGACTGTAAAGAGAAGTGCGAGAAGCCCCGAAGTCCTCCGGACTCCGGATAGTACACGTGGTTCAGACTCTTCAGCAATGATGAAAAAGCAATGCTAGACATGCAGATGCGGCCCCTCTGATCTCCGAGACGCTGATGATCAACGACAAACTCAGTATGATGCAAACAGCGGAGGCGAGGCTGATAAGGCTGGCGTCTAATCTCAGGAGCCAAAAAGAAGCAGTTACTGATAACCCTGCACTCGTCACACCTAAGAAACTGACCCAATAGTGGCCTAATTACTCCGAATACAACCAGTATTCAAAATACCATGGTTAAACAGCAAGTACCAACCCCCAGACCCGGGATGATTGCATGGCCATTCCGTGACTGTATGGCGGCGTTTGTCACTGCAATTTCTCTGAAGTGGTTGTGGTATCGTAATTCCGAGAAAACATCCAAAGACTGGATCTCGGATCTTACTATTGTACTCATCCAAGTTCCTAATTCTATCCAAAATTTGTCAATATCAAACGGGGACATAAGGTATGTCCATGCAGGCTCATATAATCTGGCCCGACAAGCAAACAGGAGTCAACGCCCACTGCACTGATGAAGGGCTTCCAAAGCGGTGAGCACTTCTTCCCAATTACTTCCCCTCCGGCATAATACATCATAACCAAGAAACTTGACCCTGGGTATAGTGATTGAGGAGAGGAAAAGGATACGCATGTTGAAATCAAAAATTATGAATGTTAACCCAGAGACAAGGGGAATATGCGAGTCCTGTCAAACTCCCGTCCTGTAAAATACAATACATCGTGGTGGTGGGCTGAATCGCGGTGAATATTGACTCTCATCAGAAACATAAAAAGGACGCCTGGGGTCGATATGCAAGCCGTCAAAATTCAATCGTTATTCATATTCATCCCTCGTTACCCTAGAGGCAGAGAAAAATGAAAAAGCCGTTCATGATCCGAGTCACGTGTCGGTTAGAGGCTTGAAAAAAAAGAAAACCCAAATCTAATTTGCAGGGACTCGCTCATAAAACACAAGATATGCCTGTTCGTTCTGAAGGCAATCGGACGATCGCGAACTGCTGGGCTTGAAATCCGTGACGCGATGGTCGTCAAATTTCCGCCAGCAATCACGATTGGAGTCACGAACTATGGAGATGTAGTGACCTTCATGGATGGTTGATCCCAGGTGTCGTACCACGGCGTAAGCGTTGTAGATATATGGAGGAGTTGTTGCGAGCTCATGCGGTTGAAGTTCAGTCTGCGACTGGATTGATGAAGAGGCGTGCGCAAGATTTCCATTCGGTTGAGGTGAGGATGGCCGTGTGGGAGGGGCCTGGATCATAAACGGACTCATGTCCAAGCCGGAGAGAGGGAAATAAACTGGGGTATGTATCTTTCGTGCCTGTTGACGGTGGGAGGCGGAAAATCTTTTGAAGTGAAAGACAAGAAACCGCGGCGCACGAGTTAAAATGATCTGCTTCGTGGCTTCTCTCTCCGTCCGACAGTGGGGGCACTTCCAAACTTCGTCGCCGCTAAGCATCTCCTCCTGACAATAGCTGCGAAGGCACTGGTATATGTCGCCTGTGCCAGATGTTGGGATCTCGACACTGATACTGTAAAAGGCTTCGTAGGTAGTTGAAGTGCGCCGACAGGTCGTACATCGCAGTCGACTTGCATGTTGTCCAGCAAAAAGAGAAGATACAAACGACAACTCACGATGGCAGTATCGTTTCCATTCTATACCGGAAACTTGAGGAATCGGCATCTGTTCACGACGCAGTTCTTCCTGCGTTGTCAGTGGCCGTAGAGGGGTTCTCTGCCAGTTCATATTTAAATCTTCGTGAAGACAATCAACAAGAACATCGAAGAACTCTTTAGCATCTTGTTGTTGGCTGCCTGCCCATTCGGAATTCAGGCGCCCTATGAATTTTCGAAAGGATGTTGGTCGAATAACTTCAACATCATTTTTCCATAGAGATCGTATCAAATTAGCATAAAGGCCGGGCAGAACACCTTGCGATCCTTTCCAATTTTTCTGAACATGTGTGTGAAATCGATTATCAAAAAAGTATTTCGTCAGGTCAGTCGTTGCGCTTAAACTTTGTATGATGGAATTCATATAACATGTTGATCCGAGATTGATAAGGCCAGTCCGGGGAAGTTTTATATCATCGAACGGAGAGCTTGTCTTATATAACGCATGTTTGGTGGCGGAAGCCTGACGTGCGAGGGTGGGTTGAATGTGTCGGCCATCAGTGACCCCGCTATACGACGGTCGAGGCACCGCGGGCGGTGGCCGTGAAGGAGGAGCCATCAATGGTTCTTCGTGCAGTTGGTCATATGGTGGTTGGTTTGTAGGGAGGCCACCCATAGACTGCTGGATATCATGAGCTTCAGGGAATCGCCGAAGGAAATCCTCATAAGAATGTATGTAGGGAGAGGTTGTTTCCGGCTCGGAGGATTCAAGTGTTTCCGGTTCTTCACTAATAGCACCGTCTTCCATGGCATAAATCCTGGGATCTATCTCTTCTGTCCTTGCCTTCTCTAGCCACGCCCGCTCCTCCTCTGGATTTAAGGGCTTGTATTCTCGCAATCGCCGTTTTTTCACTTCCCAGATTGAATTATGGCTAGCAGTTGGCCTCCTTAACGGTTGATTAACAGGCCTACGCGCCCTGACTGAGTGCATAATCGCAGCAGTGTGGGTAGTTGCTAAGGATTGCGGTCCAACTAGATCCACCCAAGCATCTAGACCGCCAACAAGTAAAACCGGCTGCCGGCCATCCTTCAACGGCTTATACACGTTGAATTCGTAGAGGGTATCGTATAAAGCTCTCAGATGAGGCACCGTGCTTGAAACTGGAGATCCGATAAGGTAGGACGGATCACTTGTGTTTTGATCGTAGTACACAATAAGATCGAATTCATTTCGTCTGGAAAATAAGGACTGTTCGGATTCAGGTGATATGATTAAACGATCCTCAAGCTCCTCGGCAGATACATTCTCTTTGAGGACGACCGGTTCGATACATATTGTGGACTTCGAATAAACATGACCACTGTCATATTGATCTCGAGTTCGAACGTCAATGAGAAGGATATCGTACTTGCGTAGGTACTCCATTAGTTGTATAGCGGAAATTGACTCCCCAATTGCGATATCATCCGATTTAACGACGGTGTCTCCTTCATTATGCACCCCATTAGGTGTGAGAGACCGGTAGGGATTGTCGTCGACCGCATTGAAACCACCGCTTGAACCATCAATCCATGGTGTCTGTTTGTAAGCCACCGGGCGGAGACTGTCCATTGATGCTCGAGGGGGATTTAGGGGAGTTTTTGATGTAACAGTGGTCACGGGACTATATGCAGGACTAGGAAATCTGGGAAGTGAAGAATCAACTGGAGAGAGAGGAACTTTCGGAGGCGGCGCTGGAGGGCCACTGTAGGGGGTATTCATTTCCCGAGGCCCCAGCGGGCGGGCGGGTGGTGGGTCAAAGCCCGAGCGAGAATGAGACAGGGAGAAAGAGCGTGAAGATGGAATCGATGTCTCTTTGGAATAGGAAGCATCAATGCCACTTTCCTGGGAAATGCCGTTGGTATTGGAAAAACCTGAAGCCCTATTCTGATGTGAATTTCTCAACCCGGCAAATCGCTGTGTGAGAACGTCGCCTGTTGTTGATTTCTCATCGCCAATTTTTCGTATTAGACTCTCAGGCTTTGGCTTCACCTCGGGTTTAGTCCTCTTCGATGGACTATCTGGCGCTTGAGGTCCCGGCCGGAGGCTAGGTGGACATTGAAAGCCAGATGGACTTGGCATGCGAATGGGGACGTCCGGAGGGCCTTGCGAGGTGCCATGTGATGACGTGGGATCTTGACATGGAGGAATAGTGAATCCCGAGTCTGGTCGGGATTGCGCTTTGTTCTCGCTTCTTGAAATACTTTGCTCTGAAATTATTCTGTGCTTAATATTCTCCATGGTAGTGTGTTGGGCATTGATATTCTTGGGCATATTAGCAGCGTTCAAAAGCGTTTACTCGTGCTGATTAACGGGAATATATAGGAAAAAGGAATAGCTAACCATCATAAGGGTTGAAAATTGATCCACCCATCGCGGATGATGCTGCTTCATGTAGTTGAAATCCGGGTGATTAGGTATAGTGTTAATCACGATGTCTGACGCTTGAAGATAATGTACAAGCGCAAGGTCTAGCTGCCCTTGTTCTCTCAAAGCCTTGGATTTTTGGATCGCATCTTCGGAGATTTGGACCAGTTCATTCATCTATCATCACAGCGACGCGTTAGCTACCGACCGGCAAACGCGGAAACACCAGTCTTCTCATGTCACTCAGACGTACCGGAACATTATTTATATTCAGATCTGCCACCATGTCCTGCAATGATTTCATATCCAGATATTGCCGGACGCCCATGCCTTCTCGATCACCGAAATGCGGGCTGGTGGCATGGTTATCAGCCACGACTCCCCGCATAGTGTCCGGCGAAACGGGTTGGGGGTAAGCGGTTTCGGTGAGCTAGAGATATTAACATCCCCTGGAAGATCACAAATGCAGAGCGGTCGGTTCAAGTTGTTGAACGAGAACGCATGTTGACGAATAGGTGGAACGAGGGGACGTTGGAGGGGAGCGGGAGTGCAAGTGGGAGCGTGAGGTCGAATCTCCGAGCCTTGATTTCAGCGATGACTAGCAAACAAAGGTCTAGAGGGGAATATTTTATATCTCTTTGTTGTCATAAGAGGTGTCCAGGTTTGCCAGTTCCTCCAGCACGTCAAAGACGAGAGAAAAGATCGCTGGATGGCAACATCGTCATTCCTGACATGAAGCTCGTAACGAATGATCAAGTCGACGCGCGTATTTCAGTTGGCTGTGAGTGATTCGTTCTCGAGGCGCTTAACTGACCAATAATAATTTGGCACCTTTTTTAACTCTCACATGGCTGATTACTAATGATGGGGTCAGGCAGTCACTTATGCAACACGCCCGCCGCGTCAAACGCACGCCCTGGGCTGTAGCTGGACGTTCGATCTTTCAGAACGAGAAAATAATTAATTCAAAGAATATCCACGATTTAATGCTTCTGCCTTGTCCCTACATCGGTGACCGATATTGGCCGCAGCTTCAGATTTAATCGCGGGGGTGCGGAGTATTGTGCTGTGGTCAATTTACATCACTCCCCCTTCTTAGTGTCGTCATTCTCACAAGACAACACCGCCTGGACCGGCGAGCACACAGCCACCGTCCAGACGTTTGCATCAGCAAAGTCGGATCTCGAGATTAAGGAATATTGTTTTTACTAAAGGGCGTCAACATGGCGGGCTGGTTTACTTCGGTTTCGCCTTTTGAGGAGCAGGTCGACAAAGCCACAGCTTCATCCTTGTGAGATTCAGCTTCAGCAGTCCATGACACCGCAGATTGTTCTGACTATTCCCTAGAGAGGACATAGCTTTGAATTTAGAGATCTCGGATCTGATACGATCGAAGACCATACAACCGAAAGAGGCCATGAAGGTGTTGAAGCGGAGACTGGAGAACAAGAACCCGAACGTGCAGCTAGCAACATTAAAGGTATGCCCTCGAATCTACTTGCAATTTAGTCTTCATCGCTAACACCCTGTGCTCAGCTGACAGATACTTGCGTGAAAAATGGCGGCCGACATTTCCTGATCGAAATCTCCTCCAGAGAATTCATGGACAATCTGGTTTCGTTACTGAAAACCGAAGGTGTCAGCGCTTTAAATGACAGCGTGAAGACAAAGATATTGGATCTAATCCAGACCTGGGCCTTGGTAAGCGACTCTCGCATGGAGCTGTCGTATGTCGGTGAAACATATCGGAAACTGCAGTGGGAAGGTTTTCAGTTTCCCCCTAAAACAGAGATGACCAGCAGCATGCTCGATAGCAGTGCGGTAAGTTTCGCAAAACATTCTACTGTCTTGTCTTGGTTTCTTTGATAGGCTGACTTGGTCATCACACGAACAGCCTCCTGAATGGATTGATTCGGACGTGTGTATGCGATGTCGAACTGCCTTTACGTTCACCAATCGGAAACACCATTGTCGCAACTGTGGTAATGTGTTCGATGCTCAGTGTTCCAGCAAAACCTTACCTTTACCACACCTTGGGATCGTACAGCCTGTGCGAGTTGACGATGGCTGCTATGCAAAACTCACGTCCAAGTCGTTCAACCCACCGAGTCTACCAAGCCGAGCTGGCTTCAAATCGCCAAAGACTAGTGCTCGAATGGAGCCCCGAGGGGGTCGTGCGGAAACCGATTTCGACGAAGATCTTAAACGAGCCCTTCAAATGAGCTTAGAAGAAATCAAGGGGAAGCCTTCGAGCGGATACGTTCCACAATCGAAGTCAATACCGCAAGCTGCGACTTCGAAAACAAATGGAAAAGCCGCGGAAGAAGAGGAAGATCCAGATCTCAAAGCAGCTATTGAAGCCTCTTTAAGAGATATGGAAGAACAAAAACGAAAACACACTGCTGCATTGAAAAGTTCGACGTCTGAAGACACCCACGTTCCCTCTGGAACCGTACTGCCTAGAAAGGATTACGAACTAACTGCAGCTGAAGCGGAAAAGATAAGTTTGCTGGCAACGCTTGTCGATCGTTTACAGCATCAGCCTCCCGGAACAATATTAAGGGAGCCTCAGATCCAAGAATTGTACGAAAGCATAGGCACACTGAGGCCCAAATTAGCGCGAACCTATGGAGAGACCATGAGCAAATATGGTAAGTCCTTTTCGTGTCTAGTGATGGTGAATTTCAGAGCTAATAATTCTTAGATACTCTCCTCGATTTGCATGCGAAGTTATCCACCGTGGTGCGATATTATGATCGCATGCTAGAAGAACGGCTATCGAATACTTATGCCCAACAGAACTTGGGCGCATACGATTCCCTCCAGCCATCTCGCCCAGCCTCAAATTTGTATCCGTCCATGCCTTCAAATTTCTCAGATAGTCGTGGAGGAGCGGAAAGTTTTTATTTTGGATCGGGCGGTGATAGACAGTTCCCCCCGCCACAAGCCTACCCTACAGCGAGCCGCCATTCATCGTTAGACCAAAGCTATGATCAACATACCACATCGTCAGCAACTGGGCATGGGGCATATGGCCGCCCTGTCTCACAATATAGCCGGAATCACCAATCATGGCACCAACCGACAGATCCCAATACCCCCATCCCAACCTCCCACCCAAACCGTTCCGCATCCTACTCAAGCCGGCACCCGCAACCACCTCACCACGGAGTCTCAGCCATACAGACAATCCAGGATATCGGCTACGATCCCAATCACCAATCGCCCTCAGAAGGACAGTATCCGCAATCACCTGTAATGTCTCGAGGTTTGCAATACCCACCATCAGGGGCAACGGCGCAATCGGCAATGGAATCATCGGTTCCTCCCTCACGCTCGATGCAGCCACAAATATCTCCGTATCCACCCCATGGAGCCCAGGGACCGTATACCCCATCACAAAACATTGAACCTCCTCATATGCAATATCACTGGCAGCAAACAGCACAAGATGCTCATTCCACCCAGTCGATAAATGGGGCCCAGATGAGTCAAGACACATCTCTTTCAGCATCGCAGCCGGCGCAGCCTAAACCCGTGGAAGAAAGCCTCATTGAGCTTTAACATGGTAAGCAATAAAACAAGGATATTGAGCACAATTGTGGCTCACCAAGAAGTACATGAAATGAAACTTAAGTCTTGGCTTAACTGATTTGTGCGAGTCCATCAATGACCCATGACTCTTTTTGCAGATGTACTGGGAAACTTATGTCTAGTTGTATGTACTAATGTACCGTGCGTGTGCTTTCTATGAGCGACCGAGCTGTATATGTAGTATTTTTCTTTTATCAGGGAGAGCAGCGGAGTTGGATGATACAGGGCCAAACTCAGAACAGACATCCTGGCAGCCCGTAACAATTTGCATTCGTTCAATCCAGAGACCATCAACTAGTCTTGCGGCGGGCGCGGGCGGCAGGGGTGTTGTTGACTCGAACCATTGGAGTTTGGTCACTCAACTCTGGCGGTCACTCGCCCCCATTGACGAACATCATCACAACCCTTTTGATGCGGCCTCCTCATCAACATGATGTTTTTGTCAGCTTTTTTCATTCTAAAGGATGGTTATCTTGAAATAGATAGACAAAATATCCATCAGGGACATCTTTCCCGCTTTTGCTGCTGCCAATTTGTGGTTTCAAGGCCGCCAACGAAGTACAGTACTACAGAGTAGACGAGGAGTATATGGTTCCAACTCTGGCGATTGATTGTCGGCATCAACCTGCGACTCTGAGATACAACTAATATAACCGGAGGAGATTGCATTCTACGTTTCGAGGGCACTTTCCCCTGCCTCATCCGGAACAATGTGGGCTTGTCTACGAGATCTTTTCAGCCGGGAACCTTTGCATATGACTGACAGAAACAAAGAAGCTTGCGTTCCTCTAAGAAGGCATGCAATTGCAGATTCTGGGCTGTTATCAGATTGGCACACGGAATTCGACTTATTGGCCGGTCTTTATGCGACAATATAAACCTCTTGAGAATCAGAACGACGCAAGGGACAAACTCCTCCATAATACAAAAGCCTGTAGTAGATACGATCCCAAACGCCACAGCACCAGGTATTTGCCAACCAAGAGCTCCAAGTGCCGTCAAAGGCACAAAACATGGGAGAATATATGTACTAGCCGTACATATTATATGCCAAAGCCACCATGCGCTTAATCTCTTAACCAAGCGCGTCTCTTTTCTTCCTTCTTTTCTCTTCGCTTTTCCTTGAAGGCCTTCAATTCCTTTTTTGTCAACTTCTTCCCTGATCGTTCTGCCTTGAGGCTTCTTCCTTCATGGCTATTAGCAGCAGCATCGACATCGAAAAATGCATTCAGCTGCCGTCGACTTTTGTTCTCGTCATTGAAGTTCTCTGGGGTTAAACTCATAGGCTGCCATTTCCCAGTAAAGCGATTGAAGGCGCCAGTAGCGGTATAGACGACGTTGGGGTCTGTGGCGGACGCTGATGTTAAGGTGTCGCCCGCCGGTGGGTTCGCGTACCATGCATTTGGATCGTAGTCGCCATGGATCGTCGGATCATAGCCTCCTGCAGCACGAGGACGAGGTTGCTGCTGCTGGTTTGCTTCGGTACTATTCTCCCTGCCTTCAACCACACCAGAAGGCTCTCCACGTGGTACCCGAGGATTCTCCCACTGTGAAACACCAGTAAAACGATTATGGAAGTAGTATGCTTGCGCACTGTCATCCCATACTGGATCCCACCCATCATCCTCGGCCTGTCCTGGTACTGGTACTGGTTCATTAGGAAGAGGAGGAGGGGCTTCTTCATCAGGTAGGGGCGGGGCAGATGAGTCGGCCTCTGCCTCGCTGTCCTGCTGTTGTTCCCCATCCTCCTCGTCATTTGTGCTCAACACGTCCTGCTGCTCTGCCTCTGCTTCTCCATCTTCTGACCCCTGCCTCGAGGCCGGCATCTTTCCCTCCACCTCCGGCTTGTGCGCGGTTGAGGGTTGTCCCTCCTCAGCATCGGATGACGACATTGTCTGGTGAAAGGCCTACCATACGACCTCAAAGACAGGTCGTAGGAGTATTCTGACGCATGGATTACTGAGTGATAGAGGATGTGCAAAAGAGTCAGGTGTTTGTTTCTGCAATTGACAAGGGCGCTCGCTTGGCCGTTCGGCGAAGCTCTCGCGCACGGCGCAATGCTTAATAAGCCGCTTATTAATGAGGTAAGGATTACATAGTTGCTCAACTCGGATAATCAGTCGGAGCGGCAAGGTGGCCAATCAGCAATCTGCGTAAAAACTACTCCGTACTTCATCCATCAATTGCTGCATCAAATAGCTGTTTTCTCTTCGTAATAGAGTAACCGATAGATTTCGAGCAACGTCTGCCGACAAGGACCTTGCGGAACACAATTTGTTCTTAAATAGCCTAGATATGCATTGCTCATATGGCCTAAACTAATATCTAGGGGCCGAAATATTTGAGACCTAATAGCTGGTGGTTTTCCGAGGATCTAGGAATCCAGGGATAGGGCGAGCGAGCGATTGAGCGTATCAAGCACGTAGTTCCTAGGGATCTAAGTATCTAGTGATCGAGAAATTCGACGGGCAAAGGATAACTTGTTGTGATTGCTATATACTTCAAGGTTCGAGAGCCGGCAACAAACGCTCGTAACTCGGTGCAATATAGACACGTAGGTAGCCATACATGGTATCCAATAAACAAGGGCGTCGCAAGATGGGTATTCACTCTGCACTTTGTACGCTGTTTTGGCCAGGTGAGGCCGGCCACCGGGACTGCTCCAACGCCCACTCGACAGCGTCCTGGACTCCGTCCACGATTACCTTTGGCGTCCAAGCTGGTTTCGCTCCGCCATAGACCCCGGTTTTCACCAGGATAGACGTCCAGTCAGTTCCAGTGGCGCTATTAAAAGAGTTGGCGCCCCGGATATCGGACTCGGGGTTATCACCAATCATGTAGACATGACGGAGAGGAACTAGCTCTGCATCTTCATAGGCCATTTTTCTTTGCTCGATCAGTCTTTTTTCAGCAAATTCATAGGTGGACTGATGAGGCTTGCCGATGATGGTGCTTTGCAGCTGCACACCAGTGAGTGCATCCCACACCCCTTGCAGTGCAGCGGTGAACCCCCCTTGACCAAGACGTGGCAAGTGGTACGCTGCAGCCCACAGGAGGTCAGGGTTGGAGAAGTACAGTTTGGGCTGTTCATCTTGCTGGAAACCACGGTTTGGCAAATCCTCCCGATTATTTTTGTTGGAGTATGTTCCCATAATGCCTTGACGTGAGAGCAGGAGATCAACGATGACCTGAATATCCAGTGCCCAATCCCTTGGATCGTTAAACACCAAAATGGCGTCAACTTTCAAATTCGCTGAGGATCTGCCGCTCACTGAGCTTGTGACCGGTTGCGTGATATTCTTGTAGTAGTCCGAAAAGTCCTGGGAGAACGGCCATATTGAAGGGTGGGCCATGAAGATATCTGCCGAAGTGACCACAGACTTAAATCCGTATCTAAGGAGAGCGTTAGAGAACCCCAGAAGATGTTAACGAGTAATGGGCATACTGTTTGGCCACATGACGACACTTGTCTCCAGGCCCTCCAACCACCAACACGCATTTATCCTTCAAAGGTTCTTGCTGCTGTTTACCTTCGACCAGCTCTGCGAAAGGTGTGTGGCTCTGAATGATGAGCGTATGATAGAGCCCAAGGCCTAACCGATCATTCAATTGACCGATTCTCTCAGACTCGGTCATACCACCGCCATTTGTTAACAGTATAAAAGGTATTCGTTGCTTTTCTAGAAAAGAAAGGGATTTGGCAGCCTCAGGGAGAGGTTTAGAAGCCCGAAGAAGAACGCCGTCTATGCTAGCAAACAGATTCAGAAAATTGTGTAAGCAATTGGGGGATGGCTAGTCTTACTCAAAAGCGAAAGCAAAATCCGGGACCGTCGGCACTGCTGGTCTCCTGTTAGTCTTTAGTCCTCTCCGCAAAGCGGCCCGGGAACAGAAGCGAAGCTGTTGCCTAAGCAGCTGGGAATGGAGAACTCGTGGCATTTTGGCCTTTGGTGGTTGCGTCTACAGCAACATGAAGGGATTCAATTGCTTGTAGTAGTTAGAGCGCAGGATACGGGGTAGAGAAACTCGGATTAATGCTGTTTCCTGCGGTTTATAGTATAGCTGTCTTGCACGGTTTGATGCTCGACCCCAAATCTACAGCTTCTCGCTGGCGATGGAACGGCGTCGGCAAGTCGCGCTAACCTTGGCTGCTCACTCGTCCTAATTAATTAGCTGCTATTGAGCCAAATCAACGTTGGCCTCGATCGTCGGATTTCTAGATTTCTAGATGGAGCACGGAGTAGTTAAGTTAGATCCCTAGGACTACGTGCTTGATACCCTCAATCCCCAGATCCCACGATCCCCTGTTCTTACATCACCAGCTGACGGAGAATCCAGAAAAAAGTAGAGATAGACAAAAAACACACCGTGTCATGAAGTCAACCATCCGATACAATCCGTCAAGTTGATAACTGAAGCAGTGAGTTTGCACGTGACTGGCTTCACCGCCTTTGCACTTTTGCCCCAGGAATCTCATTGTGGAATCCGAATCGCAGACATCCCGACTTCACCTCCTCTTCATCAAAACAGCCTTCTTGTTGCCCGTTGCAAGGCCCTTTTTCCATTGCTGTTGGAGAGACATTGTTCTCCCGTCCTACTAGTCGTTCAATGCTTTCTTATTGACTCTCTTCGGCGATGCAGCACTCTCATCGCTTTGTTATGCAACTGTGACCTCATTCGCCCGTTTGCTAGCCAATTGTCCATCCGATTTATCGACCGAACGTAACCTTACCCAGTTATCTCCCGACGCGCTGCCTTTGAGAGAACGAGTGTGTGCCGAGTGCTGGCCATCCTCCCTGGTTAGCCTGAGCCCAAGACGACGGTTGCATTGACGACGTGTGGGGAACTTTGTCTCTCAGATGCAGTATTGTTTCCGTTGAGCGAACCGTTTGCCTACCCCTCGGACCGTCGTCATGCCATCAAACCACTCTATTTCGCCGGTTAAGCGCTCGGTATCCTCCCCACAGGCGTCATCGGACCATTCGTCGAGTGCTCGCCAGTCACCTTCCACGCCCTCAGTCCAACCTCACAAGCCTACAGCCCATAAACCACACCGCCCACATGTCGTTGGTACGCACCGGGCGCATGGACGAACACACTCGCATAAGAACCTGAATAAGCTGCAAAGGCTCGCGCTGGCGCATAATCTGGCTGCTGATGGAGCAGGAGCACCCGCTCCCCCGACCGCCCCGCGCCATCAACGCAAGAAGTCCGCTCCTGCTTCGCCCTCGACCAGCCCACGAACAAGTCAGAATCACGTCCGTTGGAACCAGTCCACAGCGTCACTGACGGGCTCGTCAGCTAACGGTCCTGTGAGAAAGAATCTGTCCACGCCTGCGCTAAGACGGGATGGATCCGGGATTCTTGTCAAGAAGTCGCAGACAGTAAATACGGGTGATAGAAGCGCTGATCTGGATGCAAAAAAGTCGGTTGGATTCAAACTGGCTGCTTCGGACGACGAGGACGAGTGGGAAGACCACAGCTCCATTTCAGCGTCTAGCACAAGACGAAATTCTATTGTGTCGGGGAAGATGAATGGGCAAAACAGTCTAACAAATCCTACGTCTACTACCAAATCTCCATTGATTCAGGAGAGTCATAACACGGATACCACTGACCAGAACGCCCCACCTCCGAATCAATCAGCCCAGAAGGAGCAGGTTGATGGAAGTGGCACAGTGACTAGCACCGCGTTAGAGCAAGCGCGTGCCTCAGACCAACATCTCATCGCGTCACGTATCCTTCAGCAACCTCGTTCCTCAAAACTCCCACCTGCGATGTCTTCCATATCCGCCACGGCAACTCCTGTGCCGACCGATCGGAGCCCCCGAGCCTCTTCCTTTGCAAATTTGGCTTCCAGCCTTACAGCAACCCACTCTCTAGCTCCATCTGCCCCCTCCTCGACACTCGCAAGTAACCCCCACGCAGCATCTTCATCTGTTGAGGGAGGTGTATCTCGATTCTTGATCAACAGATCTGCCCCCCGTATCGACCCTCGTTCCGATTCCGATCCTTCAACTCCATCATCCTTCCTTCCACACTACCACCCTCGAACACCGCCTTCTCCAGAAGCCGCCGTTCATAAGCGTTCAAGGTCCCCCAAGCCTCTTGGCGTTGGTCCCGTCGAGCCGCATTCTCGTACCCAACAAAAGCTTTGGCTGCAGAGGACTGCAACGTTGTCTAATTCTCCCCCGGATGCATTTGGGCCTGGACTGCCTTCAGCATTAACACCAGCTGGCGTAGATCCCAACTACGCGTCGGGGCCCCAGTCGCGTCCAGGAACAAGTGGCTATGCACAGGATGGCCGTCGGTTCTTGATGGGAGCAACCGCTGGCACACCAACAGCTGATAGTGAAGCTAAACGAGTTCGAAAAATATATGAGAGATTTACGACCGAATACTCTGTGGTTCACCGCTTCCAGAATCCGGTGGTTGACAGCTTCAAGCGACTGCGTCAGATTCCTGGATCCAACGCTGGTGGAAAAATAACAAGAGTGAACTCTGCCCGTGACCTCGTCAATGGCGTCGGCCCATCCCGACCGCAGTCTCGAGACAACATGTCCTCTGCAGCTTTGCCTAAAGAACTTGGAATTGAAACCCAATTCTTGAGCAAAACGCATTCCTCGAAACCGAGCCAGGTCCGATTCCAACAATACGATGACGTGATCCATGCTGGAGAGGCAGAGCGTGGCGTTGAACGATCAAATGTACAGAAGCCCCAACCTCCTCACAATAAGCCCACTGATAGTGGAAATGATCAACTTTTGGATGAACCCGGCGACGACAATTTTGACAACAGCTCGTCTTATCATCCAACTGAGGAAGACCTCCTAATTCGAAGGATTTGGGAAAGCAGGGAAGTCCCAGTGGAAGGGGATTGAGTGGCATCTGTGTCCGTGTGCTTCGACTTCTAGACCTTTGACTCCAATACTCGGTTTACTTTTTCTGGTTTACCTCCATTATAATCATTCTTCCTCAACTTGCTTTCTCCATTCTGATCTCGGGCCGGTTAGCGACTGGCCATTGGATTTTTTTCTTTCTGCCCTTGTTTGTTTGCTGGACCTAATAATTACTTTGTTTGGGTTTCTTTGACATCGTTATTATCATGTATGGTATGGGAATTACGGTTTAATTCTTGCTTTTTGTTTTAAGCCTTCATGGTGCATTTGAGATTGAATGGGTTGGGTATGTCCCAATTTTGAAGGGCTGGCTAGACGCGGCGAGACAATTACATGTGTTGGAACTTTGATGGCGGGTATACAATCATGTTCTATGTCCCAAGCCACGTCGGCTTCTTTTCGTTCTTTCTATCCTGTTATCAGTACTCTATAGTCCCCTAATCTAAACACTATAGGTTTACTAGCCAGTGAATCATCCGATTGTGTAAGTTCGTTGAGCGTAAAGTCTACAACTAATCACACAGATACTAATAGAACATAGTATTGAGACTCGCGTCAAAAGAGTATATACACAAGATGAGAAAGCAATGCTGATATCGACGGGTATAATATTTATCATCGTACAGTACAATGCACCACCCATACCTTCAAACATCAACAATAAACCCCTTTGAGGCCATGCAAGGCAAGTCAAAACCTCTCAGCCCATGTCTTTTGTGTTCCAGTTGGGGCATTTCTATTGTTGAGACTGTGGGATTCTCCCTCTCCCACGTCCTGATCCACGATTGATACCGCCACCACCACCACCACCACCATGACCACCACCATGACCACCACCATGACCACGAGTAGGACCAACTTCACGGCCTCGATCGTGGTCTGTCCGTCTTTTATCTTGCGTGGCCCGTGGTTGATGGTGAGTCTGCGATGGACGAGCGCCAGCAGCCCTACCTGGCTGTGTAGTAGGCCCGTGAGAAGCAGAAGAAGCTGTATGGTCCTGGATATTTCCCGTTCCCGTTCCCAGTCCAGATCCAGTTCGTGAAGAGCGGTGATTTTGACCATGGCTTCCTCTATTCTTACTGTGGCCATTAGCGTTACCCCCTCGACTTCTTCCCCTTCCCCTTGCTGCACCGCCGCCTCTGCCAGCTTGAGACTGGGAAGTGGCGGACGTGGCGGCAGCGACGGCAGCAGCAGCGGCAGCAGCAGCGGCAGCAGCAGCAGCTTCTTCCTCCATAACACGTTTACTTTCTGCCTCCCACCATTGCTGGAATTCTTGCTCAACCTGGATATCATGAAGGTTGTGTTTTGCTGTTGCAGCTTCACGGATGAGGTCCTTTTCGAATTGTTGTTGTTGGAGGATCGCTGCAAGGGGGAGAGCCGAGGAGTTTGAGAATTTTGGTGTTGTCGAGGGTCTATTGTTGTTGTTGCTGTTGTTGCTGGTGCTGGTGCTGGCGTCGGGTTGAATTTTATTGGAAGGGGGTTTGATGGTAGATGATGACGAGGGTTCGGTAATAGCATTGGTGGGAACGGGAGGAGTCTTAGCGACCGTTTGGCGAAGCGTCAGGGATGTCTTGCCTCGCTGGGCTGTTGGAGACGAGCTTCGTTCTTGTGACTGCGGACTGAAAGGGCTTTTAGATCTTGATGCAGGTACTTGCCACGGTGACGCTGCTGGTTTAGCATTGGATGGTTCGGGTTCTGCAAACACCTCATAAAGTTGTTGGTGCTTCATCTTTTTACGTTCCTTTTGAGATAGTTTAGAGGGAGTCGGTCGAGGTGCATCAGCATCACGATTTGTGAGAGAGAAAGTGTGAGCAGATACCGCCTTTGAGTCTGAGATTTCCGCCATAATATCCTTCAGACCGGCTTTGGGAGTAGTGGGTCCGAATAGTCCCCATGGGGCCCCGGGGGACCTGTTCCGCTGAGTAGCTGGAGGGCCTGAACTCAGATGGGTAGGTATTGTTGGTGTCTGCTGTTCATCGAATTGAGAATCGGCTTGAGCACTGGCTAATTTCTGGCCAGTGACATCCCTTCTCACAGGAGTATGCATAATACCCGTGTAAATAGCGGGAGAAAGACCACCCTCATCATCCATGGGGAAAATCAGATCTCCATTGGAAGGCTTTGCCCTAAGAAGTGGACTTTCCATCGAGGTCTTCGAGCTTAAAGGTTGCATGGTTTGTTTATTTTTGACCATAGGCGATAAAAACCCTTGCTTTTCAGTGCTGCCAACCTTGAGTTTCTCTTCTCGCACCTCGTCTTCATGGAGGCGAGAGCGCAGCCTCATAGAATCAATTCGACGTTGTTTGTCTTGCTCAAGCTGCGATATTATCTCTGGGTACTTTTCCAACACATACTCTTCGGCATTTCTGCCTCTTGCTATTGGCTGGGATGTCATCTGGTTTTGGCGGCAGACTTCGTTGAGCTCGTCAAAAAGGTCAGGATCTAAGTCGTCCAGAAGCCTGTGGAAGACCAGCTTATGTTAGACCATGGCATTATATTGTTGATGAGGGTTTGCTCACCTGCTCTCCAGCATTACTTCTAGATTCAGGCACATATACTCTAACGCCGCCCTTTTGAACGCCGTGACGGAGCATGGAGCGACCGCATTCAAATAAGGGACCACATTCCGTACATTGACTAAACTTGTCAGTCAAGTAAACAGCGTTCAAATTTCAGACGCACGTACCAAAGCTGCCTAGCAAATTTTGGCAAATCTGCGCCAGCCGATCAATCATCAATTCATTCGCCACGAACATAACGTCAATGATGAGATCGACGAAGTCATCCAAATCAGTTGTCTGCACGTCCTCGAAAAGCTCTTCATCGGTGTCTGCGTAGATATAACGCAAGACAAACTGGAATATTTCTGGCTCAATATGTTTGAGATCAACGTGAATCGCTTCAAAAGAGTCGGAATTTTCTTTTCGAGACGAAAGCCATCGACCACCAGCTCGGCCGTTGAATAGAGCATCGAAGAATGGGCATCGCTGGCAGAGAATCGGGCCGTGAGCTCTCGTTTCCCCACCTTTAAGGTCAATGATGACATCGCTACTCTCAAAAAAGCTAGGGCTGGAGATGGCGCCCTCCATGTCCAGATTTAGACATGGTTTTGGTTGTATCATGAGTTTTGCCGCCCTCTCAAGGCTCCTCAGCTCAAGCTGGGTTGCAAGTTTGACGACTTCGGTGCGTACCTGGCGGTACCGTGAGGCATTCTTCATGTCGTTTCGAATTCGATTCCAAACACCATAGGCTTGATCGGTATAAATGAGCAGAACAAGGTTGAATACCGACAGTATATCGCAGTCTTGGAACTGAATATGAGCTTGGCCATCACTGTTGTACTCGATAGAGAGTATTTCAGGAATAGAGTAGTAATAAGACCTTCGGAACTCGGAGAGTGCCTGTCGAAGGACGGAACTTCTGGCCGCAAGTATGAATTCATGTACGGGGATGCGGACATCTGAGGAAGTCGACGAAAGCCAAACAAGGGCAGTGGCATTGTCGAGTATCTCTGAGTGCTGCAGCACGTGCACCAGTTCAGTCTCAAGATCAACAGGAGACAGGGCCTTTTTGTCACCTGGGACATGTCCGTTTGGGGTCCCGTTGACGCCATCAGGGACTGCGACCTCCTCAAGGACGTGTGTGTTGATCAACCTCTTGAAGGGTAGAAGCGGCCAGAGATCACGCCATATCGTGCGAGCTCCCACCACAATTTGCTTCTTTGTCACATCATGGCTACGCTGGGCTGCGGCATAAGCTCCAAAGGCATTGCTCCTGACTGCCACAACTCGGGACAAGCCGGAGATGCGAACGAACTTGTAGTCTTTGGTTTGGCGCTCTCCGGATGCATTGCCGCCTGTATCTTTCAGACAATGTCGAGGCTCCTTCCTCCAGGCCGAGCCTGACTCTGTACAAATGATGATGGAGCCGTCTTGACCAACGTCCACATCGCGGACGGCCATATGAGATTTTCGGATTGACCACACACGCGAAGGCTGAGGCAGCGAATTCTTGATCTTGGATGGGTTTGTGGTTGAAGAGGAAACCAAATGTGTGTCGGCTTTTCGGCTAACGTCCACGGTATACACCTCTCCAAAGCTTGACATGGCACAGATTGTATTCCCTCCGCCGGTGATCTTGGTCACGAAATTGGCCAAGAGCCCGTATCTAGTCGCCAAGAAACTATCCCTTATGAATGACGAGGATCCATCAAGGGGGAAAGTGAGCTTGGAGTAGCCGTAATGGGTGAAAACCCAAACGTCGTGATTCTCCAAGAGGGCTGCCGTCGCTCGATCGATTGCTGATACCATCGAGATCGGCTGGGTGAAAAGAGATGCACCGACCTTTCTGGGTATCACCTGCATCTCAAGTGACCGGGCATCAGCATCGATGAGACCAAGTTGGCCTTCATTTTTCCCAAAAGTATAGATTGAAGTCGACGTATAGACGACAGAATGGATAGCAGACGCCGCAGCTGCGACGATGACTTCCTTTTTGAACGGGTTGAAAACCTGCTTTGGTGTAGTTTGAACCGGTGAATCGTCCTTCTGGTTCATTTTTGGAAGTGCATAACCAAGTTGACCGTGTTTATTGCTCCCCCAAGTGAACACTTCTCCCTGATCAGAGATGGCAATTGAATGGTCCTGACCCAGTGCCACATTCACAATCTTCTTACCCGCTATTCCACCAGATTGAATGCAAACAAAATTGAACCTTGTGGCTTCGTCACCTGTACCTAATCTCCCACCAGGCCCAAATCCGCTCATGTAGAGGTTCGATTCAGGATCATTCGTCAGGATAGCAGTGTGCAATTTGGACATTGCGATATCCTGAAACACAACGGGCTGGCTGCGTATCTTGATCGGCAGCTCAGCCGTAGAAGCAAATTCACCTCTTTCATCGGTTGCTTTGAGCCCCTGCGCCTCTTTTTGTGCCTCCCGCTCATGGAAGAATCTATAAAGGAGATGGTCCGGGCGAGTCAAGCTAATGCGTTCCGGGAACTGTCGATCATCACCGTCTCCAAGACCAAGAGACAGATTCTTGTTGCTGCCGAATGTGAAGACTTCGTCACCCAGAAGATTCAAAAGTGGTTTAAGTCTCCCTCCAGTCACATGTCCCTCAGTATCCTCCGTGACAGATGAGCATTCCGACGAGGTATCATCATCCGCATGCGTGGGATCATCTGTGGTGAGATTTATATCTCTTGCTACGACTGTCGCGGCGAATAGATCAAATGGACTGTTTCCCTCCCGATCCTTTATCTTAATGAGTCCCCCTGACGGATGATGCACTCCGCCAGATCCTCGAAAATCAATAGCATCCTTCACATCCCGTGCGAGCAAAGCCTGCGCGACTGCAGCATTTCCTGCGTAAAGCGCTCGATGCAACGCTGTCCAGCCACTCTCCGTGTCCTGCGAGTATATATCAATGAATGGGACTACCAGAAGCGCCTCGACAAATCCGAGTGCCGATTCCTCTTGGGATGATGCCGCAAGGTGTAGCAACGTGCGGCCATATCTATCTCGCGCATTGACATCGGCTCGTGTAAGGGTGACAGGAGGTCCTTGCGCCACCGATGGCTTGTCCTGCAGCGGAGATGCCGCAAATGGCCCTACGGATCGTCTAGTCTTTGTTGGAGTACCCGGTGACGTCCCTAGGGCGGCAGCAGCGGTGCCAAACTTGGACGTGGTGGCGACATTCGATACGCCCTTATGTCCCTGTGTGTAACTGGCGTTCGCCAGAAACCCCTTGAAGCCATCGAGGTCATCTTGGAGGAAATACTGCCACAGTTTACAGCTCATGTGCCGCTCCGTGTTTTCAAGGGTCAAATCCCCTTGACGTGGCCCCCCGAGCAAACGCGCAGTGACACGGCTCACGGCGGGTTTTGTCGGTGCTCTGATGGGGCGATGGAAAAACCGCGAAGAGAAAGTTGTCGAGGCAGAGTTTCAACGCGTGGAAGCAGGAGGAGGAGGAGGAGGAGGAGGAGGAGGAGGAGAGAGATTGGATGCGATTTCGATGGACGGGCGTTCCGGGAGGATGCGGTTGGGTTGGGTGTGAGTCGATGATGCGATGTCGAAACCGGTTGTTGATTGACTACCCACGAATCCTTGGGTGTGTTCGAAGCGCACGTAGCCTTTCGTCGATGCGATTGAAGCCGACCAGGCCAATATTTAACATCGACGAGGAGAGCGTCAGAAGATTGTGTCGTTGATCCAGTGAAACGAACAGACTCGCGAGAAGTCAATCGTCGCCCGGAGAAGGGGTTTTTGCGCCCGGCCAATCAGAGCGCGCGGATGCCACCATGCGGCCAGACGGGAGGCCAGAGACAGTTTCTATCAACCGACACAGCCGTGAATGACGCAGCACATGGCCTCGATCCGTGACGAGAGACAAGCAGCGTCGAGGAGGGGCTGAGAGATGCTGGCGGGGTAACTAGCTAAGTGAACAAACGCAGTATCGGCTCGGAGTACCTTGACCGAACGTCAGCAGGTCTACGAACTGTCCATCTGTCTACCTTCAACGAGGGCGAGTTGCAAATTCGCGTGACATCTGCATAAACCAATCTCTACACGAGCCGGAACAGTTCATGTGAAGTACGAGCCACTACTTGACAGCTTGAGGAGCAATCGGCCTCCAAGGTGAGCATGGGTTTGTATCCTGGCCAAGGCCCATCGATCATGATCAGAAGAGTTGTGTATACTCCCCTATTCTGGCGAGGTCTTTCTCCGCCGCGGAAATAGGTAGATGAGCGTCTTTTATTCGTGGAGGACACCCTGACATGGAAGCTTGGATGTTTAGGATCAAAGTATCTGATATCATCATCGATATCCTCATCACTTTGGGTGTTTGCATCGATGAGATACTTGTTATGAAGCGCAGACGAAGGTGGTTGCTCCAGTGGTACTCGGCGACAACCTACTATGATGTGTAACTAACCCCTGGATTGATCTAGTTGTCGACTCTAGGTGGGCCTGGAACACACTATAACGGTGCCAACGTTCAACTGCGGTACCACAATGGCCATATCACTTTTCGAGTTATCTGGCACCAACGAAGGCATGGAAAGCAATGTGAGAGACAGAGCAGTCCTGTTGCTGTGACGAGAACTGCGGGCATGCAGTGTCAGCCGCTGTGCACCTCAAGTTGAAGAATCGGAGAACAAAACGACGAGAGACGGGCATCGACGGGTTCCGGCAAATGCGCCGGGGTTGGGCGGGTGCTTGATTCGCTGGTTGAACGCAAGGCAGCCAGTCTGAGGAAGCAATAGGCTGCCGTCAGACCCGCGATGTCCATCCTCCTGCGGGTAACCTGCGTTTGCGGTCTGGAGATGCTCCCAACCAATGGAGCATGCTGGGGCATTCTGTGCCCCTTGGTCAGAATCTATGGCGATGCACAGACTGAGAGACATGCTTTGTTGCCCCCATTGCAACCCTTGAGCTAGATGATAATAGTCAGTTGATAATTGGCCCAGCAGGGGCATTTGCGCGGTTGGACCGTTGAGTGTTCATGGCTGCAATTCCACAGAAAAGTCCACAGACATTTGATCCTTCACACTGCAGAGATATGGATAGATCCCAGGCCTTTATCAGACTTAGAGAAGCACAGAATTGAAACCTGGGGAAATGATCGTATGAAACCGCGGTGTACGAAACACTCAATACCAGGCTAAACTTATTTCACGGCGGGTGCCTTCGATGAGCCGCGTGTCAGTGGCAGAGGGCGGCGTCTGATTGGCCCCGGAATCGCATTAATTGCCGCCGGGACCGTCGTGAAAGTTACCATACACTAATTACGCGGAAACGGCGGTACCATACCATACAGCCAGCAGCGGGCAGGGATTCCCGCCTTGCAGGATTTGGCGTGCTGCTCACCGTAACTTGATCACGACATCGGCTCTCAAGTCGCTCATCAACTAAATCCTAGAGTCAGGTCCAGTCCCATGCGCACCTCAAGCAGATGTCAGTCATGCAACGGGCACTGTGACCAGCCAGCCTGAGTGTTTCTTCGTGCAGGCTTGAGTCCAGCTAACTAACGTTCAAGACGACGTTTTGGGCTCCACTGTGATCATCTGCTCTAGACGTCGAGTCACCTGCGATGCGTCACATCGTCTAGTTCGTTTGTTCGTTCTCTCACCACCGCCAAACCCCAGAATCCACGCCTTGCAAGCTCGTCTTTGCACCTTCAACCATATTATTCTTAACGCTGCTTGACCATTTTGCCTTTGAGGGTTCTTTTATCGTTTTTTGACGGTGATGGATTCTTAAACTTCTTTGCGAAACGAACCGTCCGTTTCCCTCCTCTCATCCAATCCAATCACCCCTGCGGACAAGCAAGCTCCAAGCTGCACTTCCAGGCCTCCACGACAGCGATGCACCAGGTTTATTGTTGCCTCAGTCTTTAACGATCGAATCTCTCCATGCTTTGTGTCCTTAACCTCATTGCTCAACCCAACGCCGTGGAGAATACTCGAGTTCCTCCCGGCCTGAGACGCAGACACGCCGCACTCCTCCTCCCTCCGACCTCAGATTAACATGGCCTACCACCGGATACCGCAACACGGCTATTTTATACCTCCTGCTTAGCTTATACCTTCTTCTCTCTCTATCTCTGAGAACGAGACGTTGATTTCCCCGAGTCTGAGCCCGCTATTCGCCTCTTTTCACCATGCAGCCGCATCGTAGATCGTCGTCGGCGTTGGAGTCGCCAGCCTACTCCCCTCGCCCAGACCTTAATAGGGCAGCTACCCGAGATCGAGACACTGGACGGTTTGGACCCAACGTCTCAAGAGGCCTAGGGATCGATGGACGTATGGACACCTCCGACCAAGAACAAAGTATCGAGTCTTCAGAGAGGTCTCCAGAGCAAAAGCTCGACCAAATCATCCAGGTATATCCCTTTCTCGACGTTCTTTTGGTTTCTGTTCGTCGTTTCAGACACGCAGCTAACCACCGCTATCAGAACTACCATACCAAGGCAGCCTTAATCATATTACACTCGCGAGTTGAACTAATCTCCTCAACAGTTCACGGTGCTGTACGGACAAATAAATGGGTACGTGAGGAGTTTCTTAGTCATTACTTGCAGGCGCTAACACGACCTTTCATCCGATCAGTTCAATGTGGAAGTCGACGAGACCGACGAGTTACGAGCTCCTCTGGCCTCCTGGAAGTCCAGCAACTGTACAAACCATCGCCCACCCCCGATGATCATCGAAATCTACCTGGACACGACACAGTTGACAAACAGCCAAAGCTTGGTCATTCTTGATGAGTCTGGGAAACGGTGGGATGTGCTTGAAGCGCTCGCTACATATGGATGTCTCGATAGTTCCAAACCCTCAAAGACAGGCGTTGTGCTGGAAAGATGGCGTGTTGAGCTTGGACCTGGACCCGATGAGCTGCCACCTGACCTCGCGACCATTCTACCCACTGTTTACAAAAAGAGCATCGTTGTGTTCAGGTCATTGTGTGCATATTCCAAGTTGCTGCCAGCTTGGAAATATTCCAAACGGCACTCGAAAGTACGACCCAATCCTGTCTTATCACTCAAATATCGAATTCTTCAAGGGCCCAGGGAACAGATAAGATCTTCAAGGGATCCTTTAACGGTTCCCCTACATCCAGGAAACGAGCCAGTCGTTGATACGTATTCCTTCGGCGTAACAGAATCTCCTGCGGGCCCCTTTTCCGTTCTAGTAACTTACCGCACCAACTGTGAATTCCGGGTAGATGATTCGGAAGCCTTGTTAAGCTCCAGATTTATGGGCGTTGATGAGCGCTTTTTCAAACCGTCACTGCCGTCCGAAGACAACTTTGCCGCTGCTGGGCAAGAACCTGGCTCTTTGCCAGTCAAGAACCGAAACATGAACCGTCCCGAGTTTGGACAGGCCTACGGAAGCATGTCGACATTTCACCAAGTTGGCCCAACAACCGGGGCTAGCCCTATATCAGCACTTCGTGCTGCAAGGGAATTGGCTGCTGGCTCTCCAAGTTCTCCAACGCGCCCTTCACACTCTCCCAGACCAAGTCAGGTCTCAAGAATCGCAGCTTTGTCTGGGGAAGGCAACCACCCAGGTCAAAGGCGGCCGTCAATCTCCATCCAGCCTTTCAAAGCCCCACCTCTCTCTGCCTCCCCAGCCTTAATCGAGAGCCCCATCGGATCTCAGGCAAGAAGCGTGGGCTCGCGGGTGGGCTCAATGGACATTTCTCCTGGCAGCAACAATATGCCACCTCCCAGCGCCCCCATGACATTAAGAAGACCTGCACAATTGTCAGAGAGCGCGGTTGCGTCATCTACATCAGGATCGCCGCGGCCGGCACCAATTTCCAAGTACAGCAGCTCTTTTAGCCATCGAAGGGCCCGATTATCTTCCGGAGGTGCCAGTAAAACCGACGATGATAATATGTCCAGTGGCAGAGTCAGCGTCAGTTCGTCTACCGTCCAACCAAGTTTAGGGACTCCTATAGACCCTGGTGTTGCTAGCTCAGGGTCTTTGCATGCGGACGAAGATAATATCTCGGACTTCCTCAAGATGCTTGAATCTAGGAAGGATCTTTTGTCCAAGAAGGATGCAAAAGCTTCCGATAAGACCACCAAACGCACATCGGCCGCTCTATCCCGATTTCAGAAAATGAAAGATTCCAATACCGTACTATCTGACTCCTTGTCGTCATCACTTATCCTTCAACAATCCTCGACATCTTCTAGCAAACAACTTCCAAACACCAATAATCCTATAGCTGGAACTTCGATATCTATATCCTCGTCCCCTGGAAAGGCCATTTCTCCGCACACGCCACACGTGCCGGCTGTCCCATCCCGTCTCAGTTCGAATAGCGTTGTTGATTACTCTCACCAAGATCGTGCTGAGCGTCGTGTTTCTCGCGCACCATCCAACTTCCTGTCTCAAGAGACTCCCAGTGATGACACTCGATTAAAACCCGAAGGCTCCACTGCAAATGCTATCGATATTCCTACATCCCCCCGCCAATATATATCTAGTTTTCGCCGATCCAGCTCTGCCGCTCAGAACCGTGCTAGCACCGGCGTTGAAGATGATCTGGGCGATTACCTGCCATTTGGAATGCGAAGTATAAGTTTAGGTGCTGAAGAGCGTTCTCCACCCAGTCTAAGCGAATTAGCGCCGCAACAGGATGTAGCCGATCCTCCATCAGCGCCAACTACGTCACAACGAAATCGCGACACAGAACCATCGACTGCTAATGAATCTCCTTCTGGTACCCCGTTCACTCGCCAATATCAGCCACGTTTTGCTCAAGCTCGCGGCCGTGGATCTTTTGGGCACTCGCAATCCCACACCTCCATCGCAAGCAGCCTTGGACGAGGCAGTACACTTCCAGATGCTGATCGGGAAGGCTACACTGGCAGCGGCAGCAACAGCGGGACTCCAGCTACTCCAGATGCGCGACGTGGAAGTGGGAATCGCTTCAGTTTCAACCGACACTTAGGCGGCGCCACCCTCAACCTTGATGAAGACGAGCCTCTCCTGTTTGCCATGAGCGACTTTGGTACTTCTCGTCGTAGCTTGGAAGAAACGAGGAAAGGAGGAGGCACCAATAACAACACGGGGACAGAACAGCAGCATAGTGGAAAGCCTCCGTCTGCAGCAGGGAGAGGAGGTGGTCCGCCAAGCGGTTCCTCCGCCGGTTTTCATGCCTGGCCATGAAGAGAGAGCATGACTTGAAAAAGATCAATTATATCCCGTTCTCCCATCATACCCCTGGGGTGGCTATTTTAGCGACTTTTGTCGACATGAATGATTGCTTTACACAGTGCTGTTGAAATTGACAGCACCTGTTTCCCAAAATTATTTTAGACCGTTTTTGTTCACACTATTCATGACTAACGGCACTTGATGGGTGGAGGATTTGCAAGGCTGATTTTGTATCGCTGCATCCTTTACTGATAATTGGGGTCAGCCTTTACAGTATATCTTTGAAAAAGGTCTGCTACGGCGTTGACGAACTCGGGGTCACGTCTTGCTCCTGTTACATGTAGGCTAGCAGGTTCAGCACATAGGCGAGTCTACTCCGATCTCCTTGTGCTCGACTTTGTTTCGAATATATCTTGGATCTATTTCTATAATTATCTCTTGTCTTTTTCTCTTGGATATCATTTTTTCCTGCGTCACATTTTTGATACGTGGGCGGAGGCTTGTTTTCGTTCTAGCATTTAGTCGGCCCTCCTGAGATTTGCCGTGCTTTGAATTTTTTTGCGCTTGGAGTTTTTTGTGTTTACTGGCTAAACCACTGGTGGACTGTCTTCATCGTTTCTTTCCCACGATCATTCACCAAAACCATGCTTTCTCATTCTCATTCTTGTTTTGTGTTTCTAGTTTCTGGCGTTTGATTTGATGTCCGGCTTAACCGGCAATAGACTGAATATTTGGCCTGTTTTTCAAAAAGGGGAGAAGGAATACTCCATACAGGAAAACGGCTTGGGCGCCGAAGATGTTTTGGATTTGTCTGTTTTATGTGTCTGTCTGTGATGGAAATTTGGGCGAGATTTAATTGGGGTGGGAAAGGATAGGTTGTGTATTTAATTTCTTAATACTATTTGATAGTTCTAACAGTTTGATGACTTGAAACGTGGTTGTTTGTGGTGTTTACTATAAGCTGTCCAAGCTGATATTGGAGAAGTCCACGTGATATCCAAAACGGGCCGCAGTGTTCAAAACTTGGCCATAACTACAGTACATTAGTACATCTGACCTGATGGAAATCTCGTGTCGAAGAAACTGTACATGCAACATATTGACAACATAACCTCACTGGAAACAAAGGAAATCACACATTCTGTCACCAACACACTGACGTGAAAAAAAAACAGGAATTGGAAACATCTCGTGCCAAATGCACCCTCCTGACATCGTTCTGCCCTGAATCTTATCACCACAGGTCACCCTGGCATAAACGGCGCAGGATTTTGCCAGTTTACCTGAGGAGGATTAGACGAACTTCTCTTTCTTTGACGAGCCGTGGTCCTTAACCGACCAAAAGGAATATCGCGCCAAGAGCCTTTGTTGGTATCCTTTGCCGGCATAGGTTCAGGTGGTTGTTCCTGTCCTGCTGGTGGAGCAAATTGGTTCCGTGTCCTGGCCCTTCCTCGCACCGATGGTGTAGCGGCCCGCTCAAAGAACCCGCTTTCGCGCGAGGGCTGGATAAGGAAGTGTTTGACTGCTTTGATCTGCTCGAGACAGTGACGTGCACACCACCGTCGCTGGGGGTGCTGGTCCAGCATGCCGAGGAGGAATTTGGCAATGGGCGGTTGCTGTGTTTGACAGGCTCGCAGGATAGCGGTGATATACCAGGAGAGTTGTTGTGGGGTGGGGTTGTGAAGGTATTCAAGTGCCTCCTGCATTGGAAATCGATTGAGAAGCTCCAATGCTGTCAGGCCGAGGGACCAAATGTCTATGGCGCATGTATATGGTCCCCTTCCTAGGATTTCGGGGGCACAATAGATGATGGTGCCAGCTCCCTGAATGGCATATGTGCGCTCAATTGCGAGTCCAAAATCCACGAGCTTGGCTTGTATCGGGAAGTTGGATTTCAAGACAATGTTGTCCGGTTTAATATCACGATGCATGATTTTCCTTGCATGAAGATATTCGAGGCCTGTAAGGCATTGACGAAGGATCTCAATGATAGTTGACATTCTCATGTTCTTTTTATCCCGCAAATTGCCATACGGAAGATATTCCATCATGAGACAAAGAGAACCGTTCAATTCTTGGACGCTGTCCATGAACTGGACAATATTTTCCTATACGATATGTTTGCATCAGTCGGGACGTATCTACAAAAGATATTATAGGCAGCCAATCTACTCACATGGCGGATACTTTTCAGTGTCTGAATCTCACCCTGAATCTCTGCAACATTCCTCGGGTTCTTGAACCTCTTACCGGCGAACATCTGTCCAGTTGCGAAATGCGCGAAGAGGCAGACTTCGCCAAAGGCCCCACTCCCCACCCTCTTAACTTCTAGATACTGGCCTACCTGCGATTTTGGAGAGATCGGCTCTGCATAAATACCCGTGATCGCCCCTGAATAGTTAGTAAGCGCCATGTGTCCAAGAAACCTGGACAATCGCCTGGCATACCGCGCCTGGTGCGGGCCACGGTCCGGGATGAAGACTTCGAATTCGGCACCGTCACACCTAAATATCATACCTCTTGTGATAATAAGAGATGAGTGGTTCTCAATGTCCGGGGACATAATCAAAACGGCCAGCCCAGAGGTATAGTTGAATGTGACATAGACCCTTAATTCCTTGAATATTGACAGCAAGCGAATATCGGATTCCTCCACATTGCCCAAAAGATATCCTGCACGAGGCTTTTTGGGTTGGTCGTTGAAGCTCAGCACAATGCTCTTGGTTGATTTGCCGGGTGGTGTCGAAACATGACGGAGATTTTTCTCGATCACTTGGTGAGCGGCTGTGTTGCGAGGCAACAAGTAAAGAATCACATCTCCGAGCGAATGGTTGGACATCTTGTTCTGGGACTAGGATGTCTAAGTTATTCTAGCGGTATACCCCAAGGTTTAGGGCAGCGGTTGGCTGTTGGACGAACGTTGGATTGATTATAACGGGAGCAACATCGCTGGGTGGACTTTCGTGGGTGGAGGATTAAAGAGCGAAAGAAAAAGAGAATTCCACCCAGCATGCTAGTTATAAAGTCTTTAAGACTGCCCACCATGACTCAACAATGAAGGCAAATCAATGAGTTGGGCTTTTCACTCTCTGCAACCCAGCGAAACCCAGTTGTGCTGTGCGGCCGAGGCTCACCGAGCTGCCATCAATTATGGTGAAGAGAACTCAATCCTTGTAAACAGAGTGACCATATTCCAGGAGTTGTTGACTGGAAGTCTCCAGTTCCGGCTTATATATGGTTGGAAATAGAGAATCTCAGGCGAGATGGCCGTGTCATCGGAGATCCGGGGTCAGCCCGCGCGTTCCGTGAGAACTCTCGAAGGGCCAAAATGCATGATACTGGAAGACTAGGAAGCCCAGGATATCTGACCAAAAGAAAAAGACTGAAAGGATTGCTAAGTCAGGCCCACATCCCACCCTCCTCATGGAAGGGAAGGAAGCTGGCCAGCCAAAAGCCTTGAGCGAGGAGCGGCGAGCTGGAGTTCAACTCCCTTGCCCGGCGCCTGGTGGAAAGCACCTCCACGCGGGACCCGTCAGGAGACCTCAAAACAAAAACAATGCAACACTGAATTGCCCTGTCATACTCTTGGGCAGCAAGTAACACATCGACAGCAATGTGTCCACTATCTCTCAGTTTTTCTGAGAGCCAGAACAGATAAATCAACTTTCAAATGCTGTCGAGTTTAAAAAAAGGATGAAAACTTCGTAGAGGTATCTGGCAAGGTTAAAAGGCCGAGGTGCAAAACAAAAGTAACAGCTGTAGAAGCGTGATGAACGTAATGAAGACTATCGTCCTTCATGTTCAGTTATATCAAGTAATTTCAATTAGCATTAGAGGGCTCGTTTGGCAATAACCAAAGGTGATGATATAGGTTGATCTCCCCTAGCTCCATCGTTCGTGGCAGTATTTAAAAGTCATGCGAGTTCGTAGCTTGAGTTGAAAGCAGCTTGCACTCGGCCCCATTCGTCAAATCACTTGTCCCTTCGAGCATGATGGACATTGGCAAATATCACCATCTAAACGTCTGCTGTTGGTGCGCCATCACAGAGGACGAGAGGAGACAAATATTACGGGGTGGCCATGGCTGGAGGTCAGGGGCTTCATAGCCAGATGACTAATTAGGGCTAACCGTATTAGGTAAGGCTGTCCTGTACTGTACTGTGCGCTAGAAGTTTTGTTTCCCAAAATTGTGGCTGTAAATTACGCGTTTTGTATGTATATACTGTACAGTACATTACAGTTGCAAGACGACTCTGGACCCCAAGGTTAGGGCCAAAAACAGGCGCAAGTGATGCCTACTGACGGGTAGCAAGGGCGTAAGCACCACCTAAAGCAGCCCTAAGTTCTTTCAACAAGCGGTAACCATAATATTGTACTGTACAAAACTCAAATCATTCCAGGGAGAAACGCTTGCGTTCTCTGATTTGGTGAAGTCCAACGCTGCCGGAAGTTACATACATAGTTTCGGGAAGCATCCTAGACTTCCGCGTCATGCGTGTTCTCTTTACTTAAAAGCACAAGACGTGACGTCTACGCGTCACGTTCGCTACTTGCCAGCAAAGAATGTAAAAGCTCCATAGCGGTTTTCAACCATCAACTCCCCCAACTTCACAAAACCACACAAGCTCTCTCTGCTCTTGTGCACTCGTCGCCAATCACAATGGCAAAGAACCTCCTAGGTAGTGTAAGTGGCCATGAAACGGTACAAAAGTGACTAAGTAGCTTACCGACCTCACAGAAATTCTACCAACGATACCTGAAAGAGGTAGCGACTGGAGAGTTAGAACTTCCAAACTACGAAATGATTCCAGTTGAATCCACCTCAGAGGATGAACCGGATAAGCAATACTTCAAAGTAGTGGTTGAATATGGTGAGATATACTGTCGAGTCCCTGATTGTGCGCGAGGCCAAGTGAGTGACAATATTCAGCCTTAGATATTGCTGTTGGTGTTTTCTGACCGAGGAGCAGCACGCATTCTCCGCAGTGACCAATCTACGTTCTCATGTTTGTGGACATGATGGTATCAAGATGGACAAGACAAAAGCAGGTCGAATCGGGCAAAAGGAATTGGACAAAGCTACGAGTAAGAAGAATCGAGCATTTTGTACCAATTTGAGAACAATTACTAAGAGTTTCAGAATTTTACAAGTCACTTTTCGAGCCCGCGCCTGAGCCTGCTTTGGCGCGGAAACAGAATGAGCCCGTGTTGCAGCCCTCCCCTACAGCACCTGCACCGTCTGCATCGTCTGCACCATCTGCACATACAACGGACGGACCTGGCGCGCATGTAGCACCAAGCTCTGTCCTTGCTCCGCACGTCATTCGTCGTGGCGTTGCTGCCCGCCATACAATGGACGCTAAGGTTGCCAGAGTGAAACAAGAAGCAGTGGACGATGATATCTCTGAGACTACCGACCATTCCCCCAAGAGGAAAAAGCGCCGAATTCTTAGGACTAGGCCAGGTAACCCGTTCAAACTCGTCGGGTCACCTTGAACTTGCAGCCTGAAACCTAAGAGAAGTTGAGATATTGGCTCGACTCGGGCAAATTTTATTCACAGCCATTCTCGCGCGATCAGGAGGTTTAAGCGTTGAGCGAAAATAATCCGAGCTCAGCCACACTCTTTTACTCCTGAACGGCCTGTTCTGGGTTTATCAGATATTATTAATATGCACCAACCTCGGGGCGCTCCCCGGAAGACGTCTCCTCAAGGTCATGGCACGATGTTTGCAGACTCGAGACTGATTCCCACCTTAGGAAATGCTCAATTATCAAAGCGACACGCTTCGCGACCAGCGCTTCAGCATATAAATACATTTTTGCTTTAATCCGCATTCTCAGCATATATCTAGGACTCCCGTTGGGTTGCCGGAAATTCAGGGGATAGTACCTCAGAGAATTGAAAATGTGGAAACAGCCGGAAGATTGCCTTTTGGTCGATGGGCTACCATCCAACACATTCTGGAGAATCAAAGCTGAATGAGCTTTATGGAGAAAAATAAACTCGGTTTGGGGGTGTTAGTCAACATCTTGGTTCAAGAGACAGACTATCGTAACAATAATCCTTTGTATACAATGTCTCCAAAGACCATTTCTTCCCAATTTCCCTACTTTTCTGAGCGGGAGCATCAAGCGATGCCCAAGTCACTGACACACTTTCCGTTACTCGTCTGATATCTCTACTATAACTTTGAAACAGAGGACCTCGGGTATTCCTGAGATGCTTCGCTCCATATTTGCACGAGTGGACCATCTCTCCCATATACTGGATCTTGGGTCGGCATTTCCACTCCCGATATTTCTTTCCAAATTGCGCTGTTATCAATGGGACCTTCGCCATACTCATTTCGCCATCGTGGCGCTCCCTATATATATGTTAAAAAATGACGGGAAATCGTACGAATGAGCTCTTGACCTTAGGGTAGACGCCAATATACTGGTAGTCTCCTTTGCTCTCCAGAGAGCAATGCGTGGTTCCGGCAGGAACCACAATCACATCTCCCGTGTTGACAGGGATATATATGCCACCTCTATCGTCCAACTTTCCGCGGCCAATAATCAGCGTTGATGAGCCTTGGAAAATCCCTATTTTGGACATGCATCGTGATCGTGAGCTTAGTGACGAGACAAATGGCACGTCGTCAAGCTGTGTTATAACTTCCGGCTTGCTCGACAGACTGAAGTAGCCGGGCCTACAGTACATACGCACCGTAACATTCATGCGTATTGGGATGAAAATGATGAATTCCAATATGACCCCATGTTCCCTGTATGAGGCTCGATGTCAGAATCAATCAAAAGTCCCAGTTACGGATTGAGCTCACTCTCTTTTCCCAGTCATTTGCCTGCAGAAATTCGGATGCTGACTCTTCTGTATAGGGCTGAGGAAGCACTGTTCGATACAGCAGGACAGGTAAAAGGTTGTTTGGGGAATGAACGGTCGGCTGCAAATAAAACCTTTCCACCTGAAGGCTCGTCATGATAACGTCTAGCAGTTGCGCGTCCTGGTTTCAATGCCCCTCGGTTTGAAAGACGAGGGAGAAATACTACAACTTGTATTGAGCCTGGAGTATAAGCATGATTACCCCCCATGACGCAACCATTGGTCAACATGTGGGGTAACTAATTATGCGGGGAGACATGCCGTGTGGGGAAATTGATGGTTTGGATTGCAAAATTCAAGCTGCGATCTGATGCTCAAGTGCTACCGTAGTTAATAGTTTTGTAGCGTGACGGAATACTTCCAGACATCTCTGTTGTCGACAAAGGGGTTTCTGCTTTGGGAAGACAGAACAAAATGCCAACGCCGGAGACTTTGCGCGTCTTGAAGCAATAGGAAGGGGACAAGGCAGGACAGTAAAAAAAAGATTGTTTAATCCGCTGAGCCGGAATCGAGCCGGCGACCTTTCGGTAGCATTGAAATTCCTTTACAGCCGAACGTGATAGCCAACTACACCATCAGCGGTTATTGGCTTGCGCCACACGGAAGCTTAACTAAACGCGCTGCCAAGCCACCGAGCGTATTCTAACCTCCAGATATTATTACAATTTCTTCGCTGAGGAGTCAGGGGATATTACATAGGTGGTGTCTGGTGACTACGTTCAGCATACTATGGGTTTGAACTACAAAGTTCTTCAGATTTCTGTATGATCCACGAGTCCTCTGGAGCACTTATGGCGATGCCACCAGCGTTGTGGACAATGCTTCCAACGGTCCTTAGTATCAAGAGCGGTCCAAGAGCGGCTTCGTGTCAATCCCTTGGATTCCGACTTGTTATCGATCATGCACCAATTGTCATTTTCCTATTCGCTCCCTTGGATGGATCATTACAAGTCATATGTGCACATATGCACATGGACAGGGGTGCAATGGATGAACTCCTCGCAAACTCCGATGACCGTTTTTTCGCCTCTCCGAAAGGCATTATCTCCGAAAGCCATGCTGACTTTTTCGCCCAGGGCACTCCATTACCCCATGGGGAACTCGGACATTCCATGGAGCTCGCGGACATTCAAGGTTTGGAGCAGGAATACGCACATACAGCAGTAGTTAGCTCTGGGCTGAAGGTGCCATACGCCAATCATGATAGATAACCAACAATGGGCTCGGACGGGGGTTTGTTGCACCGAGCATTTTGTTTTTGGATGCACGCAGTTAGCCTTGATTGTCGTTTAGGAGGCGTCTATGCATACCAGGGGGTAATGCCGCTATATAACTCTGTGGATGAGCTGCACGCTGAGATGGAAGTGTTGGAAAAGAATAGGAAGGCCATCGACTTTTGCCTTTGCCAAACTTATCAAAACCGCAGGCTTCTTCACACCACCGTTTTCTCGGCCTTCTAAAAATTGGTTGATATTGCTCTTTGACAATGGAGCCACGCTCGGGGGCTGATATTGATCGTCGGACCTGCAAGCGTGTCGTCCCAATGCGGGTTATTTGCGCAGGATTTCCGAGAACTGGGACTACCTGTGCGTTGATTCATTATTTCCTCCCTCATGTCGCAGGCCTCCAACATTTGTATCTGCACATAGACTGAAGCAGGGAGATGGTTGATTATTGACAAATTATTTGATGCCTACAGCCCTCCGGGCTGCGCTGGTCCGCCTAGGGTTCGACGATACTTACCACATGAGATCTCTCTTGTTTGAGAATCTGCGCGATGGTGAAATGTGGTGGGACGCGATTAATGCCAAGTACGAAGGGATAGGAACCTTTGAGAAGGAAGACTGGGATCAACTTCTGGGCCATTGTCAGGTTGGTGATTAGGCCAGAGAGGCAGAACACCCTGCCCCGATCTAGACACCAATTCTTACTTGAGATTCTTCATGTCGGCAGGCTGTGTGCGACGTCCCATGCATCTTGTTTGTTCCGGAACTGGTCAAAGCCTATCCGGAGGCTAAGGTGGTTTTGAACACGAGAGATGTGGAAGCCTGGTACAAGTATGGCTCCAAATTCTTTCACATTTTTCCCCCCTATTCCCTTCTCCCTGGGCTTCTGACCAATATGGGTTGTCACCACTAGATCGATGAGTCGCACCGTCGACCCTGCTATAAGTCAAGTCGCGGATAGAGACCCGAGCTCCTACAACAACCCAACGGAGGTCGTCGCACATCATGCTATCATAAGGATGTGGAAAGAAATGTTTCAAGGCAATTTCGCAGATGGGGGCAAAGAAATGTTTCACCAGCATTATGACATGGTGCGGAATCTGGTGCCCAAGGAGAACCTGCTCGAGTACTCAGTGAAAGAGGGATGGAGCCCACTTTGCGAATTCCTCGGCGTCCAGGCCCCAGACGAGCCGTTCCCACGTTTGAATGACTCGGAGGCTTTTGCCGAAAAGGCAAAGGAGATTGGAGTTGATTTGCAAAGAGATAGCTAGATTACGAAGCGAGTTCCAGTTTGCGGTACTCCGTACATACAGCACAACAGGCCCTTCTATAATTGAGGATAGTGTATCAAATTGGCTCCTTTGAAGAGGCCATCATAGTTTTGACTATTTGTTTATGAGTGACATGCCAACATATAAGTGCTATGCGAACGGAGTATAAAGAGGAGGCATGGGACCTTGTACTGGTTAAAATGCTGGTTCGCTTCTAATAGCTTGCGCATTTTTGTTCCATTCAAACTGGAACGACGCCTCTTGGATCTCTTATCCAAGTTTTACTAACGTATAGCAGGAGACTGAAAGGCGTTTTACTTTTTCATACACCCTTGAGTCCATTCCATCCAAAGCCTGGGCAACGCTCTATCCTGGGAAGTGTTATCTTCCCCGCAGACGTTCCCATTCAACCAGTCGCGGCTGGGGGGGCCGTTGTGCAGTTCCTGGTATTGAAATGGATGAGGGCCTTTGAAGGGTCCCGGTGGCGGTTTGCACACGGTAGTGATAGGTCTCAGGAAACGGTCCCATCCCATAATTTCGAGTTGAACTCGGGCGTCTGGAGCGTTCCCTAGTATATCTGTGTACGAGCAATACCGAGACTCCGATCACATATTCCGGAAAGTGTTACCTGATGCACTTCGACGATCTTTCCCAGAACGATATGACCCTTTCTCCCTAGCATCAAAAGTTGGCTTAGGCCGAGATTTCGATTGCGGAGCGAAGGTAACCGACTTTTCACCAACTGCCCGGCTAACCGCAGCCGGACGTTCTTTGGCTCGCGATTTTTGAACTCGGGACTCAAATGAGCGGTCGCGAGTCTTGAACGTCCTGGACGATGATGATACTTCCATTTTGGGCGGAGGCCGCTTTGTTCGTTTGTAGGAAGCTGTAGATATGGACGTGGATGCCTTAGGTTTGGCAGGTCTTTCATCTTCACTTGATTCGTCCGTGCTTGAACCAGGGACCTCATCAATTGCTTCTTCTTCGACAGCCGTTAATCCTCTCTCACGCTTTCCGGTAGCGGCAGTGACTGTGCTTGGATTTAAGTCGACGAACTCTCTTGATGCTTCGTCCACGGCGAATTCTTCATCTTCAAACAACTTAGCAAAACGAGGGTCGTTAAGTAAGCCTTTGCTAGCAGAAGATGCAACTGGTTTAGCAGTCTCTTCGTCGCCACCTTGTGCAAGAACTCGTTGCGCTTGTCGTTTCTCATGACGTTCCTCCCTCTCCAGCAGTTTCTCCGCCAGCTTCTTGTTGACCTTTGCGGCGACCTTTTTCTTTCCACGTATTCGGCTTTCTCGCTCCTTATCGATCTTCTCTTTAATTCGTTTGGCCCGTTCTTCCTCCCAAACAAATGGATTGGTGATCAAACGCGCTTCTTCATACAAGCGTTGTGCCACAAAATAGCCATGCATATATGGCCGTAGGAGCGAGGTCCTTCCAATGAGATGCTCCAAGTTCAGAGATCGCAACTGCGGTACTGTCAAGAACTTGTAGTTGTCATATATAGAGCCAGCCTGGCCAGCGTTGAATGCATGTGGATCGTTTGGATCCTCGGCCATTTCTTCCACAAGATTATCCAGGAACGCACACCATCTTGGCGCTGGACCAAGTTGAGGAATGAAGAAGGCGTGCTGTTGTCTTCCTTCATTGGCCGTTAGTATCATCCCGCTGTCCTTGCACCAAGCAACGCAATTGATATCAACTGCAGGTTCAACTGAGGTCCATGGTGTGCCGTCCCTGGCATCCCAGATTTTGATGATTCTCTTGTCTGAAGAAAGAATCTTTGGATCAGACGTCTGTTCGCGACTAGCAGTAGAGGGTGTGAGGAAGTTTAGCGTATGGATAGGATAACCGTACCCTTGATCCTTTTTAAGCAAAGGAGCAGGAGAACGTAGATCGTAGAGGTAAATAAGCCCTTGAGATGAGCCAGTGGCGAGTGTTAACCCAGACCTGTGAAACTGCAAAGCCGTAATCTCGGATTTCAATTCCCCGGGGTGAGAATCTGCAGGGGGCAAGAGAATAGCAGCTCTTGCCTTTGCTCTCGAGTCCCACAATTCCACAGTCCCCAGAGATGTTCCGAATGCTAGCAGATTGTGACTTTCTTCCGCGACAGCTCCGGTATTCACGCTTCCCGTATTGATGCCGCCCTGCAAGGCCCCTCCTCCGGTTGAGGTGAAATCGTCACCACCCACGTCTACCTCGTAGCTTCGCATATATCGTCCTTGCTCTAGATTCAAACGATAGACCTCGCCCATACCATTTTCATTGACTCCGACAGCGGGAACGAGAGCTTCGGCCGACTGCTTATCATAGATCAGGTCACGGCCATATCTAGGTAAGCGCATAGTGTAATGGCAGCCTGACGGAGTGTGAAATTCTAACGAGCGATCCGCCTGTAAATGTAAGGATTTCGTGTAATTGGAAGAAAGGAGCTGAAATGTAGTATTCAGTGAAGTAGTATGACGTGCCCACGAAAGAGACAGATGCGGTAAATAGTGCGTGTGAATCTGGGGCTTGTATGTCCCTAATTCCTTGCGGTTATTGTCTATCCTCGTCAATTTCAAGGAGGTTTGAAAAACATACCTGTGCTCATCACCCATTGGCCATCCTCACTGACTCGAATGCACTGGCTAGCCTCTTCAAACTCGAAATCCTGGAGCAATTCGACTCTGTTCGCATATTCCGGATCAGCCTTCAAGCTCCGCTTCCGTCGTCGCGCCAGCCATTCTGGAAGAGGGCGGGCTGTAGAGGAACCGGAAATGGTATAAACCGGGACTGTAGAGTGGTTAGTGAGCTTCATCTCTTACACACTCACGCCTGCACCCTTTTCTCTCACTGATTGCAAAGATGATAGACTGGATCTCGTTCTCGCGATGAAAAATAAATTGATGCCAAGAAAAGAACCCAGCTAGACGCTAGTCCAGATCTGGGATGGCCCACTGCCAAGCCCTCACCTTGATGATTGTCAATTCCGATACCAACCTTTCTGCTTCCTCGACATCTCTCTCACACTCTCTCTTCTCTCGCTGTCCGCTGGTAACGGTCAATGATACCCAGAAGCCCAATCTTTTTTAAAAGTGCTTCTTGCTTACCTTTTGAATTTGCAACGGTGACGGTGCCTTTTATATTGTTTGGAATATCCGGAAGAGCTCCAGGTACTCGCCCCATCTCGTCTTGGCAACTTGATATCAAAGCATCCCCCTGATCATGCGGAGACTTCATCAAGATATTCAAGGTCAAGAATATCGCCAATCTCTCAAATAGGCACGGAAGGGTGCTCTATTTGGCCTTGGAAATGAATTCAAGCTATTCTCCATTGTGTTTACCTTCATGCAACCCCTTTTCCATGGCGGCCACTGGCGGTGACGCGCAAGACTTGATGCATAATGGAGTTCCCAGCGGGGGCGGTAACTAATCTTCGAATGACCGTAGGTTGGATCGAATCTGCCCCAGTATTCTATATATATTTACCCAAGCTTCTAGGAACTCTATTCCATTGTCCATTGGAGAATATACTGCATTGATCATCGAACATACTCCCCTGGGGCAGAGGTGTTGGATGGACTAGGCTCGGCTCTCACAAGCGAGCTCGAGTCTTCAATACTTGTGCTACGTGGTCATGGCTCACTCGTGGATATCGCTCCAGGTGAAGAGGGAATCTGGGTTTTTTCCCACAATGGTGATTTTAGTAGCCTCCAGCCATTTTCCACCGTAGAAAATGACCGCTCCCTGGGTGTCCTCCAGGTCGGGACATCTACAATCAGGCGTATGTTAATTCCACACGTGATCATGGTTTCAAATCGTGGCTGATTCAAATGATAGAAACCTTTGCCGATATTACGCCTTTGGGATATCTTATTAAGCGTCTTATGACTGAACCGCAAAGTACAATTTTCTCTCCGTTAGCCCAAAAGAATTTAGCGACCGCAAAAGCGAATTTTCCCATCAGCTGGGAGGCAGTGACGGCTTCCGCATTCTATCGCGCATTCACTTCTGCGATCGCGGGGCTACTTTCGTTGCGTGCTACGCAATTGCATGGAGCAATACCCTTTGGGAAAAGGACTCTTTTTACTAAGGTTGATTCGGATGAAGAGTCCATTCAAGGTAGCCTTTCCGATTCTCCTTTGGGATATACAGCACTCCTTTCAACCCTCAACCTCGAAATAAGTTGTAAAACTCTCATAATCTCCTGGCGCAACATCCCGCAACATGGGTTGCAACAATTGATATCAGAGACAGACTGTGGTCTTACAAGCAGCGTGTCTTTGTTCGATGATATTTGGCTAGCTCCGACCGGCTCACTATGTCGTTACATTGGACCTGAACCAATCGAGTCTGACGGTTCGCAGTGGCGTCCATCCGGTAGAGAATATAATGATATTGACTTCATAGGAGGGGAAAATCCCGGTTATCGAAGAGAATGGAAACGAGCTGCCCGTCAATGGCTTCAGAGATTTGGTCTTTGTTTAAAGGCCCCAGAAACAGAAGTTTGGGTTGAAGTTGAGGCACTTAACGAGACTCGGAAACCAGCGGTGATCACAAAGTTCTTTTGGCCTGCTTGTCTATGTTTCAGACGTTTGAGCGGATGTGCTCGTTCTGCAACTCCGGGCGTGGAGCACTTCGATCCAGCTACATTGAACCCTTTGGAGTTTGCTGAGAAGTGGTTCAAAGAATTCGAAACAACGAAACCACCAGAGCAGTCAAAGGTTGCTTCTGAACTCAGGGAGGCCAAGGAATTACAGCCTGACACTTTGATCGCCCCAGAGAAAACAAACCAGCCTGAAGCATTTCTAAGCCTAGCCCGAAGGATCAACGTCCCTGAGCTGTCAGCAAGTGCAGTATATCCAACCCCCCCTGGCGGTGCTACCGGGGCTGCCTTCGTCTCTGTCCCCGCTACCGATGGTTTGATCATTCCGGGTGGGCCTGGTTTGAGCCAGCCACATGTGCAAAATGAAATTGATTTCACAGATATCAATCTTTCAAACTCCGCTTATCGCCCTGCTCCAGCTTCGCTAGCTGGGATTGATATAACAACTCCTGCCTTAGGCATTGGGTCCGGCATGTATGATACAACCGCAGATGATGATTTGTTTGATGAACTTGATGGTAATCTTGAAACAAAGCAAGTTACTGAAGCTGATTTCAACTTCTTTGATCAGCCAGATTCTACAAACTTTCCTGGTGAAACTGATACCTCGCAACAGGATGCCAATGGCGTTGAAGCTGCCCATGAATCTTCTGAAGAAATAATTTTGGATGCCTCCCATTCGGCTATGATCGCTGATCCCTCTGTTTCTACGCTGGGACAAGCAATCGGTCTTGCCACAAACGATAATCAACCTCTTACAGCTTCGCAAGCATCCGATTTGGAGAGGAATGCCACGCGACAAAGTCCGAGCGATTCCTCTAACCCCAGTTTCCAAGGATCTATAAGCCCGCCCCCACCCCTCAGTCCATTAAAGATCAAGGATATACTATTTACAGATGGCTTGGGGATTTCTGAGGGGACGACAACGGGAATAAACCCTGTAGCCCAGCTAGCGAATCGGAAAAATAAAAGCGATTATGAACCGGTGTCCTTCAAAAAGAATTTGAGTCTTTCAGATGAAAAGTACCAGATGGATGGACCGTTTTGGTTTCTTCCCGACGGACAAGCTTCAAAGCCCGGCGATAAGACTGGAACGTATGCATCAGACATACCAACGATTGGTATTCCCGGGTGGCCTGCAAGAGAACATCGCCGTTTGGACACCGGTTCCAGACCGGATCACAGCACTGGGTCAAATCCAGAGTCGTCCACCGAATCAAGTGACGACGAGATTGAATCTGACACTGTTCCGGCCGAATGTTCGAATTCAGGCATTCGTGCAGTCTTGGCTACAAGGGATAACTGTCAGTTCTTCAAAGAATTTTCACTCTCGCCGCTCGAACGATCAACTGTCAACACTGAAGTATCGGTCGCAGGAGTGGATTTCAGCTTGTTTGCATTTTTACGATCGCTTCTTTTTCGAGGTACCGAACGGTCTTTAGACGGGTATTTTCCAATTGCTGGAAATAATTTGCCTGCTCTTTTAAAAAGGGAAGATTTAATACAGGTTGCACAGCTTGCTGTGGACCAAGTGACCCAATCCAGTCTGCCTCACAGTTTCGATAGATTAAGCGGGAACCAGAGTGATTATCCGAACACCTTACCCTTGAGCTCTTTGAACAATGATAACTGGCACGACGAGTTTGCTAGTTTTGATCTCAAACGCTATACATCAATTGACGATGACAATTCAACGCCTCGTGTGCCCAAAGATTATCGATACGGTTTTGTTGGTTCGATATCAAAACTAGACCCGCCTCATGTACAAATCCATCGTGGAAAAGGCTACCTCGAAATCCTCCCTCCTGCCATACCTTTTTGGAAACCGTTTGGCTTAGAGCCAACACACGGGCCAAAAGATATCATCTCTTTTTGCATTTACCCCCAAAGTATAGAGGAAAGCGCGGATGCCTTTCTCGATAGACTTGGCTTATTGTATTCAAGTGCCAACCTTGGACGGCATTCGCGACCTCCAGGTTCAGCTGGGCTAGTTCCATGGAATCTCGATTCGCGAGTTGGTCGAGATTATGCTACGATCATGAATGGTTTGCAAAGCACATGCGAACACCTTGGTAGGGCAGCTTTCTTTCTTGATATCTGATATGGTTACTAATCTATCCACAGGGGGCATTATATCAAATTTGCCTCCAGGAGGCGAGACCGTGGTCGTATATATCGCCGATCCATTTCGTGACGAGGCTGCAATCATCGATATCTGCACCGCATTTCTTTGTCTTTTCCGGAAGTATGTTTCAAATGTTGGCAAGCATTCAGCTCGGCCCAATGAAGTTGCTTTACAGATAATTCCCCGTGGATTTATTGCATCGAGCACATCGCTTGTTGTACCTCCGCAAAGAGAGTATCTGAATCTAGCGTTTGAGGTATATTCTCGCTGTCCACCCAGGCATAGCTCCTCCGAATTACTTGGCTGTGCCCCGCCGTTTACTTTGGCAAAATCTACCCCTAAATTTGTCCCATTCAAGTTGGCGCCAGAACCCGGGTCCCCATTGGCTGAAAGGAATTTTCTTCATGTTGCATATTCTCAGAGCCTTGATCGGCGTTGGATCACGGCTGCGTGGACAGACAATATCGGAAAAGAGCAGGTTACGTTGACCTATTGCCTACGTGAAAAAGAATCCAACATCTCAAGACCTCTCTCTGAAATCAGAGCCGATATATGGAGTGTCACGCGGTATATCATTGGAAAATCCCACTCGTACTGGAGAGTTTTGCTGGTCAAGGATGAACCCGTAGAACTTGACGAGGCAGAAGGTATAGTCCTTCCTCTACCGATTTTTGTCTTGTCGCCGATGTTGAATCTATGAATTCTGGCTAACTTAATGTTTATATAGCCTGGGTATCGCTCGCACAGCAGCATAATCAGACCCAATCAACACAAATCGAATTAACTCTTCTCAGCGTCAACACTAGACCCTGCCTTTACTTCAAACTTCCTTCGCCACCACTTCAACTAAGCTCTTTAACGGGGCCCAATACTTCAACTCCAACCTCGACTCCAAATCCCGGCATGCCGTCACCTGATCCCTCTGCTACCGCACCTACACCACCGCCATCATCATCTGCTGAACAAGCACAGACGCCTGGCGCTCAGTTTCTTGACGCTACGGATTCTGAGACCGTTCTCATCGACAAATCCGACGAAACATGGTCCGTTACCTTATCCCACCGACTTAATATTTCTCCTTCCTTGACTAGCTATCACCCGGCTCTGGCAAGTGGGTATCTTGTCCGTCGACGCGGCGGTACCAGCGATACCGACGGCCTCGCATCGCTATGTGTTAATCTACTCTTCACACGCGCCCGTATACCAACTGAAATGCTACTCAAGGATATCTTACGCATGTACCGTGACCTTACAACTCTGGCGAGAACCAGGGGAATGATTCATGCACAAGCTGACACTGCGCTGCCATGGCATATTTCCACTGCGGTGAAAGGAAGACAGTTTCTAAGTTGTGTTTTATGAACTTCACCTTTCTCTTATGTTTGTTCTACTCAGTCGGCCCTTTTGCACTTCGTCTGTCAAATGTCGGGGGCCTTATGATGTCGACACTCCTAGCGAGTTGATTTCTGTTTCTATGACCCTACTCTTTCCACTTATTCCTGCACTTGTTAGCTTGGTTGTCTGGGTAACTGGGTTTCATCTAGCTAGGAGTGGTATTTCACTTGATTGACTTATTTTGCATTGAGGTCACATGCCTGTATGGCTTATTGCAATGTCTGTATTAAATGGGGGATGAAGGGCATGGATATTGTTACTGCTCTTTATATGATACCAAGAGATACAGGAATGTTTATAAAGAAAAATATGCACAGAAATTGATGCACTCATGGTATTTTTATGCGCAGGTACTGGTTCGTACTGTACATACAGTAGTTCTGGCTGTGTACAGTTTCCAGGGCCGACAGCCTCATCTATAGAATCCTTTGTCGAGGGATTTGTTTGCAAGTTATGCTCCCGTTCCGGCCTTCTGGTACCTCTCTTCGATCCGCTGTATGAAAATTCCTGGTAAAGCACTGGTGCCGCCGATCTTTTGATTAAAGATAGCACTTGTCCGGATGTACTGATGCTTGAATGATTCCCACAATGGCTGGTTTGGCCGGGGATAATAGGGATCATTCTTGAAGAATGCTGCGACCGCCTGGTCCACTCCTTCATCGTTGACAGGCATCTTTTTGCAGCGGTCAAAATCCAAAAGCCACATGATATGCTCTCCAAGACAGTTTGACACGACTAGTGAATCAAACTCTTTTCCAGTAGGAGGTGGAGCAAGGACAAATTCAACATCATCGGCATCTATTCCAGCGTGCCAATGCATAATTGCGAGAGCCTCTGCCATAATCTCAGCATAAGTGATGAGATCATTCGCAGCGAGTCCGAGCTCTTGCATCTGGTCTAGGCGAAGTGCATAATTTCGAAGCGAGAATGCGTTGAATCGTGAAGGCTGGGTTTGGGGCCGATGTCCACCCAAATACGGGCGTATGAGACAATCCTTGTTGTTGTCACTGTCCTTGATTTCCGAAATAATCTGGGTTGGACAATATTTGTCAATGAGCATCAACCTTGTCTTTTGGCCAACGGCTGGAATGCGCTCTGCCATGATAATATTGCATGGAGTGTATCCTGGAGGAAAGAACTCGAGGTTTCCATTCCACCACACATCCTCGGGAGTGATGAATTTCGTGAAGTGAGGGACTCTGATGCGGCAAAGTGAGCTTGTCGCGCAGGATTTGTGGACAATCTGGTGCATTTCAGAATCATTAACTAGTGACCTGCCAGGCTCACCGTCTTCTCGTTTCAAGGCATAACCGAAATCTGGATGGCTTTCAGAAGATGCAGTCCAGACAGAACCGCAGCAGCCGGCACCAATTCGACGAAATTGAGTCATGATGTTTGGGTAGGTCATGGAATGCATTTAGAGCTTTCAGAAGGTAGTTTAGTCAAAATCAGTTGGTCGAAATCACTTTGATTTGGGCGTATTGAAGTTTGAAGGCTAGAAAGGCGGGAAGAAGGAGGAGAGGGCTTTTTATAGTTGCGAGCAGGTGGTTTGAGTTATATATGACTCATTTTTCAGTATGATTTTCGAAACTGAAATGATTTGAAAGTGAATTTTGAGGCGAGATGTTTTGGATGACAATTGATATTCCCCTTGGATCCGTGTTTCTCTGAAAGAATCAAACTAGTAACTTATAGCAATAGTATAAGAATTCATGATGATCCCGACCAAAAACGCATGTACTGTACAGTACATACATACTGTACATTTAGCACATAGAATACAGAAATAAGACCTGTCCAAGAGGTGTAGATAAAGAGTTATCTCCCTCAACTTATCGAGCATCTTGATTCCCAGCAACCTATGCAACTCTAGTTGAAGGGCCACCGTATTAACAAACCTATCGTGCTCCGGCTTGGGAGGTTCCAGCAACAACATGAGCGCAACTGCGTGAGTCATAGGTGCTTTGGCTTTTGGTACTGGCAAACCATTGTTGGTTAGGATCACTAACCAGTTTTGGAGTAGTATGAGCGGACAGGACCCTGAACCACTGTTTTGTCCTGGAGTGATTAGTAAGTGTTGTTTGCGAAGCCTAATAATAAGTGACCAGCCTATTCTATTAGACTGATTTTGACCAGCCAGTGGGATAATAGTTTGATAGTGGCGAGGAAAAGAGGTAAGCGCAAGATAATGTGTTCTTACAATTATTGGCCTCTGGCAAATACTTTCGTTCTCTGACCATCATTGGCGGCATCACAATCATGCTGCATTCAGAAAAGCGTTCCCCAACTCGTTCCGAACGGGAAAATCCACTGAGAGATCATGGATTCAAAGACGGAAACTGAGCCTATCGATGTCCTTATCAGCGGGAAAATCACGTAAGTCTTGGGCCCCCTAACCCCGCTTGTATTCAGTATAATTAGGAGCAATTGTGAAGAGATCAGCTGCTGAGTATCCAGCAGACACGGGCCCAACCGGGAGCAAACGCGAAAAGCGAAAAAGGATACTGCACTGAGCTGAAAGTCGATCAGCTCAAGCCTATATAACCGGTGATTTCCGAAGCCTCCCCAAGTATTTGGAAGGGGAAGTGAATCCTAGCGAGCAAAAGATCGTTGCCTAGATGCGTACACTAGCCATGGGAGCTTTAGCCGATGCTGTAGGTCGAATGCAGCTGGTTCAGTTCAAGTGTGAAAAGAGTCCGTAATGATACTTGCGTCGCTTAATAGAACAGTCATGCAATTAAGGAGACCACCAACCGAGCGTTGTAGCTTAAGGCCAATCCGTTAGCCCCTCAAAGCGGCCTCCAACAGAAAGATAATAATAGCACGAGTCCAGATAATTGCCACTGCCTTGATAATGAACGGCAGAAGCGCACCTTCTCTAATCGTTTCGGTACATGGGGGTTCACGAGTATTCCCGTGAATAGACGGCTAGGCAGCAAGGCAGACTAGCTATTGGCAACGACACGGTGTCCGCGCTCTTACAGTGCCATCTGGGTCTTCACCCTCCCCCTCGTGCAGAGCACTGCCGAGTGCACTTGGCTTTGGAGGGTGGCCCAAGGCACTCCTTAGAAGCGCAAAACTAAATCACTTGATACAGAATAGAGTCAAGTCTAATCAGGAGGAAAGCAAACAAAATGGTGCAGTACCACAACGTCATATGGTTACCTCATGACATCGGTGCCCGGGTGAGCTGACCACTGGTGTCATCAACCAGGTCACTGTGCGGTCGCCAAGTAAGATATGGGAAGGTAAAGGCCATCTTCCAAAAAGGGTGGAGATAATCATCAGCCGCGGGATATAGTCCGTCCTCAGTGGCAAGAAAAGAGCATTCCTTCTCATGGGTGCATCCGCAAGGAGGCCTGACTGGCAGCGCTAAATGGAACTCATTCGGATTAGCCGATGCTCCAACAGAGTGAGCCCGGCTCCCACCACTCCCAGCTCTGTGCTTGGTATCACAAAAATCAGAACGCCGCACAGCCTCCATTCAGGAGCTGCTGCCACGACCTGGAACCGGACGGGGAATATTCACTGGAAGGAAACAAGGGGATGCACCAAGGTACGTGCACACAGACAAACAGCCAAGGACAAAATTAGAGCCCCTCATTGAGGAACTGAGCTTTTTCGCGCCGAGCCGAGGAAAAGCCTGCGCATCTGAGCTGGGCAGGTTGTTTTGAACATGGTGCTTCAAGCGGGTTCGATTGGCGCAGCAGCGTCGTTGAACACCGGGAGGTTTACTAGCGTGAAGTGCGATAAGTGATCGCTGATCAACATAGGATGTACTGTACATTGAAATAGAATGGCATGTAAATGCAGAGTTACCTGCAGACAGGCTCTTCGAATATCCCTGGCTGGCAGAGTCTGTTGGATGAGAAGCAACGAGATGTGACGACGTCGGCGGCAGATGAGACCGTTGTGGCTGGAGCGGGTGTGGCTTGTCGGTTCCTCTCCTAAATAGGTTTAGGTGAGGCTGACAGATGTGCCTGAGGCTCTGTTATCGACTCGTACGCATGTAATCAGGTTTCGTACGAAGTAGCATACTAGCATACTACGTCCATTGAACCATAGTTTTCAAGCATAGAAATGTTGTGGGTAAAAAGTATAGATTATTTCTGTACCAGCAGCTAAATGTTTCACTGTATATCGCACGGAAAGGTACGAAAAACCTCTCCAGCAGGACAATGAAATCGGTGCCCGTGGCTTCGTGTTGATGGTGTGTTTATGACTACGACAATACGACTATGCGTGTGTACCGTACAGTACATATGTATGTATGGGATATGAAATGCGTAATTTAGCTAAGCAGCGGCCAATCTAATCTGTTTTAGGTTAGCGCTACAAATCCCCATGTTCAAGCCTCAAAGAGTCAAAATTGACACAACGCACGACCAGCATGCTTGTACTGATGCGAACACTCCTTTGACCTGGCGCAACGAGCATAAGCAATAGAGCGATTGCGAAACTACTCTCATTTGCAGAAAGCCGCGAGAATGCATGCGCGTCACGGGAGCTCCCGCCCTTGCAGAGCCCTGCGCATACGTTCCTGGATACGAATTGCGGCTTGTGTGGAGCGGGAAAGACCTCCAGCCTCAATGTGGCTTCCTTAAGCTAAAGCGTGTGGCGGCGCAGCCTTATGGGGCTTGACGGTTAGACAAAGGTGCGTGCGCTTGTGGATGACGAGGGCTTTCCAATCACAACGGGCAATTCACTCGCCGTTGAGTCATAGGAGCTCCGTGACTGAATTATTTTCCTGTTGGACATTACGGAGTTCGTCCGTCGTGATCATACTCCTAGCTAGCCTTTCTGTGTCTCTTATTGGACAATGACCATTATTCAGTTACTGACGATTCTGCAGTCGTGACGTGAGTTTTCCTCTTCGAAAAACGTATGGTTACCACGCTGCCAAAAATATGAGCGGCCGATAGACATTACGAGGGATCAATAATCTAGTCCAGCCACAGGTCCCTCAAACGGAGTCTCTAAATACACAGACCAAATGTTTCGATTCGCAATCCCAAAATAACTATCCCAAAAAAGCTGAAACAGGAGCGCCGGCGGTTCAGAGAGAGGAACACGAAGAGAAAAAAGCACAGTCCAGTTGTGGGATTATGCCAAAGCTACCATCCACCAGCCACTTACGGACTTGTGGGGAGGTTGTGGAGAGAGTGTTTGCAACACTTGTCGTTGCAACAGCCGCCTGACCAGCTGAATTTGTCGTCGGGGGATTTTGATAACTCTGATGTCGGTCGCGCTGTGAGGTCAGGTTCACGTCGTCGGCGCTTATTTGGGTTTAGCGTTGCTGCGAGGCAGAGCAATAATTTTCTGCCTCTGGCGAAATACCGTATTGTTACGCGTTCTGGGTCTCGATTTTCACCTGAATCTGCCTGACGTCAATGCGCCGGTACGGTACTGATACGTGGGCCAAGGTGTTGAATACCGCTAGCCAGGCATCCAGCCCTCCCCTACGCCACACTCTTTGTGGGTCAGGAGGAGGATTAAGCTCGCTGCACTCTGTTCCTCTGGCGTGAGTGCGCCATGCGCCCATCATACTAGACACTGCAGTCATCAGATATGGACGGCCGCGAACTACATATATGGCTGCGACCCCCCGTGTGTCGGTTGGGGTCAGACTTCTCAAGTATCAAAATTCGAAACACTCAATTGACACTCAAACGATTAAGACCACATTTCCAAAGACCAGTCTCCCGACATACAACCGCTTCTACACACTGGCGCCGCGCTCGAGAAACAACCGTCGACCTTCCGGATATCCTCCCAGACTACGACGCTCCAGACTATTCTACCTATCGTCTTTACGCCTTTTTGACCTTCATCGCGTCTTCAAGATGCCGTCCATCATCCCTGAAGCTCCTCCCCAAGCAAAGGTCGGCATTGTTCGCCCACCACTCGACGACGAATTCTACGTGATGGAACGATATGCTGCTCACGCTTCCCGCTGTGCCCCATGTGCACAACCGTACGCTACCCTCAGAAGGGGAGAGTCCCTTTGCCCCCGTGGGGCTCACCACGTCAAGAACATGGCCCAGTACATCTACAGCTATGACGGCAAAGCGTACTCTGTTGTCTCAAAAAAAGCTGGAGAGATTCAAGAGATTGCCATTCCATCCAGCCTCGAAGTTGTTGCTGCATTGATGCGCGCATTTGATTATGGACTCAAAATCAAAAAGGCGCGAGCCCAGGTTGTCATCCACAATCCCAAGGATGCTGTCCAGGACGCTCCTGCAACCCCCTCAAAACCTCAACCTCCAGCGACACCCATAGCCCCTGCATTGACAAAGCCCGAGGACAGCTTTGATACTTCCAACACTCAGCTGATTCGGCCATCTTCCCGCGGCACGTTGTTTGCCAACGACGCGTCCATTCGCAACCCTCAAAAATACCATTCCGGATCTCGAATTAAGAAGCCTGGAGAATTCCTCCGCTGAATACGCATCACCGATCAATTTACGATGGCAACCACGAAGCCAAATTTACCATTTAAAGTTTCTCGCTATCAGTTAACCCGCACATGCCTACTCCAGCCTTGCGCTACACTAAAAATAACGCCCTGGGGAAGACACAAAGGACGCTAAACCCTTTGGTCAATAGCAGAGTGACGGGCTGCTGATTACCTTACCATGCACGCAGGCTGCTTGTGGCAAATTTCATTATCCATCACGGAGTATCTGTCGGACGTTGAAGAAAGTGGTTTCATGGTGCTCTGGAACGAACACTTCTCAGCTGAAAGCGTGTCCCGCTCAGTCACATGGACTGAGGGCCTCGACCTTTTTCAACAGTGGAATTTGTGGAGAAATTGAACCCTATGGGGCTCAGAAAGGAGAAACAACGGGGATGAATGAAGATGCCTGCCTTGTACAGCGGCTGTTACAAGTCTTGCTACATTTTGTATTGTGCTATGACTGATATCTTTGTACTTGTGTACGTTTATGTATTGATACTGCTGTATATTATCTTATCGCTAGAGGATCATACATCCTCGGCACCGACACTCATTTGAATACATTTCCTTGCCTCATGAATCGTATCCAGTCCTGTCTTTCTCTAATCAGCACATGTATCCGTTGATTTTCCCATGGTGATTACTAGTAGCAATTAGCACATCTTATCGGTACCGCCTACGAGAGCCTCCAAGGCAGTAACAATGTCTTCAAGTAAAGTCTGTCGACGGTCATTCAAGACCTCAAGCTGCGTCATACCTCATGACTGCCGAAGAAAGAAAAGGGTATCGCACTCTCATCCCCTCCCATTATTTCAGCTTTGTAGCCAGCATCCAGCAATTCTTATGCACACAGTACCCCGTACGAGGAGAAATCGTTTTTGTGGAGAACCCTGTTCCCCTCCTCTCTGCAGCGTACTCAGCCAGTACAGGAAAGTGGTTAGTTAGTTAGTTAGCCGATCCCCCACAAGAATGCACAGTCATCGCATCCCTGAACCTGTGAGTGTGAACCATGCTGCCTAAAACAAACACGGCAAAACGTTCGCAAGCCAAGAAAACTTATCCCGACATTCCATACTTAACTTGTGTCCCCGGTCCCGATCGGGTTGCGCCGAAAAGACCATCTCAGCTGAGAGATCCCTGGATACTCACGGTTGAGGGACAAGGGTTTTCCGGTTGGTTCGCACTACTATGCAGGTGTTGCTTGGCCCCCGCGCTCGGGTGGCTCGAGCCCTGTGGCGAATTACTAATAAGTCATGTTGTAGGCTTCAGGGAGTGCATATTGAAGGAGTGCTTCAGGGGCCTTGGACTTCTCTGATTTAGGGGTACTATTCATTGTCTTAAACACCCTTACTAGATTCTCTCAGAGACATGACTTGGGCTAGTTTCCACTCTCCTTAAAACCAGGGCCATTCCTAAGGGGCTGATGGCCATGAGATATCACCAAAAAGCACGGTTTGAGAAGGGTTGCAGTTGGATCGTGAAGTAAAAATTATCTCATGTGAAGCAACCCCAAAATTCTACTAATTGCCAAACTTCATCCAAATTAATGCCCTTGATTTTTAAGGCCATGTAATACTGAAAATAAAGGGGTGATTATTCTGCATCTTTATCTTCATCCTCGCAGTTGGACTGCTCTTGCGTGGTTTGCGCGCTACTGTCAGGCATCGGACCAGTTTCGTGCTTAGGCTCCCGTGCGGATAGCTCCTTGGGCTCCTTCGTATTGGGCTTTGCCTTTCCTGAAGTATGAGCTTTGTTGGCTCTCTTCTTTCTTGCTTTGGCGGCCTTGACGCGTTTCTTAACTGAGGCGCTCATTTTAAGGGGGTATCCTGGTGACAATCTTGAGGGCGATCGAGGAACCTTTCGAGCCCCAAGGAGCCTCTTTGCCAAGTGTCTGCTCGAGTTGGACTTTTGGAGTTTTAGAGCCCGGGTCGATTGGTGTGGGGGAGGAGAGTCGAGTTCCGGGATAATCTGGGGACTCGGGGTCCTGGGAAGTGGCCCTTCTAAAGATTTGGTTAAGACCTCTCTCACTGCCAGCATCAAAGGTAACTCCACTCAACTGTTTAAGCTCCTCGTAACTTCCATTATAACCACTGTATGTAGTTCAAGGTGACCGCGAGGCGTCAAAGACACGTCGGGAGAGATATAGGATTGCGCAAGAGCGGAGGCTCGACAAAATGCGGAAAAGGCTCAATGATTCGAAGACGACTAGTAAAAGAGCGCAATAACAGCTGAAAATAGCCGTTAGAAAACCCGTGAAGGAGCCGGGTCTTGTCCAACGAAGAAACTAGTCGTTTGCCTTCTAAGCAGGAAGATTTTTGCCTAATTTTCTTTTATTCCACCTCAAGACCCTCAACAGGAGCTCCTGATTTGTTCGATTTTGTAGGTGACAATGACAGAAAATAATGGCAATTTCAGATACTTGATGGCAAATGATCAATGCAAAGTGAAGAGATAAGAGCAGAGAGATTTTTTGAGAGCTTTTGGTGAAAGTTTCAGTTTTCACTCAAAGGGACAAATTCACTTCACTTTGGACGAATAAAGTGAAAGGATGAACTCATGAGACGAATCAAAGTATGAGACGGAACTGAAAACCACCTCACTTCAGAGTCACTCTGTAGGGTCCTGTCAGACGAAAAGGCAGGAGAGTTTCTCTCAGGGAATACCTATTCAGAAGCTTCTAATTCCCTAAAGCACAATGTATTGCCCCAGAGGAGCTTGTAAGGACTCTCCTTATAAATTGATGGTGAGTGTAACACTGCAAACGATCGAAAGGAGGTGTATCCGAATCAAGGATACCAGAAAGTTGGGAATTTTGATCATGGGCTACCAAAGTAGGAATGATGCAAAAGAAAGAACGTTCAAACAAGAACGAGTCCTATCTGCCAGATAGAACCGAATATTTTAACTGAATCTCAGTCATTTGAGTTGGCCTCCTGATATTGCCATGGAGCAAAGAGACCCCTCCCTTTTCAAGCTCAGCGAGCTTTGAGATCAAGTGGGTATTCGTCAGCATTTCGGGCTTTAAATCCAATCAAATTTAAAGCCATTGTGCATTTTGCTCTTTAACACTTCCCAAAGCGGATCAACCGAACAAGCTGCGCACACGGAAGAGAAATGCTTTTCAGTCCAACCCAAGAGTGCTGACAAAAATTCTAGTATATCATATTGAAAGTTAATCTTCATATCTTGTCATTCGCCAAATTCCAAGGGCTTTGAAACATTGTAAAAAGAAGTTTGTATGTGACGTGTTGGACCACAATCATCAAGCGTGTGTGTGTTGTTGACACAGGGTCAAACGACGAGGTCAGCGATATGCCAGGCGCCAAGCTGTGGCTTGTGTGTCTATCACATGACTCACGCCGCTGTGGCGGAATATAAATTGTCCGACTTTTTAGATCATGTGACAGACCTAAAGTCTGCCAGTTAGTCAGCATTTGATGTCGATTTAACCCGCGTCCCCCAGCTCAACGTCTCTATGCTTGACTCGATCGCCGTCTAGATCCCCAGCATGGCCATGACCGGCTACTACAGAGCCTTGGCGCGACCATACTCAAACAGAACACGCAACATATTGAAATTGCGATCTGGGTACTCCGTACTTCGTACAGTAGAGCCCACTCAGCCCCGTACACACAAGACTGGAATGGCCAGTATGCATGCTCAACGATGAGGTTTGGCATAGTTAACTATTACCTTTGAATCGAAGGTACGTGCACACTACCCGTGGCCATCGCGATGGTTACAAACGATCGATTTCTAACTCTTACCAGGTCGCTGCTCTGAGAGTGCTTTGGCCCCTTTCCTCTGGCACCCAGCTCTACTACCTCGACCGTCTGCTCATTCTTCCCCCTTTCACCCCGTTTAGCTTCAGCATCATGGTCGAATTTCCACAGGAGATCATTGACTGCATCGTGTCCCATACCATTGGCGATACGTGCTCTCGGCTGCTCACAGTCTCACACGCTATCTAGGTCTCCGTCAAGACGTAGTCTTTGCGCAACTACAACTGTCGAACAGGCAGTGATTTCGATGATTTCCTAACGCACTATCGGGGAAGTCCCTGTTGATCTATCCGCACCATTGTGGTTCACGTGGAATGTCTTGATCTCGAAAATGGAGCTAAAGACGCTAAACACCCGTGTCGCGATACATCCGATAAACTCGAAGCCCAAAACCAGCAATTTACATGTTTGATATCGGGCCTGTTCAATGCGATGAAATCCATAGAGGGTCTGGGAGCACCCGCATATCGACCTTCAGGCATTACACTATGCATTGAATCTCCCCGCCAGCATGGCCACCCCTATACCTGTCACCACCGTACCTATAATAATTAGCGTGTCAAGCTACTCAGCCCCTGGGACCTACTCAGCCTCTCATCCATCCGAACAGTTGCCATCATTGAGCGGGGGTCCTTTGTCTCTAGCTGAACTTCAAGTGAGGTGCGACCACTGAATCTAGCGATTGTGCCCGCTCTTATCTCCAAGCTCTTCAATCTGGATGGATTGGATTGTTTGAATCTCTTTGAACATTTTCCGGAAGGTACAAACATTCTGTCGCTCCAGGAGCGCTTCCGTGAAATTGGGAACCACAGGAGCAAAACCTCGTTGAAGGAGAGATGGGTAGATTGACACTATCTCGGTAGTAACGACCCATGGCATAGCGACATTACCAGTCGAGGAAGATGTATCCAAGGTCACTCAAGGTAGTATTGAAGTTGGTTCTGGGATTAGGATTGGGAGTGTTAGGAATACATATCTTCTCATTCTCTTGATATATGGATTGTGGATATGTATGGTATCTGCCCATCTTTCTATATCTGGACACCTGTGCATTTTAGATGGCGTTTTCGGCATAGAGAGTTATTTATATAATTTCTATTCGACGCCCAGATACATATGGGCTTCGTAAATGGCCGTCTTGCACGTGCCTGGTGAGAAGGTCCCAGCGGAGGTCAACTCGTGTGAGATAAGAAATTCTCAACGTTGGCTATATTCGACATGTCTTCGGCATCGTACCTCCTCGTTTTCTCAATTGTAATCAGCATTCCTGGACACTAGTGACCGCTCAACAATTCCTACTTCGGACAGTCCTGCTTAAACCTATTGTTGTACAGATCGCCTATTCCAAGTTAGTGCTGCTCATACACAGGAGTTTCGAAGCTCACCTTTCCTTCTCCCATAACGGCGTGGCCTGCTGTGACCCATTGCGGTATCAGTTGATTGAGTTACTGCCCACGTTTGCCGACTGCTAGAAAAGACCGAACCTGTATTGTCGGTCGAGTTAAAGTACTGGGAAGAAGTACGAGATTGATGTCTGGGAGCGCCGGGTTGTCTCGCCGCTTTCTTCTTCAAAACATCCTCTGCTGGTGGTGTTTGATGCACCTTTCCGGTTTCTTTGTTGGCCATAACTGGTATAATGGTTTCCTTAAGGATACCTTTTAATGGTGTTTTGTCTAATTTGGTCTGGCTCGATTTGATCAAACATTCTGTCTGAGGAAAACAGACTGATTCACCTTGCGCTTGATGGCCAGCTTCCCCGGCGTGCTCGCGCTCCATCATGTGAGATTCGACTTTTGGATTTTTAACCGGGCTGCGCGGAAGTTCTAAAGACAGGATATCGCTACTGGCTTTGTGTACTTTTGGCGTTGATGGAGCCGGTAGGTTGGCCATCTTCAGACTGTCATCCGTCGGGCCTGATAGCACGTTATCAGAACGGCCAATATCTTGTGAGGGGGAGTTCCGTTGACTATTGAAGTCCCACTGCACCTGGGAAAATGGTTTGATGCGTGATGTGGGTATGTCGGCCTGGTTCCTTCGGGAGCTCAGCCGTTTGGGAGGTTTCAAAGGTGAACATGATATGCTCCTTCTGATGCTCTCCTTCCGATAGACCACCTTTGTTGTTTTATATTCACGGGTTGAGCAGCGAGGGGACATATGTTTGTCGATCTTGGGCGTTATATTGACTGTGCGTTTTCGCTTCCCAATGTGTTTGGATTCCTGCGAAGACCCTCCGTTCAGGCCATCATCAACATCTAGGAGCATCTCACTGGGTTCGTCCCGATGGGCTAACGAGGCCAATCGCTTCTCTAGTATATCCCAGGATTGTAAGAGAGGCTCATTTGCACCAAGAAGGCTATGCTGGCGCAATAAACTCTCAGTTCTTGCTAAGGAGCTTTCAACTCCTTGTAAATCCGCTCGCAATTTCTGCAGTTCAGCATCTTCGTCTTGAGTAATCTTCGGGAGATCGCCCTGCTTGGTTAATGTTAATTCCGCAGTAAGGCAGGCCACGTCGTCGTCTTTATGACTCAGGAGATCAGTCAACTCTGCGTTATGCTTTTCAATGCTCTTCACTTCCCCACCCAGCCTTTCGATCTCTGTTGATTTTTGGGTAATTTCAGTCCGCAATGCATCGATCTGCTTGAGGCGATTCTGAAGAGCCGTGCGTTCGTCCGTCAACGACGCAATGCATTCAGCTTTTTGAATATTTTCATTCCGCATGAGATCGAACTTTTCCTGCAACAGAGATATCTGGTAGGAATTGTCCAGCGTGTTTTGCACTTCAGATATCTCTGACCTCAGCTTCTCATTTTCACTAAGAGCCTCTTCAAGTTTGAGCCTTGAATCTTCAAGATCTTTTAAATCAGACGCGTGTTTCTCTCGCAGTTCCGACATCGCCTTGTTTAAGTTTGCAAGCCCTTCTTGGTGCATCTTCTTTGATTCTTCAATTTCTCTTTCACCATCAGCCACCTAGAGGTGGATTAGCCTATGAGTGAAATCTATGAAGAAGACACTTACAACAGTCTCAAGTCGAGTGCGCGTACTATCGGCTAGAACCTTGAATCTTATTAGCGATGTGCCCAGAGCCTCACAGTAGCGATGCTTACGGGTTTTGACCTCAATATTTCTAGCTGTCCTTTGAGTGTATCCACACTTTTTTCTGCAACAGCCCTTTCACGTTTTAGTTGATGCAGCTGCTGTTCAAACCACGCACGGTTCTGCTCTTTGGACAGCAGGCTTGCCCTTGTAAACTCAGCCCTCACTCTGTTTTCAATGGCTACTCTGTCTTCCTCAAACCTCCCTTTTTCATGATCGAGGATTGAGATTTTTGCCATCGCATCATCCAACCCGCATTTCATTTCTTCCATCTTTGCTTCAAGCTTGATTATAGTACTTTCTTTGGTTGCCAGATTCTCCTTTGCCTTGCTCAGTTCCATTAATGTCGATTCAAGCTGCGTTTGCATGTTGGATAGCTCATTATTATCTCGAAGTAGCCGGGAGGCATCGACCAGCCTCGTTTGCAGAGCATGTATCTCTTCCTGGAGGCTTTTGGAATACTCACTGAGGTGCATTTCTCGTTGTTTCAGGTCAGCATTGGCCGTCTCTGCCTCAGCTTGTGCTCTTTTTGCACTCATTGACTTTTCCTGAAGATGACCATTCATCTCCCTTGCCTCAGCAAGCTGGTTTGCGATCTCAAATGATGCTTTAAGAGAAGAATTGATGTCAACAAGTTGCTGGATAATTCTTGAAGCCTGTTGATTTTGTAGGTTAAACCCATCTGCTAGACCTTGAGTTGAAATTTGGCTCCCTACGTCCAGTCTAGAGATTATTAACATTTTTCCACCCAGGAACAAGGAGAATACTGTACGAACTTGGCAGCAATGTCCCGCAACGCAGAGTCAATTTTTGTCAACACACTTGCGCCAGATTCGCGCGTACTAAGGTTTCCCAGTATTTCAAGGCAGGCTTTTAGCGAAGAACCAAACTCCGTTTCCACTGTCGACTGTGAACTTTCGATGAAATCCTTAATGCCTTTGCAAAGAGACTCGATCCTGGACGATGTTTCCGCATGAATATGCTGGAATGAAGCTAATTGTTTTAGACCTCTGCTTGAATGGGTTCGAATATAAGCCTCTAACGTGGCTGTTCGGTTTATCTCTCGGGCGAGGCATTTTTCGCTATCTTTGAGCTTGTTATCGACCAACAATAGCGAGGTTTTTAATGCAACGAGCTCCGACTGCATGCTGGCGAGTTCGTTATTTTTCTGGGCAATTCTCTTGTTTATTTCGCTGGTGTTGCTGCTAAGTTGTTTCACATCCAACTGTAAATGATGACTCCCTTGAACTAGTGCTGTCTGCACAGATTTTAGAAGCCGCCCGTCTTTGCGGAGTAATTCATGGCCATTTCCAATTGTGACCATAAGGTTCCTGAGCTTGTCAAATTTCACCTTCCACCTTTCGATAAGGTTTCGTTGGGCGGCCTTCTCAGTTTCATTTTCTGTGTGCCGAGTTTCTGCTTGCTTCAGCTGGCCTTTGAGTGTTTCGTTCTCATGATTGACTTCTCGTAACTTTTTCTCCATTTCCTCCTTCAACGCTGCCATAGCGGCTTCGGCCTGTCCTCTCCTTTTTAGTTTGTGGATCAAGAGGTAAAAAAGGTCTTCTTCTGATGGCTGGGAAGATATATTAGGATTCCCGTTAATCATTTTATTGACAAAGCCGTTAGGTCGGGAAGCTCGCTGCTTCGTTACTTTGTAAGGCGGAGAAATGGAGGTTGACGGGGACCGAGCGGACAGTTCATCCGAGGACAATTGCCTATTCACGTTTGATTTCCGTCCACTCATTTCTATGGTATCATCGTTGGACGAGACGGAGGTGGCACGGCTTAATTGACGGGCCTGAAAGTGACAATTCACAGCAATAGTCAATATCAACCAAGTGGTATCGAGATAGCAGGGGAAACGTGAGCAATGAACAGCCGAAATCTCGAAAGAGCCCCGCGTGTTCAACACAGATTATCTTTTACATATGGAATAACTTACAGGCCCTGGCAGCTCAGTTCTTGGCCCAATGCCTGCACTAGCGTATCAACCACCTTATTATTTATGTGAGAGAGGGGTTACATACTAATTTCCTGTACGGCAGTATCTTTTATGGGTACTCTCTGCGGGCAGGGCTCCGAAGCCTGCACTCCACCAGTGGAGCTTTGCTGTGAATCATCAATAATGACCCTTTGGCCGTTTGAAGGGGTTATGAAAGACTGTGTTGGCTCAGGTGATGGATAAGTGCTGGTGGAACGGGCTCGGTCACCGGTGTTGTGCTGATGAAGTTTCACGGCGGGGACTACATCACTAATAAATGAGGTTAGCCATCAATCCAGAACAGACCGTCTCATTCATTGATGCATTACCTGTGTCTCATGGCTTCTACAGCTTCAACCGCGGAGTTTGTTTCGCCATTAAGAGAAGATTGTGATTTTTCTTCCATTCCACCAGCTGTTTTGGCAGATTTTGGCAGAGGTCTTGTAGAGAAACGTTGCACTGGATTGCTTCGCCTAGCAAAGTGAAACCCAGAAGTCTCAGCAGTACCGGTGCTCGCAGGACGTGCAATAAAAGGTCGAAATTCCTTGCCAGGAGAGGCCGAAATTCTCACTGCACATTGCTCCAGAACTTTCTTAGAAGTAGGAGACAAAACCGTGTCGTCATTAGCACCAAGTGAGGAACCCTGTCCGTCCTCGAGCCCTTGGATTTTGTCCATCCTGTCTGGAATAACCGTTGGTGCTCCAAACAAGGCACCTGGAGCGGATTTTCAAAGCGACCCCATCACTAATAGACTTTGAATGGGTCTTTGAATTGCTGCTGGTAAAGATGACACTCGCTAGAGTAGAAAATAGCAGAGCTCTGGGATACGATGAGAATGAGCTGTAGAAAAGAAAATGGAGGGGACCAGGAGAGAAAGAAGCAGAAGAAGTGTCGTCTGAAATTACCGCATTTGGCAGCTGTCAAGACTGCTGCTGGCTCTTCTTATCACTCCATCACTGTTTCCACATTAGAATTCCTGCAAATTACTCAGCTAACAGTATCTGCGGGTTGCAGGTGAGTACATTTAATTTCTTCTGTCGCTCCCCAGAAGCAGCAGCGTTCGGCTTAGCTACGGGTATCAACTAACCAACACGGATCCATGATATTGCTCACCAAACCCCTAGACAGATGGTTGAATCCGTGTCGGCTGTGGCAACCTGTATGGGCTGCGTGCAATCTTATAGCTTTCCAAGTTGTTGTCAAGAACTAGGGGAATTCAAGCCATAATGGTGTTCGCAGAACCTCCATTCCTGGCAGGTTCACCGTGGTCGTTTGGGTCAGTCAGATAACCCTGGCCGCTTTCGGATAACTAATGCAGGTCATTCGAGCAAGGTGGCCACAGGAAAAGCTCCGCTGGATCCTGGGAGATACTGTACACAATACGGAGCACACCGTAGAGCTTCAAGTCTTCTTTGCCCAATGTGGGCAGGGTGATGCACACGTTCTTCGTTGTGAGGTTGAATTAAACTCGTGGAGCAAGCCGGTCAATCAGGATCGACGCGTTTCAACGGCGAAACTGTCCATGTTCCCTTTTCAGCACACATTCGAACTCAGCCGACAACCGCACTCACACAAGGCGTATCTCGTATGTAGTCACTGCAGATGCGCGTTCACTCAAGACTGATTTGATATCAAAGAGCAAAAAGATGGCGTTTCGTATGCTTCTTTCGGCATCTTGAAGCCCGTGCAAGTCTCAAATAATTTGGGACGCGTGTTAGCTTAAGTTAACTTTAAAGCGCGTCGAAGATTTCCCGTCTCCATTCCTTAACACATTCACAAGTTCACAACACACAGCGTTCTATGAATGTTTCTCCAGATTTCCATTAGCTGAAAATAAGGGTGAAAATAACCGCTGACCAGATGAAAAGGCTGAGCAGGTTTTGGTGTCTCGTCCGAAGCAATCACAAGGTTAGCCGTCACCTGTCCTCCCACTAAGCCCAGGCTTAAAACAGAGCGTTTCCGCTGTCGGTTTCCCACATCATTTATGGAGATCTCCAAACATTCTTAGTGGTTATCTGTGTTAATTAAAGTCACTACTGATGTCTGCAGAGGAATGATGGATCTCCATGCTCAAGGTCAACCTGCGACTTGCTGTGTGATGGAAACACAGAACCACCGAGTTGTTGTCTCTGATTGGCTAGCAAGTGTGCGCACTAGATTCTTCACACATTTCCTGGCGCTAAGAGCACCAAACAGATGCCGCTCTCTGGACTCTCTCACGATGAGGGAAATTGGCACACGCAACATCTCGAGCAGATCAAGAAGCTCTGGGCAATGGTTGGGCAGTTGATCCACCCCGCACCTTGCTATTCCAGGGACATAAGTTTCAATCCTGTGATGGATCGATCCCAGTGCACATCTCCTGCACTGATGGCGCATACACCGAGTTAGTTTCCACTTGATCCGGTTTATATAGGGAGCATGCTCCCTCAACCCCGCTGGAGACTCTCCAGCTGAAGAGGATTTTACTAGTGCTCACCTGTGTGAGTTGGCTCCTGTGTGCAACTTGAACAAGGTGGAGTCATCAGCATTCAGGGTCAGAAGTCGTGAATATATTTCAAAGCTTGGTTTAGAAAATGATTGTGGGAGATGGCTAGGCAAGACTTAAATATGCTTCTCTTTTCCTACCTCCTGTGCATAATACCGGCCGTGTATGGACTTCCCCTTCCATCTCCATACGAAGATGTTCCGGATGCCCTTCCAGGAAGCGTCGACGATCCGGGAACTGAACCGTCGGGGTCATCTGGGAAATCTCACAGCTCAGTGCATCTCTCCAGCAGTTCCCAGATTGCCATTATTGTAGTGGCCGTTGTGGTCGCAATTCTAGGAGGTAAGTTGTTCACCTCGAATCCTCCGACATGCAATAGAAGAAGAAGCTAATCGAAATAAAACCAACGTAGTAATATCCGCAGTCCTGTTTTACCTCACAAAGAAACGGCAATGGGAGCTCCGCGCTTCAATTCGGCGATCCGCCCGACGTCTCACAGCGCCACTTAAATCCCCGGGCTTACTATCTCCTCGATTTAACAGGGGACCGTCGTCTCAGACTCGCAGTGCAAGACCTGGAGCTGCGCCCTCAAGGTCAAGAGATGATAAGATTGCTGGTCGGCCTCTAAACGAAAAACAAAAGCAGCAACGGATGCGTGTGGAAGAGATTGAGAGGGATGGAGGAACAAAACCGACAGCCACAACTTTGGAGGGACAGCCGAGTGGATGGAAGAAATTTATCACATTCAAAGGAATGGGAAAATAATGAGCTCTGCAGGTTGGATCTCGTCGCCTAGTTTGTTCATCGGAAGGTTTCATCCAATGTGCTGATACCCTATTTCTTTTCTTGCGTGTCTTTCCTTGGGAGTGCAACATGAGATTGTCCTCGCGACCCGGATTTTCCTCATTATTTTTTTTGTCATTGATATCAGTGTGCTGGGGATGTGTATGATACACATGTTGCAGTTTGTGCCCAAGGTTGTTTCCGAAAAGGATGTGGTAAAGGAATCATTTTTGGAAAAACCCCCCGACTGTGTCTCCTACCATGAAACCAAGACGACGGCTTTCCTACTCCAAACAAGCCCCATCTCCGTAATTCAAGTTCAGCCAAATCTCCTACAAATACCAAAGAATTCTCCTCCTGCTTTGAATGAAAAATGCATTTATTCTCAAATCATTCACTATAAATCAATACATACCTACATCTCTCGCTATGCGATTCCTTGCCTTTGTCGCCATTGCCTCCCTCCTCACCATCGCTTCGGCCCGTATAACGGCTAATGACATTATCACGCTTGAGAAATGCACGCAGCATGTAAGCCTCTCCCTGGTGTATTTGTGCCCAGAATTACCAACCGTCTCTCGTCTACCAATCTACTAGTATTTCTGATGCTCATCACATTTGATAGTGTGCCAAAGAAGGCGATAAGAAAGGAAAACTCGTTCTGCTCCGCATGGCGTTGTTAGTCTCCCTTTCATTTTCTCCTTCGCCTATGTGCATTATTCTCTTGATCATGTCCACACTTGAAGCACAGGATGTCAAGTTCGTTATGGAAGAGGCCAAATTAAAAATTGAAACAGGATTTGTACGTGCGTCGCTTGACGGCAAGATCCTGGCACCAGCTGCACTGAAAAGTGAATACCTTGGTTGGACGAGACGGTTATGGAGTAATGATGCAATCGGGATTTGTCGTATGCAATTGGGAGGATAAGAGAGCAATTCAACATGCCAACAAGGAACTTTTTTTAGTTATTTAAAGGTACTATAACTAGTACGCAATGATGACCGCATGTAATCATTAAATATCCCCATTGACCCCGAAACTCCGTGCGTAGGACTGCAGACATGTCCCACAATCCCCTTAGAAATGCACACCGAGGGTATATTCAAATGTCATTAATCAAGTCAGCCCAATACCGTAGGTTTCCTTGACTATGAGAACATAGCTAGCGAATGCCTGGATTTCTGAAGTTTTCGATACTCGTTCACCGCTGGGCTAAGCGGATTGCCAGTCGGCGGCCCATCACTGCCGCTGTATTCGTCAGAGCCAGCGGAAGAATGTCTTCTGCCGTGTCGACCTTCTGCCTTGCTGCTGATGTAATAGTGCTCATCTTGTTCATCCATCTGTATCCTCCACCGCTCACGGAGCTGGCCGCCTTCAGGCCCAGCACCACATGCACCCTGTAATCGAACGCTTGACGGACTATTCAACGCCAGGGCAAATATATTTTGCGGCTCAGTAAAATCGGTCACCTGTGTGGCACGGATGTCGAAGTACATGTAGCCTAGGCAAACAAGATTGGTCAAGAACACGTGCACGAGAACGATGTAGAAAATGCTTTGCCAGGCCTGGGTGCCACCAGACGCGTACTCGCTGACTTTAACGGTGACTGGGAAGTCTTCGTAAACTGTTTTGCTGCCTTGAATAATTGGGCTCTCGCCGTGTGGCCACTTTTGCTCAAAAGAAACACCCTGGACGCCCATAAGGAGAGTCGATCCTGACATAACTGCCAATGCCTCCGCTACTGATGGAAGTTTAGAATCAAGGGCATATTGTTTTGTTTTGTTATTAAAACCACCAGTTAACTGCATCAGCAACCTGGAGTTGCTGGCATTCCCATCGGTGATACCTGTCCCCAAGCTAACTGAATTCGCCCATTCTGAGCCGACATTTTTCCAGTCGGGATCGACCAGAAATGGCACGGCCTCTGAGACTCTTCGATGATATGCTAGTTGGTCTTCGCGGTCTTCGCAATGAGCATCGAGTTGGCCTCCGTTGTTGGCAGCGTGGTAGCGAGTGGAACATTTAGACACCATCCCTCCCCTAAGAGCACAAAGGACATAAGGGGTGTTTTTTTCAGTAGGCGCAGAGGCACCGAGAATATAAACAGAGTGCGAAGGCCAGGCACCGGATGCATTGACAAGGGTGTTATAAGGCTGGGGTAGTTTTGGGAAAATGGGAGCAAGTTGGTCTCCTTTTCTACCAAATCCGAATATTTGATCGACCACCGTTTCATTCAGGGCATCAGCTGAAGCGGGGAGTTCCTTTGGCGGAGACGATAACCAGGTTGAAGCGTTAAATTTCCGGGAATGGGGCCACTTTGTATAGACCATCGGGGCCAGCTCATCCTCGCTCAATCCAGCACAAACGACCTGGACAGCAGGGGATGCCACTGAAGCAGAGATATAAAATTCCCCCGACCCGCCAAAATCAGATGGCTGCCGGAGGCTATTGCGAGGGTCTCCCGACGCTGTGAACACCCCCGTGTGCGGCATGGCTGCTGTGACAACGTTGACCATTCTTCCGTATTTTTTTGAAAGCTTTGTCATGTCTTGCACGTCAATCCAGCTTCCAGTCACCGTGGTATTGTCGTACCAAGTTCCAATAGGCAATGGTCGGCGTTTTAGCGAGCGAGATGTTTGATTTCCAGATCGCGATATTCTTGCCCATTCGGCAATATATTGTTCATAGTTGTGGTAGCCTTGTCCGACATGAGAAAGTTGCATACAAGTGGAGCCAGCATAGTCAGGGTCCATCTCGGTAGTAATTGGAGTTAAACACTCGAGTCCTAAGTAATTCGAGTTTGCAAATTTTGATGCGACCTGGCCGTACATTTTGGTATTTTCAAGCGGCCCAAACTTGAGCTTTGGAGACACTGAAAGGCATAAGCAACAGGCCTAGTCAATAGTTTTGGTCTGTTACTCACCAAGTGTTTCAGCTGCTGTAGTATAGAGCATTGCCATCCAGGCAGTGGTAAGGGCGGTCATCCCCAGGATAGTCAAGGCAGAGTATCTGACATTTTCCCAGTGAGTCACTAGGGTTCCCGGCTGCATGATCCAGCTGCGCATCGACATATCCGAGATAGATATGCCCGGCGACTGTTTGTCCAAAGCTCTGCGGCTCAGGACCTGCCCCAGAAACGCAACAAATACCGTGACAAATGACAGTTCTATCGTTTTAGCAAAGAGAGCTGATAACAGTGACGCCGTAGATGGCGATATGCCGCCATCTGTCCCAATGAGCTTCCCATATCGAGGTTTAACGCATGCGACAACAAGGTATATGCCAGACAATGCCGTGGAATAGAAAGCAAGTACCAAAATGGATATTGAGAGCCATGAGGTCTTTCGCTGAGTCACCGTTTTTCGGCTCGGGCATCTAATATCACCGGAGTGCCCTTTTTGCGAGAGTCAATCACTACATCTCACGCAACGTTGAGAGTCATTATTACCTCTGCTAGAGTCTTTCGGCAAGTTCAAAACAGGTGTGTTTTGTACCAAAGTAGATGCGCTGTCGGGACCGCGAGGGTAAAAAAACAATGGGTGCTCTTCGGGCGGCCTGGAGTGATGATTAGAAGTTGACAATAAATCGGTAAAACATGGTTCATGCACAAACCCTTTTAAGCTAGTATCACCAACATCAGTGATCCCCAGGCCGAATGCGTCCAATCTTCTCGACCCGTTCCCAAAAGCTGGTTGCGGGCTGCCGAATTCCGAGGCGCGCTGAGGGCTGTTGCGTCCATGGTCAACTGAGGGAATTCGCTGATATGGTTGCTGCGCATTAGAGACGGGTTTGCGGTGTGAGAACGCCGTGCTTTGACTGTTTGAGTTTGGTCGTGAACTCGATCCATGTTCAGGTTCCATTGTGAGTCAAGGATAGCAGAGCTTCCATAAAATCTGCCAGAGGTGCGCCGGAATGTTGACAGGCGCTTCTGAATGTGGATGGCTTTTCGCAATTCTTGCCCTCCAAAGGCTTCTGAGGTGAGATGTTCCAGGTGTTCGTCAGCCGGAGCAGTCAAATGATGGGTTGAAATTCAGTGCTTGCACGAACAACAAAGTGAAAGCTGGGCAAAGATTGACAGAGGAGCTTATGGAAGACGTGACAAAGGTGAGCATATCCAAGTCGTGGAACTACAAGGTATATGTATTCTGCACTACCTCTGCAGTTTGTAGGGGAATCACCGCAACGTGGACGGAGAAGCTGGGGTGGAGAAAATAGAAACAAATTGTCGACTGCAGGGTGTATACGGAGTACGCTTGGGCCTCGTCATGCAAAATACTATGAAGTTGCTCCCAAAGCCACCACGAGAAAGCCAACATTTCGGGAGTGAAATGGACGCTTTATCCAGTGTAGCAACGTTAGTTAGCTGCCGGGCCCCACACGCCGCCAGTGCTTGAGGGACCCGTTTATAAATTAGCAGTATCATTTTCAACATGCATCGACGCTTGCTTCTCAGCCCAGAGAAAAGCCCTGTGGCCCAACTCGGCGGCTTGCATTTTGGGATCGCTGGTTTGTTCGTCTACCAGCTCTTTGTTGAAATTGGTTCCAAGACAGCCAGTCAACGAAGTCCTGGGTTTTCATACTTTCTAGATTGTCAACCGGACGAGCAGCAGGTGGCATTTCAAGCGGGCTCGGCGGCTCGCACCAGAAGGCTGTCCAGTGACCAGTGGTGACAGACGAGAATCCCTGTAGGCTGTGAAGGACCCGGCTTAGGAGTAGTTTAGCTGCTCCGTAGCCAAGACCTAGTCAATCAACTAATCCCCAGACTGTGCGGCTGTGGAGTGCGGAGTTGCCGGACACCAGAACTCTTATTTGTCTCTGGATATTGGATCGCCGCTGCGTGTGCTCGTGTTTGCCCGCCAGCCTTATCGTCAAAATCAATTCAGAATCCACGTCGAGAACTCGGAATGCCCATCTTTCTCCTCCTCGCTGTTGGATCGTGGAAATCTTTGACGTTCGTGGATGGATTTAACCTGAAAGAGGTCACTTGGGATCAAATTGTTTAGTCAGTTCTGAGTTGAGCCTCTTGTGATTACTAAGCTAGTTAAACCTGATGCTTCACCGCCCCCGTCCACCCTCGAAGCCACAACGTCCATCATTGAAGCATTCATCGCGAAACGCTTTGGTCCCTCACCATTACGTCCTTTTAAGGGGGCAGCAATGCCTTGTTTGCCAGATAAAAGCAAGGAGAACAACTCCGGAATGAATTTCACATCTCAGTGGTGTTTGAGGACCCTCCAAGAACCGTTGGCCCCCACAGTTGCAGTTAATCAAGCCAGCCTCGCTTGAAGGGTCAATGCTTATCTTTGTTTTACGGGATATCCGTTCCAAAAGGCTCTTCTGGCACAATACTGCGGGGAACTTTAGGACCCCAAGTCCGTGCGCCATTCGACGCGATGGCTTTTCAACGCAAAGAATGTGTCAATTTTGTCAATGCATACCGACGATGACTCCGTGACCTCTGCAAGCTCTGGCAGAATTCAGCACATTTGATACTTTAATCTCCAAACTGTGGGAGGTCATTATTATCTATCCTTGAAGCCAGAAGACTGGTTGTGCCTACGTACGCTTCTCGTTCTGCCCCGTCATGCAATTCCAAAACGAGATTTTGTTGTTCGGGTGAGGTTCACTTCGAACAGCCAGTAAGTTACCGTTCAGAAGTATCAAGTGAGTTATAGTTTTTCACCCTTAATTCTCGATTACCTCAATACTATATTACACTCTTTGATTTAAATGGAATCTTTTAATATGTTTAATAGGGCATTTCCAAACGCCGAACCCCATTACTTTGATCTCGATATAGCCACCTGGACCCGAACGGCATTCCAACCTTTGGACGTCAATAGTTTCCGTTCAACGACCCATCGCCTTTCAACCATCTAATATTTCCCGGCTGAGCCGACATCCGGCCAAAGCTAGTCCCACGAGGTGGCACGTCGAAAGCTTGACTTGCTATTCTCACGCAGCAGGATTGAGCTGACCTATCAAAATAAAAAGTGGCAAATAACTCCCCAAAGCGGCTGCACGAGTCACAGGCCGAAGTTGAACTCCGGGCGAGCTGCTGGAGCCTCTTCGGTTTCAACTTCTCTATCAAAAACTGCTGCTTCAAGCAGCAATTGCGTGCTATGTTGTACCGATTTTTGATGCACGAAGTTCATACATATATTACCTCAGGAACATGAGGTATTATTCTTGCATTATTGAATACTGCTGGAAATGCGGAATTTTAACCAAAGACGACCGGAAAACTATCAATCTCGCCTAAAAGGAGTCATTCTTCAAACGCCTGTCTACCAGTCGTCGCTCTTTCTAGAGTCAGTTCACGGATGGCAAAACAAGATGCCAGCCCAACGCCGCAGATAACTGTCATGGCAATCCATACAGTTCTGGTCGCATCGGCATACACGTTCAAAATAACCAGCTTTTCGACTCTCGACAAATCCAAAGACTTCAGCACCGGGATCATGCTAACAGCTGCATATCCATCAAATTTCTCAAGCGCAGCCGGCAAACTAACCTGCGCAATATTTGCTGCAAAACGATTCGCAAAAATACCAGAACCCAACGCAACACCAATAACAGCACCCAGCTGCCGAGCGAAGACAAAGGTTCCCATAGCAATACCCACTTGCAACTCGTCCGTTGCAGCCTGTAGAGGAATTCCCAGTGCCGGAAAAAGGACTCCTAGTCCAGTAGCCCCAATGATTTGGAGCCCCAGCCGATCTGCAACAGAGGTATGTGCGTCTAACACAATGAAGAGGCCCATCCCCAAGGTTGCAAGGCCCCATCCTGACCAAACGGACCACAAATACCGGCGAATATATTCAACTGCGAATGCAGTGGCCACTGCGCTGATGGATACGCCCAGTGAAAGGGGGAGTGCGTTGACAGCTCCAGGAACCGGTGCTAGTTCTAAAGCGCCCTCGAAGTATATCGGTACATAGAAAAGCACTGTATACAACACCACTCCGTGCAAAAAGGCCCCGAGGAGTGATGCCCAGCGGGTAGAGGTGGCAAAGAGCCAGTACGGAATCAATGGCGTTTTCGCATATCCTTCGTATATGGCAAATGCGATTAACAGCAGGGTACCTAACACCAACGGTACTAACGTCCCAGCAGAGGTCCACTGGTACAGACTTCCGGCCCATGTAATGGCGAGAGCAAAAAGGGTAAGGCCAGGAATAAAAATTGCAATTCCAATCCAATCCACCTGTGCAAATTTGGACCGTAGCGACGCCGGTATTGTTTTCAGCCTTAGAAAGAGCGGAACGAGCACAACTGGGAAGATGAGGATAGGCAGATTAATCCAGGCGATCCAGCGCCACGAAACGAGTTCTGCAAACAGACCGCCAACCAGTGGGCCGAATGCCGAGCCGGCTGCCCACACGAATCCTAATATGCCCAGGTAGAGGGGTCGTTCGGCGAGAGTGGTAATATCGGTGAGAATTATCTCCGCAAGCGCTTCCAAACCTCCTCCTCCGGCTCCCTGCACCGCGCGGCCAGCGATTAAAGTGGCCATATCTTTTGAGAAACCGATGATGAGGGAGCCAATTCCAAAAAGCACAATACAGACGTATAGTATTTGCTTTCGGCCAAATATGTCTGATAACGCAGTATGGATCGGCTGAAAAAGAACCGATGTCAGGAGGAACGAAACACCAGCACAGAATGACTCAAGGGTCGTCCCGTTGAGGTCTTGGGCAATAATCTACGCAGATATATGAACATCAGCATCAAGCACATCTGGATTTGCACATCTTAAACACTCCATTTTGCTTCAAACTATCGAACATACCGGAAGAGCAATGGATAAACTCGTGGCATCCAAGGCACTGACGAATGCCACCGTCGCTAGAGCGAAGAAAGCAAGCCTGAACGCCCATCCCTTCTTCGCCTTCCTACCGTTTTCGGTAGGTTCAGAGATATCGAATTCCGAGAATGAGACTATAATAGGTATTTCGGCCTCTGAAACGTTTGAGGGGCGTGATTGCGGCTCTCGTAGCCTGTGGAGTGTCACTGGCAGTGGTGATCTGACCATTGCGATGAAGGTAAAAGCTGGTCTCTAGTAAGATCGGATAGACAGCTATCTCCTGCTTTTCAGCATTGATTCATCATTGACATGAGTGGAAAAGACCAAGAAGCAAACATTATGCAATCATCACCAAGATATCACGGGGAGTTGCTTCATACACAGTAGTAGCTAACAATAGCCAGCAACCCACGTGTATGGTCGAGATAAAACGAACAAATAGGGTATAAAGTCCGGTTGGTCCCGAGGGATTCTTCGCCCCGTTTCTTCGTTAAATGGGAAACAAAGGGCCCCTAATCATGTATGTCTAGGGCATCATCCCCAGTGGCTAAGCTTTAGGATTCAGTGGACATACTGTATGTACCCTGTAGTAATTGTTCCTTCTCAGCTGAAGGAACAGGTTGAACTATCTACATATGTCGTGGGTATGTAGTACAGTACATTCTCGTGGCAATCCTTGTCAAAAAGGGCTGACGGCCACGGACTAACTAGGCTGGGATGACACCCAAGCTCTTGGTCCGCGTTTAACCCATTGCACCCTCTAATAACAGTTGAGTGAAATAGTAGAGTTTGAACTGTTAGCACCTAAGTAGACGTGCATATGTGCATCACAGACCCTAATCCACATCTTGGAAGATATTAGTACTGTTTTAATGTTAATCGGGCCCAGCGTCATAGCCACCTTTGGCCTTGCAAAATTACTACGCTCTGGTTGAAACCAACGGGGCCGAATCCAAATTTATAATTCCAATCTAATATGAACACCCGATAGTCTAATCGTTATTCGGCATATCCCCTTCACCCGAAAAGAAAAAACCGTGTCGGGATCGCCGATGCAGCAATATGCATAGTAACGGCCAAAGTTTTCTAGATGATACTGTGGGTTGGCACACTAATGGTTCTTCAGATGGCCTGTTTCTTGTGCCTGGGGGAGAGTGATAAGATGCGGTACTAAGAAGTAGTTTCGCGAAAGCCTCACTGAAGAATGTTGGTTGCCCGTGTCGGTCTGTAACCGGATATATTCGACGAAGATGAGGTAGTAGTAGACCCCAAAGGCAGTGAGAATATGCCACCTAAATCTTGTCAACTTCAACAGATCAGAGCGTAAAGGCAAAACAGGGGCTAGGAGAATATCCAGTATTACCAGCTATGAAGCTCGAGCAAAACTCCAAGAGGTACTCCTACAAGCTGTCGCAGATTTCGAAGGTCATCGCACGAGAAAACGTCAATAAGCCACAAGAGGAAACCAGCTACGAATGTAACTAGATCAAGATGTATTAGCATCTGCTGAACCAGTGCGGAGACGGAAGAGCGGGACTACCTGATCCTACAAGAGCAAGGTGTTTTAGTTCGGATTTTACAGCGACATTGCTGATATCTCGTAGTAACCAAATGCACCTAGCGGCCACAACGACAACCATAGACCCAAAGCAGAGACGATGGGCAAGGGAGTCTTCCTGCTGCACGTGGAGGACGGTAACGATAGACAAGCCGACAAAAAGCAAACCTCCAAACATCAGCTGAAACATGGGTCTAAACCCAAATGCAAATACGGCGTAAATGACAGTGGCGGTTGCGTATAGCATCGCCATCTCATCAACTAAAAACAGGACGTTAGTAAGTTTGCCACTACTGAGGACACGAGGGGACTCCTGAACCTATTTGCGCGGGGAATTTGAGCGTCGAATGAAATGCGATGGACCCCAAGCCTACTCCAGCCAGCTGCGCATAGCTCAGTAGAATGGCATAGTCGCCCTTGCGGCGCTCAGAGCGAAATATCCCTTTCCATGCCAGATATACTAATACATCCCGAGTTAGCAATAATACCAATAACGCAAGAGCACATGTACGAGGACTAACGGTACGCCAGATTTGACACAGTGTTGACAAACTCTGCGATGTATATCGTCACGGTATAATCCTGTTAAAATTTAGCGTTCATAAGAAGCCATGGCGTCAATCCGGAGAGCCTGTGAGAGTTGAGAAGCCCTACAAGTTCGCAAAAGCTAGAATTGTATTAGCCCTGGCCCATGTCTCTCTTTAAAGACCCCAAGAAACACTTACTTCATCGTAGAAGTCCTTTGGCCCCAAAATCCCGCAGAGGGGGCGGTCGGATACGCCCAACCGAATATCGCCATAGTCGCGGAATCACTTTCCAGTGGATTAGTAAGGGTTGATCCTTGACAGCTCTATAGGCTCTAGACAGAAAATAGAGATGAATAGTAGCAATCTCAATGGTTGTGTGCCCAACTTTATCATGGTAGATGAAAGAGGTTGGTTGAATTGTCTCACAGTTGGTCAGCCCTACGACAGGGCCGGTTGGCTTGTGCGACCGTGAGAAGTCTTGAGTCCGTGGGTCGAAAGATCCTTCCGTCCACGTTGTTTGCAATATGTTGATTGTCAGGCTGTTGTTGCTAAGCTTGAGCGAGTGATAGCGAGTGACCTTGAAGGCAAAGGATTTTGTCAGGGCGAGATGTTCTCCGTCACACACGCCACACGGACGTTTGTTCCCGGGGCCCCTGAATGATTTGGTCAGCCCCATGAACTTGCATGATGCAAAGCTCAGCTCAGTTCAGCTCATGAGAATCTTCGGGAATGCCAAATTAAGGATGCAGCCTTTAATATAGTGAAGCTGATGTCGATACGGAATGTTTCGTACCCTTTGAAAGGTCAATAGAGGAATGAGTCTCTGCAAGCTCGACTACTTGCTACTAATTAAGCGGACTTGGACGTAAACAAGAGGTCTGGCATGAGCTTCACGTGACAAAGCCCGAAAGAAAGTCAATTTCAACGTCACATCTCGATTGTTCTCTCCACGACAACAACAAAAGCAATATATCAAGACCGATACATACTCATATACAACTGGGATAAGGCCCTTGGTCCAGCTACGAGTCCACGACTGGCTAATAACTTCACTGCTTCTCCTCCACATCCTTCTTTTGCTTCAAGCTCGTCTGCTTCGCTAATTGCCGTCCACGTTCATACCGCACCGCAGTATCGCTTCCCACCCATCGCGTGCCAAACACTCTATCCCAGAACGAGAAGAAAGGTTGCGAAAAATTAGTCTGTCAGAAAAACATCAGTACCGCTACAGTGGTTGCAAGGTAGCTCTTCGTACCTTCATTCCCCAGCTCTGGTGATGTATATCATGATACAAAGCATTGTTATCTGTGAACATCTGCAATGGATCCCATGGCAGTAGGAATCCAGAATGGTCGTCGACCGTTTTTAATGTCGCGAAAGTGAAAAAATAGATACCTTGGCGCACGGTTAATCCTGCAGCCTTGAAGGCGAAAAGCGAGCCTAGCGTGTCTTCTAAGAACCCTTCTAGCGGATGGTTGTACAAAGCTCCAAAGGCATAGGGCACATAGAGCTGATGATGCCGAGAGTGGAAAGTGCCTAAACCAGTCAGATATACGGAGTACCTAAAAACCTTTTTAAGGGATCAGCTTACGATAGAGCCATTTGTTCTTGTGCATGCAATAATGAATGCAATATTGCCAAGTATCGACGAAGAAGGCTGCGAATATGTATTGGGATGCAGGGACCTGCTTGGATTAGAATTGATTTCCCTTCGAGAAGAGTACCGACATACCACAATATAGTAAAGAGCCTTTGCAACAGCCATTTCCCAAGCGCTAAACCCGGCCATGGCAGGCTGAACTGGCAGTTTGATCTTTTTCAAAAAAGCCAAAAAATCTATTCCAGTTATGGCCAGGAGAGACGGGGCATACTTTCTCCCAAGTCGGATCCGTTGCGCCCACGCAAGCACACCCTGATGCTCATCAATAACTTCGTCGGCTTCGAAATACGCCAGGCCGATTCCCACGACCACCTGAAGCGCATGCTGTAAGAGAACGCCAAAAATGACATCTCTCATGGACACTCTATTCCGCTTCAAGAATTCCTCTGGTGTATGGAGCTTGTACTTGGACAACCAGCCATACTCGTCGCACGCTTGAAAGAAAAGTGAAAACACCCAATATACGGCAACAGGCAGAACGACAATAAGGATCTTGTCCGGGACACATGGTACGAGGGATGGAGTTTGAATATCTGAAATATTACTTGGGCTGGGTGCCACGATTTGGTGAGCAACGCGTGAGAAGTTCATCTTCAATAAAGCCTCTTTGCAAAAGTATATACTGAAATCAAAAAGGACACACAGAGTTGTATTATCTAGGGACCTCTCGGAATTATGTCTGAAGATATAAATCATTGGAACTGCAAGTCTCTTCGAGGCATACATCCATAAAAATGCAGAAGTTCAACCTTCCATGTCTGGATATCCGCAATAGCCTTGCGGCTCCAGCCTATCCCAGAGACAGATGGGCAAAAGAACCAGTGAGTTTCACCCACTGCGAATGGCAGTGCTTGCAAACGCGCGTGCTGCGCGGATCACCAACAGGTATTTCCAAGATTTTTTGCAGCGTTGGTGTTTATCCAGGAAGAACATAGGTAAACCATGTCCATCCCAAGACTCCTCACTCGACCATGGTTATGCTCCATCTTTCCGGGGCCGCAATTATCTACTATGCTCGCTGGGTTCCGAGGGGTGTTCGCGATAAATCCACGAGAAACACGAGTCAGTTTCAAACAACTAGATGCTTCCAGTTTGAACCGCCATTTAGTTGGTTGTACGGAGTATACAGGGAATTCTTGACTCAGTCCTAGACATACTCACTGTTTCGGAGCGCAGCTCCACGTTGTTCTACTCTGAATGTGCCCACACTTTAGATTGGACATAAGCCCTCTATACCGGCCCCTGGTGTTCGATGTGCCACATGTAGTACTTGTTGTTGGTTCTATTCCGAATTTTTATAGTTCACATAGAAAAGTTATGGTGGCCATGAAGAGCCGTGGGGGGGGATTGAGGCTAAAGGGCCCCAGCGATCGACAGGACATCTTGCGTTAGGTTATAACTATTCCAAAGCCCAAAGAGTATTCCGATGTGAAATCATTACCTCATTTTTTGTTAGGAGAGGCTTAGTCCATGAGATAACTGGAAGACTTTGTTGTTGGTCGGAATTAAACAAAGATTTTGATCGGGGCTGCCATTCTGAAGCATAGGTAGCCACTGTAACTTCGGTAACAAATTTCGGAGGACAGTGAGGTGGACGGGTTGTCGCGCTTAGTTCTTAGTTTTTAAAAATAAATCAAACTTAAATTCAACTGGGAGTTGTAAGTTTACTCCGTACAACACACGGATGGCCCGTGGGGGCTACCCTGAAGTCGGAACGGTAGATCATTTATAGTTCAGCTGCACCCTGCTCAAAATAATAGGCACTGTTAATGCATGCAACTACGGAGTACTTCGTATTACTATAAAACACGGAATTCAGCCTCCCACGAGTTTCCAGGGGCCGAGTCATCGGTGAATCTATGCATGGCGCTTCTGCGCTTGTTGTAATAATGCTCAGGGTATGGAGTAGCACGAAAGGACTCTCGTGAAACGGCTCAGCTATGGCCACCCCGTATGATAGCACCTTTTTAAACATGAGACCGTCGCAAAAGTGACGTAAGAAAACAACTTCTCGTTTGATTCAGTATCTTCCCTTAGTGAAATACCTTTCGTCCACCTGCCAGAGCACCTGGCTATCATACTCAAGTTGATTCACGGAATATGGAGGGCCAAGTAAGCAGCAATGGGAGATGGAAAGCACTGCTTTGGAGGCTAATCAAATAAACAGACAGCAGTTATCGCAGGGGGTTCTGTCGGTCTTGGACGCGAACTGGCGTCGCAACTGGTACAGGCTGGTTAGGATGCCCTCAATGTCTACCGTAAAGCCCCAATTTTAACAGTTGATGTCACCTAGGCGCCAATGTCATCATTCTGGCTCGCAATCGCGAACGTCTTGAAGCCACAGTGCAAGACCTGCTGCCTCTACGAGTCCGCAAAGGCCAAGAAGTTCAAGGGGAATCAGTCGATCTTGTCGATTCTTCGAAGGTAGGTCTTCACATTACGCTTTGGGGAACAGGATCGAATTGAAAGTTAATCGGAGATTGCTTAGGTTGAGGATTTCGTTCAGTCACTAAATGCAATCCCTTCATATGTGTTTTGCGTCGCCGGTGGTTGTGCCGAAGAAGTAGGTTTCTTTGCGGATATTTCCCCGCAACAGGTTGTTTCCTGCTTCGAAAAGAACTATTTCTCATCGGCATTCGTCGCCCATTCTTTCATCCGCCGATGGATAAATCACCCTAAGACTTCGGAGTCCCGGCACTTGATATTCACGGGTTCAACCGCTGCTTTCGTCGCAATCCCCGGCTACGTGGCATATACTCCGACCAAAACGGCACTTCGAGCACTAGCTGACACACTCCGGCAGGAGGTGTTGATGTATGAGTCGCGGGCACATATCAAGGTGCATTGCTCCTTTCCTGGTACCATTTTCACGGATACATTTGAAAAAGAACAACAAAACAAGCCTGATCTTTGTAAGCAGCTTGAGGGTTCCGATGACAAAAAGAACGGAATGACGGCAGAGGCAGTTGCCAGAGGCATCCTTGAGGGCCTCAAGAAAAACCAGTATCTCATAACGTTGGACATGCAAACAAGGTTGCTACTAAACAATATGCGGGGCCCAAGTCCAGCAGAGACTTACCTATGGGACTGGATTCTTGGATTTGTCTGTTCGTTGGTCTGGCCCATTTTCCGTGGCCTTTTTGACAGGAAAACGAGATTATACGGTCGGGAGATGAAGAAGAGGAGTTCCATGTAACATATTTGCTAGATATTGATGAATAAGAAAATTGACTGGAGACTCACATCATCTGGAGCTGTGACACATGTTTCTTAGGAACGTAGGAGTGGGTAGCCCCCAATTTGGAGCTTGTAGAGTGCACTCCAGACTCGCCATGGAGCCTGGTCAAAAGAAATAAACTTCCGAACCTGCGTCAGAAAGGTTAGGGTGTTGACAGTTTTCAGCTTCAGCCCTGCCAGGCATGAAGGGAATTCCTCTCGGCAGGGGTACAGAGTTAATTGGGCCCCAAAAACAACAGTTTCATTTGAGGGTGTTACCAACCACGTTGTTGTAAAAGCACGTTTTTTTAATGTGGCAGAGAATTAAACTCCTGCAGGAGTGGGTTGCGATTCAGCCCATCGAGCTCATTATCACAAAACATCTAATCAAACTGCAACTCGTAGAACTGCCAAGGTGATATTTTTACCCGAACTCAACGTCGTTCATAGGGGCGAGTTGGTTCAGCTGTAGCACTTTCCGTAGGATTGAGCATGCAGAATCTTGGGCCCGATTGGGTGATATCACCAACCTTAGTTTGAAGTCGAGGCTGAGTGGTTGAAGGGTGGTATGGGGTATGTGACCCTTAGTAGCTTGAAGGATTGGCCGGGATTGCCGTGGTGTAAGGCGGGAATGCGCGTTTGTAGATATTTAAAGGCTTCGCAACTTGAACTGAGACCATGCTCAAAAATCATTTTTCAAATCAGACCTCAAAATCTCGAGTATATCCCGTGCACAATTCCCCTAAACTTGAAAGACTGCCATTCGAAGAAGCACCTTGCCGTTCACTCCCGAAACCATGTTTGGAATCTCGAAACTCAGAAAACGCATCCCCGGTGCAGCTAGCCAATTCGTTGAGGGAAGTAAAACATCTTCCCTCGAAGAATATGGCACGCTTTCGATCCAGGGGACGGGTGATAGCCAATCGTTAATACTGCCATCCAACCTCAAAACCAAGGAAGGTGTCAAAACGGAGAGGAATGTCAACTTGGTCCGCCCGACAGAACCGCCGGTGACTTTGCTTGAGAAGTTGCTGTTCTACGTGTGGAGCATCATGCTAGTTCTCACCCAAGTCTGGAGAGACTTCATTGAGAAGAGACCGTTCCGCGCTGTGTTGGAGTCCGATTTCACAGCACATTATTTTGTATGTGTGTACCACCGCGATAACGAGAGACAAACTAACATCAATCAGTTCCTCCCAGCTGGCCGACATGACCCTCGCGTTGTAACCTCTGGGCCGTATAGCCGAATTAACGTCAAAATCCTTCCTCAAAACGTGTCCCGGAGATACGAGGAAGATACAGACTTATCCGTATTCAAAGAAGCCGAAGTCATCAACTGCGCGTCTAATAACTACGGCGGTTTCACCGAGCTAGAACATCGATCAGGCGAGGTGATTGAGGCAGCATTGCAAAAGCTACCTTTTGCACCTGCACCAACGTCTCTGGAAGAAAGGGTTCGTGCCAAATGCGCGGAGTACATGGAATGCGACGCCTGCGTTACTGCACCCTCTGGCTTTAGCACCAACAGACTGATCTTCGCCACAGTTGCCGGGGTTGCTCGGAATCAAGGGCGAAAGCTAGTCTTCTTCTGCGACCGCGACAGCCATAACTCCATGTTCACTGGTGCTTACTTCAACAAAGAAGCCGAAGTGCACAAATTTGACCACAACGATTTAACTGACTTGGAATACAAATTGCGAATGTACCGTGAACAAGACCCGTCCGCGTTGGTATGTGTTGCCGTTGAGGGGATCTATAGGTGAGTGCGAATTGCATCCCCCATATGTCGGAATGAGTAAAAGCTGATGCCCATATTTGCACGTCAACAGTATGGAGGGATCTGTGTCACCAGGGCCAGCGCTTATAGCACTCAAGAGAATCTATAAGTTCACTTTGCTTGTGGACGAGGCACATTCCTTCATGGCCCTAGGATCCGCCGGCCGCGGTTCATTCAACCACTGGGAAGACCTTGGATATGAATGCTCTCTGAAAGAAGTCGACGTGATGTCTTGCATGTTCTCAAAATCGGTTGGGTGTACTGGAGGCTTCGGATTGGCCAATGGTATTTTCGCCCCCGAGCTTAGAAAACAGGGCGAAGCGCTTAAAGCCAGTGGCATGGAAACACTATCGACCGTGGTGCTCTTGCGAATCTTGACAATTTTAAGCAAGCCTAAGCTTATCCAACATCGCATGCGCATGCTCCGCGATAAGGCGACATACGTGAGCCAGGCATTAAGCGAGACAGGTCTCCGGATCCTTTCCACACCAGGCTCACCAATTGTGTGCTTCCCTGTCGGTAAGCATTACTCCCACATAAGACTTAAATCGTTTGGAAAGGCCTGACAGGTGATTATTTTTAGGCACCGTTCGACAAATAGAGCGATTCCACGCAGAAGCTCTGAGCATGGGCGTTGCAGTCACAGGCGGGATTCCACCAGCAACCCCATTATGGTAAGCACCCAGTTCCGGACTGTAGATATCATCGGCCGGTTATGCTTGCAATATCAGCAAACGGAATGAAGCTGACGTAAATCATCTAGGGGCTGCCGAATTCGTATCTGCATCTTTGCTACAACCTCTTGGCCCGATATCTATAAACTTCTTGGGACCATCGTTCATATCGCACGCAATATCGGTGTAAACGGTGTCTCCCCGGCATCTTTTGATACTGACTTGTTGGCATTGGAAGACCCCGTTGACTTCAAACTCGAAGATGAGAGTCAGTCAGTCGACAAGAAAATGCTCAACTATGTCAATGAACTGAGCAAGTTGAACGAAGCTCTTGTTGGCCATAAAGAAGTGGTGCAAACTGGAATCGAAAGCGTCAGGAAGTACGGCATCGGTCCTTGCAGTGCACGGTGGTTCTATGGGTCGTTTGATATCTTCATCCAACTCGAGCGCCGTTTGGCCAGCTTGTACCCTAGTCTCGTCGCCCAGTCCGGAAAGACCCGAGGTAAGTCTATCATGTCCATAAAAATTGAGCCACAAAAGAATGACGGCCAGGTGACTGACGCACTTGTGTAAGGAATGATCTGTGGAGACGCTGAAATCACGATCGGATCCACGGTAGCGGCGCTCGTTTTGCCATGTTCGTCAAGGAAGACTTTGAACCGGGTGTTCATACCAAACAACGCGCCTCATAGCGTAATGGCTGGTGCTAACCTGAACCGGCCATCGAAGAAAGTTGCCACGACATTTTACAACACCGTCGAGGGCATTGAGCTGCCGACGAAATCGAGTCACAGCAGTGTCCACGCCACTCTATATTTTGAAACCATCACCAACGGCATTCCACTCGACCTTTCAACCTTCATCCGAAAGATCGCACCAAAACTCAGACGATCTGGAAAACTGACGGGTGCCACAATCATGTTCGACGACCGCAACGGCCTCGGAAGGGTTGGCCCTCAATCCCTGGGGTATCTGAATCTCATGGAAGCAAAACACGGTGTCAACTTTCTCAAGGATGCGCTAAAGCCTTTGCAATGCGAGGTAGAGGTCATCGTTGCCGGTTCATGGTTTGACGCTTTTGGCCACCAAGGTGGCTATGTGACAGGTTCAGCATCAAAAGTCGAGTGCTTGACGTGGAACACCAAGGCGTTTTTCTTCTCGACGCCTCCAATGCCACTGCAAGCCGCAATTTCCGATCGCATGTTGCAGGTTCTCTTAGACAAGGAGGGCGAGAAGAAAGAGGTAGCATGGGAGTCGTAGGAAGGTGAGCGAAGGTGCGAGGCAGTTCCTTGAAGGACTCACTCTATCTGGCGGATGATAATATTGCTTTTGTGTTTCTTCAACGCGAGTCAATCTGGTGGTTTAATAAGTTAATTCGTTCGTCGCTAGAAATAAAACTTGAATTCCATGATGAAAGTTGATGTCCAACATGGTTGTCGTCAAATTCGACGAGAGACACGACGACGACCGACGTCTGATTTGACAACACTGCCAAAACAGATTAGGTTAAGCTTAACCGATGACAATCGTTGATTGGTTTAAAACTTTCTCCATCAAGCGGAACCGCCCAATCAGAGGCTAACCTTCAGGAGCCGTATCAAACCTCCATCCAATGATCCTCTGGAATAAATCCCTCAAAGAACATAAGAACAAAGAATTTCAAACTTCCCGCTCCCGATATCAAATATCGAAGCATGCATTATCCGATAAGTTAAATCCTGCGTTTTGACCGGGCTGTAGGGAGAACTGGTAGCGACGTGCATTGCATTGAGTCGAGGGAACGAGTGTGATTCCCATTAGTAGTTTTAATCAACGATGATCCTTGATTCCTCCGAGCAAAAATCACATTCAACACGGCTTGATCTGCAAGGGACCGATGTTTCCCGGCAGGTGAGCAATTTGCCTAACCCGAGCGGGAGAAATCAATCAAAATTTGGACATGGATACGCGCTTTACGATCAACAACCCTAGGCTCAGTTACATATCGAAGTAGCACTAGGACAGCGGGGAACATCTACCCCGGAAAATCATCATGAAGATAATAAGCTTAAATAGACTTGGTCCACCCGCCTGCAGATCCTCGAATATCTGAAGAAGGGAAACCGAAACTCGCCCATCAATACTTGATTGACGAGCTGGAACCATCATGCGTCTCATCACCCTTTTTGCTGCCATAACGGCCGTCGCCGCCGGCTCTACACCGCTACCACCGGGTTGCGGAGAGCTAATTATCGAATTGATCCACACGGTCCCCTGCACACGCCCAACGCAGGTTAACGACACGATCAAAATGCACTATCGCGGCACATTCACGAATGGCACCGAGTTTGATTCAAGCATTGGCAAAGAGCCATTGCAGTTCCCTCTTGGGCAAAAGAGAGTGATCAAAGGGTATGTTCATTCAGCGAAAGATGCATTTATCCTCTCCGTCGAAAATGTTTCATCAAATTATCTCCTCTGCCTGGTCGTTGATCCTTCCTTGAAAATTCGCTGACAGCTAGTGATTTCGACATCAAAGGTTCGACGAGGGCGCTCGCAACATGTGCCCTGGCGACAAGCGGAAGCTAACCATTCCACCCATTTTGGGTTATGGCGATAAACAAAGAGGGCCAATCCCACCGAACTCGACCCTAATTTTCGAAACAGAGCTGGTTGAGATTGTTGGCGTGCCCAAAGAAAACAACTGACAGCAATCTTGCTTTCCTCTGCCTTGTGGGAATCCCGATACCTGCACGCTTCTTGGGAACCATCAGTGGAATGTGGTTAAGCCCTGAGCATGGGAATTGATTCCGCAGAAATTGTTCAAGCATAGCGGCTGTATATTAGCACGGCCCATATGGTCTGAGATACACAAGCCTGGAGTAGTGCCGCGATGACGAGTATTCGGATTGACGCAAGATAAGGTTTCCACAATAATTAATGTTTATGTTAATTCAACAGTGCCATGTGCTCGTCGTGCTTGTTGTTGAAAGACCTTTCAGAGATAGAAATCATAAAACGTATAGGCCACTGATATTTTGTGAGAGCATCTTAGACATGTAATCCAGGGAGCGCAAAGAATGTGCCCTGGAAAATACTGACTCTTTCCTCAATCTCGGGCGTGAGTTCGGAAGAGTGGAAACTGCTGCATTTCAGCAACAAGGGAGATGTTACTGTTCAACGAAGTCATCTTGAAGGTAAATCTGTAGAGAACGTTATGGGAAAGGAAGTGTGTACCAATCATTAAAAGTCGCCCTGAAAAGGGTATATAGACGGTTTGTGCAGTAGCAGGCAGACTAATTGTCGTGGCGAATTGCTAGTAGTCGCAACGACTTTTACTCTCGTGTCCATGGAAATATCGTGGGCTCTTCACCATTGTCATCACGGCGAAAATAAATTTCAAAGACGGAAAATGTCAGACCCGGAAGACGGATATCTGCAGTTGTTAAGACCGATATTTTTGATGCGGCCATGGAGCCTGAACTGCTGCATAGTGCTTTCGAATGCGATTTGCGAAAAGCAAATAGAACATTTAATCCCACCAAGTGCCGAAGGTGCAATTAGAAAAATTCTGTACCTGGATTGTGCAAGTGCAACCTAGTTTATCAGGCCAAGGTGTGTTCCCACTGAACATGACCACGTCTGGGCGTCGTTAGGGGCTAGTCCAGGGGGTCTGGCAGCACAGCAGCACCGTGAAACCCCTAAATTCCACATGGGCGCACTCCGTATGTAGGCAGCCAATTCTCCTGTTCACCCATGCTTAAATTAGCACACGCCAGGTCCGAACAGAGATACAGTGTAAATCTGGACAATAGATAAAAAATGGAAATATGTCTCCAGCAAATCTGTGAGTAAAAATGGCCGAAGGCCGGATTTTGAGACGAACAAAAAATTAAAATGCAGCAGTAGTGTAACTTGCCGGAGCTCGCGAACAACATGTCAGGGCTGTATTGAGTAGTGCAATAAGAAAAAGGATGCCTAAACACAGTTCTCCGTACGTATTTGCCATGAAAGCTGGATGGGACTGAAAGCCAACTAAAGTGAGGGAAGGGAAGAAGGATGGCATTCTGCTCTCAATCCCTTCGCTCAGTCCGTGCATCAGACTGCGTAACTAGTTACTCCGTAAGCTGCATGTGAAAGCGAAGATAACACAAACTTGGGGAAGCCCAACTCCAGCCCAGGCTTAAACATTGTAAGCCGCTCTTCGTAGTTCGTGCGCCCGGCCGACGCCCTGGAACCCGATGGAAATCATGATTTAGGCCCAAGCCTCCGGCACCACGATACAATTTACAAGTAGTTAGCAACTTGCTGACTAACCGACCTTGAACCACCTGTGCACTGCACACTCTCCTCCAACATGAATCTGCCGAATTAATCAATCTTTGTCGTCAGCGTCTTACGTGTAAGTATGACCTTGCGAAATTTTACGGTTGGATATGAATGAGCATCGGCTCAATCTTGAACTGGAGCTGTCTGACATGAGATATTAAACCGAGAAAACTCCGCGCAAAATCGATGCAGTAAGTTGTCAAAGCTGGTGAAAATAATGGAAATCGGTTCGGAGCATATTCAACCTCATTCCGGGTTTGCCTACTATCTGACATCAATTCACGGCCAAGCGGAACTCAACAACATATCCTGAGAATACTCGGATTTGCATCTGAGAAGCATACATAGACATTGTGTATGCTCAGTTTTGTTTCAGGAAGCTCTGCCTTTCTTAGATATCCCTTGTCATCATTGACTTGCCGACTTTGGTTGTTCCCTTCTGATCCAAAGTTGGATGAGCGGACAAGCACACATTCAAGTTGTTACACCAATAGTAACTACTACTGGTGTCTCTCTATTCTTTTTTTTTCTCGTTATTGATTTCTTGAATCATAGGGAACTTGAAGCGCCATTTGGTTCAAGCGTCTATGCCCTGACCGTTGCTTCTTCCAATGCTTGCAAAATCACCGGATTTTAGGCCAGCAGCCGTGTATAAAGGCATCCTATTTCCTCATTTTTGGAATCGACAACAAGCCTACACTTCCTGTTCAGTTCGAGGCGCGCGACAGTCGAGCTTCTTTAGATTGAGTTTCACTGCTTTTGCCTACTTCTTCTGCTGAAGCAAAGTCAAATCAGCCATCATGAAGTTTACCCAAGTCCTTGCCACCAGCGTTCTGCTCGTGGGAGGTGCCCTTGCACTCCCACTCGCCGAGACCGACGTCAGCCTTGCTGTGGAAAAGCGAGACGTGCTCCCGGTCAAGAGGACCGCGGGTGGTGATCTTTTCGATATGTTCCAAGGCGACAAGGGGTGCCACGATTGGAACTCAAATAAATGCAAGGACGACTGGAAGCATAAGGACGTACGTGTTGATATCTGCAGCCTACCTATACTCATTCTGCACTTTGGTTGTCGAGTTTGAAGTCTATGTACTCACTACATCTTCTTTCCAGGACGACAAACATGACAAGCACGACAAGCACGACAAGCACGACAAGCACGACAAGCACGACAAGTACGACAAGCATGACAAGTACGACAAGCATGACAAATACGACAAGCATGACGAGCATGGCAAGTACGATAAACACGACAAACATGATAAGCACGACAAGGACGACGACCACAAGAAGTATGATGGCCTTAAAAATTACGACGGGCATGACAAGCATGATAAGTACGATGGGCATGACAAGTACGATAAACATGACAAACATGACAAGCACGACAAGCACGACAAGCACGACAAGCACGACTGGCACGACAAAGATGATAAACATGACAAGCACGACAAGCACGACAAGTACGACAAGCACGACAAGTACGACAAGTACAAGAGCCATGACGACTAATCATGCACGTCAAGGGGAACTTTGGACAGGAATTGCAGGATCGGCAAGAATGCATTCTTGCTCAATGACTTGCCATCCTCAAGGGGAGCTTTGTTGCAAGAAGCCAAGCTGTGTCAATTACTTTGCTACGGTCTGGTGTTGGGGAAAATGGTCGTGCAGCAGAGCATACACCGTTTGGCTGAAATTTTCGCTTCTGATATAAAATTCCTTGATAAATTGTCTTTTCGATAACTGTCCCTAGGTTAATTAAGCCTTAAATTGATTTCGGGCGCTTTGCCTCTGCAAAAATTCGCTTTGTGACTGCGACATAATTTCAAACCCTTAATGATATGGAAGAGACTACCGCTCGGCTACATGTTGCTAGCTATCAAAATTTCATAAACCGTGACGGATGTAGCTGGGTTTGGTGGGAACGCAACAATCACGATATCTATAGGCTACGGATCGAAATCTGGATCTCCTACTATTCATTTCAAGTTAATCTTGTGCAGAGAATTGGCTGAACCATCAATTATAAGTGAAATCCAACTAGTAACTTATCACACTTCAAAAGGGAGACTCGATGGGTATAAAAAGAAAGATCTTCGAACAATTCGAACACCAAATACAAAAAGATCCCACATGCAAACCCAGTAACCCATGGCGCTATGTATACAGAATGATTAGATTAAACAAAACTCCAAGAAAAAAATCGTAATAGAAAGAGAGGAAAAAGGGAACAAGGAAGGGCCAAAGTATGCAAGGGATACGGCACTGGTGGGCAAAGAAAAGCCGCCAACGCATTGGTAGTATAGTTAATAGTGCTCGGGTAGGTCAGTTAAATCTGGCAGATCCTCACCACACTTAAACGCGGGTTCGTACGCCTTCTTCGGCAAAATGCCCGCCTCCAACCCCCTCCTCCAGCTCCACTGAACAGCGGATTCGGTCTCCCAAGTCCAGTAGAACCATCCCCAGCCCTTCTCGAACGCAAACATTTGTGCTTCCGCGTACGCCTGGAGGAATCTCTTGTACGAATCAGAATACTGGGACGGATCGGCGTTGGCGCCGTCACAGCTGCAAGCTTTCTTGTCACCTGACTCGGCCGCTGGGCAGAGAGGTGAGAACACCTGGTCTTTGGCCGTGGGACTATCCATGGTGCCAGTCCAGCGCGTCCCAACGTTGACATTGTTTAGATATTTGGCGCAGTCCGTGTCCGCTTGAGACCATTCGCCGCAGATGGTTGGACCCCAACTGCAATGCATGCGTCAGCAATACCCCAGAAAAGCATATATGGAATATGGAACCTGAAAACTTACCCAGATCCCTTCGAGTTACTGTCACTGATTAATTCCACCCACCCGTCACAGACGAACTCGATCTTTTTCTTGTGTTTCAAGCCAATTAGATCCGTGTTGAAAATCGTGTACTGGTGCGTGTCAAGCAGGAACTGGTGCCCAGTGTCTTGCAATATGGTTTTCCATTTGGAGAGTTTTAAAAATCCGTCTCCAAATGCCAAATACTGCTTTATGCCATTCTTCTCAACAATCGCGGCAACTTTCTGAGTCCATTCAATCACAGGCTCAATATCCAGCTTCAACAGCAACGGCTCGTTGGCAAGGCCATAGATCGCTATGACATTCCTATAACGCGGCTGTGCAAAGAACTTGGAAAGCTGATCATGGAGCTCCAAAGAACGTTGAGCGTTTTTCTCCCCATCAGTGCCATTCAGCCAGCCAATGTGGCCCTGGCGCCCACTGTGGTTCCAACCATTCTGACTACCGGGCACTCCGTGCAAGTCCAGCTTGACACGCAACCCGTATTTTCGGCAGTATTCGATTGCTCGCAGAAGATATCGCCAAGCAACACGTTCAACATACGGATCATCATCGAACGTTTTCACGGCCCAGTACGAATATGGAATGCGGACGTGGTCCAGCCCAGCGTCTCGGATTTGCCTGAATGATTGTTCTGTGATAAACGTGGCATAATGTTTTTCCAAGACACTTTTGGCTCTAGATCCAAGTTTTTTTGTGAGCGTGTACTCGTCGACGACATTTTCATGGACGGAGTATTTGCTGAAGTAGGAGGGTGTGATGAACGGCTCCATGGAAAACCATCCTCCAACATTGACACCACGGATGGGTTGCTTTCCATACGGAAACTTCTTGTTTAAAGGTGGAACATGCTCGTTTGCCTGTGCAGAATCATCCCAGGAGGAATCCAATCCCATGATTGGGAGCCCACCAACAGTCTCGTCCGTAAATGTCACATTAAAATCCGTTGTGTCATACCATGAAAACGGATCCAGATCTGTTCCTTTGGCACTCTCCTATACATTCGTTAGCCAAAAAAAACAATTCTGTGGCAGAGTGACATACCGGAATGCTATCGCGGTCAATATTTTTGAGATTGTCGTTTGAAGGGTCGGGGATCCTTCTATCAGTGGGATCGGCGTCTCCATCGTCCTTTTTCTTTGATACTACCACCCCGACAGGAATGATAATGAGTAACAGCAGAGCAAGAATCCCAAGAATCACCCCTATCTTCTTCTTTTTGCTCCAGTTACTGAACCACGATCCGCCACCACCGCCGCCGCCTCCCCCTCCATCGTCTTCTCTTCGCTTTTCTCTACTTCGGCCGCCTCCTCGTACCCGTAGCTCAGGACCACGCCCTTCTTCCATCATCGCACCAGACACAACTCTCTTCTTACTCGTGCCTCTCTCTCTCTCGCGTGACGCATGATGGCTACGAATTTTCCCCACGAAAAATCCGTCTTTCTTCCGCCTCTTCTCTTTCTCCTTCCGTGCCTTTTCTTCCTTTGCCTCGCGCTGACGTTCAACAGCATCTCTTTTCGCATTATGCGCATTTAATTTCGTCAATGCATCCGCACTCAACAGCTGTGTCGCGCTATTCGCCGATCCCGAACTCGCATGCTTCTCTCGAACGCGTTCCCGCTCTCGGTCTCGGTGTCGCGATCGCCTCTGCTCGTCTTTACTCCGCGAACGAGCATCTGCGATATCTCTCTCCCGATATTTCTCTTTACCCGCCCTTTCTCTCAGCCTCGCAGCTTTCTCATCCCCCGTACTATCCCCCCTCCTCCTGTGACCCTCCTTATCCCGGTCCCGATCTCTCTTTTTCACAGGCGACGTAGCAGGTGACTCTTTCGCTTTCTGATACCTCGCTCGTTCCCGTCCACTCATATACGGCACCGGACTGATTCGCCGCGGACTAGGTCGCACATTCGGCGGTCGCGCAAATTTCGGCCTAGAGTCCACCACAATTATCTCACTCTCTTCCTCCTCTTGTTCTTCATCCTCACCTTCATCCTTATCGTCGTCGTCATCTTCATCATCATCGTCATCATACCGCCGATCGTAAGCATCATACCGCCGATGCGATCGCGATCGCGCGTCGCGCTGCTCTCGACGACGTCCAGGCTCCATGTATCCCCGTTCCTTTTCCTTTTCCGCATCATCCATCACATCATCCTCATTGTATTCGTATTCGTCTCGATCATCGCGATACCGTCGACGATCGGGTTCCCTGTGTCGCTCCCATTCTGGTTCGTAGCCGCGGTGACGATCCCGCGAACGGTGCGGCATACGCAATAACGCACAACTTCGAATTCGACGCTTGTGTGCTGTTTTCCAGAGTGGGCGGTATGTCTTTGAAAACTGGACGTTTTAAATGTGTATTTCCGGGCCGATTTGAAAATAAAACTCGCTTGCAAAAAGAAATCGCGGCAACGCTGCAGGGTGCAACGGGGAGAGGATTGAGTTGAACGGGCGACGAAAATAACTTCAGCACGGCATGTAAATCTGTTTTTCAACGCAATTGGCGTTTTGTAGCGAGTGTACTGCTGGTATAAGTCGTTAACAAATGCAGATTGGGATAATATCGCATGTTCTCGTCGCGAATGCTATCGAGTTGGCTAAACAGGTAATATGTTTACATTGGCGCTTTGCCGGCCTCAGCCAATCACAGCTCGGATTGAAAAGGGGGAAAGTTTGGATATGCGGCTGACTCATTACACGGCTTACATAATACATACCAAGCGCGGCAATCCGCGAGCTAATATCAGAAACGGAAAGCACGAGCGTTGTCAGACGAAAGAGGACGTTTGCATTAATACAGGTCCGCGAGCTATTTACATACAAAGCTATGGGCAAGGTAGGTATCGACAGATCAATCAAGTCACAGAAACAACCTGTTGCTCTTAACATCGCAGGGTTTAAGGGGTATATGAAACACCAATTGCAAAAGCAAATGGACGCTCACAACACTGAAGCAAGGGTACAGAAAAAGAGGTCAGGAGCTTTCGTGGGTTGAAATATCAACCGTACAGAAGCTCTCAAAGTGCATTGAGTGCAGTAAAAAAAGAGAACAAAGAAAAAGCTTGCGGTCGAAAAGCGAAAAAAGAAAGGGGGAAATCCCAGGTTGCCGCCAGCCTCTATATTAAACAAAACATGGAAAATCAATGTGTTCGCCGCCATCCATCCCACCGCCAGTGAATGCCAATGACAAATGTGTTAGTGCTCTCCAAACAAGTGCCGATTCAAAAAGTATTAACATGAGGGTATCTCTATCCCACCCTCAGAAAGAAAATTCATAACCTCGTCATCTGAAAGCCGTTGTTAAGCATCTAAAGCGAAATAGAGCGGGAATAACGCCGACCGAAGTGCGTAGATGCAGCATTTGCAGGAGCGGGCATCGGCTAGTTGGTTCCGGCCCTTTGCCATCGTCGCCAGACGCTGCGATCCTCGCAGTATTAAGTTGTATACGCAGTGGACTGGAAAGTACAACCTCCAGACCGGGAAACATGTGCTTGCGGTATTCGTGGGCGCAGACAAAACTCTACTAAAGAGAGATCCATCATCGCCCGATCATAGAAGATCACATCGTGGCTAGTATAACCGCATGGCCAACGATAAAAAGCCATGTTAATATCAGCTGATAATTTGTCTCGCTCCTTCTTTGCCCAGTACTCCAGGCTCGGTAGGTTTCGGACTTCTTTCCCGACCTTTCTTTCCTCTGAGAAAAGAAAACATCCCACCGTTTGTTGTAGACTTTCCCTTTGCGCCTTCACTTATGCCGTTCTGGTCGGCGAGGGTGCTCCAACTCCCAGTTCCTTCCAGAACCATCTGGACGCCACCACTTCTACTCATTTTCCGCGTTGCGCCTTTAGGTCTATGGAAAAGAGGCGGAGGGCTGTAGTTGTAGGGTTGAGATGTGGGTGGGCGTTGAGGAGAAGCCGAGTGAGCGCCTTTCCGTCTGCCCGTGTCTCGTGAGGAAATAGAATGGACGGTTTCATCAAGGGGAGAATATGTATCGGAAGCGTTGGAGGGATTGTATGATTTTGTAGTTAACGACGGCGAAACACTACCTGAGCGAGTTTGAGACAGCTGTCGAGCATGTGTCGGGTGCGCCGGAGGTACACTAGAGGGTAAGGCTTCTTCAGGATTCCTAAAAGATACTTTAGCTTTAATTTCGAAACCGTCCAAAGGATTCAAAGTACTTACGTTGATGCCTCGATAGCGTCAGCTGCTATTCTGTAAAAGATGTCAGTTTGATTCTCAAAATACAATGTAGTGTTAAAACATACAGTTCGTAGTTCACCCGTGTGTAATCGAATGGCTCGAACATAGTCTCAATTACTCTGTAGAGTTCATCTTCTCTGATTTCCTTAGGTGTCGCATCGTCTTTCAACTCCGCCCTAGGTTTTTGTCGACGGGCTCTGGCCTCCAAAGGCGCTTCCTCCAATAATAACTCTTCCAGGTCGTAGGTGGCATCGAAATTCGTTTTTTCGCTGGAAGGAACGAAAATAGGACTGACTTCAAGTCTCTCCAGCGCATCAAAGTCTATATCAGCAAAGAAAGGATGGGAAGTAAAGGTTTCAAATCCAGCTGCTCCTATTCGCTTTGTTCGATCTTTTTCCATTAGAGCAGCCATAGCTCGTAGGCAGGGTACGGTGACGGCAGGATTCGTAACAAAGTATTTAGGTTGGCCACGCATGATGGATTCTCCAAGTAGTTGGTGCGTTCGACCATCGAAGGGCCTCTGTCGATTGTGTTAGTGATTTCGATTGAAAAACGACTTCTTGGGAGTATTACCTTGCTGTAGATGCATTCGTAGAACGTTACGCCCAAGGACCACCAATCCACTTCGCTCAGGTAGCCCGAACCATCGAATACCTCTGGTGCTAGGTATGCCAGGGTTCCTGATTTGCTTGTCAAACGCTTTGACGGCTTGAAATCAGAAGCAACGTTCTATGAGATAATAAGCATTCCAGCCCAATATAACGTCGCGGTTTGAGACCTACAAAGTCTGCCAAATGCACGTGTCCTGTAGAGTCTAGCAGAACGTTATCCGGTTTCAAGTCCCGATGGACAATTCCCTGGTCGTGAATGTATCGTAGCGCGCATGCTAACTCTGCCATCCAGAATCGAACTGCCTCTTCTGTGAAACACTTTCTCGAAATGTGAAATCGAAGATCTCCGCCGTTCATCAGGTCTACTACGAGATATCTGTCAAACGTTAGGCCTGACATTTCCCATAGAGTATCAACCTGGAGCGATCGCACATGTACTCAATGTCTTGAAAGCTGTATCTCAAATTGCAAAGAAATGGGTGGTTTAGGTGTTCCAACATCCGTCGTTCTCGTATCATATTGCGGACGCTTTCAGATCGAACGACTGGTTGAGAAGTCAGTATGTGATAGTTCAAGCAAGGTCGAGTCATCCCATCTTACCGTCATCCTTTCTGATATATTTCAGAGCAAAGGTCAAACCAGTATCTTTTCGCTCGACAATTCGGACCTTCCCAAAAGCACCTTTTCCCACAACACGAAGTAGTCGAAAGTGGTTTAAATTCACTAAGCACTAGCCGTCAGTTTTCTTCGACCGCGTCGACCAATGTGGCCATTGGCCATCAAATATGAGCCAGTTGTAAACGAACCTGCGTCGTCGCACGAAACTGGCTTTGCCTGAGTATTCCCCATTTTCACTAGCCCTTGATTGCTCTCAAATAGCACTGATAATCCAAGGCCCCAGACTGTGCATCACCATGCAAGCAATGTGCGGCGAACGAAACGTGGAAGTGAAACGTGTGTATTGGAGGGTCGGATGTCGAGATGGTCCAAGGCGCAGGTTTAAATGACCGACGCGGGTTTTTGAAGGGTAAGTGTTGGAGACTCCTATATAGTAGAACGAGATGTTAAGCAAAAATAGGTACTGCAGGGTGCTCCAACTCGAAAGCAAACGCGAGAAGCCGAAGTAATAGACTCGTCACCGGCCTATCACATGACAAGACAACGGTACAACAAGGGCAAACGGCGACTGAACGGGGTTCAGGCAGGAGGATGGAAATTGCCTTGGGGATGCTCCAACCAAACACAATTTAGGGCTGAGGTATTGCGTACGTGTGTCTGTGTTGAGTGCAATATTTGAAAAGAAAAGGGTGCCACGAGGCTTACCTGCGAGTGTGCCTAAAGATAGTTCTCAAGGAGGAACAACGTGGTGGAAGAGGAGGTGATATGACCCGGTGTCATAATAATTGCAGACGTCTCGATTAACCAGGATATGTACGGACAATGCAGTCGGGGTTATTGGGAGGGAGGGAGAGGGATAATGGGCTTGCAAGGGAAGCCGAGCGTGAATGAGCGACTGGAAGGCTAGCACATGACCCAATGCTAGTGGCAGGAGAATATTCCGGGGCTAAATTAGAGAGGAGAATACTAGGCGACGAGGAGCGCAGGGAGCTAAGAAGGAGTTGGTTGGACGGAGCGGAGAGGCGGAGGACGTGGGCTCAGCAGCCATCAACGACGACGATGATGATGATGATGATGATAGAGGCGGAAAAGGAAATGATTGCGACAAAAGATAGAATGACGAACTACAACGACAAAGGACGAGAGAACAATGGAGCCATGTGGATGTGGAACAGAGAGCACATGGTGCGCATGTTAGCAGCAGAGGATGTTTCCCAAGCGTTGAGGTTGAGTTTTGCACTATCAACAACAAGAGAGTTGACGATGCAGCTGGGAGAACGGATCGCTTGGTCCGCTAACCACGACCATCCACTTCCCCACCACCTATCAGTGTTTTCCTCGTTGCTGTGGAACAACAAGCTTAACAGGGGGCGAGGGAACACCAGAAACCGGCTCATGCTCGTATCGGAACGCATCTAGAAAAGAGAGTTAACCAGGGTGCCAGCCTTCTGCTGCTGATCATCATCGATATCATCATTATTTCGAAAAGGAAATAATATCTGGACTGAATGCAGCATGGATGTGCGGCAAGATCCTCCAAATGAGGAAATGCTGTATCCTCATATCACCATCTTCTTCGTTCTGCTATCTACTGTACAGTGCATTTCTTGCCTCCTTTCTCTCCGGTTGCATTTAGCCTTTGATCTCTCCTCAGAGTTTGCGTGCAGAAGAAAGCATGTCCACTCTTCCACGTGAAAAAGCTGCCCGTAAGATTACGGACCGTCCTCCGTCAAACCTTACAGGGAAAGGTGCGCCAGACTTGAGCGAAGGCGACGGCGCCTGAAAGAAAGCCTGCCACAGAGAGTCCGGAGAAACAGGCGGGCTTGGTGTTCCAACCTGCAGAGCATCGCTCCGTCCCTGGAGCCACACACACATGTTCACCGGCTGCACTGGTCGAGCTGGACACGAGATTTTGACGTGGAAGCAATTTATTCTTCGTTCTCCCGCCTGCTCCTTGAGAGCCGGAAACCCGCGTGGGCGCCACGTTTTCCAGTTGTTCCAGGAAGCCCTGCAGGCGAGTTCCACGGCTAAACCCACTCTGGCTAGGCCCCAAACGCATCGCTCCATGCATCTGAAACAGCAGCGTGACTGGATGGACTGGAGTGGAATGAGTTGTGCCTAACCGAGAAATAAGGACAAAGGAATTTGTCAACCAGGTGCTTGGCGGTGGGATTTGGCACGCAGAGCCCGAAATATCATCGCTTCATCTCGAATCCCAGACGGGTGCGGAGAGGAAAAAGAAAGAAAAAAAATGTCCTCGAGAAAGGCTCTGTTTGCAACTCATAAATACGACCTCTATCTTCCCAGACGACATTGTTCCTTGAATACGGCGCTGCCAATCATGTTGACACCATGCCATTCTTCGTCTTTGAATCCCAAACCCCGGAACAACCTCAGTATAAGAGAGGCGCGTCCTCGTTTACCGCGCACTTACTATGTTTATGTACAACGAGAACTAGCTGGTTTTGGGGTTTCGACCGTTTCTTGATATATCTCCTGAGTCCGTATACTCGGAGCTTCCGAAAGCCAAAACACCAGCTGATCCAAACTCGTCGATCGACTGTGATCTTTCATTTTGTGACGGGTGAGCTGATAGTTACTCTCTTCAAGAGATATTATAGATCTGTTATTATTCTCTTCAGCCGCCAGAATCGCTGTTGTCGGTGAAAGGTGAGATGGAACCCATTGTCTCAGTTCCGACGCTGTGTTCTGACCTATCGGGAACGTCCCAATCGTGACAAGCGCAACAAGGGACCTGGCAGCGGATGCTCTCACGATCCTGTTGCTTGCCCCCTGACCGCTCATCCTGACTCAATTTCATAATAATAGAGAGCTTCCAGCCATTGCCCCTTTGATACAAACAGATATCGGTTACTCAGTACAGCGTGAACATGAGCTTCGAGGCGAGAGACGATTCCAACAGGCCACTCGACCGCCCGAGTTATTCCCATGTCTTAAACCAGGAATCGATCCTGACATCTTGCACAAATGCCTATTAGAATACCCCTTGCGCTCAAAATGACACAACAATGCAGCCTTCCCTAGAAAAGAGTACACAAAAAGACGTTGTCGTGCAACGTGTTTGCTCTGGACGTGACCGCAACAATTTCCAAACTCGGTCGTTTTCATAATAAAGCCCTCAAAATGATCGTTTGCTTCCCTCTGTTTAAAATTTTGGTCTGCTGTGCGCCTTTTCGGCTGCCCCTAATGCCGATGGCCGACGGGGGATTACCATCATCTATTGTGTATATGACCTAAAGTTGTCATATCCAGAAAGTAAACGCCTTTCAGAACGGGAATAGGCCTTTCCCGATTCTGCAAGCCGATCCGTCTGTCATGAGCTGCGCAAGTTGAGTGCTTCCTGTCATTCAGAAAAAGTTACACATCATCCAAGCTCGCACGGATTAGCCTATCGAGTTTCTTTCAATAGCCGCCTCTGCCACATGCACTCAATACATGGCAACAGTAGTCTTCTTTCCATGCGCGATCGCAAACCCAAACCAGCGTTTGCTTGAAGAGGGCTGCAGATTCTAACATGTCATTAAGAAAACTCTCATTGAAGCATGCTTTCGGAGAGTCGTTCTTTTTCATCGTTGATAGGCCAAAGCCAACCAGTCCGCATCCATCAAATGCTTGATTGTTGAGGTAATTTAGCTGACTGCGCCTGTTCAGCAAAACACCATTAGAAAACCACGCCACCAAGAATCAGCCATTCTGCTACCATGGGATGGAGTACGCCGTCACCTTTATGTACATATATCTTTGCAGTGGTATGCATATCACAAAGCAAGGATGCATTTTGGGATGCATTACTAGATCAAGACGTGCCACGTGGTGGTAGAGCGATGAAGACGATGGAATCTCAAGGGCCCCGCCTCCGTCAACACATCCCATTCATCCCATTCTTCCGTCCCATCTTCTACCCAACCACAGTCCACGCATGTCCATCTGCTGCCGCACCCGCAATCTGGCCACGCGAGACAAAGACATCTTCTAGAACATGCACCACGCCCGTATCTTCCAGCAAGCCAATAAGACGCACCAGAGGGCACCTTGAATCTGCGATCCCCGATAAACCTCCTCAAACCTTGCTTCACCGCATTCTCCAAAGAATAATTCATGGAGAACGTCCATCAACAACAAAGAAAAATGGGAGGCAAAAAAACCCATTCATCCCCGACCTTGGATTCAAACATGTCAAGAAAAAAAATTTAAACATCAAACCATCGTCTGAACTCTCCGCAACTCGCAGAGAGGGGAAAGAAGTATAAACTCAACTCTATCATCTAGGCTGGTGGTAGCCAAGTGTCAAAAAGACTTCTCGGTACCAATGTAGGAAAACCTTCAGTCTTTTTCCGCGGAGCATTAAGCTCATTGAAGTACTGATGAGCACAAAGATACATACAGTATGTAGGTTCTATGACTTTGAAGCCCTTCTTTCAAGTCTAATAATCATGCCATCGAGCAGAACAAAAAAGATAAGGTCGGTATATTCTGAAACCTTGACGACTCAGCCCTACCTTGCTTTGTATGCACGTCATGACTTTGGGCCCAAACCATGACGTGTAACTACGGGGTAAATAAGATGGGGTACTCCGGACAGAAATAATGATCACTTCCTCCGCAACATAACAAAAACGGTATTGGAGCTCAGCTCAAAGGATATTCCCTGTCCATAGATTTGTTTCGAGACGATCTAAACTGCCCGCTTGATTTTCACAAAACGACGGACACCCAGCATGAAACACAGCAAAGAAAGGGTCTCCTCGTCAAATTGATCATGCAGAAAATAATTCCTTCCATCTGAGTTGAAAGAAAAAAAAGAGAAAATCCCAGCCAGATTTCAAACCAAGCAACGTGCCTAGATCGCACAAAACACCAGGGCAGATTGTTTCAACTAACCGAAAAAACCCCCACAAACAATCAAATCATCCCGCTACCACCTTCGTCCGTAGATCGAACTCTCCTGCGCCGGCTTCCTATTATTCTTGTTTCGATCCCGCTCCATAACCGGCGGTGTGCTCCTCCTTGACCCACCCCGACTGCCGCTAAACGAGCCAGGCCGCCCAGACGCGTCCTCCGACACCTCTCTCGATTCCAAGAGCCGCCCCTTCCCAGAAGAAGCAAAGTCCAGTCCTTCGTCCTCCATGAACCTTGCCTCGGCATCGTGACGGAACAAAGCGAGCATGTCGTTCATGGTGAGTTTGCCCGCTGCCGTCTTGCCCTCGATGGTGGCGCTGGCGAGTTCGCGTTTGCGTTCTTGGAGATCGAGGATACGCTCTTCGACAGTGTCTTTGATAGTCATTTTGTAAACTTTCACGTCGACAGTTTGGTTTAGACGGTGGACGCGGTCAATGGCCTGTTCTTCCACGAACTGGAGAGTACGGTGTTAGCTCTGGGCGTACATACAAAACAGCGATGTAGAGCAGTTTGTAATAATACTTACAGGATTCCAAAATGGTTCGAGAATGACCACTCTGCTAGCAGCAGTCAGGTTTAGCCCCAACGAGCCCGCGCGTAAGCTGCAGAGAAGCACTCGCGTTCCGCTCGAACTCCGTAGTTTCTCGAGACTTGCTTCTCGGAGGTCATTTCTCATACCACCGTCATATCTTGCATAGCCAATCCCCGACCCTTTAAGGAACGGCTCAATCTTGTCCAGCATGGACGTAAAGACCGAGAAGACAATGAACTTGAAGTCTCCAGCTTCCCGTTTCAATATTCTCATTAGGTACCTTATCTTCGTTGAAGACGTGGCATTTCGTAATGCAGAATAATCTGCCTCATTTTGCTCTTCGTCATCTTCATCGAGGTTTCCGTCCTCAGTGACGTCGTCTTCGTCGTCTTCGTCGCCGGTTTCAGAGTCGTCGGACCCAATCCATTCACCACCGCCCTCAGCATCCTCATCGTCTGTTCCTCCAGCCCTCCCAAGATCCGCTGTTGGGCGGCTCTCGTCACGCACAATCCATTCACCTTCATCCTCATCATCACTATCGAGGACAATAGGCCGACCTCTAAAGCCTCGCGGTTTCCGGATCTCAGGCTCGTCCGACGCACGTGCCTGTTTCTCCTTGGTTTTCGCCCTCTTCTCCTTGGTTTTCGCCCTCTTCTCCTTCTTCTTCTCCAAATCTTTGGCTTTTGTCAAATTAACGTGAATCTCCAAGTCAGCCTCACAATCAGCGCATCTGATGGCACCGCTTTTGGCTTCCTCCAAGGTGAGATCTATCAAACAGATATCACATCTCTTGCTGACAACGCTGAGACCACCCAGCATGTTGGCAATCTCGTCCATGTCGCCTCCCTGCGATTTGGCCTGGCTTCCATTCGTATTGACCATCGCATCTTTATCCTGGGCAAGATCACCCTTCACCAGGTCTACATGGTTGCAGGCCTGACGAAGGCGAAGAAGAAGCACCAACGCACTCGCGTAGTTGAGCTTGTGATGACCTATCATGTTTTCCAAACTCTTGTCGGTTCTGTCTTCCAATCGACTGTAAAATTCCCTCTCCTCTGGATTAAAGTCAGCTTCCACCTTGATGACCTCTCGTTTGGTGATTCGAAAACCGCTCGAGTGTTCGTTGCCTTCCTTCTGTCCGCTAGAATCCTTGTTATCCAAACCGCCGTTCAGTTTCAACACGTCTTTCGTTCGTCGTTTCATAAATGCTTTGAGGTAGACCTGGAGTCTGCGAATGGCCAATCCGCCACGCCCGTTATTCATTGGCCGAGTAATCTGATCTCTCCATGCAGCAAGCTCATCGTATGGTTTAATCCGAAGAAACTTGATCAGACTCTGTAGCTCATCCAAGTTGTTCTGCATTGGAGTGCCGGTCAGACACCATCGATAAAGTGAATCCAGCCCGTATACTGCCTGCGTAGATTTCGCATTACGGTTCTTAATGGTGTGAGCTTCATCAAGGACAATCCGGTACCAGTGGACCCCAAAACAACCTTTCCTTCCCTCTGGTTTGTCCTGGTCTTTGGATGACACTCCGTGTTCTGAACTCAAGGTGCCGTATGTTGTAATGATAATATCGTATTTCGTCAGATCTTTGGCAATTTTCGTACGGCCTGGTCCATGATAGATGCCAACTTTGAATCGGTGGCTGGACTCAACTTTAGTGCTAATCTCAGATTCCCATTGCTTCACCAGCGCCACTGGTGCAACAATAAGCGTGGTCTTTCCCACATGATGGGGTATCTTGTTTTTATCTTTTTTGGTCTCGCCTCCGATGACTTTTTCAGGGGGTGGTCGCGGATTGGTGAGCATCAGTGCGATTGTTTGAACTGTTTTTCCAAGACCCATATCATCTGCTAAGATACCGCCTTTCGGGAGAACTCCCCTGGTTTTCTTCAGTCCTGTTTCCTTATCCCTCATCCAGCTGACACCCTCAATCTGGTGTGGCAGGAGTTTCACTTTTAGACCCTCGACTGTCCCGTCGTCATCTTCTTCTTCCTCTTCTTCATCTTCGGCCATTTCAGGGCCGGCCTTGGTGTCGCTTTGGATTTCATTTTGATCACCAACGTCGATTCCTTTGAGCTTTTCTGCCAACTCATCAACTTGGGTCTGAAGTTTCTTCTTGCGTGATCTAGTCCGGGGTTTATCTTCTTCATCCTCGAATGCGCCTTCAAGCAGGGCTTTGATATTTTCATTCGCTTTGGCGCTTTCGAGATAAGAGAAAGCTTCGATCGCTCGAGACTCGTCGTTATATAAGGATGCATTTGTTGACAGCCCAATGTCATTTGTAGTCAAATCTATAAAGCTCTTCAAATTGCTAGAGGATTTGCTAATAGACGGAGTCGGTTTCGACGAAAAATACGGCTTTGGAGCAGGTTTCGTTGTCCAGTTAATATTGGTTGGACGAGCGATTTCAAAAACGTCACCATCGTCGGCTCTGCTCGAAGATCGATAACTTGTAAATTCAGAGGAAGGTTTCACCGCTTGGAAGGGGTCGATGTTATGCTTATGGCCGCCTGGCTGTTGTGATTGCGAAGCTGGCCTGTGATGTTCCGGTCGAGGTTTGTTCGCCTTTGGGATGTAAAAGGGATTCCCTCGATGGGCCCCAAGCGGAGAGGGTTTTCCAAATTCAGGCTGTACTCGCTTATGCGACGGATTCTCGGCCGTTTGCCCCGGGGTTGTTCGGGGCTTTGGTGGTTCTCGCTCGTTGACCATTTTGATCCGAAGTCAGTAGGTTTATAACGGAGGAGGGAAGAAATCAACAACGACGGCCAAGGAGCGGATAAATGTGCCAAACGTTCACGCCGTTTACTGTTTTGATGCCGAAACGATCGAAAGATTGGCGATAACTGGCGATCGATAACTGGGGACAAAATGTTAACGAGCGACTAAAATGTCGGGGAAGTCGGATTAGATGCTTAGGGGCTCGCTAGCACTCCAAAGGATGATGAGAACGTTGGATTGACGAGTGAAGCATCGCGAGCTTCGACATTCAAGCTCCCACCACGCCTTGCCCGTTGGGTGTTTTGGTTGATCGATGCCCTGGCAACGCGGACATTAGTCATTCACGTTTAGTCCGGATTCATCCTAGCCCAACTTAAAATCATCATTGCTGGGGTCCATTCTTTGCGTGTTGATGCTCACAACTTACTGTGCTGGCAATAAACGCAGGGCGTTATTGAATGCCGGCATCACTATGGTATGGAGTACAATAATACTTCTGGTTAAAAGCAGCAAGCCCAACAGCGGTTGACAACGAATGTTTAAGAACTATATGAAATAGAACTTCGAGCTCTGGTTGCTAGATACTGGACGGAGGACCCCATGAAGCACTGCATAAAGCTTTCCTATGTTATTTTGTGGACCAAATGTTTCCAGATACAGATTAAAGAAACAAACCTATCTTGTCATGGAAACCAGCGCCTCGGTTCATAATTCCTGATGGATCGCCTAATATTACTATTCCGCTCCCTTAACAAAAGTCCAGCTCTCACTGTCACCCGAAAACCGAAAAACTTGCCGATGATATATTACTTTTCGCCATACGGAGTACTCTTCCACGTATCCAGGAACTGTTATCACTGCGTTTCTGGTATTTCGATCTCGCCAATGGCTCCCTTCAAAAGTTCAGGCAGGATCACTGCAGCATCGCCCTCAAAAATCCAATCACCCGGTTTCATCCCGCTTCTCGGCAGGTGGGTTCGATCCATATTGACTATCGCAATTCGTGCTCCTCTCGCCCTTCCTCGATCGATGTAGCTAACCGCAGGGAACACCTGGGCACTTGTTCCAATGACCAAGACGAGATCAATCGGGCCCTTCTTCACCCAGTCTTCCACAAAATCAATGGTGTCTTCGGCCAGCGGCTCGCCGAACCAGACGACTCCCGGTCGAAGCAGGCCTGTGCCGCATTCCGGGCAGGGTGGCAGGTCTTCTTCTCTCAATTCTGGGATAGGAACCTCAGGGTCTGAAATATCTAGTTCCCCGTTTCCAGGAGCCCAACCAGGACCTTCTGCAGCCTTCGCATTCATTGCATCTTCCAATGCTTGTCCTGCAGCTTCCCCTGTATTGTCCTTGGGTAATGGATCGACACCAAAAGGAGCTCTAGGAATTGCCAGCGCTGGGACAATAGGGTCGGTAAAGTCATTGTCACGAGAGTAGGTGCAGTATTCGTCTGCGCATTTAATTGTAAATAGGGAGCCGTGGAGACGTTGAAGCTGAGGTTCTGGATGTCCAGCACGCTCTGATAGACCTGCCATCCAGATGCACGTCAGCAACTTTCCCGTCTAGTGTCTGATGATTAAGCTTACCATCCACATTTTGAGTCAATGCGATAAAGTTGGGGGTGGCTTTCGCCAGCTGTGTGAGCGCATAGTGTGCTTTGTTAGGTTTAGCCATCAATGCCATATGCCTTCGATAGCTGTAAAATTGCCAGACCAAACCCGGGGTCGCACTGAAGGCTTCTGGAGTTGCTAGATCGATGGCAGAGTACCGTCGCCACAAGCCTCCCACGCCTCTGAACGTTGGCAGACCTGACGCCGCAGAAAGACCTGCCCCAATGACAGCCATGATACGCCTGGTGCCCTTGAGATACTCTCGAAACGAGCGCAAGTCGGCCTCCGGTATCACCGATGCTCCTGATCCCGACGCCATTTTATCAAGGCTCTGGAAACAAGGCTGAAAACAGAAGACCGCTATAGAAAGAGGGAGATGAATGATGCCTATGAGCCAACACCCGTCAAACAAGGTAGGTTCGGCGTTATGAAGGCATCAGAGAACCTCGCGCTGCTAACGCCTTTCTATCTCACAAGCTGCTGTGCTCTTTGATTAATCGGTGGGGAGAGAATGCGGGGCAAGCCAATCCACCACCCTTTCTGCAAAGAGGCGCCGTGCGTCTCGAATTACAGCCAGAATCAGTGCCTTGTGACAGATTCAAAAGCGAATAACAGCTTTGCAAACCCTCGAGAACCAATTGGATATGATGGACGGGCCAAGGGAGTCGGGCAGGGCAGACCACCCCGGAACATGGAAACGACGATGAGGAGCAAGGCTGGCCCCGCATGTGGAGGTGCTCTGGCCTAAACTTGGTTACTTCGGTGCCAAGATTGCAGTTGAACCCCAAAGTTTGTGCCTAAAGAGCCTATAACTACATAAACAATGTGTGTTCTTGCTGATGTTCGCGAGACAATCTAAACAGCAGAAAATTACAGTGCGAGTCCCGAAATATTCAAAGCCAGTTTCTTTTGACCTGGCAACAGTTGAGATTACCCCTTCGCGGTGAAGATTTCAAATGCTAATAATATTGGATGACAATATCTAACGATGTCCCGAGAAGTTGTATCAAAACAGAACCTTGAGGCAGGAAAAAACTCCAGTACCTTCAACGCAGCACAACACATGAACAATATAAAAAGGCCGAACCCATTCCCAGCTAGTTAATACTGCTCCTCCTTTGGCAATGGAATCTTGGTCGCATTCAGCGCATACGTCCGATTCTCCTCATTTACCCTATCAATATAAGAACGAAGATACTCTGGAACCTCCTTGACTTTGTTCTCCGGGTCGGGCACTGGCTCTCCAAACGTCTGCCAGATAGGGAGTACGCCTCTCCATACTTTCTCAACAACCTCCGCTTTCTGCGTATCCTTTTTCTCATCCGACACTCCGCCGTCTCGGATCTTTGCACTGCCATCCACGATCCGGACCTTGAGGATGGTGGTGGATTGCACCTCTCCGCCATCCGGTGGTAGACGACTATTCTCCCACCGCTGCGGAACCACGGAGTTGGTGATGAGCTGCATGGCCCACATCTTCTCTTCCTCGCTGGTGACTAGGGTGGCATATCCGTGCAGCACCGCAGAGCGGTAGTTGTAGCTGTGTGAGTAAGGGGTGAGCGAGAGAATGTAGCCATCGGTGTGTGTCGCGGCGATGCAGACAGGAAGTCCTTCTCCGTCACTCTGGCGAGCGAGGTTCATGATGCGTGAGCTGACGTAGCCATGGAGATAGCAGTCAAGTGGATCGCTGATTCCAGAGGAGGGGTAGTCGAACGACCCCATCTGGCCGATCATGGGGAGGATGGCGGGGAATGGGTCATCGGGGCTAGGGCTGAAGGAGACGTGTAAGACGGGCGAGGTGTTGATGATGGAATGGATAGGGCCGAGATCATAGGTTCCTGTTGTCCCATGGCCGTTAGTCCACCGTACGCCTCCATTGTCATAAGAGCGAAGCTCCATACCTCGATGGTTATACCGGTTCATGGTATTGCTTGCCCGCTTGGGGTAGACTAGTGTTTTTCCCATGATGTCTGTTGAAGGCAAAGCAAAAACCAAACTCTGGAATGTAGTCGTGCAAATGTACCTGGTCTATCTGTTGTCAACCGGGAGGAGAGAGATGTTTATATCCTCTCCAAGGGTCAACCAGTTTCCCAGCGCGCTTGAGTCAAGGCGTCCGGGGAAAAATCAAAGTTTACCGGGAGAAAAGAAACCTAGATTAGAGCGGTGATGACTCTGGCTTTGTCTTTGTGTCCTCTATTTCAAGAAAGCCGCCGATGGTCATACCAGAAATCAATTGATTCCGTTGAGATCGAAATCCATCTTTCCAAGTCATCTCAGGGTGAATCACCCCCTCCAGAAGGTTGCATACCCCGCGACGGACTGCTTATCAATTCCCGATCTCCGTCACCACTTGGCTCATCAATGCCAAATCATCGCCGTGTGATTGGGTCCGGTTCAGCGGCGGGACTCGCCAGATTGAAGTTACCAGATAATCGCGGAACATTCTAAACTACAAAGAGCATCTGGATCCGAAATCTCGGCCTATCAAGCCTATCGGGGAATTTTTTATATCCGCTTTGACTGGGATTTCTGCTGTGAGGATGTGTTACACATGACCCAGATGAGCAGTGACTGGTCGATCTCATCAAACGGCGCGATTTTTGCACCCGGTAGCAATCAATAATCCGTCAGGGTAGGGCTGTATGGGGAGAAGGTGAATCGCCAAGTGCCCTCAATAATAAACTCATCAACCCTACTGTATACTGGTGCAGTCTGGGCTCCTGGGGAGAATGCCCGTGCACGTGAATTGGCATGCATCTACTCCGTAAATGGGATACAAAGTCCTCCTCGGGCATAGGGCGCGGACTGATACGGAGTCTTTGACAGATTCCAGCCCGTGATAAATGAGCAAGAAACTCTTCACGCTTGTTCTCTACAACCTTCGGTCGCATCGGTAGCGCAAGCAGTTCAGTGCTCGCGAAGACATTTTTTAGCAATGACCCAGGAGATGGTCCACGCTGGTTCTCCGCCTGTCTTCTCCATGGCTCGTTGGCTGGTACGGTTGTCAAACGCAACATCCGCAAACGCCCATCCCTCTTCCTTTTTGTGTTTTTCTCCGAGGGAAAACTGACCAGTCTCCAACATGCCTCGCCGCATCACGGATTTCGCAAGGTAAGTAGCCAGCCCGCGACCGCGGTGTTCCGGTTCGACGTGTAATGACACAAGGCTTGCATCATATCCCAGAAACACCCAGGCGACAGGCATCTCTCTTGCATTGTTTCTGTCTTCGCTTCCATTGATCTCCAATTTGTTGTTTTCAGGTCCATCATAATATAACACGACGCTGGCCATATTCTGTAGTGCTTGCTTGGGCCGTATTATATAGGAACGACTTTGTATAAAGTCATGCTGATATGGTTGGAACCCTTCTAAGCCGTTTCGAGTATGGAGGCGATATCCCGTATGGAGACCTAATGATGTCTCGTTGCATGGCGAGTCGTAGTTGGAGCGACGAAAGGAGTATTTCGCACAGTATTCATTGAGTGGCACTTGGTATCTGGGGTATGGTAGCGGATCCGGAAGAGCCATGGCTTCCTGGAGAAGTTTCACAAGGCCAGTGTGCATACTGCCGAGCAGAACCGTAGTTCCTGGATCCCGAAGGGGTGAATTCGTACTGTTCCCATGTCTTCCAGAAGTCGAGCCGGTTGTAGCATCTAGACTCGACAGAGATTTCGGCAAGAGTTTATCGAAACAGTACGATATCAAGCCTATCATCTGCAAGCGCGCTTCATTCAGAATGCAATCGTCGGAACTAAAGGTGGACTTTCCATCATGGAGGGTGATGTCCCCAACCTCAAGACTGGAATACATCCAAACCTGGGTTGCAGGCCACGTATCGATATCTACGTAGGCAGCCAACCACGGGGAGGGCAAATCACGCGCTTCGTGCCGCTTCGCATCTTGTGGAAACGTAGCCAAGTAACAGGCAGTTGTTGATTTGCGGACGATATCATGTTGAATTCGGCGGAGAAGAGGACCGGACTGTGGAAGATGGGACTGTAAGAGAAGGACGAGGGAACTCGGATCGGCGTGCGCGTAGAACCTTGGAAGTGCCATTATTGTTTTTTTTCCCCTTTCATTTCCTTTCTCTGGGCTACAAGTCCAGAACAAATATTCAAATATTCACCATGGGACGTCAGATGAGCCCGCTTTCATGCTGTTGCTGTCTTCAATCTCAACGCCATTTCAGACAAGGACGTGGGGTAGTAGTGCAAATCCAACCGCCTTTCTCGCCAACACAACACCCAAGCGGCCTGCTCATGCCTGGACAGGGGTTCATGGGCATGGCACTTGGATGTCACTCGTCACCGCATCGTGATGTTTCCCTCGGAATTCAACATCACCTTGTGGGCCAAGAACCCGAAAAGGCACAAGGGAGAAGGGGGGGTCTGCTTAGATAAGCGGGTTAATATTTTAGACCCCAACGTCAACGAGAACACAGGAATCTATTCTTCTTTGCTCTGCTACCATCCCATGGAGCTATGATTCTGACAAAAAATTGTATCGGCTCTGTTCAATTGAGTTTCCGGGTTGACATTCGCCTATAATCCTAGTATTTCTCGAACTACGGCCCTCAACACAAGGTTTTCCGGGACGTGCTACAGTTGAGGTCAAATCTTGGGAAAGATAACTCCTCCGAGCAACCAGAATTGCCGACCAAACGATCTGAATGTTTACTGAGTCTGGGTCAGGAATCCAAAACCGCATATGGCGTTTGTCTGTATTGTATAGGAACGTGGTAATATTACATATATCAACACAGGGAACCAGGTGTCCCACTATCGAAGAGCCTCGATATCATCGATCTACAAGGATATTAGCAACAGTTGAATTATCAATCACGATGTCAGTAGACTGACCTCTTTCACGGCCTCGGTCGTTAAAACTAACGGACCATCTTCACCCACACACACGCTGTCTTCGATCCGTATACCAATTCCCCGGAAATGTTCAGGCCATCTTTCATCATCCGGAACATAAATTCCCCTGTATTCTGTTCGTTAGCCTGAGCTGGGTTTGATGACTGAGGATATTCTTACGGTTCGACGGTAACACATTGTCCCTTTAGCAGCCTATGTCGCCGGGGATAGTCGCCTGTATCGTGAACATCCAAGCCAATGTAATGGCCAACATGATGAGGAAACAAAGTTTTCATTGACTATAAGTAAATGTCGAAAATCAAGATTGCTGAATTAGCCCCATGCCTAAAGGTAAGAAGTATACGGGAAGCTTACGTCACGAGTAAGGTTGAAACCTAGTTGTAGGAGCTGCGTTCGGAGCCCTTCTTCGGCATGTTCGTGGATGTCATCCAGTGACATGATACTGGATTCATGACATAGCTGAACGCATTTGCGCTGCACATCCAAGACGGCCGTATAGAGGTCCCTCTGGGCGGGCGTGAATTTGCCATTAACTGGCCACGTCCTTGTGATGTCAGATATATAACCGCCGTATGACTGCCTGCGGTTAGCCTGCTGCCTATGATATGCCACGGAGACAAAGTACATACACCACCACCATCAACAAGAACCAAATCACCATCCCTAATATCATAATTTGATCAGAATCGTGACAGTGAACAATCAATCAAAAGAATGCATACCTGAGGAGGTCATCGTTTCTTACATAATGGATGCTGAGAGCATTCTAAGTTCTAGAGTTAGAAAAGCTAGATGAGACGGTCTCCGGGGCAATTTCATACTCGACCTCCGGCAACCACGGGGACAAAGGCTGTTTTATCGCAACCTTTAATCTTGAATTGGTACTCCAAGAATGCGTTGAGATCTTTTTCATTGGAGAAGTGATTCCTCATGGCTTCCGTAAATGCTCTCCCGGACGCTTGCCCCGCCTGTCTCATATTGGAGATTTCAGAATCACTCTTGAATACTCGTAGTTCGCTAAGTAATGGACGAAGAGGTTTTATTTTCGAGTAGGCCGCTGCTCTGTTTGTTGCATCGGTATCACCCTTTATGCTCGGGAAGAATCGAGAGATGGCAGATTTCGCCGAGCCTAGTCCTTTGGCATCAGTGTAAACCTCTGATGCGCCCGAGAGGATACTTGGGAGGATATCCTTTATTTGGTCAATATCCCCGGTCTGCATAGGTCAGTCAAACGCTCACGAGCTCAATGTCAAAGAGTGCCCTACCTCATCTGCATTGAAAATGTCCAGCGCGGCTTGCGTGCCCGACCTGGCACCTTGCCACATTTCCGAATGGGGATCTTTCTCTCTTACGTAGAGGTGAAAGACATGATCGTCTTCGGACTCATACTTGGCTGACACAGATGAGTATACCCCACGGCTATTCCTCACAAATTCCCTAGGACTCACCAATGATAGCAAAAGCTCCCGGCTCGTTGAACCCTTTGATATAGTGGAATCGTCAGATGAGTCTCCGCCAAAGGTAGTTTGACGGCTGCGTACCGGTTAGGTAGAAGAAATCTGAATCCTGATGATATTCGTAAAAGACGCTCTTGGACTTATATTTCACATCGGCGGCCTTGACAATGGCGACAGAGTTCTTCGGCAGCTTGGCCGCAAGCTTCGCGCGTCGGTGCGCATACTCAAATGCAGTGATTCCTGGTGTCACTAGAAATCTCGCAAATATAAGCAACCAGACGTCCATTTCACAATCAAAACCTCCAAGAGTACTCACATTCACCAGGTTTTAGGAGATGGGGATGTGTTTCATGCACCGGCTGTCCAAACTGGAGGTCCGCGGCGGAGATTGAATTGTATCCGCGCGAAGTTTGTTGCAAGAGCTTCGAGCCAAAGGACTGTCTCCCACGACAACATCGCAATGATGGATATATATTGACTGCAGCTCGATAATATTGCCTTGACAACGAGTAGCCCCTCGACATGTTTGAATGTCTGTCAAAACCCAAGCAAATTGAGTCCACCGCAGTCCGGCGGTAACATCATCAACATCTTGATCTTTGGCCGAAACGCGAATCAGCGTCACGGCAGCAGCGAAGCTCCTGATTGGACAGAAAACAGATGGTGACTCAGCCGGCATGGAATAATACAGCCCCGGCTCTAAACCCAAAGCAGGCTAGGGCTCACGCGGTCATGCGCGACGCCAAGAAGAAGCGACGCCGGCTAGTGGAACGCAAGTCGCGGGTTCAATCGAAGCAAAACATGGACGTCCATCCCAAACATCTCAAAGCGTGTCTACTGCTGCGAACGAGGGTTGATCGTACGGTGAGGGCAGTTGCAACGAAGAACTCAACATCAGCTTGATTACATTCACTCACTTCTGTTTCAATTCTTTATCCTTCTTGTGATGCTTTATTCCTGAGTCAATCTCGTTCGTGTTGGAGAACGCGAGGTTCCCACCTCGCTTTCTCTGGCCTTGATATCCCCCTTTTCCACGCTCTCTCGACTGAGTTATTTTTATCCTTCGCAGAGTTAATGGCAGGCGTGATAGTACCGTCACCCCAGACTTCAATTGCAATGTCGACCCGAAGACCTTTGGCCAGCGTCCCCAATGCCACCAACTCCCCTCATCGTGGCGGTCTGCTAGCTACGAAACGACCGCGTCCAACCAATACCCAAACCGACGGAAGCTTCTCTCAACCGCCCCTCAAGAAACAGCTACTTAATCGCGGCAATGGCGAGAGCAGGTCGCCTCAGAAGTTCGTCTACCAAAGCACCGAAACAAAGCAGCTTTTTACGCGCAAAAACAACGCCCAGCCGAGTGCGTTCGAGCGAAAGCTAGTCGCCGCCAGGGATAAACCGGCCGCTCAACCCATGTCTAAAGCCGTCAAGAGATATACTGCAGAATCTCTAGAAAGCGTGCGGCAATGGCAAAAACATTACCGAAAAGTGTTTCCTAAGTTTGTTTTCTATTTTGACCACGTCACTGAGGAGGTTCGACAACGATGCGCAAAGCAGGTAACCCAACTTGGAGCTGTAAGTTCACTGATGATATTCGGCTCAAAGACGTATAAATGCTCATTAGGTTACCTTTGGCTAGAGAGATGAAAGATTCTTCTCGAAATACGTTACCCATGTTGTCACTACTCGCCCACTACCTCCCGAACTTGACCCTGCTCAATCATTTCCCGCCGGCACATCAAATGACGCTCGCAGGGCGGATACTTCTGTCTATACCGTCAACCCATCCTTATTGGAGAGGGGTGCAGAACCCAATCAGTCCCATCTCGGGCGAGGGCGGGGAAGAAATGGACTGGACAAGAGGGCAACCGATGCAAATGGCAAGGGTGATTTGAGTGGACAAGTAGACGTTTTGCACCGTGCACGGCAGATGGACATGAAAATCTGGCCCTTGGATAAACTGCAACGGGTTGTCACTGCAATGAACGATGGCGACCCTACACAACATGGTCACGCTACCCGGAGCAACGTTGCTGCCAATAGAAGCAATGCTGCTACCGCCAGGAGCAGAGCCGACTTGGATCTCTCAGCGGTTTTGAGACATGAAAGATTAAACCGTCCGTTTGATCATAGCTCGCTGGGGCTCAAGGATCTGATTCCGTTTAAGGGATTTTTTATCTACGTCTACGATTATTATGGAAAAACTCGGCCTGTTGTGATCCGGGACTACCCCCGAGTTACGAAGCGACATGACGGTGCCTGGCCTCAGTTTCGTAGTGCGGCTCTGGGCAAATGTCCCTTCATTGAGGATCCCCACAGCAAGGAGACCAAGGAAGAGAAAACTCAAACCCAACAAAAGGAACAAAAGCTCACAGCTAAGAATAATCCGGCTGTTTGTACGCTCGCCAAGGAGATGGCACCCCCGCCTTCGTTTGAAAAACCAGCCCCTAAGCCCCAGCAGGGCGATTATCGACGAAAGGCGGCTCAATGCATGGTTAGCACGCAGCAATCCGTCAGCCAAGAAGGGCTTCCTCGTACAAACTTTGCACCTGGCACAGCGTCTACCCAGCCACTCACAACTTACTCCCGTGGAGAAATAGCTGCATCGGGAATTCAACCGTCTAACATCACCTCAGCAATCAGATCGCAAATGATATCATCAACCACAGCTGCCCCCGGCGCCAAGGCAGGAACTAGCAAGGAGATCCACGAACTAAAAAGAAAGGTGTTGGAGAAAAACAATGGAGCCAAGTCAATGGGCCAAAGGCCTGCGAATTCGTCAACCGTTGTTACAGCAGTTAGAGTTCCACCAACCAGATCCTCAAAGATCAAAGCCCTAGAAACCCTAGGAGCAATCCCAGAGGACACCAAAAACCACCCCGAAGAGGACAGGACTCAGAAAACCCGTGCAGCGACTAGAAGGCGCGCGACTATACGAACTACAAGCCAGAAGAAAGACCCTAAACCAGGTTATTGCGAAAATTGCCGAGAGAAATTTGACGTTTTTGAGGAGGTAAGACCTTACAACTAGCTTACATTATTTGATTTATAAGTCGTCACGTACTAACATTGACCTACCAGCACATCGCTTCGCGGCAGCATAGAAAATTCGCCCTGACCGACGCCAATTGGGACAGTCTTGACGAAATCCTTGAGACACTTGAACGTGTAGAGAAGGATGTCTTCCATGAATTCTAGTAATGCCGATTATTCATCCCGGTCCCGCTGGCCAGACCGTGCTTCAAACATACATTTGCGCTGGTCTGAAACGTCTCTTGCCGAAATCTTTGCATGTCTACACTTGAAGGGCTCTCGGCGTACTGCTTGGTCTGGAGATCCGGGAAACGATATTGGTTGACGGAGGTTTTGAAGTATTTTCACTGGTGCATTAGATCTTTGCGTTCTGCTTATTCCGTATTATTGTTTGTTAGCGTCTGCGAATCCTATTCCCCTACCTCATGCACTGGGACCTTCGTCCTCTGGAATGAACCGTTTCCTCGTCCAATAATCATGGCCTAAACGCCTTACCTGTGCTTACCTTCCCTCACCTTCTCTCTTCCTTAGACGCCATCAGTGGTACTAGAAATCCTCATCTAGATCGTCTCCTTGCAATTCCTCTAGCTCTATGTAACTTCTTTCCCCCGCAATTCAATCATGATGATTGGCATCTCATCGGCCATCAGGCTCCATTTCGCTGTAAACAAAACGATATCCTTTCAATTTCGGGATTCTGGCAGCATCTCATATCCATTAGAACTGTTGTTTGAATGCATATGTTGCGCTTTCCCTTGTTGTTTTTATCCCATAAGGACTCTTAAGGAAGGACGGCGACGGCCATGGAACCTTCTCCCCAAGTGGAAGCTACCACCAGCAGATGTCTTTAAAAAGTCCGTTTGCCAGCCAGCATTAGCACATCTTCAGACTCTCATCAATCCTCCTGCCGTGGGTCACTGAGGAACACCACTTGAGGTCCTACGTCATGTAGGCTCACTGGACTCACGTGCTAAGGGGGCACTATACTCCCCTTCACAGACGGATTTCTCCGTTGTGTTCTAGGGGGGGCCCTTTTCCCTGAGTATATAAAACTTATTTTCTCAATTTGATTCTTCTTCTTCCATCCCTTGGCCTTCGTCTCTTTAAGAGCTCTTACGCGTTAATTGCTGACCCCTCTTGTTCCTTTTAAACAACAAGTCTCTTCATACCACAAGGAGACGCGTTCGTTCAGCTGTTATACTCCTGATATCACTTTTGCAGGGGGAGCTTAGCCTGCTTTTTAGCCGTCGTTGAGGTTTTCTGGAGTCCTTGTCTCGTTCTCAATGCCGTGAGCAGTCAACAGCAAATTGTCATCCTTAGGACTTCCACCAGTTCGCCCAAAAGATGGCTGCTCCTCAAGGAACCATGTAAGTCTTAACTCTCCAGGTCGCATTGCTTAATCCGCTCAGGCTAACAAGGCGAGGAACAGTGCTGTCCTGCAACAAAGACCCCCAATCAAGCACCTGCTGGAATTGCCTCTCGAGATGCTCCTTTTGATCGCCTTCTTTCTGAACACAGCCGACCTAGCCAATCTGCGGTTGGTTTCCACGGACTTCCGCTGGATAGAAAAGATCATCTTTAAGATGGTCTGTATAAACACAACTTCAGACCTGGTGGCCCGGACACAGTCGTTCATGAATACACGAAGCATTCCATTGACAATTCGAAGACTATCCTTCACTTCGATTTTCGCCAGACAGCGCATTAGAGGGTATAGGTCGTGGGCTGTCCTCAACCAGGCTATTCCTATCTTGTTCTCTCGCGGCACTGTAACCAGTGTCGAAACAGTCAGAATGGTCAAGTCCAGCACGGACATTATACGTGTCCTGGATATACTAAGGCGATGCGGTGTAAGGACGATCAGGCAGCTTGACCTCCAAAATTTTATTGGGTTTCGCGGGGCGTACGCTCGAGAGGCGGCTAATTTAACTGGTCTCCTTGCTGCAATCGAAAGCATGGGGATATCTTTCGATTACTACATCTCTTTTTCTATAGGCAACCCGGACTTTGTGGCATTTATGGACTGGTTGGCTGCCAGCTGCAGTAACCTGAAAGTCCTTAAGATAACGAATTGCTTTGGAGTGGACTGGTTGCCTCAAGTATTCCTACCTCCTTTCAACACCGCATTCGGGCAGGCGAGATTTCGGAACCTTCGTTCTCTCTTCATATCTGAGGTACTCCTCGACCGGGCTTCGTTCGACTTGCTTCTTTTCAACGGCAGTGAAGTTCTGGAGCATGTCAAATTGCATTACATCAAACTCCAGGTCTTATACTGGAACCCTTATATCCCGCAGCTTCAGTTCCAGGGAGGTATCCGGGAGGATGTCGATAGTTGGCCAATCATGATTGGGGAACTCGACTCAATCTATAACGGCACAAGAACGCAAGTAGAAATATGGCGCCCGTACATGGTCAGGTCAGACAACGGACAACCCGATTGGTGTCCAGTCAGGGACCTTCGAAGCAACTCACCAGTTGTGACGGTGCTGCATTGGGACCCTGTGGTTGCCGAAGCTTCCACATAAGGGTACGAGTGCTAGGAATGTCTCTTGCTTCAGCTGGAGGCAGAGTACTGGGATCTCAGGGGTAATCTTAGGAGGCATTGAGGGTATCAAATTGGTATTGGGAATAGGGATGCATCTGCATGCATTTGGGATTCGCAGTCTTGTGCTTCCTTAAAAGTTGGGGTTGTTATGGACATTTGATTGAGGGACCTACTGCGGTCCTATTGGCTCATGTGGTATGCCTTTGCTTTTCACGTTTTCGGTCCTTATGTTCACGGCAAGCAAGGTGTTCTATTGTCTCGTTCTGTTCGAAAGTTGATGGGATGTCGTTCAGCCCCTTTTGTGTTTGGGCTTGGCTAGTTAGTCAGCAAGGAGAACAGGCCACAGAGCCGGATTGAGCTTAGTCTGCCTCGGCTCAAATGGTCGTCATTTTTCCACCTCAAAATCCCAAAATAGTCCCTGGTCTACGCTGCATATACCAGCACGTTGCGACAACTTGTTCAGCTAGAGCAAAACATATTTAAACCGAAGGCAGCAGTCGAAATGGCTTTTGTTTTCTCTCAATTTCCACCTGGGAGTCATTCGCAACGCAAAACCCCCTCATCGGAACTGTGGTTGAATATTCTCATCGATACTAGATCTTCGACACCGCGGGGTATTCGAGATGGCTCTCCGCTTTCCATTTCATACGATGCGTTCAGCTGGCTTGCTGCTCTCTGTACCTAGAGTCAGAGCCTTGCCGTCGATGCCATCGTCAGTCGCTATCCTCCATGCATTGGGCCCTTGCGCCCCTCAACCCGACCAGCGACGTCATAGTTCGCATACCCCAATGGGCATGACACCGATTAACCCTCGGAAGAAGATTACGATCAAGACTCTTCAATCCCTATACAAGAAGAATGAACCCATCACCATGCTGACGGCGCATGACTTTCCAAGCGGTCATGTCGCCGAGGCTGCTGGAATGGAGATGGTGCTCGTCGGCGACAGTCTTGCGATGGTGGCACTTGGGATGGCAGATACGAGCGAAATATGTTTGGACGAGATGATATTACACTGTCGAAGTGTCTCCAGGGCCGTCACGACGGCATTTACTGTATGTAGTAACTCTTCGTCCGAAATTGGTTCGATTTACTCACACAGTACCTAATCTTTATTTCCTTTCCAGGTCGGAGACATGCCGATGGGTTCCTACGAAGTCTCCCCCGAACAAGCTTTGCAGACAGCCATACGTCTCGTCAAAGAAGGTCGCGTGCAGTCTGTGAAGTTGGAAGGCGGATTAGATATGGCGCCCACAATCAAACGAATAACTCAGGCTGGAATTCCTGTCGTCGCCCACATCGGTCTTACTCCACAACGGCAAAACGCGCTAGGCGGGTTCCGTGTTCAAGGCAAGTCAACAGCGGAAGCTATCAAGTTGTACCACGATGCAATGGCTGTCCAGGAAGCTGGAGCGTTTGTAGTCGTTCTGGAAGCTGTTCCTGCTGAGATAGCGAGCATCGTCACCAAAAAATTGAAGATACCTACGATTGGGATTGGCGCAGGGAATGGTTGCTCGGGGCAAGTGCTTGTGCAAGTGGACATGGCGGGTAATTTTCCGCCAGGAAGGTTCCTACCGAAGTTTGTGAAGAAGTATGGTGATGTGTGGAGTGAGAGTCTGAGGGCCATTGAACAGTATCGGACCGAGGTCAAGAGTCGGGAGTATCCCTCGAAAGAGTATACTTACCCTTCTGCAAAGGAGGACGTGGTGGAATTTGAAAAATTCGTCAACGAGAAGTCATGATCGTTTTGTTACTACTGATATTATTGGTAGTGAATTTCTTTGATCTTTTGCACATACCCCTATCGATACATGTATGTATCTTTCGTCGAATTTTTTTTTCTTTGGATACCAGTGCATAATGATGCGAGATGGCCTTTATACCAGAACAGTCTCTTGATGTTAATGTAAACGGTTTGCTTTAGCATATACTACTCTATCTTAGTTGGTCCATTGTTTCAAGCGACTGTCGTGATTCCAGGCTCTCCTCTTCGCCCTGGCACAATTTCTTGTTCCGCCTATCCATACTCATACTTTCTAAGTATGCAATCTCTCCGCACTCAGGTCACAGCCTTCGACTCCAGGAGGCAACCGTTTCGCATGCGGTTCCATTTGAAACGGAAAGGTTAGCTATCGAATGGGTCTTTTTTTGGTCGCCACCAATGGTAATAATGCAGTACAAATGTCATATCCGTTCTTTTTGTAGATCCAACCTCGGCCCTTGAAAATTCACCCAAAAGCCGGGGTCATTGAGTACGACACAATCAACTGGTCGTCAGTTTTGAAACACTGCGCGTCATTGTCAGCTTGAAAGCTAGCTTTTTGATAGACAGATCATAAGAGGAACAAAGACTTACTCTCCATAATCCACCAACACTTTCGTCCAATCCAGGTGCAAATACGCTGTTCACATAGCAGAATACCGAATCCGACTCTTTGCAGTCGAGCTTCTTGCGGAGAAATCGTACTACCGTTTCGAATTTCTGGGAGGCGCTGATCTTGAAGACGCGGTTTTTGAGAAAGGGGGCTGAAGGTAGGGGGTGAAAGCGCACAGTGACTATGTGAGAACTGTAAGTGATGGAGAGTAATTGAGCAGTATGTTGCTATGATAGTGCGTGCATTGGAGGTAAGGTGTGTGGGCCATCAAACGCGGGTATGCACAAAAGATCTTCAATGAATAACGAGGATCGAGATGCATTCACGCCCGTCTGAGGACATTTCTACTGCATTTTGAGGGATATCATGTTGAAATTCAACCAAAAATGAATAAGTTTTTGACAGCAGGACATAGATATTGGGTATCCGTGTAAAATTAAAACGCAGTATGAACGAGCAAAGTATCCTTGGAACCGCACTCTAGCACATACCTTTCCCCGCATCAATCTCCTCCACGTCCGTCAACGCTCGATGCGCATCTTTGGGTAAGCCGGTCAGAATCACAGATGCCGTCATCGTCAACGGCAGCTCGGCTCCATGGTCCTCATCCGGAATGGGTGCAGTGGCGCCGCCGGTTGGCGTTGTAACCGGACTTCCTGCGCCATCACCATGACCTCTGCTGGCCATCATCGCGTCGCGAACCGTTTGTCCGCATTTGAATGCAGAGCCAGGGCGAAGACGTCGTGGGGATGGATGCTTGGAAGATTCCGGGGTGCTGGAAGGCGGTGTTGGTGACATGGGAGTTCAAGGTGGATAGTAACGGAGAATAAAAAGAGGTCAATCTACTCCGTAGTAGAGATTTTAAAAGGTCTATGCAAGCTGCAAATGGGTAATCCTTCATCTAGCGATATGCACAGTATGTAGTGTCAGGTGTTGTTAGAGGGCGATTGGGCGCTGGATCGCTGGGAGTGTGACGAACTTTCCGCCTGTGTATCGAGGTTTGCACGACTTCCTCCAACACCGATCAACCCCTTATGGACAACATTTGCTCTTCTGCAATTCTAGCCTTTACTCCGGCGAGGATGCTCTGTGTGACTACAGAGACATTGGCGTTTTCAGCAATTCTAGTCATCCCGAACTAGATCAGCCGCTTCTCCAGAGAGCAGTTTTGTACCAAGATCCACATCTCACCAAACCCAAGGGCGGGTTTAAAGTTCATTCATGATGCAGTGAGACCCAAGGCCGTTATTCCACTGCTAGTTCTGGCTTATATACTGGAGCAGATGGCCTCTTTTTTCCCCGCTCTTTTACAATCAACGAATCTCTTTCTTGTGATTTCCCTGTGCTCCTGAAGCAGCATCTAAATGCCGTCCACGATGCCTATTCAAAACGTCGCACTCATCGGAGCGGATGGCAAACTTGGCCCTTCCGTGCTCAGGGCTTTGGCCTCATCCGGGATGTTCAACATCACAGTTCTGAAGCGCAAATCGTCATCTTCCCAATCACAATACCCGCCAGGAGTCCAGACAGCCTCTGTCTCTGACAATTTCCCCGTCGACGAGCTTGTCACTGCGCTCAAAGGCATTGATGCCGTCGTGGTTACCGTCAAGGGCAGCCTGGCTGGTTTACAGACTCGTCTGGCCGACGCTGCCGCTCAGGCTGGAGTGAAGCATTTTATTCCCGCGGACTTGGCAGCTGCGATTCCCAAGACCAGTTGGCATGCGAACTTGTGCCACTTTTTCAACGAAAATCAGATGTGCGAAGGCATTTACAGAACTTGACATCTCGCCATGCAAGTTTCTCCTGGACGAGCATCGTGTGTGGTCACTTCTTCGATGTGGGCGACCTGGACTTTTTACACCTGGATCTCAAAGCGCGCAAGGCGGATATTTTGGATGATGGAGAAACCCGTTGCTCCGCAAGCACGTTACCCCAGATTGGCGCTGCCGTTGTGAAAATCTTGGAGAAGTCGGGCATGCAGGAAATAAAGAATAGAGTGATTTACATCCAGAGTTTCTGTGTGTCGCAGATGCAAATTTTGAAGGCATTTGAGCGCGCGATGGGCCAGCCGTGGAAGGTGAATCGCGTCGATTCCCAAGCCTTTGTCAAGGAGAAAAAGGCGGAAGCGGATAAAGAGGGAAACGAGAGTTCGGAAGACCTTGTTTGGGTACTGGGCATGCTTTACGCGAACTGGGAAGAGAGGGATGGATTCTCGAATGAGCTCCTTGGGTTGAATGAAGAGAATCTCGACAAGGTTGTAGCGAGCATTGTGGCCCAATAAATGGTGCATTCTCAATATAATGAATATTTCGCCCTTTGCATCTCGAGCGAAAGAAGTCCCCGTTTAGAATGCAAGCATACAAATAGATGCCTGATAGTAATTCTTTCAAACCTTTCTATCATAACAAGTCCAATTGTAGAATCACTTGAACCATGCGTGGAAACTGGAATAACCCTTCAATGCATAAAGCATGCCAGTAACAACATGTTCAATGAAGTCTGCATTCAAGTTAGCCTGCCATAGCAGGCCACCCCTCCTATGTCGCTAGCTTAGTCGTCGCACCTGTTTGGGAAAGCCATGACCAGGTGTGCGGCTTGTGATACGGCTTGACCTCTCCCCATAAGAATCCCCTCGCGGACATCCACATATCCTCATCCTTTCAAACTGCAGCCCAAACATCCTCATCCTTTCAAACCTGCAGCCCAAACCTCCAGTGAACTATCCGTTGTTGCAATTCTGCACACGCTCTCTTTTCTCGCTTCTTTCACCAAAGAACCCGGTGGACCCTGTTATCGATAGTCTTCAGCCATGGCATTCCTAAGCAAACTCCTTTGCTGCTGTGGGAATGATGAAAATGTCTCCCTTGCCCTGACCCTTGTATGCGAGTTCATCACTGACAAATCGACAAGCAGGAAGATCAAAATCCACCAGAATCGCCCGGAATGTGGCACAGGATCAAGTCCTGGTTTAACCAGAATGGAAACGAGGAGACGGCGGCCAACGTTTGTGATCCTTTCCAAGTTCGAAGGTTTATCAAAACGGAGGCTAACACATGCTGCTTTGAACTCTTTCGGAGCCAGAAGACGCACTCGCCTCACAGTCAAAGCCGTGTATTAGATACGGAGGCACTAAGTAACGCACCCGCTTCCGCCGATTCATCACGTCCCTCATCAAGAGATGGCCAGGAAGATCCCTTGACAATTCCACGGCGATCTACTTCCCACCTGGGCGTGACAAGGGAAGATTTCATTGCATACCAGAATTGGGTGGTATGGCCTGGATTCCACACCCCTCGAATGAGCATCAAAATGCTAACAGTTGGCGGTTTTGACAGGAGAACGGCTATTGAACCAAGCCCACAGCCGACGAGTCTTCACTCTTGCAAGAAAGGTCTTGTTTTCGTAAACAATGAGACGAGAGCATTGCGGGTGGGCGTATTTGACAACCTCTATCTCCAGAAATAGAAAGCGGGCGTATATATATGAGAGGAAGCTGACTTGATATTGGGGACTGATCATGCTGGTTGAAATAGTCGCTATTCAACGGACAGATTTGCCAGGCGGTCGTTGTTGCTTTGCATTCAGCATTCTCCATTATCCCATATTCAACTATCTGGTATCATGTCAATGTATGTATGTATATCTCAAGAGCAAGCCCCAGTGCCCAATCAAGTCTGCTCCTTGACAATGATGTTTTCTAGATGTCTCTACTGTACAGTACAATGCTGTGAAGTGCCATGTTGTTTCTCCTGAGCAGACTGTGACCGCACGGACCGTGCTGGCCTCACTCCCGCAGCACATGATATGCTTATCTCAGCTCGCGCTAACGGAACTAGTCGTGACCGGCAAGTCCCCACCCAGCACGATAAGCCGATTGTACTGTATGCATCAAAAGCAAACAGACCCTCCCCTAACGTCATCTCGTCATTCACCACCACCGCCTAACACTCGCTCTCACTCTCCTGCACCCACTACCTCTGCTGGCTTGCTCTGTCTATAACACCCTACTCCCTCTTAAATTTTTCGTGTCTTTGCTTGCAATCTATTTATTATCAGGGCGCTACTTATTGTTAGATCCTCATCCTTCAACCACCTAGTTACTTATCGGTTGATCTCACTCGCCGAGTCAATTTCGTGCCACCACCTCACTTGTCACATCCTTCCCTGTATACCTACCCCGCCGAGCTCTCTGAGAACGAGCGACTCTCACTTATTTTCAACTCGACTCTCGTTGTTACCAACCGTCGTCGAGCCTTTTGAAGCCATCTATGGTCAACTTCCGCTACCGATTTACAAACATTTAGCCTCCATTGCGGCCTCGACACGACAAGATGAGCAGTCCTAAGCGGCGAATCGAGACAGATGTAAGTGTCGCACTGAACCTCTGCACGAACGTAAAAAGTATACAGTGAGTGTTGTGTACTAACGAGATTCCCTTGCTGGGTGTTTTTATTACAGGTCATGAAGTAAGAACCCTTTCCTTTCGTGTACTACTGCTCTGCGTGCTAACTGGCGACATAGGATGTACGATCTAGTTTAACCTACCTTCTCAAGCCTTCAAAGAAGCAAGCTCCAGTCAGGCTGCTGAACAATTTTGAATGCTAACCATCTGTGGCGAAACTAGGTTGATGAGTGACTATGAGGTCACGCTCGTCAATGATAATAGTGAGTAGAGAACATCAATCTCGAACGCTACATGAAACAAAGCTAATACTGTTTTCACAACTAGTGTATGTGGAATAGAATTCGACAACGAACACCTCTCACATCTACTCCTATCCTCTAACAATCGAACCCTACAGGCAAGAATTCTACGTTCGATTTAAGGGTCCAGAAGAGAGTGCGTTCCTTTACAACCGCGGGTTTCTTCTTTACCACTGACACAGGCTGTAGCACCGTTTGCGGGAGGGTGCTGGAAGGTACACGTCGAACTGCCGGATCAATACCCCTACAAGAGTCCTAGCATAGGTTTCGTGAATCGGATCTACCATCCCAATATCGACGAACTGTGAGTTTCTTGAGACTCGAATACGGATGAAAGCAGAAGTTCGGACTAACAGAAGGTTGTTAGTTCCGGTTCTGTTTGCTTAGATGTCATTAATCAGACTTGGTCGCCGATGTACGACATGATCAACATTTTCGAAGTCTTCCTCCCTCAGTTGCTTCGTTATCCAAACCCTTCGGATCCGCTTAATGGAGATGCCGCAGCTGTCTTGCTTCGTGATCCCAAAAAGTATGAGGTCAAAGTCAGAGGTATGCACCTTTCCCAGTTCCAACGGGGAGATCCCACCTGTGTTTCAAGTGCCGAACCGACTAACATTGAGCTCAATGATTAGAATATGTCGCCAAATATGCCAGTAAAGACGCTGCCGACGATGCCGGTGAAGATTCGGGTGAGGACGACGAAATGAGCTCCGTTGGCAGCTACGAGTCAGGCGGGGAAGAACCAGCGGGAGAGATGGACGACGTGTGACGCTCTTCACTTTTATATATTTATCTTTTTTATTTTCTGGGAATTGGGGATGGATTCATATTCTTTTAAGGAATGCCGTAGGCGTTAGGAACCGGTGCGAAGCATATACCAACGGAGTCCCCGAGTTCTGGGAAGACAAGACTGCTATCATAGCCACATATCTGATTTGATTTGCCAACTACGATACTATTTTTATTAATCTACCTGTCCTGTTGACCCCTTGACCAGCGCATGTACTGTACTATCTAGTAGCGTGTCCGATTGGCCTACCGATCTGTGTATTGTTAGCTGGCACAGTCCAGTTGGCAGTACTCTTGATATAATATCCCTCAATCCAAATTTTGCGTTGGGAAGTGTGTGTCGAAGGTATTATCTTAATCTCAATGAACAACCGTAGCCATCTTCTTCTTGGTACTAATTCATTATTTCTTACAGCCTCCAGGCAGGTGCATACGTGCTCTCTATCAAACCTAGAGCCATTTGTAAAAGGAAAATAATAGGCAAAGGAATAAATCGCTAACCACCCTGTCCAACACAGCTGACTCCGGTCTCTTGCGTATAAGTCATATGATAATGATAACACTCAGTGAAGCAATAAAAGCAATTGAGGGAGGTGTGATTTTGCTCCAAAATCATTCATTGAGCACGCAGCTTTACAGTAAACAAAATGAACATTAACAATAAGAAAAAAGTCCAGTGGACCGAGACATATTATCCCATTGGAATTATATGATGTAGAGGGAAAAAGAGATGTAATAACGAGTGGCTGATGGTTGTTTTTGAAAGTAAGGGCAAAAGGCGGACTGCTCTTCCGCCGGGGACGGGAAATATTCTCTATTAATCGGCGCGATCAAGGTAGACGCTGTTGGTGTGCTCCTATATTCTCGTGGGTTTTTGGTGCACTTAGCGGCCTGGACAATCACTTCACAACCAGCGTTCCAAAAAGGTCGTCTGTCAGATTGCTGTTGCTATTCCCATTATCCCCATTTATCGCTGGTCTTTTCTTTCTTTGCCGTTTGTTGGTCATAACGACTTCTCCCCAGTGCCGGGGTACGGTTGAGAAATCTGTATTCTGTTCAAATCCCGCGTCGCGGCATGCGACGTATTTCATACTGCCGACTTCTCTGGGAACGGGCGATGGAGATCGGTTTGTTCGGATCTGCGTGTTGGTTGGCGAGATGGGGGACAAGGTATCATCTGATTTTGAAGGAGAATGTGGAGTGGGCGACATTGTTCGTCCATTGGTAGGGAGTTTAGGTGAGGCTGCTTTCGTGCTGGTGATGGTGCCGCGGACAGAAGGGGCTAGTTGTTGTGGTTGGATGGTCCATATATCGACCACAGTGCTGGAGGCAGAGGCACATGGTTAGCTAAGGAGAATAAAGGAGAAAGCGACGACAAGTGAGTGCGCAAGACATACTCTGATGCGCGTTGACATATTGCTTCCAAAGCCTCTCTTTCACGTTTCAAATCTTCTGGATCGGGGCCGTGACGATGCGTCTGGACTGTGCCGTAACTATATCCAGGCTGATAGATATCATCGTCTAATAACCGTGCCGACTCGGACTGTGAATGCGCAGTGAATCAGTATACATGGTCACCCAGAAGCCGTATAAGACAGGAGGAATACGAGAGGGGGTTTGGAACCTACGTCGTGACTATCCCGCCTGCCGAAGCCCAAGCAGGATGCGCAAATGCCCATTGAATATTAAAAAGGGGATAACTGCCCCTCAATCAACCAAATAGTGTTTGGTGTTGAAGCAAGAAGGAAATTGTGATAAATCAACGAGTACGAGAATGCGATTATTTAAGGATAGCAAGAAAAGTGAAGGCTGACTAGATTCAATCAGGCAGAGTGCCCGGAGAATAACCCATGGAGATGCCAGAAGAATGAACCACCTGCATGCTTTGGCAGTCAGGAAGAAAAGAAGTCGGCGATCAACATGATGTTATGTTGCGGGGGGTTGGAGGAGAGTGAAAGATCTGGAGGCGGGAAATTCTGGTGATGAATTGTCACTTTGGACGCTACGATGACAGCTGCCAAGGGGAGCAACAACCGCACGCCCGGCTGATCACTCAGCTTCAGAGAACTATGGACGATATTTCTTCTCTGTGCAAAGACAGCAATGCAGCATCAATGAAATCATCGACTCTGGAAAAATGAGCCTTTGACTAACAACTCACCATCAGTCTGTTGATCAATGAAACGACGGTGACAGCCAGGATATCCATTCACAGTGAAAATGTTTGACTTACCAGACGCAAAGCGGTATGCACATCCCATCCAATCCAGAATGCCCATACAGTGTTCATTTCTTTTTCGTCGCATGCTCCCGTCCTCATTCTTCTGTTCCCAGCTAACTCTCCCACAGCGTCTGCCGTGAAGACCTAAACTCAGCTCGCTCCTCCCGCTCCCCCTCACCCATCCCAAGCGAAACAGCAACCTATGCCGCAAATGCCCTACAGAAAGCCTACGGGTCACTCGAAATCTTCACAGTGGCCGATGCACAGTCTACTGATAAGACCATAAGTCTTGAGCACATGAACAGAGACGATGAGGAAGAACACGAATTCGAGTTCAGACTTTTTCGATCACGGGCATCGACTGCCCGTTCCGGCGTTACCAAGGCAGCCGGGTCATTGGAAGAAGAAAGCAAAGATGGCGATATCAGCAGTGCACAATGGGACAAAACCGAGCAGAAAGTGCAAAAGGTGAAGATCAGGCTTCGCTCGCCGTCGCCAGCGCATGCAGGAGAGGGACGGTTTATTGTCCCCTTTCGCCCATTGGAGTATTACTTTTCAGAGCCGGAGTCAGTCCTACGGGTGTTTATTGGTGGCAAAGGAGATTCGAAACACATATCTTTCGGGTCCGAATCAACCCGTACAGGCCGACAGAAAACAAAACAGCAATATCATGAAGTTGCCGTTACTTCGGAAGAAATCCTCGCAGCTGCGAGATCAGGAATTTGGGTACGTAATTCCAGTATCCCCGATTCCTACACCCGAGACAGTTCAGAAATAGCTAACAAGGCATTAGCCAGGTTGTCATCTCCCCTGGCGCGTCACAAGACTTATACTCCCCTCAGCAACCGCAGCCAAACTCTCACTACATTCCAATCCTACATCCTCACCGACGACTACATTGACGCCCATTTCTAAAAAGAAGAAGCCCGGCAAGAGAAAAAGAATACAGATTCGCAAGCACGCTGCGGCAAAAGGGGCAGCCGAGGAAGCCGAAAAGGAGAAGCGAGCACGACGCAACCGAGAGAAGAAACTCAAGCGGAAGCAAAAGGAACGTGAGAAGAAAGCCACTTTGAAGGGAGCTGGGGGTGGGAATGCGGCCGATGCAGACGAAAGCATGAACATATCAGGAGATGATAATGAATGATGATTCGAATGATTATGGTGCTACTCAAACTGATCTGGCGCTGAACCGTACGTTGCTTTTCAGGAAATGCCTCTACTGTTCTGTTGGTTTTGTATTGCTGTTGAAAAACGACGAAACACCACCACAACGCACCATCATCTTTCACAGGCCTAGCGGTTAGGTCAGCCAATATGTGGGCTGATTGGAAATTAACAAACACTTATATTGTCACTAGCAAGCCAGATCAACAGAATGCAAGCATGAGCCCGGATTACACGATATACAATTACAACAAGCAAAACGGCTAGAAGAATGTACATGGGAGGAAAGGGTATCAGAAAAGAAAATCCATAACATAGCCGTCATAACCTCGCTTGCTGGTGTGTCGTCGAGGCCATCCCCACTTGCAAGATGAATGGGGCGATCAAATGCGGGAGAAGCAACGTGGCGTCGCTTATATGCTGCTCCATTATTTGGCAGCTTGAGTCTCCGCTGGAGCCTTGCTTTCAGGGGTTGCTTCAGGCTGCGCAGGCTTTTCTTCTTCCTTGGCAGGGGCGGTTGGTGCAGCTTCAGTGGCGGCAGGAGCTTCAGCCGGCTTCGCGTCTGGAGCTGGCGTGGGCTCCGCTGGCTGAGAAGCTTCGGTTGGAATAGCTGGTGCTAATAATCAAAGTGTTAACTACGCACAACTGAACTCGCTTTGTTCATGCGCTGAGAGCTACTTACCTTGGGCAGGTGTTTCCGCCGTGGCTGGTTCCTGAATAGCGGGCGCCGTGGGTGTTGTCTCTTGTGGTGCTAATTCTCTCGAAGCAGGCTCCTTGGGCTCAGCTTCATTGACTGCTGGTTCCTTGGGTGCTTCAGTCGTTGCGGGTTGCGCAGGTACTTCTGCTGGAACAGGTGCCGGAGGCTGGGCAGGTTGTAGAGGTACGCCTGATGGGGCCGTGGTAGTCTCGGGTGCCGGGGCTACCGGAGTGCTCTCTGGAGCGGCAGGAGGCGGCGAGGTTTTCGTTGGCTCAGTGACAGGCTCAGTCGTGGTCGCCGCCGGTTTGTTTTCAGCGGCTGGGGCTGGTTGTGCATCTTGATCATTATCGGTATTCTTCTTCTTCTTGCGTTGGAAAAACCGCTTGAAGCCCTTCTTCAACTGGTCCAGAGCATCGGGAGCTAAAGGGGAGCTGAATGTCAGCGGATGTTGAAGCAGACTGTCTGTTGTAGATAAATGACCGTAGCAGATCCTTGAGCGGAGATTGCACTTACGAACGCCTGGCATCTTGAAGAACAAAGGTCGGGGTCTGTGTGCTGAGCTGGCAACAGGAATAGGGGGATCTGGCCGAAGTCAGGCACGGATTACGGGAGCTCTGATCGCTTGAATGAAATGAAAATAGCGCACAGTAAAACAGAATACGACACAAGATCGAAGATCAACAGGCAAAGACTGATAAACAAACCCGACGCAGGGTGTTGCAGTGACGAGGCTTGGGGGTGAGAGCACGAAGTCGGGTGCGCGGATCCCGTGGTCTGTGTTGTTGTTGTTCATTTCGATGCGCCGGCGAGACACGCTGAAACCGAAAAGGGAGCTGCGGCTGACCGCGCACGGACCACAAACTCCTTCGGATTGTGGGGAAGACGCTAGGCCCGGTCTGGACAGCACGTGAAAGGAACGCGCTCAGCCTCAACTTTATTTAGGTGCGCGAAGTTTGCACGATAAGTTAACATAGCATGTGATCGGTTTTCTAGCAGAATTTACACCAAAAGCGGGCAAATTTTCAATCTCTACGCTGCCAAAGTCAGCAGTTGAAAGAAATGTAAAATAATTTGATTTTGCGTATATAGTACTCCGTAAGCGACATCTTTATTGGCAGCCAAACACGTCCCCAGTGCTGGCTGGAAAGGCTTGTTGAGCAACCGTCATTTCTTATCCCTGACTGTTCTGTACCTTAGCTAAATCATGTCCACGCGTTCACCGTTTTCGCAATCATATTCCACCTCTACTCAGTCTTGGTTCAACGTTCAATTGCTATCAAGCGGACGAAGTAGGTGGTGCGTCTGTTTGAAGAGATGCGATGGCGCTGTCCCAATCCTGGCCGTGGTTTTTGGCGAGATTCCTGAAAAGTTGAAATGTGCGATAGTTCAGGCGTTCGTTGCGTGGCATTTCAGACACTGACCTTTCAGAATGCCAGAGTGAAATCCTGACTCGGGCAAGATGAATCGCGCAATCATTGTTATACCGCAGTACCTTGGTCAACAGGTAATCCTCATATTGCTGAAGAACCAAGCTTGCTATGGTTCCCTGGTCGACGTCTATGTGCGTGGCAGCATCTAAGAGGTGATACGAAATCACTTTGCCCTCGCCATCGGTGTATTGAATATTTGGGCCTTTAATTGGCGGACAGGGCCATTCCACGGGCGTATACTGTGCCTCCTGCCATACGAAGGGGGTTTGTTTGTTCTCTGTGCGGCTGGTCGAGCTGAGCTTCAATGGGGTTGGGATTTTTACGACTCGCTTTGGTCGTTTCGCTCGTTGGTAAGTCATGAATTAGGACGCCAATAGGAACAGCAGTATTCTGATAATGGGCAATCAGGTCTCTTGGAGACGGCCCACGTGAAGACCGACCTAGTTTTCAACGGAGGAGAAACTATGTCGCTTTTCAGGGAGGCTAGAGGCTAGGACAGCAAAGCAAACCCCAAGGCCTTGACGGAGAACCCCCTAACGAAGGACCAAATGGCGGAGACCTCTATACTATTTGGTAATACGGCCATATATGGAAACGCTGCAATGTGTTCACGTCAGCCATGATCGCCCTAAGCCGTGTGGTCTAATACCGCCGCATATTTCGATGAATGAATTTCATCGTAGACTGCTGCTTCCAGTTGTTTGTTCCCAATGGCTTCGGAAAAAGTCTGTTCAGACATGATATTAAGTAGTTTCCCGTCAACATGCGCTGCGACGAAAAAATCCACATTGGACCCCCGACATAACACCACACATAATGACTTCGGAGGAACAGAGAAACCTATGGACTTTCCGGGATGTGGGACCTCTGGCACCCACGTTGACTAGTCTAGGCTGCAGCGCTCGATTCATGATCTGGGCAGAAATGTCTTTACTGTAGTTTTGGCTTTATCGACTTGATGAGGTAGAGGTCCAGAGACAGACGCAACATGAAGGGAGTTTGGAGGAGAGCGAGCGGAAAAGCGGCCTTTGTTATTCGCGCCTTGCCGGTGTGCGCCTCCGTAATCCCTCGGATCGCGCACATCCCCTGGCACAGAACCAGGAAGCTGCAAGATCCTTGTGCAACACGTTTCCCGTGAGTCATTATTCACAAATTCTGTGACCTCGATTGCTGTTGGTGCCCCAAGCATTAATATCGATGAGTTTTATCCCGCCGCCCAAATGCCTCGCCAGGGCCTTGCTACATCTGTGAGGGCGATTGCTAGAATATTGCTCGCCTTGAGCGGCTATCCCGGATGGATTTGACAAATTGTGCGCGAAAGCGGTGAATTAATCATTCCTCCGGCCGAAGACCCCTGACAGAAGGTCTCGTCACAGGGCGGGGTCGTTGACAGAGGGCGCTGGAGTCTTCGCGCAGCGGAACACCCCGCACTCGAGCCAGTTCAGTCCGTTGTATAAAAGCAAGCCTGGTGGCTGCAGTCTTCTAATGGCGAGAGGCATCTCCAGACTGTCCGTACAGAGCAGCATTCCCTTTTAAGACCTGGCAGCTGCTGATCGCAAACGACTTCTCCAAACCCCGTTTTCTATCATCCAAACCGCTGTAGCCCAGCATGGCTCTGGGTCAGTCTCGTCGTTTTTACCTCCTCAGTCATCCTCGATCCGCGTCGAATCTATTCGTTCGCATGCTGGGTCTTGACCAGCAACCCAACGTCGCTAAACGCTGGCTCAATGGCTACTTTTTTCTCGACACATTCTCGATGACCGACGAAATGGGAGTTCGGGCCAGACATCCCAAAGATTGGACCGAGGACGAGCGCACCAAAGTACGTCAGAGCTATCAGGAGTCGTTTGACAAACTCGAGGAATACCTGAGCCAAGCAGACAAGGATAATCAGATTGCCTTTGTCAAAGAGCACAGCTATTTCTTTCTGGATCCAGTCCACCAGTCCCAGGTTTATTTCGGCGCAGAGGGTGACCCCAGCGAGGCTGGATGGATCTTGGATATGCCAGAGAGATACGGCACTGATTTGACCAAGTCGGAAGGAAACCACACATTGTTTCCAGATCAGTTTCTCGAGACCTGGAAGCCGATTTTCCTCATTAGGCATCCTGCCTTGATGTTCCCATCCTTGTACCGAGCATTGAACGACATGATGACGACGGAGGGTCTACCGATGGATGATAATGCGAAGAAAAACTTTCGGCTCCATTTTAGCCTGTTACCTCCCCGCTCTCTTTACGAGTGGTATGCAAAGCGCCTGGGAAAGACGGGTGATGCGGAAAAGCAGGGCGATACCTGGCCGATCGTTCTGGACGCCGATGATTTGATCAATACTCCGGAGGTAGTCACCAAACTCAGCGACCTGATTGGATTGGATAAAGAGAGTCTGCGGTTCACATGGGAGCAAAAGACTCTCTTGTCTGGTGATAAACAGAGCGCGAGAGCAAAGAGGATGCTGTCCACGATATCCGATTCTACCGGGATTATCAAGACCAAGGCTGCGAATAACCTAGATATCGATGTCGAAGCCAAGAATTGGAGAGAGGAGTTTGGTGAAGAAATCGCAACAATGATCGAGGAACATGTCAGAAAAGCGATGCCGGACTACGAGTATATGCTGGAGAGAAGGTTGAGAATCGTTCAAGAATAGAGCGGTAACTAGAGTGGGACCGAAGGGCGGTTGGCTAACTTAGATTTTAGATTTTAGACCAGTGTTCAGGATTAGATATCAAGATACTGTCTACATTTGTATGTGCCGCATAGTTTACCCACTCATATTGCTTAGGCAGCCGTGTTTCCAGCCGGAGTCAAGTTGCATCTAGATTCACGTAAAGTACCCTGTTGGTCTTCACCCCCTTTTCGTAAGAACCCACGATTAGATCGCTGCCCAAATTTCAATATGCTGAAACGGTTTAGATTAGAGAAGCATCAGTACGTTGGTATCACCTAACTTATCAACACTTGAACATCCATACTCAATGATATATCTGGAGCTTCAGGTTCAAGGGTTTGCTTCCATACCCCAATCTAAATTTGTTCCTCGATGAAGGGGAGATTGTGACAAACAGGGCTCGTTGCGAGCTCTATTCTTGCTCGGATTTTGTCGCGTTGTCAATCAACCCTGAGCTGATAGTACGAAGTGAAAAGCAAGCCTCAAATGTTAGGTTAAATAGAACGTCCTCTAATGCAACGGGCATTGGAGCTTGCTTAACTGCCGATCTACCAGCTTTGACAGACCCTCCAGCTTCGGGTCCGAAGTGTTGTGTATGCGGATTGAGGTGTCTGTGAAGTGCCCAACCCGATGTTTGGTCGATGATGCTCGAGAGGAGCCGTAACGCCGCGTTGGGCTTCATGGACTGCACCTTATAATTCTCGACGTGTCTTCGGGCTCATAATCGGGAAGCGAAAAGGGAGTCTTAACAGCGAGGATCCAGAGAATATCCTCTTAAGGCCGCGAGCAGTAGAGCTTAGCTACTGATCTACCAGTTTGGAGCGATAGCTCAGCTATCATTTATGTCTAGTTTCTTGAAGCTGTCAAGTGTTCCCCTTGCTCCAGATGTGCACTCAGATGATTGCAAAGTGTCAGCAGTCGGGTATCATTAAATGAATTAAATGAGTTTCTCCGCGAAATAGGAAAACATGGTATTGATCCCATTCAGGGACAATGTGCAATCTTCCAGGCACATATGCGACGCCCGACGCCTTATAAAGGTAAAGCGAAGTTTTTGTCTGTTTGGTTTTTTTATCAAGGACCGGATGTTGTTCGTCGCTGGGCGAAAATGTGAACTGCAGGCTTGTTTCTTGGATCCATTAGAGGTAGTGACGGACCTGCTTGTATGTACCTAGGTACCAAGCAAGGGGTTATATGGAATAACATTCATCCGCCAATGATCTTGATTACGTCATCTAGCTATATTCTTGATTATGTAATTCCATTTCTGTCACACGCATCAACCTCAGCCTCAAGCTCCTAATTCTCAACATCCTTCGCACCACGAGTTCTATTAACTTGCAAACTTGCCATGCACACGATGCCCGGCTTTTACATATGGCAGTAGCACGCGGTACTGCTCAAACTTGTCAGCGTTTTGTTCCCTGACCTCTCTTCAAAATACCAAATCGAGAGAGGTTTCTTGAAGGTTCTCTGGAATCCGAGAGTACTTACAAGGCAACCGGATTTCCATAGCAAGCCCCGCCTTTGTATTTCTGTGTCCTGCACTATTGATGGACATATATCAGCTTTGGGGAGCTCAAAATGCAATTGAATGGGTCGTTTGTACTCACAAATCGGTCACATTCTGGTGAGTTACCTGGACATCCGAATTGACCACCGCCCATCATAACCCATCCGGGGGGTGCGTAGGGGGCGTTAGGAGGGGGGATGGCGGCGGCGGCAGTTGAGCACAAAACTGCGAGGACCGAAAAGAGGGTAATATACTGCATCGTGGACTATCTGGGGTGTTTTGAACTTTTCGAAAAGGTAGATGGCTGAAAGGCAAATCTGGATCTTAGATTCTCGATGCTCGGTGAAATGGACAGAGACATGACTGTTTATATATCCCGAATCTTCTGGACGCTCTCAGATGAGATATCCAACTGTTTATTACTCTCTCCTACGGATTGCAGAGTCTCAAACGGCCTTGCCCAGGAAGTCAAAGGAAAGGGCTCGTTGATCCAACTTCATTCGTTGCGATTTGCGACTGTCGGGGACAGTGGAAATGGTCAGGGGCACTCCGTACTACATACATATGTAGTATCAAAGATAGAATAATAGAGAGGCACAGGTTTTCTGGCCGAAAATACCCTACATCAGTCGATGTTACAGTCTCTTTCTCTTTAGAATATCAGAGAATATGTAACCCCTGATCCAACTCAGCCCTTGTATGCACCTATTACATACGTCATGCTTTGACGTTTAGGCTTCGGAATGGCCATCGCGCATGGTTGTACCACGCGCTCCGGGTAGTTCTCCGAGCGCCAAATGCGGTTGATTCTAATCCTGTGCCTAGATGCACTTCGAATGTAGTATTAACTCGTGATTACAAAGGACATTTGCTTCGCATATTAGCTTGCACATTACATACATACATCCAACAGGTAGCAAGCACTCTGATCGATTTGTGGAAAGCAGTGTTTAGCATCCACTCTACGTACAGTACAAACACACCTCCGTTGCGGAAAGACGGAATAGATCGTGAATGCACGTAGAGCTCCAAAAGAGGAATGGTGATTAGCTACATGTACTGTGATTAAAACCGAATATTGCGGACTGAGGATACTCAGTTTACGGTACTGTTTTTCAGTGTAATATGGAGGAGTCATGTAAACGAAGCAGATAGGAGAGAAACATTGGTATAAGAGAGGAACATATAAAGAGAAGCATATGGAGCAAATTATAACATTGATATTATTATATTAGATATTAAAGAGGGTAGTCTTTATAGCCCTCGTATAATTCGTTACATGAGTACCGGCATCAAAAGAACCCGCTTGATATCGACCAAGCGATCTTTTCCGTCCAACTCCATCGTACTATCTTAAAGAAGACGGGCAACAGCATAGCCTTCACGACCCGCTTTTTCACATCTTGCAAGCGGACAAGGGAGCGTCCTCGTAGGTAACCTGGATTCTGCCCAAAAATTCCGCCTGGCCGTTCGTCAACACGTTCATCGACGCCTTTGCGATATTGAAGCCGGCGCCGCTATGGTCGACTGCGGTGACGTGAATCGATTTGCCCTTGTAGGTCACTTTGTAGCATTTGCCGCAGTTGGGGCTGTTCCATGCTCCGACCGTGAATGCACCGCCGACGTGAGGGTAGTTGGGAAGGCTGCCGATGGTCTTGTAGCCCTTGGGAATCAGTCCATTGGGGCCGTCGGAGCAGCTGACGCGAGTGAGCTCGAGGGCTGCGTTGTCGTAAAGGGTGTCGTAGCTGAGGGTAACGGGACCTGCGAGGGCAGCGGCGGAGCTGAAGGGGATGAGGAGGGCCGTTGCGATAGCGCCGGAGAGAGAGAGCTTCATCTTGATGTGCTTTGTTTGAAGATTGGGAGCTCGTGCAGAGGGATACAGGTATGATAGATGTTTCTTGGATTGCTCAAACTGTGCTGATGTTGGATGTTTGTTTGAACCAGCAGAGGCCTGGGAGAGCTTTATATGCCCTCGACGCAGAGCTGTCTGAATACAACTGGCTTTGTGCAAACGCCGAGTTCCCAAGAATAGATCTGATTCCCGATGTCACAAAGGAAAGCTACCAGAAGATCCTCTGAAGCAATGCATGTACTGTACATACATATGTATGTAACCTTCAAGTCGACATCACCCGAGAAGCTGGCCCGAGCTATGAGGGCCCATGTGTTTATCCCAACTGGTACAATTAGGTCATTGGCAGTGCAGGATTCGTTTGTCACCAAATGTACGTATGTATCTCTATCGGATATCTGGATCAGGAATGCGCCGTCACATCCTATGATGGCGACCCGGACGGTCCCGTAACGTCATGTTCCTAAAGATAGTAAAAAATATGAACGCAGTTGCATCGTGGGGGAAACAGACTGGAAAGGTCGATACTACAGATGTAAATACTGTACCATCATGTATGTATGTCTCAGAGACCTAGAGGCTCAATGACTTTGGTCGTATGTTTTGTTGATGTGGGGAGACAGCTTGAGGAAAATGTGAGACAAGTGCAAGCAGCGTTGCCATTCGGTCCATTCTGCTGAGGCTCCGGGCGATATTTAGAATTCCGAGGATTGTACTTTGTAGTCCGTACAGTCAAACGGACGCTGATCCTAGCTCTGAAGGGCCAGAAGCCGTCTTATTCCGTAGAGAGCTCAATCTCGTGAACAAAAATCAGAAGACATCTGCAAGACCCGAAAGCTTATGCGTTCATTGTTGCTGCGGCACGGAATCAACAATTCCGAAGGGCCTTTTTCCGGGCTTTCATGTAGAATACTTCGTACAAATGTTGTTCGTTCACTCTGCAATCGGTGCGATGCATCCATACTCATGCAGTGTCGATCAGCAGGTCTCAGTCCGTTGACGTTTGATCAGTTTGACGGCGAATTTTGGCCGAGGATTGAATGCACAAACCGGTCAAACAACAAGTTTTTCTAGGATTTGGAAACTTGAATTTTTGTCAGCTGTTGAACTGAGTTCTGCTCCCCCATACCGGTGGAACTGACAGCTACTCTGTCCAACGAACAGCTGAAAAATGCGGTTGTCCGGCCCTTCATGTCCCACTCGGATGCATAGTTAAAGTTGTAATAACCTGCACTTCGAAGACATTGGAGGCCGGATACCCAGCATCATCCTAGATCGCATCCTTTTCTTGCAAGACAACAGCAGAGTCACGTCACCTGCTCAGCAGCTGAGGTCGAAAGAGGCGGAGAGGTCATTCCTTGCTCCCTGGATCAAAGGTTCGCAGCCGAAACATATTCCACTCGAGTGACCCTTCAAAGGCTGGAACGGGGCACACAATGCATCTTATGCGTTCGTCTTAGATGTATGTCTGATATGGTGCACCACCGAAATAACACAGAATGTGCTGGGATGCAGGCGAGTGCAGGATGCCGCGCTTTGACTCCACCTGGCTTAAAAACAGTCATGGATACGAACGGCATCGAGTTACTCCGGCCCATGATTTGGGGCGCTTTGTGAACCGCCATATACGGGAACTAAGCAACTCTCATCGGCTATCAGCTGTAGCATCACGCAAGGACAGAAAGGGAGAGGACGCGAATCCAGAACCGCTGTGATCCGGGACAGAGATGCCGCCGGAATTGTCGTCAGAGACAACTCCGCTCCTTCGTGAGAATGCCAGCGTAGAAAACGGACTGGCGACAGCTGCGCCTCCGCTTGCGCCTGAACAAACAGATGAATCTGGAGTGCCGTTGGCGAAAGAACCAACGTTGAAAGAATTGCTGGTTATCTCAGGGAGCGTCTGGGTTGGAGTCTTCTTCGCCGCTTTGGGTAAGTTGGACGCCAACCACAAACCAACGCGTCGTGAACGTGGGCTCTTAATTAACAACGCCCTTTCTTTGATTATCAGATGCTACGGTTGTTGCCACGATCTCCGGACCGATTTCGTCTTCCTTCAATTCTCTCTCTCTGCTGTCATGGCTGGCATCAGCATACCTCATCTCGAACGCGGCCTGCCAACCTCTCAGCGGGAAGCTGACTGATATCTTCTCACGCCGAACCGGCCTGGTTGTGTCGAATATACTATTTGGTGTGGGTAACCTCATCTGCGGACTTGCTCAGGATGAATGGGTGATGATCTTTGGCCGAGTTGTCGCTGGTATGGGCGGGGGCGGCTTGACTGCCATCGCGACCTTTGTGAGCTCTGACCTTGTTCCGTTGCGAAGAAGAGGTCTTTGGCAGGGTATCGGCAACCTCTGCTATGGAGTTGGAAGCGGTGCTGGTGGTGTCTTTGGAGGGTGGATTAATGATACTTGGGGTTGGCGCTGGGCCTTTCTGATCCAAATACCCTTCATCGTGGTATCCAGCATCTTGGTCTGGTTGAAAGTCGACATCCCAGTCAAAGAGGCTGATGCTTCTCGCTGGAAGAGAATTGATTTCCTAGGCGCAGGAACATTAGTCCTGACCCTGGTATTATTCCTATTTGGTATCAACACCGGTGGGAATCAGGTGCCCTGGACTCACCCTACCGTTCTCATATCTCTGGTCTTGTCCGGAGTGTTTCTCATGGTGTTCATTTACATCGAAGAAAAGGTTGCCTCTGAGCCCGTCATCCCAGTCCGACTGCTCATGGATCGAACTGTGCTGTCGGCCTGCTTGACCAACTGGTTTTGCACGATGAGTGTGTTTGCTGTCTTTCTCTACGTGCCGTTATATCTCCAGATCCAAGGCTACTCTACCACACAAGCTGGAGCCCGTCTTATTGCCCAGGCCGTGGGTACATCCATCGGATCGCTAGGTCTCGGTTTTCTAATGCGCGCCACTGGCCGTTATTTACTTTTGAACTATGTATCCGTTCTTCTGCTTGCTGTGGGCTCCTTCTTGTTCACTACGTTCACTCTCGAGACAGAGGCTTGGCCACCATTCCTATACCTATTCATCGCCGGGCTAGGGTACGGTGGCATGCTCACAGTGACGCTGATAGCCCTGATTTCGGCCGTGGCGCATGCACATCAAGCAGTTGTGACATCTGCATCTTACGCCTTTCGCAGCACAGGAAGCTCGATTGGCATCAGTGTTGCATCTTCCGTATTCCAAAATATCCTAAAATCCGGGCTCTGGTCGCGGTTTGGCGATCGAGATGAAGCGCCACGCCTGATTCCCAAAATCCGTGATAGTTTGGATGAGATTCATCGTCTTCCAGAGGGCTGGTTGCCTGGTGTCCTGGACGCGTATATGGATGCTTTAAAAGGGGTGTTTGCGACAACCCTGGGTTTGGCCCTTCTGGGCGTGGTGGTGAGCCTGGGAATGAGAGAGCACAAATTACATGCGAATCTCGAAAGGAGATGAATGTTTCTGAATATCATCAAAATCTAAATCTAGATAGACTCAAGCGTACAACGGCTCCGGGCCATACTAAAGCATAATCATTCTCCGTAATCAGGTTATCGATCACTGCGCACAGCCAATCTTGAAATATCCAAGAGGAGGACTCAGCGTCATCAACGCCAGCATTGATTGGCACCCAACTATCAAATTCACGGGCCAGTGGCCCAGGCCCCGTTTGCAGTTCCCCCAAACTGGGCTTGGAGGTTGGCGTACGGTGGAAATTTCTCGGCACTCCCAGCGTCAAACTCCCGGTTTCATCGGCGCCATTGCTAGTTAACTGCCCCTAAGGATTTTACCAGTGTCTGATCATCCCAGAGGAGAAAATGAGCCCAACGATCCCATTCTCGTCTTCAAGGTACGATCTTTTCCTCAATCTCAGGAATTAATACTATTTCCGAATCTCTGCACCATCGGAGATAGCTTGTCAACCGACTTGAGAGGCCTCAGCGTCGGCTAGAACGTGGCACCACCCATCGATCCCCGCGGATTTCAAAAGACGGCATCGGTCAGTCTCCTTCGCAATCCTCTCGCGGCCTCGACATAAGGGAAACATCTACTCTCTACCGTACGGCACTTACCAGCTCTCCCTTCCTCCACGATATCAGACGTGAGCGGTAGTGGTTGGCTGTCTAGGCTGCGGATGCCGTGACATACCAAGAATAGAAAAGAAAGCTAGGCTGCTGGAATCGACCTGATATTTACGACCTTATTTGCTAAACTGTGAGTTTGCAATTGGATGAAGGTGGCATATGCATGAGTCTCGCTTCTGTGACGCCAAAAGCCCACAATTATGATAAGTTTTCAAAGTCTTGGGCGAAGAAGTGGTTACAAACAACAGAGAAAACTGGTTGGCAAACAGATACAGAGTCTTAAATAAAGGGATATTGAACCCAAGCGGAAACTCGCTTACGAGATGGCCGTCGACTATAACTCCCGTTCCATTGCGAACGATCTTGACACCCAGGGATCCCAAAAACCGCAAACAGACGTATCCACGACGGACTCAAGGATGGAGGTTGAATTGATAAATGAAGTTGGTGCCAGCAGTGGCTCTGGCATAGGAGTGGTGAAACTGCCGGTTTCTAAAGGCCACGATGCAATGAATGGAGGGCAAAGGAGGTTACTGAATTCTCCGAGCAGGCATCACAACCGTGTCCTCTTATCCACAAGTACTCCCTTCTCCGATACGATAATGCGTTCTCTTCTTCGCGATCCGGATATTGAGCTTCGTTTAATAGCGGATAAGGATCTTAATGATGGGATCGATGGTGCTGAGAATCTCCTATACTTCCCAGATATTCCGCAGTCTGAAACAAATCCTAGCAGGAGAGATTGGATGAATATCACTGCTGCAAGACTTGCAGATTGGGCAGACATCCTCATCGTTGCCCCGGTGGACGCAGGGACGCTTGGGGCCATGGTTTCTGGGTTAACTACGAGCCTCACTTTGACCATACTCCGCGGCTGGGATGTATCCAAGACCATGTTGCTAGTACCAAAAATGATGCTTACTGAGTGGAAATCTCCGATCACTGGAAGACAGTTAGACGAGATCCGCACTTTCTGGCCTTGGGTAAAAATTCTTCCCCCAGTCCTGTCAAGATTCGACCCTCCTGAATCCTTGGTAGAGATGCCGTGGGAAGGGCGGGAAATGTTTTATGAAGAGATCAGGAAGGGGCTTGGATGGCCGTTCAATGTAAATGGGATGGAGAGACAAGTTCAGGGTGACAGTGAACCGTCCCTGGCGAACATTGTCGACAAACAACGCTATGAAACTGGGATGAATGGGACAGAATGCGCGAATTTATCGCCTGACGCACCCACGAGAAAGAGCACACCGGACAGAGACTCGTCCCACCCCATCCTCCCACCGGAGCTTTTATCGATGGTGTTTGAAGCGTTGGACGATTGGGAAACTTCGACAGCAGTTGGGGTTTACGCAAAAATCCCGATGCCAGAGCACTGGAAGCCATTTGTTCCTAAACTCGACTCTCCTTTAGCACCAACCTCCCTTGAATACACGATCCTTAGAAAATCCTTGCGTGACATAACCCAGTCGCTCTCTAATGCTACGCATTGGAAACCCCTTTCCAACCTAGCCGCACACTTAATATTCAAATTCTCTCGCACGGACATTCTTGACTACATATGCCAATCACGAATTGATATCTATTGGTCGACTCCACGACTCTCTAGTCTTCCGCTACGTGCCTCAGCAGTCTACGGTAATACCGCTCTTTTAGAGTGGTGGAAAAACTGTCCCGAATTGCCGACAAATGATTACCTTCCGGATGCGCTGGACGGAGCGTCGCGCGCCGGATTTGTGCACGTTCTCGAATGGTGGCGGCAATCTGGGCTACCACTACGATACAGCGAAAGAGCCCTGGAATCCGCTTCTGCCGAGGGTCAAATTGCTGTTCTTGACTGGTGGAAAAAGACCTCTGAATCATCCGCCTACTATGATCCCACTCCATTGAAGATTGGTAAATCGGTTCTTCTTGCAGCGCAATCGGGAAAGACAGCATCTCTGGCCTGGTGGGATAAATCAGGCGTCCCATACTCCTACGGCGAGTCTGTGGCTCGTATCGCGAGTACGCATGGCCACGTTCCTGTCTTGGCACTCTGGTACAGGCTGAAGGGGTCGAAGATAATCTTCGACAATCAGGTCCTTGTTGGTGCGACTAAGAATGGCCACGTCGATGTGCTGGAGTGGTGGCGACGCAGTGGACTACGTGTTGAGTTCAAGACTTGCGATATTGAAGAAGCTCTGGAGGATGCCGTGTCTGGTGCCGAAGAGCGTGTTCGACTCTGGTGGGAGAGAAATGGGCTCAACCTAGGTGTTGGGACAAGTGAATGGATGAGAGTGAAGGTTTTGTGAGTGCTGTTATCTTCCTCTATTTCTTGCTTCTCAACTAGTTTCAGTTGAGATAATGATTTCTTCCTCATGTCTGAATTTTGCTTATATACCATCATGCGGTGCGTTTCGGTGTTGAACATGTCAGTTTATTTTACCCATGAAATTGTGCTCGAATCTATCCCACTTTTGCCTTTTGACCTTTCTGTCTCGGATTCATTAATTGCATCATTTTTCCTTGTATTTATAGTATTTACAAGGTCTCTGAATGCATATGCGGATCATGCAATGAAAATATAGGAAGCCTTCCTCTTTAGCTGTGGCCACCTTATTATATTTCCATCACATATGAGCGAACACGGTTCCACTGTATAACATGCCTGCATACTAAGGTAGCAGCTTGCTCCTAACCCCGCTGCTGGTCTTGTTGCTCAATGGCCTTCACATCATTGAGCACATGAACAGCTGATTCTGGCATCACATTCCGTTGAATCAACCATGAGACATACTCCCTAATCCACGCCTGACATCGCCTCCCCTGTACCCATATTAGCAGTCGCCTATATTCAGCTGAAACATCTACCATCCGCAAAACACAAGTAAATTCAACAGGAAATTTGTTACAGGTTCATACCACCGCCGGATTCAGTGGCTCCTTACTCGGCCCCGGAGGATCAACTCTCATCGCTTGCTTCTCCAACTCATCCCGCGGTGTAACGTCAATGCTGAATCTCCTACCATCGTCACCGCCATCAACGCCTGTGACACTGACATGCGTATCGTCGATAATTGCGAGAAGATATCTCTTCCAGCCTCGTCCTGTGCTGGAGAGATTGTAGTTTCGTTTGAATTCTAGCCCGTAACCGGTGAATGGGGTGCCGGTAACATGGATAACTTTGCCGATGGTGATTGCGGCAGCGGTCGTAGTGGTCGTGTCATTGGCATCGGGGCTGGATTGGGCGGTTGTCGGGCTTGTTGTGGGTAGATTGAGCGTGGGTGTGTTTGGGATGTAGATGCCCCAGTGGGCCTGGGACCCGTTGAAGCGATTAGGCCGTATGGGATAGGTGAGGAGGTAAATATCGTATGGCATGGTGATTTAATAGTAGTATATCTTTAGTCTTTGTGCCTGTGTCTGTCTGAAAGAATGGAAAAATGGTTGTTCTAATGGATGAAATTGGAAAAGATGCTGCCTTGTAACTAACTCTTTCGATCCGTGTGCTGATGTTGACTACCCACGACGCATGCATTCTGCAAGATAAAACGGATAAACCGACTACGTTCAATAAGTACCTGAAAGGTAGTACTTTTTGCAATTTAAGTTTCGACGCTTGAGCATTCCAGCTCTATCATCTCTTTATTTGCCCATCACTATCATATGCATAAAAGCCCTGACGAGTTTTCACCCCTAATTTTCCTATGGCAACCATCTCGCGAAGTAATTCCCTGGGTGCCTCAGGCAAGCCGTCCCGCTCCTCGGCATAATGTTTCTCAATGTCCAGAACAACATCTAGCCCTACGACGTCCATCTGTTCAAAGGGGCCCTTCGGTGTTTTGAGCACATCTTTGTAGATCGCATCGATCTCTTCAGGGGTAGCCACTCCCTCTGCCGCTACAAAAAGTGCTTCACGCTTGATTGCCGCCCAGATCCTGTGGATAGCGCACAGACACGATCAATGGCGTGTTTGCTGGTAGTATGGTAGGTAATAGCATACCTGTTATAGATATATCCTGTGGAGTTCTTCTTGACGTGGTACGGAGAGAATCCATGCTTCTTGCATTCTTTCATCAGAAGTGGGACGATGAGAGGATCGGTGTCAGGAGAGGACATTATTTCAATAGCTGTATGTGTTAGTCGTGCTGAAGCCCAAAATATGTTTGATAGTTTGGATACGGCAATCACGCATAATACCAGCCCACGGTTGTTTTGATGAAGACAATCACCATTCGGAAAAGCTTTACGGTGGACATCTCATTTTGACATACCTGGTGTTTCAGGAGGCCAATCTGCATCTTCTCAGCTACTATGTCCCTCGTAAACTGAGCTTGCATCAGAAGATGGGATGTATCTCTCACAGGAATGTAAGCTCACGAAGCGGTCAGCCTGTTGAAGACTGAGACCCTCGACAATTTCTGTGATCGTAAAGCTGCTCGAGTTGGAAGCAATAACGGTAGCTGGGTCGGCCAAGGCATCCAGGTTTGTAACCACAGTCCGCTTTAGCTGCAGGATTTCAGGCACACACTGTAAAGGAGACATGGAAGTTCAGACTGGGTGTCTTGCTGCAATAGTGCGGAATCACAATGAGTCGAGAAACAACCAGCATCATAACTACCTCAACAACAAGCCATGCTCCTTTAATAGCATCTCTTAGAAGCTCTGCGGAAAAAGTTAAAATTTCCCCAGCGAGATACGGCTCTGGGCTATTCTGCGGCCTATTTTTTCTGACCTGCTCAACTATTTTCAGAGCATCGTGTAGCTGATTGGGGTTTTGGTCAATCAAATGGACGGGCCGACCACAAGAGGACCACTATTGAATAACTGTCAGTATATTTAGCATTCAGCAAATACAAGATTGTATGGAGGATGCTCACCATGTACGCAAGTCGACGCCCCTGTGTTCCTGCTCCAAGGATTGAAACTGGTCCGCTTGCCATCCTGACGTTGGTGTTGGACAGTGTATCATCAACACAGATACCAGAACCCAAAGCCCAAGACGAGAGGTGTCTTCCGAGGTCCATAACCGTGATCCCCGCCTTCCGTCCTGTTACGACAGAGAGTAACTGGCGCGTAATACGGAGGTCGCCGCCAAAAGTATTGGTTCCCTTAATAATCTTGGCACGGAACTGGGCATACGCGTGCTTAGACATAAGGCTGCTCAGGGGGGTAGCGGGGAGTCTTTTCAGGGAGGCTAGAGGCTAGAACAGCTAAGCGGTCCCTAAGGCCTTGATGGAAAGCCCCGTAACGAAGGATCAAAACATATGGTGCAGACCTCTGTATTGTGTGGTAACTTTTGGGAATTAACAAACTCTGCGCTACTGGCTTCTAGGGTCTGACGCACCCTCGACCCCAAACCTCGTTGAAGTTGTGAACAACGCGCGATTAATGGACTAGGTATCAAGCTGAGTGAAACGGCACAACGCGCTTCAATAAGTCAATTGCGAGAAACGGGAAGTTTTGATACCCTCCTTTACATTGGGTCCGAATTATCTGAACCGAAGTTCATGATACAGGTTCCAGGAAACAGGTTCCAGGAAACAGACTCCCGAAGTTCCCCCGCGTCCAATGCTGTTGAGCTCGTGGCATTCTTCATTTTCTTGAAGAGAGTCAATCTTTATTGAAAACCACCAGCGTCTGGTGGTCAAATCGGGTTTCAATTTTTGTAATGCGCGACTTTCTCCTGTTGTACTGTACGAAGACCTTGTGCACACCGTGCAACTCTCGGCAGGGTGACGAGACTCGCATTGAAGACAATACCAAAGACATTCAGTACTACCTCCATACAATTGGGCAGCTCGTCGTCAAAGCGAGGACAATTAAGAGGTCATATTCTGCCTCGGGGCGTTTCGAAGGCAGCCTTATCAAGACTTACTTCCCCAAGCAAGGATAGGATTATTGACACCCTTTACGGATTGAGCTTCGGTGTACGAAGGAACCATATCCTGGAGTCTGAGGGTTCCTAAAGTGGCCAGGACATTGGCTTAGTTTCTCAGCCCCGGCACCTCCACTCATTTTCGGGTTGTTTTCTCGAAAGCCAGGATTTCCCATCACTTTTATACTCTAGAAGACAGTGTACAAGCTTCTTTTAGATATTTTCACTTTCGTCATGGCGCCCGCGGCTTTGTGGTTTGGGATCCCCATTTGTCTTTCGTTGCTTCTTGTTTCGTATATTCCCGATTACAGCCTCTTCCATTCGTATACATGGACATTTCTTGGCTTGTTCGTTGGGGCTCTGGTTTTGAGGGTGTTTTATGTCGTCGTACTATATCCTATATTCTTTTCCCCGTTTGAACATATTCCATGTCCGCCAGTAAGTACTCCGGCTATTTTTCCCCGTGGGGTCGGAGATTGAACTATCTCTTTCATATAGGGCAGAAGCATTTGGAATGGCCATCAGCGGCAGCTGAATTTTGCGCCTCCGGGATCGGCAATGGCTTCTTGGGCCAAACAAATTCCTAACAACGGGCTGCTCAGGTTCTACATGGTTGGGAACATGGAAAGACTTCTTGCTACGGATCCCAAAGCGCTTGCAGATCTACTGGTCCACAAGAATTATGATTTCAAGAAGACAGACCTTATCATTTTTATGTTGAAGAAGATTACAGGACAGGGAATCTTTTTGGTTGAAGGCGCTGTTCACAAGGTGAGTGCACACGCGTAATTGTTTAGCATTTCTCGCATATTTTCCCTTTCCTTTTGACGTGAAGATTAAAGCATATCTTAACGTTTTATGCAGGCGCAGCGAAGAAACCTCATGCCAGCCTTTGCACATAGGCGTATAAAGGAGCTATATCTGGTGTTTTGTGCAAAGGGTATAGAGATGGTCGACGCAATGGAGAAAAGTATCAATTCATTGCCAGACGGCAAGAAAATCATGGTAATTGGCGACTGGTCAAAGTCAGTCACTTTGGACGTTATCGGTCTGGCTGGGATGGGCCACGATTTCAATTGCATCCAGAACCCCGGCAATGTCTTGGAAAGGGAATTTTACACGCTTCTACGCCAACCTCCAGCATTTGCTCACCTTGTCGTGCTTATCAGTTTCTTCGTCAATCCGGCTATTCTTGATTATATGCCCTTGAAGCAGACTCAAACTGCACAGAGGGCGGCAAAAACACTACGAAGCGTCGCCCGAGAAATTATACTGAAGAGGAAAAAGGAACTCCAGACAGGCAACCCAAATAAGCACCTTGATATCATTTCTATTGCTCTAGAAAGCGGTGCCTTCTCCGATGAGTCCCTCGTCGACCAAGTATTAACCTTCCTTGCCGCCGGCCACGAAACCACATCCACTTCCATCCAGTACGGCATCTATTTGCTCTGCCAACACCCAGAAGTGCAAACTCGACTTCGTGACGAAATCCGCAGCAGTCTTCCCAGCATGAGGAAAAACAACGGTACGCCACCAGCGCCCATCACAGCAGCTCAGATTGACTCCCTTCCATACCTCAACGCCGTCTGCAACGAGATCCTGCGATATCATCCACCGGCTCCCGTCACAATGCGAGAAGCAGTTCGCGATACTACAATTGTTGACACATTTATCCCCAAGGGCACGGTCGTGGCAGTAAGCATGGAAGTGATGAATCGAGATCCGGTGCTTTGGGGGCCTGATGCAGATACGTTCAATCCAGATCGATGGATGGGTCCCGGAAGGGCGAATACAGGCGGTACGGAGAACAACTATGCATTTTTGACATTTTTGCATGGACCCAGGAGCTGCATCGGGAGTGGATTTGCAAGGGGAGAGATTGCTTGTTTGTTGGCGGTGATGGTGGGACGCTTTGAGTTTGAGTTGGAGGATCCGCATAAGAAACTGGAGGTGTGTGAAGGACTTGCAATCACGCCAAAGGATGGCGTTAGGGTGAAGGTGAAAGTTGTGGAGGGCTGGTAGGTCTAAAAAGGGCGAGAGGATCAATCTGGCGCTACGACAAGTGGTACCAATCGTTACAGCGTTTGATTGAGAAGGTGATGAAGGCAGTTGGACATCTGAGTTCATGTCGTGTCTTCTGTCATTGATAGAGGTCACATACGGAAACATCCCCTCGTGCTTAAAAAGACACCCCTCGGGTTTAACAAACACCCATAAACTTAAGGGATAGGTCTCCGATACAGGCAACGCAGGGAGTATACGTATGTACTACGTGCTATGAAGTCATCCCATGATCTATATCCCTTAAGGTTATGGGTGTTTCTTTAAGCACTAAAGGGTGTTTTGTATGCGGTCTCTATTGATATTCTTCCCTGAAAACCATCATCCTTTCTCGATCTATTCCATCTGAGCCCTCTTCAATCCACGCTCTAAACATCCCACCACCGTTAAAATCAAACGAAACCTTCCCCTTCACCAGGTCGTCGCCATCGCCATCAAGAGTCTCATGGTGAGGGTGGTTGTGGCCATCCCAGTGGACCTCAATTCCAATCATCCCTCCCGTTCCCTCTCCGGTCTTGCCCCATCTATCACCCGCAGAGCGCTCCAACTCTCCACCAGGGCCAGATACAGCCGTCACGGCTTCAGAAAGGGGAACATGCCCAGGTGAGAAACGTGCCATTGCGCTCGCCGTTCGTGCAGCAGCCGTGCGAAGGAACGAATCCCCATTTCCCGTTCCAGACACCGCTACAGCCCGACGACCACGTCGAGCATGGCCGTGGCCATGCAAATCCCAATCTTCCGCCCAGAATCCCGCTCCCAACGTCGGTGTATCTCCAATTCTTCCGGGGAACTTATTCGTTAGACCACCCGTGCTCGTGGCCACGGCAATATTCCCCCATTGATCCAGACATACAGCACCCACGGTGCCTTGGCTGAGATATTTACTATCTTCTTGACCATCATCATTCTTAAACCGCAAAGTCAGGTCTTCTTCTGCATCATGGTCGATAGTGGCCTCTACCTTCGGACCCTGCAGCCCCCTCCGATGCTCATCCCACCTTCTCTTTGTCCAGAACCACTCATCAGGTTTGAATTCCAGTCCCCAGTCCCGTGCTAGCTTTTCGATATGCGGACCGCAAAGCTGGGAATGCATGTTTCCACCGCTACCATCCCCTTCTTTGTAACCTGTCCGCAGTAGAAGCTCCCTCGCTAAACGTATCGGATGCCGTACGTTTTTTACCATCATGACTCCCGCACCACGTTTTATCCTGGCAGTGTTCATTTCGTCTCGGTCACTATCGTTGGCGTCTTTGAAAGAGGAAGAGTTGTGTGGTGGGAGGACCGAGGAAACCATGACAGATGCCTCCATCTCAATGGTTCCAGCAGTCGTAAACACGCTGCCGCGTCCGGCATTGAACAACGGGTCATCTTCCATCAGACTAACCGCATGTACGGCCGCGTCAAGAGCAGAGCATCCGGTATTCCCTTTCTCACTCGTGCCTCTGTTGCCAACCTGGTCGGGTGCTTGTCCATTGTCAGCTTGTTCACCGTTGAGCAAGGAATACGTCGATCCTAGATATGCCAGCAGTGATGCTCGATATTGCTCGTACAGTTTTGGAGGGAGGCGAGAGCGCTCAATGTTTCCAGCACCTCCATGTAGGATGACTGCGGGTTTGAAGCGGGGCTTGGTGCTGTGCAGTCGGCTTTCGGAGGACTGAGTGCGGGCGGAGGTATGGGACATGGTTGCTGAGCGGATACGAGAGTGGTCAGAGAAGGTTATCTATTATGTTCCATCAAACAGTCAGTTAAAGCTATGTATGAGACTGTCGCTGTCGCTGTTCATGCTCCCCTCCCACTCCCCGCAATGCGGAGAAGCAGTCACGTGAAGATAAGATAGCAGGATCCGCTGGAAATTCGCGGAGAAGAAGTGGACGGACAAGCGTTATTTAGCCACGGTTAACAGGCGGGAGGGTTCCCCGGATAAGGCAAAGTTCTTGATATTTGCTCCAGCCAAATGCTAATATGAAAGGTCGCTAAGAATATAGTAATTGTGCCAGAGAATGCACCCACGGGACCTGTGAACTCGAGTAGCGCTCGTGAGAGCAGGGTATTATCTGAGAAAACCCAGCAAAGATATCAAAAAAATAAGTGCAAATATCCGCCTGTAGACTCCTCGAAACAAAGTAAAACAAATCCGCAAAGCCACCATATCATGAACAACGTGGGTATATAAACCGTGACAGCATAACATCATAACTTCTTAAAGAGAAGCTTCAGTTGAGTGGAGGTCTTCTTCTTCTCCTTGTGCTTTTTCTTTTCCTTATCGTTTTCGGCCTTTGACGACTTCGAGCGACGTGAACTTCTAGACGCCTTGGAGTGGCGAGTATAGCTCGATTCTGCGTCGCCAGCAGGTTCACGTAGCTCAGAGACTCGGAGCGGGAGATGCAAACCAGACATTGCTGCAGCAGTTGGGGTAATGAACTCCCCGTCAACAGAAGTCCCACAACTCTCTGCCTCCGACTCAGCCACGCCACGTCTCCACATTTCAATATGGCTGAGATTCGCGTCGATTTCTAACATTTCGTCCATTTCAAGCTGCTGGTTCGGTGCTGGTTGCTGCTGTTGCTGCTGTGGTTCCGCAGGGTTGGCTTCCTTTCCTGCCGTAATTTGTTTGATAATCTTGTAACCACCGAACATCACTATGGTCACACCAATACCAACCCCCGCAGCAATCATAAATTGTGGACTGGCCAAAAGTGCAAAGACAGCCGGAGCACTCGTTTTCAGCGCAAGAAGAGCGGTTGGAGCCAGCTTCTTAACAAGGTTGCTGATTTCTGCCAGCGTGAGAGCAACAGCTGCCATGGCATCTGGATTTTTCTGAAGGTGGGCGATCGTAGCTGAAGCCGTGTGGTGTGCGCAATCTGCCTCAACCAAGAGAGTCCTGACTTTGCCCACCAAACCGTCGAGCTCTCCGTCCGGCCCAGGCGGTGGTTCCAAACGCTCAATAGCTGACGGGTGAAATTCGCCATATGCCAAGTTCATATCGACGTGAGGTTCGGAGTGTGAACGGTTTCCGGCATGCAGATGTGGCGGCTGTGCAGCAACAATATCACCGGATGTGTGTCGTCGTGCGAGCTCTGTATATCCATGCCTGGAGCGACGCGAGGAGACGACCGACTGTAAATCGTGTTCGTAGGGCCGATGGGATTCTCCATGGTATCGGCTGACGGGGTCGCCATGTCGAGCAATAGACTTGGATCTTCCTCCATGTCGACGAGATGAGGCTGTTGAGCGGGAATCTTGGAATTCAAAGTTGGCTAAAGCTCGTCTTGCCTCCCGCTCAGCCTGTTTGGCTCGATGTTCGGCTTGAATCTCTGCTTTTCGGGCTCGATAGGCAGATTTGGCTTCTCTAAAAACACCGAAGATATGTTTGCTCTAAAGAGAAAGTTCATGAGCCCTGAGAGTTCTTGATATCGTTGATTGGGGTTCTTACACTGCTGACTACCTTCCCAGACTTGTCGATCACAGCGATGGTCTCTCCTAAAGGAACCATTTCGTGGAGATAAGTGTTTTGGTACGAAGAAGGTTAATATCTGCTCAGAGTACGAGCAATCTTTTCCGGTCTTGCAAATGTCTGCTCAAAATGTGCACTGAAAGGTTGTAAAGGTGCACACTGTCAAAGAGTGTAATTGTACTCGTCAAAGAGACGGCAAGTAAACTATGGCGGGCTCGGCTCTGTCATATAATCAAGAGTTGTCAGTTCAATAAGGAATGTTCCATGTGAAGAATGAAAGAGAAAGGAGTGCAGGATGCTTGAGCGCCAGGTCTATATGGGCCCACACGACAAAAAGTGACGCTCCAACCCTTCTGAAAGAAACGAGAGGGCGGAGGCACCAATCGGTGAAGAAAGCAGCGTATGGTGAGACTTGTCGCCCAAACTCTCGACCCTGGAATGTTTGCACGCCCGCTAAAACCGAATTGGCCCGCCTCGTCGACGAGTCGCTTGCACAGAACCCTAGCCCAGTCACATTCAGGCACTGATCGCTTTGCACCCAACCATCATCGGTGCCAGCAAATCATGTTTGCATCTGTCATCAGGGGATATCGCCTCTGCAAGGCAAATTTTTCTAGTATCTTCGCACGGAATTGCTGCCCTATCCCAGTCGTCGAACAACGAAGCTGACGAGCGAAAATCGATGGCTGGGAGTCCTGGCTTCGGTCCAATCAACCGCCAAGACACGCTGATAGTGGCGCATTACATATGTACGCAACTCTAGCCACAATGACAGGGGATTCGCACCGCCACACAAGGTCGCCTGAATTATGTCAGACGCACAAGGTCAAGGCCGCGAGATAGCGCAGCGTCAAGCGTATGCGCAGGTAAAGATCTAGAAAAGGAATTCAACCAAGGCCTTAGGCCTCAGGACTCAACTCAGGCCTATTACTGCATGCTGTGGTCCGTGGATACTGGAAGTGCTCCGTCGATAAGAAGGACCGCGTAAAGTGACCGTTTCTTGGCACGTCGCCTCACTCGGTTTGAGCATGCACGGCGTCGTCAGTGATGAGTCTCTCCCCCGAAGATAAGGACTATACAAGCGACTAGAGTTGGGACAACATGCAGTATGGCTCTTGCAATAGTGTTTCAAACGCAGTCCATCCCTATGTATGAATAGTGGTTCGTCCTTCGTCCATGGGAGCCCTGATCGGTTTTGCGTCAGGCATCGCCAATAATAAAGGGCTCTGGGTTTAGTTACTATCTCGAATTTGGATGGTTCAGGAGTGCAACTTGGCCGTCAAACTTCACAGACTCAGGGGCATTTTGACCGCTTTTTGACGGAGAAAGGTCGCCCCATCTTTTCAATCTCCCAGCCTCTCTCCCCTGCATTGCAGTGGGTTCAAAGGAAAGATCTTCTTGAAAACTGCCATCTAGGATGGCGATCGAGTAGTCATACCACTGACAGAAAAAATGAACAGGGCGCTGGTGCACGGGTGTGTTTCAATCTTGCCGAACCAGCCCCGGGCATCACTGTGTGCTGCGGGAAAAAAACGCCATAAAAAGATAGACAGATGTCTCTCACTCTCTGAAAACGCATCGTGTGGTTGGCTTTCTCGTTCAGGGTGACAGCTCATTCAGAGGAACTCTTGAAGTAGAATAATTCGCTGGAAAAGCAATATAACCTTAATCCCATGACACATATGACTCCTTCAAGCTGCATCGAAAGAAGCCTATGCAAGAGTAGGCTCGCCGTTACCTCTCCTTTGAAACGCATTGAATGATTTTTGTTGGTTCTCCTCGCATGTTGCCATCCTCAAACCTCGTTGCATCATCATATCTTTGGCAATGAAAATTCCCGTGAAAATGGAGGACCAACCATGTAAGGGACCATTGATCAGGCTGTGTCTGGGAAAGTCAGGAAATTGGTGAGTAGAAGTGCTGGACAAATTCATTCCAGGTCTGTTTCAGAAGCATGCTTCATCACAATCAGGCGGTCGATCCCAAACGTTTATGCTAACTGAATTGGTTCCCGTTGAAGGCCCCCGCACGCGATGGACTGCAGCCAAATCGACGAGTCTGGTGAGTGGAAACGTTGAGGACCTTGCACCCCTTCTCTGCGAAAGTACTCCGTACCACGTATTGTAATCCTGTGGATTTGCCTTGCCTTCAAGCCATCGCTGCTCCACATGACGGAGGAGACATGGACGCAGTAGATCGTGATACAGAGTGGCTTCAAGCTTATTCCGGCAGAAGTTGTCGTCGTTGCTTTCGAGTTCTCCACCAAGCTCCGGCGGCGGGGCGGAGGGAAAAAGGCTAAAATGACTCCCGGCCTTGGCCAAAAATCTCCGCCGCTCCCTTCCCTGCATGTCTGACCGGGAGATCAATTGACAACGAGATAGTTTGCTGATATGAATGCTCTAGAAGCCGAAATCTTAGTTGATGGGGATGATGAGGTTGAATATCACACCGCTGAGCAGTCAATCTCCTCGGAAGTCACAGATTTGAAGAATGAATGCGTCGTTGGCCATCGAGTCCATTCCGTGCGCTCTATCCTAGCACTCGTTCTTGATAAGGAATGCGTTTTTGCAGGGCTACAAGGCGGAGACATTGTGGTATGCTTAAATACTGACTTCGTTTTCGACATTTTTATCCCGTTGGTACATGCATGGCCTGGATGCTGATCGACGAAACAGGCGTGGTCTCTGGATACATACGAACTTGTCCTATCAATAAAAGCTCATGAAGAAAGCGTTCTCGGTCTATATTTGTCCGATGACGGAAACCTACTCTTTTCCAGCGGTGGAGATTCCGTGGTCAATGTAAGCTCAGCTGTCCACCCAGGGAATAGTCATTTTATGCTAATATGAGAAGGTCTGGTCAACAAGCACATTCCAGCGGCTATATTCAATTTACTCCCATCATGACGTAGGAGACCTATTTACCGTTGTATACTCGTCAGAGTTCAAAACGGTATATTGTGGAGGCCAAAATACCAGTCTTCAGGTCAGTACTTCTCTACGTCCGCGTCCGAGATAAGGTGTTAACGCCGTTATCATAGTGGTGCAATCTGCTCCGGGATGCGCATCCTCCACCACCTGTTGCTGCCCATCCATCGTGTAGGACACACAAGTTCTTTGACTCACGAGGTCCTGGAGGCGTAGCTCCTCCTCCACGGATTGACGTTCAGAACCGAGATGGATTATACGATGGCCAAACTCTCACCTTTAAACGAGATCAACACAGGCCCTTTGCCCACAATGGCTACGTCTATTGCATGCTTCTGGTCCGCGGACTACTCGAAAGCCATTCGGGCGAAGAGGTCCTATTCACAGGATCTGGTGACGGCTCCGTAAAGCTATGGGAGCTTGGCCAGGGAGCTAATGTCGCACCCACTGAGATTGTCTCATTGCAAAATGGAAACGAGTCTGTTTTGTCGATTGCAGTTGACGGTCCTTTCTTATACTGCGGACTCACAGGAGGGGCGATCAATGTTTGGAATTTGGATTCTCACCAAATCATCAAGACCATCAATAGCCATACGGCAGATATCTGGGCAATTGACATTATCAAAGGCACAATTATTAGTGGTGACTCTGATGGTGCCGTTAAGGTATCTGCAACTACTTTGTTCCTTTACTCACAGCTAAATCCAAGGCTAACGGAACATATAGAAATTCAATTCCCGCTTCGAAGAAATTGGGTCGTGGACGGCACATAATGGAACGATGCTTGCATCCGCCGCTGGAGTTATCAAAGATCGATGGATATACGTGACTGGTGGAAACGATAATTCAGTTGCAATCTGGGACTTGACAGAGCATCCCGCAGATTCGCATGAGATTCCAGCAATTAGCAATGGTATGCCTTCGTCTTCCTCATTCAAAAGATTGCTGCTAACACCTCTCAGATGAATTGGTCAATAGCCTGGCAAAATTTGTTGGCTTCAAGACTATTTCAGCCCGGCCACAATTCTCCGGAGAATGCAATCAAGGCGCTGCATTTTTGCGTCGACACTGCATCTACCTAGGTGCTCAGACCAAGATTCTCACGACAGGCCAGAATACGAACCCGATTGTGTTCGCGAAATTCCCAGCTGTTTCCAGCAACCCTTCAAATAAGACCGTCCTCTTTTACGGTCATTATGATGTTGTTGGCGCAGAGGCCAACCAAGCCAAATGGAGCACCGACCCTTTCCAGCTAACCTCGCTGAACGGGTTTCTCTACGGACGTGGCGTATCGGACAATAAAGGGCCAATACTAGCTGCGTTGTATGCAGCTGCAGAGCTAACGCAAAGAAAGGAGCTTCCTTGCAATATCGTATTTTTAATTGAAGGTGAAGAGGAGTCTGGCTCACAGGGCTTTGCAGAGACGGTTCAAGATAACAAGGACCTGATCGGACCTATTGACTGGATACTCCTGGCGAACAGTTACTGGCTAGACGACCATATACCCTGCCTAACATACGGATTGAGGGGTGTTATCCGCGCAAACCTGATCGTCACCAGTCATCATCCAGATCTCCACAGTGGTATCGACGGCAGTTCACTACTGGACGAGCCTCTTAAGGACTTGACCATGCTGCTAGGCACACTAGTTGGACCAAAGGGCAAAATCAATCTTCCAGGATTCCATGATCCAGTGTTACCGCTCACACCAATCGAAAAGAAACGTTACGATGCCATTGCAGAAGCCCTTTTGCCACATCATCCAGAGATTGAAAATGTCGAATCGTTCACGGACTCTCTTATGCATCGCTGGCGCGAGCCATCACTCACAATTCACTCTGTAGAAATACCCGGCTGCAAGAGCTCCACAACCACGATATCACGCAAGGCCAAAGCCACGCTGTCCATCCGACTCGTGCCAAACCAAGATGCGGACAAGGTCGCGGAGGACCTTATCAACTACGCACAGTCCCAATTCGCCGACCTCGACTCGCAAAACATTCTCACCGTCGAGATCACCGGCAAAGCAGACCCCTGGCTCGGCGATCCGGACAACGAACTCTTCGAGACACTCTCCCACGCCGTCTCAGCAGTCTGGTCCGCCAGCAGAGAGAGTAGAAAGCACAATAGCTACCCGCCACCGATCCCGGCGCGACACTTGTCCAATGCCACCACAGGCGTCGGGGATCTCGCCCGCACCAATTCCTCCGACAGCCTCGCCTCGACATCCAGATTCGAGCGGATCCTCGCCTCGTCGTCTTCCACACCTAAACATCGGCCGGGCCAAAGGACGAAATCATCGCATTTGCCGCCAATCCCTACGTCGTCCACCCTCACCACTGATCCCGTCGAATCTCAAACAGCTTTGCAGCAGGGCGATGGGCCGAAAGACGGGTCTCAGAAGGCATCGGCGCCCTCTCAGCTAATTAAACCGATTTACATTCGTGAAGGAGGGTCTATCCCTACAATACGATTCTTGGAGAAGGAGTTTGATGCACCTGCTGCACATTTGCCATGTGGTCAGGCGAGTGACAATGCGCATTTGAGTAATGAGCGCTTGAGGGTGGAGAATCTATATCGAAGCAGGGAGATTTTCAGGAGGGTGTTCCGAGATTTGGGCGGTATGCAGGGTCACGGTGATTGAAATGGAGTAGGATGGAATCACCTTTTTTTTTTCAGTTCCCTTTCGCTAAATATTGTATCATTCCTCATGGTCCATAATTTGCATCCGAAGCGAAATAGTACTCATGAAATTAGTTCACAATACTGGCAACGCATGAGTTGTGATACTTGAGCATAGCACACTCATTTTTGAACTCATTTGTTTGATAATAATATCTACATTACAAACACAGCGCCATAATACTCCATATCTCTATGTTTGTTTCAAACAAACCGACTCACCAGATCCTCTTCGCAGCCATCTCATACCTCCTCACATGTTCAATCCCATGCAATCCACCTCCGCTCTTCGCACCCTTATTACTATCCCTCTCTTCACGTTCCTTGAGCCTCCTCAATGCCTCGGGATCATCGGCATAAATCCATCGCCGTCTATCCTCTCCAACTTCCACCGTCCCCCAGCCGCCCACACGACGACTGCCTTCGACAGTGTCACTAGTCGCTGTATCCGTCTTGACGTTGGATTTGATGGGAAAGAAAGGTGGTGCAGAGTCTGGTGGAGGACTGGGCAACTGTACGTGCCCCGCAGAGATAGATGTAGATGAGACTTGGGGTTGAAGCTGTGGTTGCTTTTGCTGCTGGTGTAGCATCTCCCTCTCGCGAAGTTTCATGCGCTTGTACCGCGCTCTTGAGTAACTAAGTAGCGTCATACCTAGAATAAGTTTGACGAGCAGGAGAGTGACGTAGAGGAGCAGGACGAGGATGACTGTGAAGATTGGTATGAAAGCAGTTGGTGATGGCATCGCGTGCGAAATTAACGTATGAAAAGCGGTGCCAATCTGGGTGAAAGACGTGGGAATTGCGAATGAGGCGGGTAAAGTTGCTGTCGAAGTCGAGGAATAGTGTTTGTGTATGGACGACAAGGAGGTGCTATTTGAGGACGTTGTGAGAGAAGGCGGCTGGGGCAGCCAAGCCGTTAAGAACATCTGATACGTTTGTATCGAGACGCGGAAAAAGAGGCAGGATAGGGGTATAACGGGCAATCCGAGACGACGATTTAGATTCTGATCGCCAAAAGCATTCGTGTAATAATCCTTTGTGAGAATATCGAGGAATCGACCGTAGATTGAAGGTCGGGTATTGTTGAATTTGTTGATGTATGCATGCTTGAGCCAGTCAACCAGCATTTCGGACCCGAGAACCACAAGGAATGGACCTAGCACATGTCCAATCGTGGGAAGAAAAGAGTGTGCGTTGCTCAAGGAGGCGAAGAATGACGATGATAACAAGGTAAAGGACTGCGGGAGGATGGACGTTGCTGATCGAGGTGGATTGGCTGGGGGAGTACTGTTCGTGCTAGCAGTCGGAGCGGCGCGAGAAAATGGAGCCAGAGCGTTGCCAAACGTGATGGCCCCGGTCTCTACAAAGTTTCTCGATGCGATAATCATCAGCATAAGCCATAGCTGAAACCGCTCGACCACGTCAGCGCACGTAAGTTGAAAGAGATTCTCCTTTTCAAACTTCTTGAAGACAGCCGACTTGATCTCGACAAACTGATTTGACAAAAGCAGTGTGATGAGCGCGTTCGAGTAGGAGTTCACGGCGACGTTCAAAGTCATGGTCTGGTAAAAAAGGGCCGTCGCGTGTATGACGGTGTAAATTAAAGCTAGAATAAACAACCAAAATGGTCGTAATATCTTACTTCGTCCATCTGGTTTTCGTTCCAGCGCCTCGCGAGAGAACAGGCACTCCAGGACATCCTGGCCGATGGCTGAAAAAAGCCGATCACTAACCTAGGATCTGTAAGCAAGACGAAACAGTTGGATATGGACCCGATATACCCACCTCCAGGACGTTGTAGATAACGTATAACTTGATCGCAGCTTGGCCTCGAATCCAGTGATACATCCGACTCGCGTCAAAGTATAATAGAATGGCGCAGGTGAAGATCATAAGCAAGCCTTTAAGAATGTCCGCCTTGTCATCTGGCTGCAGACCAGACGGAATGGACTTTGTTCTTCGATGACGATTGCCACGGCGTTGGCTATCATTAACTCGACTCTTGGTATCATTATCGAGAAACGGGTTATCCACCGACGATGCAGCGTTAGAGGGTGCTCCCTTCGCAGGGGCGTCGCCAGTTTGTTCAGTCTTTCTATCCATGGAGCGACTTCGTCGCCTTCTCTTCCAGACTCTCCCAAGCCCCTGAACGATGAACGAGGATATATATTGCACTTCCAACCCAAGATTTACAACCCATGATTGGAAAAGAATAAACAGAGACTTGCAAAACCGCAATGGTAGTATCGTAAATGTATAAAGCCATGAATCGAGGCATGCTAATGTTCCAAAAAACAAAACCTGTTCGAGGGATGGAGGGAGAAGCAGAAAATTCTGCAGTCGTTCGAGTTTCACGCGCGACGACTCGTATGGAAAATCCTTGGGGCGAGATTGATGAATATAAAGGGGCGAAGGACGGTTGGAAGACAGCTCCAACTGGAGATATGTAGGTATCGAGAAGGGTGGAAGGGGTATCGAGGCTGGTATGGGTGAAGGCAGATCTGCAGATGACTGGCTAGGCTTGACAGCATCCTCCAGATTCAAACGACCCGGCACGCGGCGCTCCGCTCTCGATTTCGACGTTCCGCCAGCCGTCTGCTGGTCCGCTGCAAACGGAGAGTGTAGCCGTCGCGACGAGCCTCCAGGAGTTGACGCTACCCTAGCCGTCTGCGATCGCTGTCGTCCGGAGGTGTGATATTTCTGCGGACTCTGTCCCGGCAGCTCAGGCGGCGGCTGGTCGTAGTAAACATGCCTCAATGTGCCTGACTTTCTTCGCCGGACAGCTCCATTCTCTCTTCTCCCGCTTACGCCTGACGTCCCTGACGCTCCATTGATAGCCAGCCCCATGTTTGTGTTACGTCGATCAGGGTTGAAGGAATCACCATCTTCGCAAACGTCTCTCCAAGGTCCCTGTGGTGTATCTCTCTCGTCGGCCGAGCCGCTTCTCGATGCTCTGCGTTCTATACTGGTAGGAAGTGTGTGTAAACATAACGAGTCGGGCGCGGAGGTGAGTTCGCGGATCTTCGCCGGAGACAGCTTCAACGTCTGGTCCCGGCGCGGGCGAGGACTCGGGGAGGCATTGGGATCACGAAGAGGACGCTTGGATGGTGTCGTCGCAGTCGCAGTCGTTGCCGTTCCTATATCATCAGCCACAGTGGATTTTTCGATCTGGACAGCTGTCCTTTGCGACGGCTCTCCCGTATCTTCGGAGCATTCTCCCTGTGAGTCCAAAACGGCACTTTGTCCGCCCTGAGGAACGGTGTCTTTGATCTGTCGGGGCAATTCCTCGCAGGCCTCGAGGGAAGCAGAATTCATCGCTCCGTTCGGCGACGACTCCATTGTTGACTGCTGGTTTGGAGCGTGTTGGCTCGTCATCCCTGCCATTCATCGCGCGCGCCCTATCGACATCCGTCAATATCGAGTGCGGGACAAACTGACAACTCATCGTTTGCGTCCGGCCACAACGTGGAATCTGAATGACCGCTTGTTGATTTGTGAAGGGAAAACTGCTTCCCCAGTGACAAGCGTTCAAGAACTGCACTTTGGATTATATCCTGGCTTTAGCCCAATGCGAGTAACCAGATTTCACCCTCGTAACCCTCTTCATGCAGTCGGCTCGTCCTACACAGTGACACGCTACAGCCTTTGATTTCTTCATATTTGACAGACTACATTTCTCTTGATAATGGAGACCAGGTCGGATCAGTTTGCTATTCACTCTGCTAATGGACACTCCGTCCCTCCACAGCCGTGGATGAACCATCCATCTTCTCTTTCTTCTGCATCTCGCGCCCGGCTGCTTGATCGACCGTTGGATGAACCCACACTGGCTCAGCGAACTGCCGCATTTCGTCAGTTGAATCGCTTGCCACGGTATACGCAGGCGCCGCGTATACTTCGCCAAACCCAAACCACGCCCATTGGCAGTCGATCGTTTATCCCGTCACAGCCAGTTGTTGTCAGGACATATTCTGCAGAAACGGATGCCAGAGGGACAATGTCACGACAATCCTCCCGCTCAGATCAGCGTTCGCCCGCAAAACTGCCACCAGTGCAAGATTTTGGCATCGAGGGAATTTTACGCTCGATAGAGCCGGATATCCGAAGCACGCTTGACACTATTGCCGAAATATGCGGGCGCAGCAAACTTAGCCTTGCAAACGAGTACGGAAGCCACAGGCCACCGCTTGGGGAGATCCGTGCACCGGTTGGTGGACTTTTAGCAGTAGAAGAGGCCAGTTCGAGCAATGAGCGGTTAGTCGATGGTAATGTGCTGATTATCGGAGATGATACCAGCACAATTGATGGAAGGGACCCGTACTTGTCAAGGTACGGTTTCCAGGAAAACATGCAACCCAACATAGGTCCTCTAGACTATCGAATTGGTTTTGCTCCATGGGATGAAAACGACGTCCGAAGAACAACACCAGGGGGAATTCAGACCACGACGGGTCTTTCAAGGCCCCCTTCGCAATCTCAGAAACATCAACCCAAGTCCACTCCAACGTCGTTTCCATGGGCATTGCTGGGCAAAGATACCAACACTGGAAATCGTGCGAACCGACAGTCTCTTCAAACTCAGCCAGTGATTACAGAGATTCATCTTGTTGCTCGAGCTGGTGGAACAAATCGGCAGTCAGATACTACAGACTGGGACGATGTCTTGCCTATTAGAGCTGGACTACGGCACTCATATGATTCTAATCTGGATGAGCCGATGACTGAACTTGCTGTAGAAAGATCCTCCTTTCTTTCTGATTTACGCGGGTTACTTGGCTGGTTTAGGCATTCTCCCACGCGATCTGATGCCAATGAGAATGAAGCCTGTATGTCAGCCGAGAGAAATCTTAGAGAAGTTTTGCACAAAGGCACGAGGCATTCTGTTACCAAATGAAGAACGCAGGTTGCAGGCGCTGCTTCGGGTGATGAATTATGGATGTGAATAATGTGATATGATATTATGATTTGTATGTACATACTCTGCGACGTGCGATGTGAAACGGACTCAGTTCGTGCTTTGCCTCTTTTGTGCTATTATCCTCAATCCTCTCCATACTACCACGTTGTACTGCAATTTATGGCGTGACGGCCTTGACGTTCATTGTCGCCGGTCGAGTCGCCGAGTCGCCATCGCACGCATCATCATTCCGTCCTTACGCTGGACAAGGCGGTCGGTATGTAACAGGGAGCGGAGACGCGTTGTCTTTCTATCTTATCGCATTGGAGATATCGTTTCTGGAGGGGATTGAAACCTGTAAATGAGCTGGTTCGAGGTTAGGTGTTTGGGAAACTTGATGCTGGTGACGTTCAGGTTTGGGTTTTTGATCACTTCCATCGTCAAGATGATGCTCACAGAGGATCACACCAAGGTGTGGCTTTCTATGTAACTACACTACAGCTACTTCTCTGCTCCCACAAGCTCTATTAATTATGCTACTTATTTCACTTTCAAAACTATTGGCCATTTACTTTACTCTACAGAGGGTCTCCGCCATAAGTTCAATTGATCTTTCGTCATCAAGGTCTTGGGGGCTGCTTAGTTGTCCTGGCCTCTAGTATGAAATACAGTATATTCATGTCCATGATCGTTAATGATACTCGAAGCCCTAGGAACTTGTATCGCGGCGAGAACTCCCCCTTAAATATCCTTCTTAACCGTCTCTTGCGGAATTCAGCCATTTTTGATACAGGTATCTTCTGTACGTGATCAATCACAGAAAATAACTGGTAGGAGAAAATAAAGAGGTAAGGGTATCTTGATTACACCAGTAAAGCACATATCCCTTTTGTCTCATCATCTCGTGGCAAACCAAGCATAAAGTGAAATTGAAAAAGTATGTGTAAATCAGGCGTCAAGGCATCAGAGAAGTGTAAGTCGAAAAGGAAAAAATGGGGTAATAAGATTGAATGTAAAAGGGAGGGAAAAGGTTTCGAACCATACAACGGAGAAATTAAGAAGCCTGCTTTTGTCTCCATGCTCCCCCAAGCAACTCGGTAGGAAGATCGTGACTATCAACAAAAGTCTTTCATATCTATACCCGTCCTCGTTTCAGCTGAAAAGTCCGCTATCCCCTTTTTCTATCTCAAAGGCGACCCAACTTTCAATTGAATAAAGTTAGAATCGAGGATTGACATTATACTGCGAGTCCTGAGACGGGGGTGCGGTTCCTGCACGTCGCGGAGATGGAAGCGAGTCGAAGGATTGCGGCATCGGAGACTGTCTAGGACCCTGGCCTGGGCCCGGAGTTGGCCATGGACGAACGAAATTGCGCTGAGAATTCGGTGCTGGTGTCATACTTGGTAATGGGGCAGTCATCGTGCGGTCTGGCATTACCGAACCTGGGAGTGGTGGTCTTCCAAAGTTGTAGTTATCTGCTGGAGCCGGGGTTTGCCTTGCTGGTGTCCGCCGTCCCATGGAGTCTACGATCGATGGGGCTGGGGTTCTGCGTGCTTGACTCGTCGGGGGCCTGAAATCGGACACGGCAGAGATGGGAGTTCCATATCTCTCAATTGGCGGCAGGGTAGGCGCAGCTTGGAACGGGCCAGAAGGATTATAGGCAAAGGATCCAGCATTTTCGACTAGCGATGCAGAATCGTCAGATGTACGGGTGTCTGGTCCTTTATTGCCCATGGGAAAGCCATTAGTTTCCCAGGTCATACCAGGCAATGTTGGCTCGCGGTTCATCCCGGACTGTCCGCCGATAACTGATGGAGGCGCCCTCGAATAGGGAGGTAGTGTACTTGTTGTTGTCTGTCGAGAGAGACCAGGCATAGGCGGCATATCAGATGACGAACCACTGCTCGCATAGCCAAAGCTAGGCAAGGTTGGCTGGCGGCTGCCGTTATTCAACCCCGCTTCTAGATCAGCTCGTTTTCGATCTTGCAGAGCAAGACCCTTGGCCAGAGCTTTATTGACCTTCTTCTTGACAATGCGCTCGAGCCGCGAGTCGATCTTTCGTCGACAGTATGACTTGAGAGATCCATCTTCGGACGGGATATGATGCCACAGGAACAGCAGATACAAAATCATCGACAGCGCCAAACTCAACATGGAAAAGACCCATATGACAAAAGTGAAAAGCATGGCAAATAAAATTGTGGCCTGAAGTTTGTCTTTCTCGGCGAGTGCTTCAATGTTGTTGAAGAACTGTGTGACCGAAGACGTGCCTTCAGGGGGCGCGTTCTCTCCAATCGGGATCAGGTTCAACTGCATAACAGAATAGAGGGTTATACCATTGATCACTTGGCGGGGGCCTTCAGCGAGGAGGATTCGTATACAGGCTTTGTGGCAATCAGCTAGATATTCACTTGTTTTGTCCAAGAGACGGGAAGCTCGATTTACCTTCAAAATTAAAATAGGTAAATAAAGCCACATAGTCAGCCCCCTTTTTACTCTTGGTCAATTCGGCAAAGACCAGGAATCGGCGGTATCCTTGGCCCTCAGACCCCATTCGAGTACTCTGAATACGAACGGCAATTGGGTCGAGATAGCTCTTAGCAACACTGCCCGATCTAATCACACGAATGGCACGGACCCAGCGGTATATGAGGAGCACGAAGGAGAGAATAATGCAACCAGTGAAAATCCATTTCGATATCGTAAAAGGGATCTTTGGTTTAATCTGAGAGGCCCAGCGCGAGAAGGCCAGTAAATTGACTGCCGTAAAGGTATCGACTCCGTAGACGGCAATTGATTTGAAGACGGTAAAATAGAGGATGCCGTATGAAAAGCCCGTGAAGCACGACGTTGATTTAAAGTCGGTGAGAGTCTATAACCAAGGCATCAGCACGGTTAAGGGTTGAAGGTTCCATCACCGGAACTCACAATGTAGTCCCATTTCTGCTCGGCTTTGACCTGGGACAGATCATCTTCGTCTCGACGACCACCACAGCAACCCATTTTGGCGTGTCGTTAGTGGAGCGTGGTGAGGAGTGACTTGCACCCCTTGGAGGATGGATAGGTTAGAACTGTTGATTCGAACACATGTGCAGGAAACAAAAGAATGATCGCGTGCGACAACCGCTCGGTCCAGCCGGGTTGACGCGATGATAGCGATTGATAATGAGGGGGATATCAACAAGCTGTGTGCTATTGTGTGTGGGAAAGTTCCGCAGTGTAAGACAGCAGTGATATTGAGGGGAACAGATCAAAATGCTGCTTCACTAGTGATATGGCCGGTCTCATTGTCTCCTCAATTGATGAGGCAGTGAATGCCAGAGACAATAATCTCAACTCAACAGCGGGGTACAAGGAGGTCCTGAGAGAGTGAAAGAAACCTCGAGACCGTTGCTGAGAGAGCTGATGAAATCCTCGATGCAGTCAAAGGAGTGTCATGATGGTGATGATGATAAGATGGGAGAGGAGAGGCCTCTGACCAGCAGCGCAGGTTCGGGCGTGTGTTCACTTCAAGCCATCAATCTCCATCAAACCCAACGTCGCAATTCCCACCCCGGACAGCCAAGAAAGGGGGGAATCTTGACGCCGTTACTTTGGGAGCCGTCAGCCAATCATTCACCGTATGATCCGCGATTCCAACCATGTTAAGCTCCGCGCTGTATCAGACTGATCCACTCCCGGCATCGCACAAGATCGCCAGAGTGCTTGTCATCTTACTCCAGGCTTCGTATCTAGCAACTATCTTGAACACCAGCAGCTCGACGATCACGTTTGACCATTCATCCATTCAAGTCATGGGCAAATCCTACAGCGATCATGGAGGTCATGTCTAACCAGTGAAGAAAACTCACCACGAATTTGCACATGAAATCCGTAACTATATCCAGTAACTAGTCGACGGCATCGTGCCCTCGCATGACTCAAGACTTTGTGCTCCCTTAGTCGAGTATGGAGTAACCTCACCTTAGCTCTTCCAATAATTGGCATAAGATAAGTTAATAATTGCACATCGCGGCATGAAAGACGCATTGGCCGGCCCTCTCAACGCCACAGTTCAATAGCAATCCAAACCCTAAACTTGTCACATCATCAGCAGTCCTTGAGGGCCCAGTTCAGGGCATTTAGGCCCTAAAACCATGACCGGTTTTGCCACAAGTACTGCACGTATGTATGTAGTTATATGTACAATTTGTGGGCGCCTCCGCCAATGGAGTTTGCTGATAAGAGTTCCGGCAAAACTTCGAGTTCATGCACATAAAACAACCCTTGCTTCTGGGATGCTGGTTTCACATCATGGCCGGTCCAAGCCTCCAAGGCCGTTGAGCCTGTCACTGCCACATCGTCACGTTCCCCCTTTGCCACAAGCCTAGCGCTAAGCTCCGACGATGTAAGTGGCCGGCCAAATCATTTTCTATCCAGGCTCCGGGAGATCGTATCGCGATCAAGAAGTATTTGAATCCAATTGATGATTTCATTTCATCTTGTGAAAAATCCACGGGAGTGTGATAATAACATGGGTAAACCCCGAAAACTCGCTAGAATACAGTCCGCAAAAGATATAGAAGAGAAGACGAAGGAAATAAGGAAATAAGAGGCAAGGAAATAAAGAAAAAAAGAAAAAAAGAAAAAAAGAAAAAAGAAGAAAATACAAAAGCAGAAACCCATGGAGAATCATATCATACACACTCCCTCAATCCAAACAACCGAAATCGACCGGGAATCAAACCATCAAACTAGCTAACACCCGTCAATGCCTTTTCAATCAAACCAAATTCTGCTCAATAGCCCGAAAGCACGGCCTGCCCCAAAGGCCCATTATCCCAGTAACGGCTGACTTTCATCATCTCCTCGATCACCGGTTTTAGACCCGGTTGGTTTTCTTCTCTTTCTGCGTCTCTTCTTTTTGTCTTGTTTCGTCGAGCCAGGTGTATTACTTGCTTCATCCTGATCGTCTTCGGTGGTGGTGCCATGAACCGATGATTGAGACTGCGTCGAATTGGTCGAAAACTCAACATGTTGAGAAGTGTGGTGCTTGTGTTTGTTGCCTTCTTCGTCGGTGACGGAATGGCTGTCTGAAGTCTGTAAAATGACTTTGCGAATGCCGTTGCTATCGACAATCTGTTCTGTAATGCTACCGCTTCGTGCAGGTCCGTGAGGGAGGTGTAGTGGTGAGATAGGACTTGAGCTCGACGTGCCACCGTTAGAGTTCTGATAGCCATTTGGCGTGAGATAGTCAGATCGATCATTCGGACGGCGAGCATCTGGTCGTTGTAATTCAGTTTGAGTATCGACGGCACGGCTCACGGTAGGTCGAGTTTCTTCATGCGGGCTAGCACCATCACCAGTGCCATAAGTTCTTACTGCTTGCACTCCATCACTTGCGGTCTTTCCAGCTGATTTGACTGTGCCACTTGGTCCGGCAGACCCAAGAAGGCTATTCGCTTCTGATTCTCGACGCTGAGGTTCTGGCGAAAACATTATTGAACCGCTCTCATTAAGGCCTAGATTTGGTGTAGCCGTTGAACTTCCACGCTTGATTTTCACATTGTTGTATCGGGTCTGACGAGGTCTGCTTGCAAGGTTGGAAGGACCCAGGTGTTTGAGATGTTCGCGGATTTCTGGAGTGGTGCCACGTTGTATAATGGCAATATCTCTATCGGTCATGTCATAGTTTCGAAGTTTGAAAGTAGGTGGAGGTGGAGATCCAACTTCGGTGACAGAACTTTTTCTTTTCGAAGGTAGTAGTACATCCCCAGCTTTCAATGAACCAGAATCCATGCCTTCTTGGTAAGTAACTGGCTCTTCGCTATCTTTTTTTTGTGACACGATCACGTCGTCTGACGGCTCTGTGACAATCCGTCCTTTGGGAACACGGGCTTTGGGGGCAGGCGCCATTCGGCGTATGGCTTTATGAACATCAATAAAAACATCCGACTCATCAATAATCTCCCTAAATATTGTTAGACATCAACTTGAGAATCCGATTCAGGTTTGAAAACTTACTCTCCAATCAATTCTTCAATCACATCTTCCAAAGTAACAACTCCTAACGCTCCGTGATCCTCTCCGGGAAACTCTGAAACCAACACCATATGAGATTTTCCTTCCTGGAAAAAATTGACAATGTCCAAACAGCTAGTTTCTGCCCGGGTTTCTGGAAGTGTGGCAAGGGCGAAATCTCGAACCTGTTTGCAATCTTCTGGGTCGTAAGTAATAAGCATTTTGACAAGTAACATACCAACAAAATCCTGGGGGTTGTCTGGCGAGTGGATCGGTATTCGTGAGTAACCTTGTGAAAGGATAAGGTCCATCATATTTTCGTCCAGCACGGTTTCAGTAGACATGGTAAAGACATCTTCCATTGGTATCATAATACTGCCGACGGGTTTTTCTTTGAGGTCGAGGACAGCGCTGATAATAGTCACTTCATCGGAGTTTAACTGTTCTCCAGCACTTCCCAGTGTTTTGTGCAACGTGACCAGGGTTTTCAAGCCGGCCTTTTTGTAGAGGGTGTGATGGTCAACACCTAATAATTTGTCGAGAAGCTTCGCGATTGGCCATGCGATGGGTGCCATGATATACATGAGGGCTAAGACACAAGGTGCCATCCAAGCGCCGATTGGTAGACCGTAACGAACGCAGATTGACTGTGGGACAACCTCTCCAAAGACCACTGCAAAAGGTTAGTTTCTGGAGCATTGAATGTTTCTAGAACCGTTTCAACATACCAACAAGAGCTGTGCTCCCCAATATTGCAGGCCATCCACCTCCAAGGGACCGATCGAGAACGATGGGAAGCGTTTCGTTTGTGATGACATTGCTCAATAGTAGCGTGACAAGGACCCAGTGCTTTCCCCTTTTCAACAGATTTAATACTTTTTCAGCGTGTCGTTTCTCGGCTCCTTCACCGGAGGTCTTTATAACTTGGAGGTAAATTTCATCCTAGCAAGCGACAAGTGGTGAGCCTTGTATCAAGCAATAACGGTATAGAAGCTGGAACTGTAACTCACCTGGCCCATCAAAGCAATGGTCAGACCTGCAAAGGCACCGCCAGCAACAACCAATGCCGTTGCAACACCCAAATACAGCCAGAAACTTGGTTCATTGACCGGTTCGCCATCTTCCAATGTTGTAAATGCTGGAGCATCTATTGGTATTCCTGTCGCAATTGGGATTCTGGTAATAAGTGGGAGAAGCAGCTTGACCAACCCCAGGCCAAGGTACCTTCTAGCCACATGGCGAATGGAAGGCATTGATAATCCGCCAGTTGTGTCGACAAGTTCAAACGAAGTTCATAACCGCGGCGTTCAATGGTGTAAATAATAAATACTGGCTCCTTATACCAGTTTGTAAATCAAGGTCGAATCAAGTCGACGTAACTAGCTTGCAGGCGATAACTCGGAAACAGGAAACTATTTATAGCGCCGGTGGATTTGGCGGGTCGAGCAAATCGGGTGGTCGGGTCTCAGCACGATCGCTAAAATAGCCGAAGCTATATGATGAAAATGCAAATCGAAATGCTGGATTTGACCGGAGCACAAGCCTGTGCAAGCAATGAAATTTTTGGAGGCTCCTATGCAAGGAACAAAGCAGAAGATTGAGATCGGTTTGGAAAGTCGACGAAGAACTGGGTGGTGGCGCTGACTAAGCGGAGTCAACGTCGGTCCATGTTAAAATTGTCGTTCAACGTCACAGCGCGAAGGTCGAAGTTGGCGTTCATCAGAGAATATATACGAGGTTCCCTTGCGGGACAGTTGTCAGAACACGGAACTCGTTCCTCAAGATTGAGACAAGCTCTGGGTTGCTTGCTCTCTCTGGAGGAGGAGTTGTAAACTTTGAACCGTGAGAGGAGTTCGAGGTTCACCGTTGTCGTTCTGTGGCTCGTATGTTATCTTGAGCTCTCTGATCTCGTTCGCGAGCCGATTTCTCATCGTCTCCCAGACCCTGGCCTCTTGCCGAAGGTCTTGGACGTCCTTTTGCAGTTTACTGGTGCGTGCCTTTGCTGGGTCTGCAAAAACACCGCCCACTGCCGTCTTCGTGCTTTGTCCCCGTTCCACCTGGTCGAGGCGTTGTTTGAGTTCGCCGTTCTCTTTACGCAGCATCAACCCGGTGTTGATGTGCTCTTGGTTCTGAACGGTAAGCGTTTCGACCTGGTGTTGCAGCTCTTCGATCCGTTGGGTGGCCACAACGTCGATCGATGAGCCAAGAGCCTCCCGAGCATGCTGGAGCTGACCGTGAAGGTCGCCGATGGTGCTCTCATGTTGGATGAGCTTCACCTGGAGGTCTGCAATGGCGCTAGCCCTTGCATTGCCGGCTTCCTTCTTTTCCTTGTCGTGTTTGCGGTTCAGCTCCCGCACCTCGTTTTCGATTCCCATGTGCTTGGGGCAGAGACAGTTGTCAGCACCTTGGAGTAGTTCCAAGAAATCTGCCATCTCCCTCTTGACTTCGGATAGTTCTTGGTTTTTAACCTCCAACATATCCTGGAGAGCAGCGCGTTTCTGGCTTTCCTCGCTGTACTTGTAGTTGGCTTCACCCAATTTCAGCTCCAGTTCACGATTTGGGTCTTCCTCAAGACGTTCAATATCTTGTTCCAAGTGATCGATCTTGGCGGTTAACAAATCCACCTCATACTGAAGTTCCCACTCTTTCTTGGCGGATTCATCAAGATCACTCTGGAGCTTTTGTAGGGCAGCCTTCTGCTTGTTGGTGTCCTGCATAGGGCCTTGGTTTTGTTGCGACTCGAGGTCACGAACCCGGGCTTGGGACCCAGCAAGCACAGACCTGAGGTTTTCAATCTCAAACTCTAGCAAACTGATATTCCCACTCATGAGGAAGGAATCATCGCCGCCGCCTAGCGACCCTTCACACAGGAGCCCATGCAGTTGTACCAACTCTGTCTCTTTGTCCAATACTGCTTTTTCTGCCACATCGACACGCCCTTGGATCGCGTTGATCTGTTGTTGCAGACCTCCGACTATTGTCAAATGCTCGTCGCGCATATTACCGATAATGCTCATATGCTCGTCGCGCATTCTTTGGATCATTGTCGAATGCTCGTTCCGCATTTTTTCGACAAGGCGTGTTTGACTATCCGATGTCGCTTGGACTTGTTCGAGTTCTCTCAAGAGCAAGCGTGTGTGACGTTGCTGCTTCTGAGACTTTCGCTTCAGAAGCACCACGTATGGGTTGGCATTAAGCCGCTTGCTCTGTTTATGCAGTCGGATTTGAGCTGCATACTCGGACGCGTCCCGAAGCAGTTCGGTTAACCCACTGCCGAGTGTTGCCTGCACCTCTTCCAACGACTTGATTCCTGAAGCCGACATGGCTTCACACTTACTCTCAATCCCACGAATGAAATTGAGAAGGTGCTGGCTCATGCCGACCCGTCCAAGAATCTCAGCCAGTTGTTTGAGGCCAAGGTAGCTATATGTCACAAGGATTCTGAGACCCTTTTCCTGTGCCAGTTGCTCATGCACCTGGTTTAAGGCGGTATCATCATCATTTGCCTTGGACAGCCTCTCAGCAAGGTCTTGGCCCTGAGAAGGTTGGTCCTCCTTCTCTGCCTGCAGGCGTGCGTTAACCTCCCGCAAACCGTTAAGTTTGATCTCCTGCTCTTGGATCTTGCGATCCTTGAGCTGAATCTCTCCCTTTTGACGGTCTACGGTGGCATCAATGGTATCCCTGCGACCTCTAAGTTCCCGATTTTGCACATGTAGCTGGTTGACCTTTTCTGACAAACCGGTGCTGTCTCCCTTCAGGTCACCAGTGGAATCTGTCTGGGTTCCAATTTCCCCCCGGGTTCGTTTGTTGAAAACGACTACAGCGATTATGGAGATGCAAAACATAACCGCAACCGTGTAGATGAAGATGGGCAGGAAAAAGTCCCAGGACTAGAAGCAAAAAAGAAGTTAGTAAGTTGATCTTCAAAAGAATCGATATTGAAAAGGAGATTTCTTACAATGATGTCGTTCTCCCGGAGGTCGTTCCACCAAGATAAGGCATCGAAGCCATCAGCCTCCCCACTGCAAAACGATTGCAGAGCGAGGTTCTGCCTATGGCCGGAAGATCTGGAAGAGGTTGCCGAAAAGACACAACCAGGAGTTTCCATATCGACCGGATTGACGACGCCGGCAATGAAGCCGCGTGCATAAGCGAACGCTCGGAGACCGTACCGGAGCTGTACGAAGCAAATGGTGGCCGGAAGCTAGAAAGATAAGTCTGTTAATATACATATATTGTCTTTCAAAAGTGATATTCTGATCATTCAAGAAAGAAAGAAAACAACTTACAACAACAAAGGCGACAATAGTTACCATGTCGCCGAGGACCAACAGACGAACGAAGCGAGAACCCTGGCCCCAATTGACGAGAGCCTTGGCCATGGCGAGGGCGAAAGGAAGCACACCCTTATCACCGTGGTTGGAGTATAAACCCGCCACAGTGCGAGCCATGCTAGCGACCCTCCCGACAAACTTGACGAGACCACCGCATGCACCGATGCACACGGGGACGAGAGAGTAGGCCAACACGACGGCGAACATGACCGCGGCGAAGGTCCGGAGGGCTAACGCCTCGAAGTCGATATTTGTCCATGCCTCCATGGGCTGCTCCCAAATTGGTAGGTCCAAAATGGTGCCCATGCCGAAGAGGAGGACGAAAGATGCGACCAGGTTCAAGACATCTTTCAATGTCATGACACCTGACTCCCGCTGTGTCGACATCTTGAGAGGAGGAGAGGTAAAAAAGTTTTCAAAAAAGGAGGAGGAGGAGGAGAGAGCAAGGAGGTTTAAAGCTGCGAAGCTTGTGATCCGTGAGGATAGAGAAAGAGGTGAGAATGGTGATGATGGTGGTAAAATGCCGTGAAGCAATTTGCGGATCGTGATGATGTTTTGAAAACTTGAAGAGAGACAGAAGAGAAAGAAGGATGAAGAAGAAGAGAGCCTGAAAGAAAATTTTATATTGCTGAGTGTGCAAGAAGACTTTGCGCTTGACGCGTGGTGCAATGTCAACAAACCGGATTCGAGGCCATCACGGGTCGAGGGAGGGCAAAGAAGATGGGAAATGCCGTTGTGTTCCTCCAAGATGACGAGTTACTTTAGCACGCTGTCACTGGGTTGCCGGGAGACGCCCTATAAAGTGAAGTTTTGCAAGCTAGATGGCTCCGGAGGAGCTCAGGGGCTGCAGCAACCTCTTCGGCTTTTATATCTGAGGATTGATGCCCCTTGACATGATTCTTCGTGCTTCGCATATTTCCAAGCTGGTCCTACGAATTTGAGCCTTTTTGATAGGGAGGGGTTTCATTACTTTTATACATTGGTGGTTGTGAAGATGTGTGGAAACTTCATGTTTGTTTTGCTTTGTTGGTTGACTTTGACTTTCCGCTCCGCCCCTTAGTCGGCGGAACCTCCCTTCTATACCAACATGTTACATGACAATACATGCATACATGACGATGGTCAGAGGTTGAAACAATACAAAGTATTGTATTAGTACTGCCTTGGCGTTTTTTAACAAGTGACTGGTTCTTGCTGGTAGTCACTAGATCATGGGTGCTCCAGGTGCTATTGAGTGATGGGAGCTAGGATCTGGCTTATTCTTCACTCCCTACGAGGCATGTCTGCCGGAGAAGATGTCAACATTAGATAGAGATGTCGGGACGTACCCATTAAGGTCACCGTGGTTATTTCATAACGACTACATGGTAACATGGTACAAATGGACCAGGCAAGAGGGTGGATCTACGATAGAGCGTGTATGTTTATACAAGTAGCTTTTATGCAGATGTCGTCAGAATCCGCCTAAGAGATTGTTGCGGTTTACCATACGCTACTTTTGCTTGCTCTGCAGGAATGGTTGACGTGGTATATCCATACAGCAAACACAATCTTGTATATACTGCGCAAATCGGCCAGCGATGGCCTGAGGGTTTTCTTCGTAAAACAGCAATTTACGCGATATTCGTTTTGTGTCTCGGCACAGGTCCATTCGTCAAGGAATTGTTATCACAACAATGTATATATATATATATATTCGATTTATCTCTATCTATGTAGAGTAAGATCCCATAGCTGAATCATGGTATCTTCTTGGAAGCTGTAAACAAAGCTGGCCAACGGCGTCAAAATATACCAACCGCGGAAATAATCCCAAGCAAGAGTTGCCTGCGGCTTGAAACTGATGCTGTATGTCTCTGTAGAAATCAAAAATCCCCCTGACCTCGTTTTACAGTATGTGCGTAAAATTTAGAATATCACTTAATAGTTCAGTGTTTGCTTGATAGCATCGTATATTCCTGTTTGAAACTTGTTAGTTGACGACGTTTTATGTGGGAGATTGAGGACAGGGGGAAGAAACATACTGGCAACGTCTGGCAAGTTGAACCTCTCGTATATCAAACCGCAATGCGTGCTCCAGCCTGTAACTCTCTTCACCGGAGCTTCCAGTCTTAAAAATGCGCCCTCTTGGATTTCGGCGGCAACTTCGGCGCCAACACCAGCGTTCTTCATGCTCTCATGAACGACAATGGCTCTGCCAGTCCTGCGGACACTCTCAAGAACTGTTTCCCGGTCCCAAGGGTAGATTGCTCGCAGATCAATCAACTCAATGCTCGCGCCAAAATCCTTCTCTGCCTTAGCAATCGCATCGGAGCAGAGGTATAATGGCTGTCCGTAGGAGATAATCGTCAAATCCTTTCCGGGTTTGAGAATGTCGGCCTTATCCAATGGCAAGAAGTACGTTTCTGTTGGCACATATTCAACTGCAGCACGGTAGAGAATCTTTGGCTCCATGAAAATGACTGGGTCATTGCAGTTGAGAATCGCGTTTAACAGCAGACCCTTGGCTTGGGTTGGCGATCTCGGCATAACAACTCGTAATCCAGGAACGTGAGTGAACAGAGATTCAGGAGACTGGGAGTGGTATCTGACATCCCAGGCAATATTAGTCCACGGCTCCTAACCCTTCAAAAGCAGAGACCACTTACAAAGCACCATGCCCAACACCACCGCAAGGCATTCTCACAACGAGGCCACCAACATTGCCGCCTGTGGCGCCTTCTCTATACCGAAACTTGGCCGCCTCGTTCACCAACTGGTCGAATGCCGGAAACACATAATCCGCAAACTGAATCTCGGCCACGGGCTTGAATCCCTCTGCGGCCGCACCAATACCAAATCCCATGATTCCCTGCTCGGTCAACGGGGTGTTAAACACCCTTTCCGAACCAAATTCGGTCTGCAAATCGACCGAGCACCGAAAGACACCGCCAAAGGCAACATCCTCACCGAACAAAAGAACCCTCTCATCGGCGGAGAGGGCGTTTCGGAGCGCGGAATTGATGGATTGGTAGAGATTCAATCGTTTTGTGGAAGTGTTCTGAGGGAGTTCTGAGTTGCTAGAGAGTGTGGATGGCGTGTGATGGAGAAGAGGGGTGGCTTTGTAGTCGACAGGTAGATTGAGGCGCGCGGTGGCAGGAGGAGCTTGAGATGAGTATGTGCGACGAGCGTTGAGGGAGCTCAGGAGCCGTCGAGAGGCATGACGGGGGGAGGCCATTGTATCCTTCGCTGCGAATTCCCAGTGATATCAAAACCTCTCGTCTTCACAGCGAAAGTATATTAACGCTGAATTTGCGAGGGTTTCTGGGGGAGGATGGGAGCAACGACGGATTCTTTGATTCTTCAGGCCAACCGCCGCGATTAACCGCTCGGGGCTCCGCTGAGATAAGATCCGATGATAAACTCCTCACCGCCTTGGACATACACCGAAACTCGCAAAACACACGGCTTCAATGCTAACAGATGTCCGGATACTAGTTACTCTTCTGCAGAGTATGCTGGCAAGATACCGTTTGTTTTATTACTGCTACAGAGCTCAGGACTCAGTATGTTCACTAGTAAAGCCATGAAACCGCGACTCGTTGAAGTTCCGCTGCCATCCCGGATTCGGTCTTGCACAAGTTGTTGACATAAGCAGCTGGGTGCTGACGTCATCGCATCCCCATGACTACCATACCGGAATAGGGGATATTTCAGAGACCATAGGTACGGTTTACGTACGGTTTTCGGCCGTGTAAACATTTATCCGTGATAACGGTTGCCAGTACCGTTTATTCGGATCTACTGTACTGTACGTCTAGATGGGATATACAGTACATATACTCTGTGTTTGATAAATTTCTTTGATTATAGGAACACCCTGTGGAAACTAGCGGAGGCTGCGCGGAGACTTTGCGGAAACTGAAATCGCAATTACTCATCTGCTACTCCATGGCACTAAGTACCGCCGAGCTCCTCAGTCAAGAACAAAGTCACTGTCTTCAGTGGGCAAAAAAGATATATCCCCCATGATGAAAATGGCTGTAGAATGTATTACAGATAAAGGAATTCATAAATCATGTCAGGAACCATCAGACTGCAATTGCAAATTGCGATTTATCTGCTGAAGCATGAGACTGCTTGGTCCCTGATGGCTCTTCAAGGCTTCAACAGCATCCATGTCTCACTATTTGTGCCTTTGCAAATAGTGGTATGAAGACAAACCAGTGGGATCCGATGCCAGATGACCTGCTCTGAACTGAAATCTGAACTAGACTGGATGTTGACCTGGACTGGATGTTGACCTGAACTGGACGTTGACCTGGACTGGACGTTGACCTGGACTGGACGTTGACGTGAATTGGACGCTAACCTGGATTAAATCCTGATCTACTAGAATGGACGCTGACTTGGATTAGACGCTGTCCTGTACTGGACCTTGGGTCCTTGCCAGACGGTAGACCTAGAATGGACGCTGACCTGAATTGGACGCTGACCTGAATTGGACGCTGACCTGCATTGGATCTTGACCTGGATTGGACCTTGACCTGGATTGGACGCTGACCTGGACCGGTGACCGGTTCCACCGGACGCTGACCTGAAATGAGTCGATGGATGCTGACCTGCACAGTGCACTGGACGTTGACCTGGATTGTGACCTGGATTGGAAGTTGGTAATAAACACAAGGACCTCTGATCTACCCACAACTGAAACCTTGAAATCAAGTCCACTTGACGGGCGCGCTTCAAGCGCGCCCTACACTCTTGTATAAAATTACATACATAAAAAAAGTACAGAGCCAAATTTTTAGGAACCAAAAAATCCAAAATCCAGGGTAGTATCTAGCACGTGGTTTCTTAGGGGTCTAGGAATCGAGCGATCGTAAAATCAGAAGATCGAGGGTATCTAGCACGTAGATTCCTAGGGGACCTAGGAATTTAGGAATCGAGCAATCTGGAAATCTAGGAATCGAGCCTTCAGAACAATCGAATATCAACGGTATAGGTCTTAGCACGTAGTTTCCTAGGGATCGAGAAATTGAAGATCTAAGGTCTAAATGGTCAGCTATAGCCTACCTATCGAGGAACCTGACCGAATTAAACTGCAAGAATGAGACTGAACGTTGAAGAGAGGGCGGCAGTGAAAAAGATCAAAGGTAACTTGGCTGAAAATTCCGTAGACGGCAGGCAACAATGGAGGATTTGTTTGAAAGCACTGACCAGTTTCTCATCTTCTGCCATTTTCTTTGAAGATAGGTTTCCATTTCATCTACGTCTAGGAGCTCATGGACGTTGATCCGCATGCACCTGCACGGTGCAGGTATTGTGGATGGCCCAAATCTCGGTATAGGGACGGTAAATAATGGGGAAACGTAGTTTCGGGGTTCAACGGAGATCTGGCTAATCCGGTATGGTGTACGGAGTACGTAGATACAGTGCCAAGTCATAAGTCACCGCGCCCCCTCTGAGAGCGGTACTTTTGAATTTTCAATATTTCGACAAAACTATATGGTAGCATAAGAAGAGTACCACCAAACTGTAGAGGAACGCTTGGGCTATCCAGTGTCTGGTTTAAATTTTATATCATGCGGGCGTGGACAAAGATATGGGTGGAGCACACACCGGTTGTTTTAGCGAAGGTTTGATGCGCTCTGGGAGATTGGGTATTCAAAAGAGTGATAAATTATCAATGTCTTATTATTCTCTCGGAGATTCTATACAGTCTGGTGGTTATTATTAACTATGCTGTCATACAGTTTTGGGGAGATATCAAGGGTTGAAAAGCACCGCTTTTGACGGGTTTTGGTGTTGAACGGGGGGGTGCGGTCACTTCTGACCTAGTCCTGTAGGATCTGGAGTCAGTCATATTCACCCCCGTACAGGCTGAACGAAGGCTTGGCGAGGTCACGGGTACGATTCTACTTCGATCCAGATTGTATCTCTTGACTTCCCCTTTCATAGAGTGTAACGGTGACCAGGGAGCCCTGGTAGCACAGCCTCTCATCTTTTTTGAAGCAAGGAACAAACCGTCTATCCTCGTACTAGGAAGAGCGGGAAGTTGTTTTTTTTGGGCAGTCCTTCAATTCATCCAAGCCGAGTCACCCAAGCAAGCCAGAAGAGGCAGACATGCCACACCAATTACTATTTTTCCGGGCCTTCGCTGGCGGTCCCCTGGCCCGACCACTCTGACTGTCCAGCCCGCTGCCTTGCCGCTGACTTGACGGCTATAACTCCGGGTTGAACGCAGAGCGACAACAGTCCCCCATTGAGTGGGAAAGCACTGACGAGCGCTGGCGAGCATGCGGAGTAATTTGGTTATTGCGCGCGCAGGACGAGCCGAATCAACCGCTTTGTGTTTGAGGCTGACAGGAGTCAAAGCAGACCAATAACAATTCATAGTTGATTCATGATCTTATTGAAGGGTGTGGGCCAAACGAAACGTCTTCGCTCCCCCCTAATGTCAATGCGGACGACCTTTTCTACTTACAATACCATCTACAATTTGTGTCGGACATTTGGTTTCTTACCCAGCGACAGAGAAGTCAGCATGGAACTCTACGGAAAATGATGCCTGCTACCAGTTCCCGTGCTGGGACACTTGTTTCGAGCTCCGGTTATCAGAAAACAGACTCGCTGCTTTGGGGTGACATTGCGATATACAGTACATGGTTTCGGATCCAGAGCCGCCTTCCTGCAGAGCTATCCTTGTACATACCCATCGACTCAACAAAGGAAAGAGAAATCGAGGCAGAGCGTATGTGCTGTACTGCAGCCCCTTATCCCTCATTCACACTGACTGTCGCTCCCAGCCCAATCCACACTTGCTTTGAACGGAACACAACCTCGCATTCTGCGTTGTCCAAGATATCCTTGAGTATGGCTTCCAGGATGACGTTTTCTCGAGTCCTTATATGGGTCAGGTCGTCATGAAGGGTTTTTGCTGTGGGCTGTGCAGGAGTGACTTCTGGCTGAAGTGGAAATAGATGTGAGGTTAGTATCGGTTCGTGCCGGAATCGACTGATCTGAATTCAGAAACAGCTCTTTGGGGGTAGAGCCACCTCCGCGGAGCGAACGACGCGATTGCATCTCTGATCTTCTCTGACACTTCAATTCACGAGGCGAAGCCGACATAGAAGGTGGAGAATAGTCAAAGTTGCATTACGCCCATCATTTTCTATTCCTGACTTTACCCGCGATTATTCATTGCATCGCATGGCCAAGATGGGAACTTACTACGTAGTAAGAGATGCCAGGGTCCCAGACCAGGAGTTCTGGAGAAATTTCCAGTGAGTGCGTTCTCGATCCACATGCCCAACGGCATATCAATGGTGGAATTTACCAAGGATCATTCTAGAGCTTCGAATCTGGGCTGCTTCGGATTGAAACTCCTTGAGGATCTCCCCCGGTTCGAATACAACCGTGCGGCTCTGTCTTTCACCCCGCATCACGGATGATCCCCCGGACCTACCACCTCTAAAACGGCAAACGGCCTTGCAGATCTTCATGTCCGAGAGCGGAATGTGAAAGGCATCACTTTGTTTGATATCGCTGCAGTCTTTTTTTTTTACCGTACTGCACTATGGACAGTCGATTCTAGGGAGCTAGCTGCACATCTCATCAGACATTGCTAATCTTGGTCTCTCTAGATTCGGTCAATGCAAAAACACACGCGGTCACTTCCCTTTTATCCAACAGGTTGAGGGCATCACGAAGACGACCACCGAAAAAATTACAGCCGGGTAAAGACTCGTGATGCAACCCTCTCAATTATCATCCTAGCAGCTGTATTGTGAATTTGACGGAAGTGACAAAGGGCGATCTGCCACCCCTCATGATCTGCAGTCGGCGAACGGTCAGAGGAACCTACCGGTCGGTTAATGCCAGATGGATCAACCCAGAAGAGAGCCAACATTCCAGTAGGCTCAAAAAAAGGTATAAATACGGGCACAGGACCATGAAACCCACGACTGAACCTTTCAACAGCATCACGATTACTGATTTCCTCACTGAACCAGTGCCATCCCACATATTTGAGATATCGCACCGCATACCCTCAGTCAAGATTCAAAATGAAGCTATTCGGCACCGTCCTTGCCGTCATGCTGTGAGCTCCCCTTCCTATCATTTCGCAGAAATTGCACTTGATCTCTCGCTGACCCTCCGGCTATACAGGCTTGCTGTCACTAGTGAATACTCTTCACCCCATACGCGGCCATGCGCCCCCTACTAATCAAAGGTAGATACTGCGGCCCTCAGCTGCGGCGACCAAGCCGGTTCCCGCGGCGTTCGTTGCGTGAATTTTCCTACGGAATGCCCAAGGGGCTGGCGTAAAGTGTTTTACGATGACTCCGCACCATGTCGCACCGGCCAGCGTTGCTGCATTTAAACCGGAGGCTTGTCGAATTTTCGAATTTCCGGGGAATCTCACCCGCTATCGATGAGGCTTTCTTTTTTTGATGAATTCAGAATATTATGTGGACAAGGACACGCACACTCGTTTGGTATATGGGTAGTTCGTCCAAGGATAGTCAATAATGAAATTTTTTGAGCTCAAAAGCCGCGGTTTAGCGCTGTATCGTAACGTGGGAAGCAACAATTGTTATATGTAAAGGCTCTCAGCAGAACTGGCCGCGTTCAACAGTGGCTTAAAGTACGGCTGAGCGGACGGGAAGCCCTGTTTTCCACTTCCTATGGTCGTAGTTATGTGCGTATCATAAAGAGGATCATATTGTTAAACCCCTTTTTTTTCTAACCAGTACCGTGCTTCGTTCCTGCTGGCCTTCGTCTCTTCAACATCCCAACTCAATCTGCAGGGCCGGACCCCTCGACCCATCAGGGTCTGCTTAAGCGAAATAGGACAAGAAGATCGTTCGTGTAAAGTCTAGGGTTAGATGTCTACCTTGGTGTCCAACCACCTCTCTAGCATATATATATCTATGTGACCTCTCCAAGATCAAAAGCTCAAAAACCCAACCATTCCTAAATGCTTGCTGAACCTGCCCATGCGGACCTTGTTATATAGCAACGACATGCACATCATCAATTCGCATTCACATGGACCGGCTGCTTCTGCTTAATCTCCTCCTGTTCTTGCTCGTCCGCTGCGTTCTGTATTATCTGATTCTCCCATGCCGTCATGGCCTGGATAAAGAACTGTTTCTGCAAATGGCGAGGTGCTGGCGGATCAGCTCTGCCTCGCCTTTTCCTTGACTCAATCGCCTCCGTAATTGAGGCATTATCGCATTCAATCTTTTCCCCATAAAGGTCGTCCTCGTGAACTTCTTCGGTGAAGTGGAATGTTCGGAATTCGGTATTTGCCCAGCCGGTGCCTGGCCACACGGGGGACGGACGGACGTTAGTATAATTTTTCGGACTAGGTTTCTTCTTCGTAACTTTGTACGTGGAAACGGACACAGAGAAACAGTAAGTTGGCCGAGGGTCCCTGTTTCAAGCTAACAGACGTGGAAAGAGGGGGGAAGGGCAGCAATTTATCAGATAAGAATTGTATCTCTGGGGTTCCAGGCAAGATCTCTGAGCATTACCCATACAACTCTGATCGATATCATTGGGTTTGGGGACTGTCGGTGAATAGAAGTCAAGGAAAAACAACATACCTGTGTATAATGTGCTATCTTGCCACTCTTCTGTGAAATAATGCAAAAATCCTCCATGAGAGACAATGACAATCTCCTTTTCAGGCCTTGACTTCAGCCACCTTCGCGCATCCCGCGCACGAGCTGAAATGGCTTTGGCATCCGCCCGCCATCTTGGCTTGGTCTGCAACAAAAATACAAATTAGTTTCCTTTACAACGTCAAACCTACGGCGTGATCACAACTTACCTTGTCATTCCAGCCGTCCACTACCAACGACAAATCAACCGGTAAACCCTTTTCCTCAATCTCCTTTGCTAACGCCTCAAGATCACTTCCTAGATCACACGGCACATCACTCGTCTCTTGGATCTCGGGCAAAGCCACGACCTTCAACCCCTTTTCTCTCAGGGGCACTTCAAACGCTAGCAGCGCAGTGTATATGGTTCGCCTAAGCGGTGACGCGACAATCAACTCGACGCTTGAGTGGAATGGGAACTTTTCATGGAGTTCTCGGCATTGCGTTTCGCCGTGAGGTGTGAGGAGGGGGTCGGGAAGAACGTGGTTGGCATGGTTGAGGTTATGAAAACCCTGTCGGCAAAGATGTTAACTTAATGAAGCTGATGAAGAGGTGTGTTGCCATGCTGCTCAAATGTGAGGCAGTTATTCTAATTAAGGGATGGGCCTACCTGGGCATGGCGGACGCAGTGGATGACTGGCGGCATATTGGCGGTTTATCAAGACCTCAATGACCGAAGCCCGGAAGTCGTCTCGCAATGATCAACGACAGACTAGGAAATCGTGATTGCTGCAATCGAATATGCGAAGAAAGGCTCGTGCAACAGGCAAATGGCAACGGCTGAAAAAGAGCGTCTGCCTCCTGTACTTTCTGAGACCCCCTGAGTGAACGGAGGTTCGTGCGGGGCCAATCTTCTAACAAGTGACGGCGGTGAATACTTCGAAGTAGGAACGTAGACCGTACGTAACGATACTGTATATTATAACACTGTACAAACCCCTACGTAGAGTACTTTCAAACCCTTGAAAAGAATGACAAAAAACTGCTTTTTGTCCGCAAAGATTGCTTGTTGCGGCGGAACTTGGAAGTTGAGTCACCAAAAAAAGATGCGCCGCGGGGCATAGGAGCGACAGCGTTGATTGGTTAGAAACGGCACAGGACAAAGTTTGCTGACAACGGGCCAATTAAGTTAGTCAGCAAACATGGGAAAAATCGGATCTCAGGAGGCAAAAAACAACAGCAATATCACGCTTCATGACTATACTCTATGCTAATGTAGCTATCGCCTAGGCCTTAGCTGTTGCTATAGTTAATTACTCTCAATCAAATAAGGAATAGAAAAGGGGAATCACAAGATCACAGCAAATCATCATGGAGAACAAAGCCAGCCAGAGCTTTCAAACTCGGCGTCTGTTAAGCAACGCCAAACCCCTTGGAATTTTCAAGGGCTTTATCAAGCTTTTCTTCCAGTACCCTACGGCACGAATACTCTGGGAGTAGTAGCCTGCCAAAACAAGTGGAACTCGTCGGAAGTCGCTACGAATACAGTGTTAGCTTCAATCACACAAAAACCAGAAGAAGAAGAAAAGTAGCACATACATCATCGCCGGTGCCATTCTTCATGATGACGAACACGATGCTTGAAATTCCATTGACTGGTACCCGATCACTGGCAGTGACAAACTCCAACAACTGGCCCCGTTTCTTTTGGGAGTATCCTTTGACCACCGCCCAAAAGTCCTTCATAAGCTGGTCCTGGTGTTCAAAACCATCGTAACGTGCATGTTGCTCCAGTTCGTCCATATCGATTTCCTGAATCCCTTCAACCACCGTTTTTAAAGACTCGGGAGTGAATATGGAGAGAGCTGTTCGGTCTAGACACGTGTAGAACCCGCGAGCGAAAGCTTCGTATTGAGGTCGAACAGATTTATCTATGAGCCAGAAGATATAATCTTTCACATATTGTTCACGGTTGTCGTTCGTGACAAGTGGTGCTTCATGCTCAGGTAGGGATGGCAGGCATCGTTCCCGAGGTTTGGACGAAGATCCTTTTAGGATGCTGGATAAATGGCCGTCACGGCGATTCTGGTTGCTGCCTGTCATATCATGCAGCATCGATATACCGTTGTCCGACGAGTCGAAGCTCTTTGTATCACCGCTCTCCGAGGATTCAGAAGAGGGGCTAAATCTTGCTTTGTTCCATGTAACGTTTCGTTCTGCGGGGGGCCAGGGCTCGTTTCGATCCACGCCTGTCATGTCCACGGTAACCACTTTCCCAAATGCGTCGAAGCTAAATTCGTAGGTTCTCATGAAGATGTCGCCAACATCACCATCATTCCATGACAGTAATTCACCAAGCCCTTTCGCCAAGCCCTCCCAGCCGATTTGGATATGATCAAGCTTCTTAACCTTTCGATCAAGCAATTTCATGTAGAGAGCAACCGGAAAGTTCACGGGTAACGTGAGTCCGTTGTAAACCGCAAGTGACATGAGCAGCCCCAACAATTCGAATTTGTAGAGCGGCTCAAAGGAACACGGTTGAAACCAAGAAATATGGTTTTGGTTATCCAAGGTAAACATCCCGTACCCCGGATTCAAAGCCTCCGCCATAACCACACGGAAGAACTCTTGTTGAACACCTCCATGGTCGATCCCTTCTTCGCCTTCATCCATGCCCATCTGAACCCTAAGCGGGCGCGTCAGTTCCCGTTTTTCACGTCTCCAAAGCTGATCAAGGGAGTCCATTAACGCATTGTCTCTTCGAACGACAAGGACTAAGTATGTTGAGATGGATGTTTTGAGTCTTGCAAGTAAACCAATATCATCGTCTATCGCTATAGAACTTGAAAACGCAGTTTGAGTCACATGTCGAGATGCGGTCATTGCAGCTTCGTAAGATTTGGACATAGCCGAGTAATTCAAGGCGCGGAAGTATATTACCAAAGAAGGAGGGGGAAACATAAATGAGCACGATAGAAGATGTACCGTGCGGTTATTGGGGACAAAACCCAGCCATTCAACTGGCATCTCCATGGGGTCGAGTCTCTCAGGAAGAAAGGAAGTATGAAAATCTTCTGGTATCAAGCCTAGCTTCGCTCTATGGTGGTGCATCGAAGCTAGCAGCTGTATAGCGCCGCCGGCAGCGCCGGACTTCAACAGCTCAGGCTTCCCGTCCCATTCTTTTAATAGTAGGCACTTGAGCCATTCGACTGCTACCATTGGCATAGTTGTTCGACGTTCAGCCTCGTGTAAATCGGGCGACGACCGCGAATGGTTGGAACTGGCAGTGATATACGGTTGAATGCATTTTATGATGAGATCTAACGGGTTGGATTTGTCGGGTCTTCTTACACCTTGTATGTAGGAAGTCTTGAGCTTGGAAATCTCGTGAAAGGCAAGACGAGCAGATATCACACGAGCCAGCCGGCTTATTAACCGAAGGGCTAGATCATGCTCAAATCTATCGGCTGCTTCTGTAAGGAGACGGGCGGCTGCTTCAGAACCTTTTCGGATCTCGAAGTCAGGAAGTACTATTCCCGCAGAGCGGACTCTGCGCAATACTTGCCACGTTTGGGAATCCAGCCGAGGGATAGAGCTGGACAGCGCGAAAAGTGCAACAACAGCGATGCACGCGGCATCCGAGTCCGATACATGTTCCTGCGACTTCGATGTGCCATCTTGGCTATATCCGCCGCCTCGTAAAGCAAAACTGTTTGACGTAGAACGCCAAATAAAGCGCTTATGGTTTTTTGTGGATGTAGAGAACTCCTTCGGCGGAATGAAAAGTTTCTCCAAGCACATCCACAAACTATTTAACGTAGTTTCCCAGGGGCAGATTCGGTGGACCTTTCGAAAAACATCGTCTAGATTCTGGATGTCGATATATAAAGCCGCGGCAGAGTCACCGTCGAGTCTAGCATTCTCTGAAGGAGATCGGAAAGAACGCAAGAGCTGCTCCGGATTGCTTAGCACATAAAATAGGCTTTGTGCCACAAAAGGAAATGTTTGCCGTTGACGATGAGTGGCAAATTGCCAATTCCAGGGCTCTGTGTAGCCTCGAGAATCCAACTGTGCCATCTCATATTTCCAGGCTTCTTCGTCCTCTTCGGTCTCAAACATCATCCTTTCCAACCCATCAACTATATCTTTCGATAAAATGGAAAGGCTCTCAACCCTGGGTTCCTGATCTACACCCAGTTGTGATTGACGGCGAGGGCGATTATCCTGAGTCTGATTGCCGGCAGGGGACATGGGCTCTGACGGCGAACTCAGATCGTTGAGCCCTAAACAGTGGCGATCTGGGACGCTGCGCGATGCATCCGCATAAATGTGGTCTTGGTGTCTTTCTTCGGTGTCGTAGTGGATGTCGGGATGATGGTCTTTCTGTCTGTGCTTTTGTGGTCGAGGTTTCAGCGCGGGCGGTGAGGGAAGGGGTCGTGAAGTCGTAGTTGGTGTATTATTTGTTGGATACTTTCGAACTGGTTTTCGTTCGCTCCTCGGGACATCGTCTGAATGCCTGAAAGGTTGTTTCCTATGGTCGAGTTCCCCGAGGGAAAGACGTTTGACTGGTTGCCCTGGTACTTTTACTTCAAGAGTTGTAGGAGGGGTACTTATGGGCGTAGATGAAATGTTGGGCGTTTTGCATTGTGGACGGCCGTTTGTCAGAGTGGTCTTACGAGTTTTGGACGGTTTTTCTTTCGCGGCCCGTGGGTCAGCTTCAGGTAGATTATCGCAAGAACGCTTCTGTGTAGTAGTATCTTCTTCCTCGGTTGACGGCCATGATCCATATACACCAGTGACCTTTCTCAAGGGCAACCACTCTACCATGCGAACTGAGAGGGTATCAAACAGATTCTGAGCAATAGACTTGGGATCTTTAAGACTTTTTGGTTGAGGAGCCTCGCGCGGTAAAGGAGCTTGCTGACGTTTCATGTGTGAATTCCTCATATGCTCCGACGAACTTGAGCGGTCATAGCTCTCCCGTGATCGATACTCGTTTCCTTGTCTTCGGGGCTTCCTCGGGCTTGAATCATGCCTTCTGCCGTTTCTGTTTCTGGATTTGCGATCATGATGCGTATATTCGAAAGGCGACTTATTCTCTTGGCCCGAAGGTGGTGAAGGTCGGCCAATCGTCCAGTGCGTGTCTTCTTGGGCGAGAAACTCTGGACTAGCTGCAGGTGGGTTTCGACATAGTCCGTTTTCGGGGTCGTCCTGGCTCGCTAGATAACAAGCTAGTGTTCTGGCACTCAAATCTGTGAAGTTTCGAAACGGCGCTTCGGTGACTCTTTTTCTGAAACTAAGGCAGGTCGGCGTTGTGCAAGTAGGGTCCTGACAGCCATGGAGAAGCTGATTCTTGTACCTAATGGGAGAACAGACTGTCAGCAACGGAAAGGAGGCTCTCACTCGAGGAAATACTCACCTCCTCACAAGAGAGTTGAAGTTGCGCTGGCGCTCATCTTTATTCCACGACAATATCCTAGCTGGATCATTGACGAGAACCGTATTCTTGACAATGATATCTGGGGTCCCGTTAGGGAGCTTGGAGAAGTGGAGAGTCGTTCGATCGCCTCCGATCGGGCCATGTCCGGAATCAGAACGGCCCCTAGCACCCCCCTGAAGCCTGGTCATTACGACGCAGTAGATAACATAGCTTGCACGGCCAAAGGAGAAACAGAAGAAGCACCGCCGTTGATTGAAACTGAACAAAGATGGACGTTGAGCGCCATCGTCATCCACGCCGCAGCCCTGCGACAACCCGGTCACGGATCACGGGAGCAGGTCTTGGATTACGTAAGCCTTCTCCGCGTGGCGCTAGTACGGTAAATACCTAGGGCTGGGTATCGTATTGTCACCGCAACACAAAACGTCATTTTTCGCCGCAAATTCAAACTTTCTTGCTGATAAACTGATAACCTCAATCTCAACTTCATCCTCCCGCCATATAAGAGGGGTAGAGTCAACGCCTCATTTATTTGTGCATTCACCTTCTATTTCCCACTTATAGACAAATATTGATTTTGTGTGATATTCTGAAGTCTCTCAATATGTCTCCTCCCGCTGCAGACTTTGAGGGTGCTCCAAGCACGCATCCGTTCACATGCAACAGCTGTCAGGTAGCATTCCGGAGTAGCGATGCCCAGAGAACGCACATGCGAAGCGATTGGCAGTAAGTGTTCATGTTTTCTGCTGTCTGACTTGGTACTGATCTGTATCTTTTAAGCCGATATAATTTGAAACGACGAGTGGCTTCCCTTCCCCCTCTCTCCTCGGAGACATTTGCGGAAAAGGTTCTGAGTGTCCAAGAGTCCAATTCAGCAGCGGCTGCCAGGGCAACCTTTGAAAAGACTTGTGCAGCATGCCAGAAGACCTATTTTAGTGAAAATGCCTTCATGAATCATTTGGGGAGTCAGAAACATAAGTTAAAGGAAGCCCTCTTAAGGAAAAACGGAGGACACTTGGACGATTCAGCCTCCGTGATAAGTGGCACGTTCTCCATGGGAGAGCCGATAAATGTTGTGCCGGGTGTGATCTCCCCAGAGACCATCGTGGAAGAGGAGTTTTCAGCAATTGTTGATGGAATGAAAGATGCTTCTATTGATGTCAAGGACCCTGTCGTGGGACGGCCGCACCGACCCAGTTTGTCACAAGCCAGTGTTCAAAGCCGTCCATCGGTTGCCAATGAGACAGATATTGGAGAAGCAACTGTTGCTCGTTGTCTCTTCTGCAATTACGATTCGCCTGACCTGGATGAAAATATTTCGCATATGCATAAGATACATGGAATGTTCGTTCCTGAGCAAGACTATTTGGTTGATCCGGAAGGGCTGATCAAATACCTTCAAGAAAAGGTGATGCAAGATAATGAATGTCTCTACTGCCACAAACTAAAAACGACGACGTCTGGTATCCAAACACATATGAGAGACAAGGGTCATTGCATGATTGCGTTTGAATCCGAGGAAGAGATGATTGAGATCGGCCAGTTTTACGACTTTACAAGCACATACTCGGACGATGAGGAGGACGAAGATGGGTCGGTCAAGATGCGCGATGCACCAGCCGAAGGGGCCGATGGTTGGGAAACCGATAGCGATGCGTCTTCTCTCGACTCTGCAGAATTAACTGCCGTGCCCATTGATGATCGCACTCATCAGTATGCAAAGTTATCAAAACATAAACACCATTCCCACGAACCCCGGACACATCGGCAAACAGATGGTTTCCACTCGCATGCACATGAGCATTCTCGCGCAGTCTTTTACTCCGACTATGAACTGCACCTGCCATCCGGTCGTGTAGCCGGCCACCGCTCGCTTGCCAAGTATTTCAGGCAAAACCTCCATAACTACCCAACCCCAGAAGAGCGTTTCGAACGTCAACAGGCCATAGAAGCAGCGCCTTCAGATGAGGCTGAGGACGGAGAGGAGACAGCAAGCTCAAACAACCGCAATCGCGCACTCATTTCGAGAGCGAATGGCGGTATTGGAATGCTTGGTGCCACTGCCAGCCAAAGGAACGAAGTCCGCGCTGCGGAAGTCAGAGACAAGAAGCGAGAACAGAGAGCTTTCCGTGACTTCCAATGGGGTGTTTCGAAGAGAGCCAATCACCAAAAGCATTTCAGAGTAAGTCAACTTCCCGGACCCTTTATGTTGGTTTTGGGCTCGTGTTGTTGCTAACCATTTCACTACAGGACCCTCTTCTCCAATAAATGTTGCAATTATTCGGTCTTGGAGTCTTGTATTTCATGCTTTCAATATCATGACCTAACCATTCGAAATGATCTATATGCCTGATTTTACATTTATGCAGCTGCCGACTCCCATGTTTTGATTCCAATCTTCATGTGGTGTATCCCACGCTGAGTAAGGAATACGGGCATGCTGAATACGCACACGAGCTTAATATTAGAACAGTACTTTTTATCATATGATAGTCAAATATGAGCTCATCCGTTTGCCGATACGAGTTTTCTATTTTGGGAATCAAAAAACGTGGCAAACTATGCACTGACTGCCGAACAACTGCAAGGAAAATCCTCAGTGTGAATACTGGCATGAAATTTTCCAGCATCTGTGTATCATCAAGAGTAGTAATTAGTAAGTGCGGTCCGCAGAAGACTAGACATACTGCATGCTCATCGAAAGTTGAGCCTCAAACCACCAGCCAGAAAAACAACCGGCATTATGATACAGTGCTGATGCCTACCCTGATCCACGAAATATTCATGGAGACATGATTGCATTCACAACTAGCATCTGGCCATTCAAAATACCACTCATTACATTACTAAGATATCTTCATGACTGCAAGAGAGTAACCCGAACAAGGAACAAAATGAGGAGTGACAGGAAAAAACCAGAGCCTAGCCCGATATTCATGACATAAAACACGGAAGCAAGGAAGCAAGGAAAAAAAGAAAACTCATAGACTTGCTCTCAATTCAGGCTTCATAGCCGGCCTTGTCCACCTTTCCCAAGCTTCCATACACACACTTCCCCTCTCATTCAAATTCCTATTCATCGGAATTTGGCGCGTCCACGACATCAAAGTCTCGTATGCATTTCCATCATACTGACCAATCGCAGAGCATAAACTGGCATCCGTAAAATCCCACGCATCAGTCAATGCAATTGCATCTGGAAGTAGTTCGTCGAGAAGTTCATTGACGCAAGCTCGGATGTCGGAAAGCTGATTCTGGTTAAGATAGTCGCCTTCCACAAAAGAGATGGCATCGTATGATTGGGGATGGATGATCGTGGTGAGTGCAAACACGGAATGAAGCCGCGAAAGTGTGGCACAAATCGCAGGGTCGCTGATTTGGGAAACCGCATCAATGAATTCCTGAAGCACAAAAAGTTCAATGTACGCCCGTGCGGCTGCAATTATACTCATCATATTCTGGTTCCATGCTTGAGCGGCCGAGTAACGACCATTTCGTACTGCGTTTTCTATATTGTCGTTGCATTGATTAAGAATTCGAAACGCACGATGCTTAAAGATGGAAACTTGAACTGCGGGGTCCAAAAACTGCTCGCCCGTCGCGTCACAGTGATGTATCCGAGAGTTTGCTGCGGTCATATTCAAGGCCTCGTGAAGATCTTCCATGCGGCTATCAACGCGATGTCCAGCCTTCAACATTTTTAGACATTTGAGCAAGTACCGGCCTACCTGCTGGTACATCACGTAGTTCTCACCCTCAAACGTAGCGGGGGCAGTTGCTTCGGCCACGATGGTCGGCAGACCGCTGGTTAGAACATATCCATGCCCGCCACAGCACTTTCTCGCATCTTCAGCTCCGTCTGCAGCTATTTGGGTGTTCCAGGCCTTTAAACCCGCGAGGAGCATATGGTAGTAGCCGAGAGAAGCATAATCGTTATCGTCCGCCACACGTCGAAGGCTCTCGTATAATCCGTTCAAGGTGGAGGATGTGAAGAGGATTGCATATGCCCTCGAAATCAAAGTAAATAGGCGAAAGTTTTGAGACCGGTAGGAAATGATTGTTATCTCTGAGCCATCCGCGGTCCCCTCTCCAGTTGGTCCAAGACCTTGCTCACGTACTACCGAAAATCGGGTTGCGATCGTTGCTGCTTGAGCAAGTTTAAATCCAGAACCTTGCGCAATAACGGCCCGAGCATAGAGCATCGTGAGATAGGCAAATTTGTCGTGCTTTGGTTTATGGTAAGTGCCATCCCTGTCCAGACGAGCATGTCTCATCAACAGCCATTCTCTGGGAATACGGACATTGTGAAAGATCGCATATCCGTTGGTAGTTCCGTTATAACCCATTTTCATGCCTAAGTCTCCAAGTTCGACGCCAGGCACTGGCGAAAAGTCATCCAAGTCCCGTAGCTGGATAATAAAAGGATGTACACCATAGTCGTTTCCCCCAACAATTAATCGAGCCATCAACACAGCATGTGTACATGAGGATGCGATAGCACCAGGCCAGAACTTGGCAGATGTGAATGTTGGGGAATTAATAACAAATTCGTCCGTCTCCAAATCGAAGGTAGCGGTTGTCTCTATGCCGCGGACAAATGTGCCACGGGCAAGTTCAGTTTGGCAATAGGCTCCATTTATCGTCCCAGACTTTGCGAGTGGAAGCCAGTATGCAGCTTGCTCTGCAGTTGCTTGTTCTTCAATTGTCGGTATGAACATCATGTAATGGAGACCGTAAGGGGTGCAGTTGCTCAGTGTATAACGTTGATCCATGCCCCTGAAGAAATCATGATCGTGCAATAGGCCATCAACGAACGACGCTGTTCCCAGTCTTACTCCTTCACTATAAGCCCCCTCACGACTCAAGTCTGCATAAGCTCTGGGAAGTTTGGACTGGTCAGCTGTTCCGGTGGAGGTTTCGACCCGATGGAAAGCTTCTCTTCGCCTTTGAACCGTATCTTCCCTGTTATCGCTGTTAGTGTATCCCAAAATGTAATAGGCAAGACAATGCTTACCCTCCATAGATGATGCATGATAGTTTGTAGGGGTTGAAGGTAGCGCTGGACCTTGCCTTAGCCATGAGCGTCGTCTGTTTGTTTCGGGGCGCCATCATCGCGATGCCCATTGCGGTAGCCATGCTAAGCAGCACCGAAAACGGATTGTTCCTCAACTAATAGAATAACTTCAGGATTGTGAGAAGACAATGATAAGCAAATCTGGGGTATCTGTAATGGAAATCTCCAGAAACATGGCCTTTGCCGGCAGAGGCAAGGGCAGGTTGGACCCCCCTTAAATATCAGCCTCACTTGGGAGATACGCACCTTCGCTCAACAGGAGCCGATCTTTCCCCAAGATGCGTCTGATACTGCTCAATATCGCCGCATCCACTGAGAGACAGACAAAAGAATGTGATAATCGAAATGCATTGAGCCACCTATCACATGTGGCTATGATGCACATCACGAAGTATTCAATGTACATGAGCACGTTGGTATGCCGCAACTCGCGGATCAAGGTAACCCGATATGTAGCGTGGATTGGCTGTGCGTAAACGGGGACGTCAGACCGGTAGTATTCGTGGGGAAGAGTGATAAGCGAAGACCATCTCCTGTCCTGTCCACCCATGATTGTGCCCGGGCCAGCTTTAGAAATCGCGCCATCACCTGCATCCTCTAGTCTCGGTCCGCACATGCGTAACATCAGCTCGAAGTTGTCACAACAGTAGTAGCACGGAGCTTCCGGAAGAAAACAGCCTGAAAGTCGGGGAAGTAGTGGAACTAAGTGAAGTCTTCCCCTCTTCATGCACTCAGCGTCGAGTGCTGAATCGAAAAGAATGGCTCAGTGATCATTGGACACAGCATCCCGCGGCTCGATCGCTGGGCAGTAGGGATGACTGCACCCCGGTCCTGTAGGACATAAAGCTGTTGGAAACACCAGCCGCTAGCCTGACGAACGGCGTCGATGGCGGCAACATGTCGAGATGGTTGGCAGGCTGCGCATCCCGGGACGTCAAACCATGCAGGCCATCCGCAGCTCGGGCAGTCAAGGTCAAGGTCAGGGATGTCGTCTTCGGACATTTATGCATGTTCCAGGATGCGGGCGGATGCAAGCCACGTGCTCACGTGACCCATTGCCCCTCCGCGACGTCGGCGGCGGCCAGTTGAATTCGCAGACGCGCACTCACGATCAGGTTCTCATCTCGTATATTTGGGGGACGTGGCTGACGCCGACCTGTCAGTCGACCCAGAACGTGGCAGACACTTGCATATCGACCTGCTCGATCCGGGGCGCTATCTATTTTTATTCAAGGCGAGTCTGGCGGGTAAACTAATGGCATTCGATCCCTGCCCCCGACGCCAGCCATCGTATCCTGGCCCACCACTCTCGCTGTCCATAAACTAGTCTCGAGGGACGGTCCGAAATCTCAATTGTTTGTTGATTTTGGAGTTCGCCATGCTCATGGCTTGTCAAGGCGCCCTTCGTGCTAAGGTTTCTGACCTCACATTGAGCGGGGACTCTGACATCGAGGATGACAAAACATGGTGCTGGGCAGTTACGCTTGAAGCGAGTCTACCCAGACGACTAGGGATGATGATACTCCAGCTGAACTACCTGGAAGCGGCAGTTTGCTTACAAACTGTACGACCTGGGGGCAGACGGCAGACGCTGATGCAAATGTAGCAACAACAAGAAGGCGAGGAACAACATGCGGGCAAGCAGGCTTTTGCAGCTCTCGAGATTTCTTCCGACCCCGCAATGAACACCTTGAGGCATTATCAGGGCCCTAGACCGCTTATCCCGTAATTCGTTCTCTCGGTTCTCTTTGAAATTTCCGCGTCAATGCACCTCAAAGTTGCCGTCAGCCCAGGCTAGTGTGAATGCCAAATAGGAGAATTTACATCACACTTGGCATGCTCCGATTTCATGATGTCGAATCTGGATTTCACCGGCTTTCTCTATAACGCCTGTTCCTTGACGTCCGTTGGGTATCTTTCAAAAGAGCCGGCCGTAAGTGTAGCCGCCTGACAATATTCCCATGAGGGGATTCGCAGAGAAACGTTCGTCGGTGACAGGGATTTGGTCTATGGGGTGAACCCCTGGCCATTGAGGTGCTCAGCGAGCGTTCGTGCCGCGGAGGCACGCTGAAAAGAGTTCCAAGGCAGCCCTTTCTCGAATCTTTGGCGTTTTCGGATTATTTGCCGTTTACAGAAAAGGCCCCTGCGTTTCCTGATTGGCCTTGGGGGCATATAGCGGCTCTGAATTGATTTGCATTTGATACACGCTTGTCACGGAAGGATCAGACATCAATTTGGCAGTTCGTGGCCTTGGAGCTTCTCTAAAGCTACGGGTAGAAGAGTGCCCGCATAGGATGCAGCAGTGGCAACCGGGTTTGTAAGTCCAAAGTCCCCGAGATCAATCTTGCTTATTTTAGTGCGTGGCGAGAACAGTATCGATAGACTTGACATTTGTGTGAAATGATCGATTTCACTTCAGAATGTCAAGTGCCATTGCCAACATTTCACAGAGTTTGGAATCGGCGATGGCCGAAGGACTAACCTTGCCGCTTCCAACCAAGGTTTCAACACAATTTTCTCTAAAGGTTCATGGACTTGTCCACCCGGCCGTCTTTCTAACTTTGCGGAGTGATGCAACCACTGACCTGGGCTTGAGATACTCCGTAGGGTTAGCTCCTCCTGCAAGGATAAAAAGCATCACGACGGCGGATACGTACATGGCCGAGGCAGAGACAAGAACCTGCCTTTTGAAAGCTGTGCGCTTGGTTTTGTGTACGAGCCAATTACAGAGAGAAGTAGCCTTATCAAGCACTCAGGCGAAAGACCCCATTTCCACCACGTATGTACCTGCATGGTCCTGGAGTTTGATCAGTCACAAAACATAAAACGGATATCGCTACCACAATAAACTTCGAAAGAGCACCTGATATCACTTATGCTAGAATTATTGACAGACAATCGTATTTGTGCACGGCACAGGGATGTCAAGGTATTGGGAGTTTTGATAAAAGATATGACAGTCGATGTCAAGGACAAGTGTTTTCTATTTGAACTTCAGGCGGCAACCTGAACGGTGGGCAACGGCAGCTTCACTCATGTAAAGGAAACAGGGTAGAGGAGGCCGAGGGTGATAATCCTGGGCCATGTTACACACTCATTTGGGAATGTCCCAACATTTAGCAAAACAAACCGGATAACATGATGACAACCGATGCCCACTTCTATCGAAATATGCAACGGGGGTCAAAAACACCAAGGCCTGGTATTGACCACAATACAATAGCAGCAAGGGTTGCTGTATGTACCTGTTCGCGAACTTGGGTGAATTTGAAGCATTGTCCGGTCGCTCAAGTCTCCATAAACATTTGTGTCAGGCGATTGCAAGCAGTTCTCATTGGCCGAAGCTTCATAGCGACAAAAGACACTGAGCCCCGTGAGGATGCGATTGACCTGTATGAGTAGCGCTATATTAGTAGTTTTTGGACCTGTGACCCGAACCATTGCCCCCGGTACTGCAGTCGTTATTGCCAATGAGGCGGAAAACCGAGGCCGAAGATACCGGTTTCTCCCCTTCGAATTCGGCAAAGGAGGCCATGTACGAACTCTTAGAAGTGTGAACAACAGCGTTCTAGGACATCACCGGGCAAAATCCACAGATGAGTCAAAGAATCGCAGTTTCCAGTTCAGGAACCGATTTTCAACAGTTTCAACATGTAAATCACAATCAAAGCATGTTCGTAGTACTCCGTAGAAGAAGGGTGAATCAATGGAGGCTCTTTCTGCAGGTTGGCTGTTGTCCTGTGACACTGTGTAAAGGCTTCACTTTTGAGCACACCGCCCAAGATGAAGGGATCCTCTAGCTCTTGTTAAAATGACCAATAGTAGTCACAAGCCGGATTCGCGGGGGAGTTAAGGCGGATGATCGCTCTGCTGCCTGACAGTGTGTGCAAAGGGCGTTATTATTTCATATGAGTCAACAGAAAATTGGCAAAAGCGTCAGTCTAGCACCAATAGCAGAGTCCACCAAGTATGAAATCAAAAGAATCATAGACAGGCTAGTCCGTAATACGGAGCGTATTTGAAGAACGATGAAATATGGCCTCCTTTTGAGCATATCTTGCGATGTTCGATTGTTGTTGGATGTCTGAGGTCGAGGGCTGGCAGCTCTGGAGACTAAAAATTAGTCCAACGCTAGCGCACGTCGCGCCAACAGAGAGCTGACGTAAGGGGAGGTCACGCTGAAAATTGATTATTCAGAGCGATTGTTTTCAACCACTCGAAACTCCACCGACTCCAAGACCTCAAAGGCATCTCAAGATTGTCAAGGTTGTACTCCCTCTACTGCTAAACCATTTGAATACCCATGGCATTAGAGGATATTCTCTTTTAGTCTAACGGTTAAGGACTCGCTTCCACAAAGAAAAAGTTCCGCAGAGGCAAGATACCCGCTGCAAGAAAGGACCATAACAACTCAACCTCACGATAAAAATGGTTGTAATTCACTTTGTGAGGAGTTCATATCAAGGGCTATCAGATTGCAATCGCAATTCATCTGCTACAGTGCGGTAACGTGGCTGATGTGGGCATGTGTCAACAAAAGTCGCACCATCAGCAAGGGTCCTTCACTCAAATCGATTCTCGATTTTGCTTGTTATGGCCCTTGGACTGCTTCCAATTATTTTACGGACGTGATCTGACCGGTCTTCGTGTCCTCGGTTTTGTTTGTGTGCGTTGACTTGGGCGTAGACATCGTCATTTGTCGTCGCTATTTTCGTTGATGAACTCGAAACACGAATAAAGGACGGAGGAAGAATGCAAACTGCAAGCCCCGGTTTTAATTCACGAAACAATGACATGTTTGAAGATAAACATGCTCCGGCAATCGATTTTGGGAAATTGCTTCGCTCTAACCTCGAAAAAATTCAGGCTTCCGCAAATGCTTACCCATCTTTCCTTGAGATGTTACCCCTTTTCTTATTCCAAGATGTCGCCTCCCCACCAAATACTCTTATCCCACCATTCCTGTGTTCTGTTTGAACGCCGGGTCGATTTTGAGATCAGTCGATGTCTTCCTTCTCCGTACCGCTGCTGACTTCGATATCAACCAGCGCCTATGTCAAATTTTTTGGCTTGAGAGCACTCCCTGTCAAGGTTGTACTCCCTCTAGCCGCTCCAATGCCCATGGCATTAGATGATATTCTCTTTAAGCCTACCGGTTAAGAACTCGCTTTTTCACAATCTTGATCTTCACGAGGTTAGCGACTCCGGACTAGTTTATTGCTGTTCGCCCGAAGACATGTCTAGCCTTGGTGGTCCCCAGCTGTCCTATGAGAAGATTTGGTGTGATTCGGCTTGCGTCAGTTTCGATTATCGAGTTTGAACAACGCGCGTGGCTCATGGAACACGTCGGGACCGATAATGCCCACCTTTACTATTTTGTATGTTATATTAACACACTGTTGAAGGTGGTCAGAGTTGCTAATCATGTTAGGCCCCGTCGCGCTCTTGAATTTTCCCCCCCATTTCAGAACCATACAATGGCATTACGTGCCTGTTTAAACATGTTATATAGTCCAATCCTTTCATTCTGACTTGCCGGTGAGATCTGTATTCTTTTCTCGTCATTATCTGCATTTCACAATCAAGAAACACAAAATACGATGTTGGTACATTGGGGTTTTGGGCATGATAAGGTTGGTTCCAAAAACCCAAATCTCTCATATTTAGAGGAGGAGTTTTGGCAGCCAAGGTGGTCTTTGGAGATAGTGACCAAAAGACAAATTGTGCACGCTGATTCACGAAATTCCGCAAACTCCATTTTCTGGGTCCTCAGAAAAGTAGCGTTGAACATTCTATCGAGAATGCCAAGAGGTAGAGGGCAAACCCGCCTTGCATGGGCGAACCGGCGATTCCTCTGCATTATCGGGGCCGCTGCTTGTTGAGCACCTTTCAGGTTCCGATGGAGAGTGCAATGGTCGATACTAATTATATATCAGAATTCAAGGCCGCTACTACACGTACTACGCCCACACTAAACTACTGCATGATCCACAGGAATGGGACTATGCGAAGCCTTGAGAACAGGGTCAGACTCCCACTGACAATGATCTCAACGCCACGCCCTGTCCGAAGGACTATACCGGATGCCATATAGATCCTCTACAAACCATCGTTTTTCAATTTTCCGCAATCGGTCGGATTCGGATTATGATATCGGCGGCAGATGATAACTAACACCGCATGCGCCTGCATCAGGAGCAGGACCTCCTGTGTAATCCCACGAACTGCACGCCCCTGACCATCAGTCTGATATATTTTTAACAGAATGGCTTGGTCAATTCTCTCCAGATGAAGATCACCATCATGCACAACGATTCCGTTCGACTCGGCGAAGTACTTATTGACGCCTATCTCTAGTTTCGTGACGAAACACGGCCGCAGTGTATCCCTACCAGAACTTGCACTACATAAGCGGGCCGAGTCTAGTTACGAGATAGATGCACTGGCCACGCGTCGACATCCTCTGAAGCCAGATCCATCTCAGCCAAAAAAAACCCCAATGGATTGTAGGATGAGCAACACTGCACGACTTACGAAGAACACCGAAAGCTCAACCCCGTTCACCAATGAGTTATTAGTGCCTCTGAATGCACGCGAAAAACCTCGGGGTATCATGTAGGTACGTATCTACACCTAGCAAGAATACTCTTTGTGTAGATGCCTAGCATGTACGAAGCAGTCAGCCTTGATGGTCCGTGTAAAATGTGAAACGCCTGGGCCCTGGAGAGCGGAGTTGGAGATCTTCATGCAGAAAGCATACCAATCGAGAGGCAAGGCTTTGATACATCCTGCATACCTCAGCAGCAGATTGTCCACGAAATTTCGATGAAATGTAGCTGCTAGAAGATGGTATCAACAGCCACATACAATATGGGCAACGAGGGCGGAGGACGGGCAGGTAAGCGACTGCTGATGAACATTGTAGACGAGAGGAATAGGTTGTACGGAAACCTCCCAAGCACGGGGATTTACAAAGCACAGCAGTGACTTTGGCGAAGTCGTAAGTCAGTTCGTACTGTAACTCAATTGGCGTGGTGACGACGCCCCGGTGGATAGGCGTTGCCGCAGCTCCTCTGTGGTTCGGGGCGGAGGGCCCTGGGTCACAGGGTGGCAGTGTCCCGCAATGAGTGGATGACGTTCACGGGCCTCTCCATGTGAGCTTATCGGTTGTGAAACTCTCAAGAAGAACTTCGAAGCGAACATAAAGACTTGTTAATATTCATTGTCAACTCCACGTTATTTTTTCATATGATTGACCTGGCACCCTTTGAACCCAGAGAAGGCCAGTCCACATAATTGCCGCTAACTACTGTACTGCCTGATGCGCCGTTGAGAGCTTCGATAAGGCTTTGGTCGTCACCATGCTCGACGAAAATCTTCCCAGTGAGTACCATCACCGTGCCCTCATTCTCATTTGAAGGACCTTGTTGGCTAAAGGAACCCTTGAAAGCATTTTACATCAAGCCCTCCGTCGAAAGACCCAAGTATCAATCCACCTACTACTTTTGCCAGGGAGGTGAGGAGCCAGCGCCCGCATATTCCATCCGCCACCTCGACCCGGTGCTACCAGCGTCCAAGAACCGATACGCAGTAGCATTATACGATTCCTTTTGTCCAGACATCCTTTACGGAGAGGTACTGTTGATTCCGAAATGGACGCAGCCTTCGTTGTCGCAAGAGGCGATTCGGCAGAACGGCGGGATACCTCCACCACCAGAGCCTATTCTGCCCAATGAATTCATCATTCAGCTTTACAACCCCGACCAACAGATACTAGTTCGCCATAAGCCCAAAACTTGGAATTCTCCGGCATCATGGGAGTTCCAAATGCCCCAACAGACCTTTCGTCGACCTTCCGCATCCGCTTTGGACCGTACGCTAGATGACCCAGCAGCGTCCGATATAACTCCAAAGCTTAGATTCAGTTGGCAAAAGGATGGGAAATTTTCCAAAGATCTCACGTGCTATCTTTCCGGGACAACATCGGACCTTGAGGATGTTAGGAAGAGGAGCAAGGAGCCCGATATTACCATATCGATTTTCAAGGGCCTCAGAGAACTTACGCTTTACGAACCAAACTTGTATCGTGTAGATATGGAAGATTTCAAGGGTCTTGAAGTGGTATTGCTCCTGGGAGCGGTCGTAATCCGCGATGTCTATTTCGGCCATATTAAAAACTCCTTCCATATTTCAGACCCCCCGAGTCCCGGTATTCTCGCAGAGCCTAAACCAATCATCGGGAGAATGCCAGTAAACGGATCTCCAATCCAAGCAAAACAAACTGCAAATCTACAGCAGAATAACCCTGCTCCTCCTCCAATGCCCCAAAGGCAAACAACTCTGCCAGTCCGTGAAACCCGGCCTCCGCCAATAGATCCCCGCTCGCAGTGGGAAATTGATGCCGAAACAAAACGTCTAAAACAACAAGCCGAAGCCGAAGCTCGTGAGCGTCGACGAAAAGAAAAAGAGGCAGAGAAACAAACGAGAAAGCTGCTCGAAGCCGAGGAGCGCGAGAAACGCAAAAGACAGGCCAAGCTCGACGAAGAAACAGAGCGCCTTAAGAAACTATATGGCAAAGAGGATAACCAGTCTCGCAAACAGCAGACTACTCCCAAGCCGCAGAGCACACTGCATCCACCCCTCAATATGCCTCCGCAGTCACAGCAGTTTGGTACGCATCATCCGAGACACTCTTCCTTTTCTATACCGGGTTCTTCATGGCCTGGACCTCCTGCAAGGCCTCCGACAACACAACCAAGTCCTCAATTTCTAGTGCCCCGACCACCTCCGTCAACAGCCGGAGGGCTGAGGCCGCCAGAACCCCGCTTAAAGGAAAAGAGGAGTATTTTTGGATTCCGCTTGGGAGACAATACTGACAAGAATTGTGGTAACGTGTTAACGAAGAAACGGAGTTCCATGTTTTAAAGGTGCATTCTATTCCACTCCTTTTGGCAATGACTCATTTTATGCTGCATTCCCCTTTCGGTTATCTTTTTGAACACGAAGTTTTGTTACAGGCATGTCATCTGGTTGCTTTTCCGGATTGTTGCGATGAAGCGGATGACCTGTTAACTACCTTTGGTAGCAGGTTCGATACCCCACAATTAGGGTTCTCTAATTTTCTACTCTTGTACATATATATAACTAAGTATTCAGTATAGATCTATCAAGAACCTTCACTTAACGATCGAATTGGGCTGTTCCGGATGTTGTCTTGATAGATGTGTCTTGAGCGCGGAATTGACATAGAGGGCAAAGGTTAACTGAGCTAATCATAATCCAGATTAGCGTTTTTCTCTCCTGACGCGATGATGTCAAAGCACAGTGCACTCAACGCGTGAATCTCTGTGCTGTCAACTCAATTCGACGTCTTCGAGTCGCCATGGTGCTATGCGCCTTTCAACTTCTATCACTCGATCCTTACCTAGCCTGCGATACTCCCTGGCAAGTCATCATCTAGTGACTCGTGCAGGTACCGTACGATGGATTCACACACCGCAAACTACGTTCCACGAACGGACTGAACATATACCGGTAGGGGGCAGCGGAAACATAACCTTGAGGTTTGTAGCAAATTCTTTTCCTCGTCGAAGTGCCCCGTACCTGTTCTTGTCGCTGAGCTTTTTCGATTTATTTCCTAATAGGATCTTGGAACCCGCTGATCATCCAGCGACAAACACTTCGAGAGTATTACTCTACCTCCCGCCCGGACCGCCCTTTGAGCCAATTCCACCAAATAATGCCTTACATCCAATTCTTACTAGCCGTCAGCATGGCACAGATTTTGCCAAAGTCCTTGCGTCTGCAAGTCTAACAACCACGGTGACAGTCAACTACCGTTTAGGCCAGATATCTTACAAAGATGGAAAGGCCACAGCTTCCAAGTTTCCCACGCCAATTCATGATACGCTAGCCGGATTTGATTGGATATATCACCATCTCAACCCTACCCATGTGGGTGTTTTTGGCAGACATATTGGCGGGTCACTGGCGTTGATGTTGGCCTTGACAGAACCGCAGTCAATTTCCGCGGTGGCCGCTGAAAACCCGATATGTGATTGGGTTGGACTGGATGATTACTGCAGAGTTGAGTCTGAGAAAGAATATGATCTTCAGAGAATGAACGCTTCTGTTGTGCCTGAAACGAGCAGTCCCAAGGGGAGCGATCACCAACTCCGCCATCGGAGAAAAAAGTATCCAAAGCAGGTTCCGGAAGATCTAACTCCCCTTATCACTGCGCGGAACAGAATGTTTCATAGTCCGCAAAATTATTTTGATCCATTCGCCTCACCTGCTCTGTTCCTTCGTACAACTGGCAAGTATTGCCCCAGCAGGTTCCCTGCTGTTTTAACAGGGCCGGATTACCCCGTGCCTGTGATTGTACCGGCGGAAGAACGGAATCCCTGGACGCTTGCTGCTTTAATGCTCGAAGAGAAAGAACTAGAAGCCGAGCTATCTGATCCCGCCAAACACCTTGTTCGACGCAGGAAGGTCCTCTCACGCTGGCCACCAGTCGGGCTGGATTATGGAACGCATGCCTTTCCAAAGTCTGGCTATAAGGGAGATACGATGAATACTACGATTCTGCCAAATGTGAGAATATATATACATTCATCCTTACCTTCGAACGACGCAGATCCTGAAGACCGACCATCCCATGATGAAACGGTCGACGCATTGAGCTTTCAGTTTGAAAGCACTAGATTGACCACAGAGGAACCGCACAGTCTTTCCCACGCCGGTGGGCTTCGGCCAAACTCCGAGAAAAAAACTCGTCGTGTCACACCCCGGGGTTCCCTACCGAACACGAATAAATTCGAAGAGGAAACCATACTTGCTACGCAGGGCACGGAAATGGTTCATCTAATGCACAACGCATGTTTTTGGGGTCGAAGTAAAGGCTTTGGAGAGAATAGGGCAAAACTGGTTCGAGTTCCCTACGAGAGCACTTTGCCATCATCGGAGAATACGGACCACAACGGTGATGAGAACTTCGGAAGCACAAAGTTCAGGGGACATAATGAGACTAATGACCACGTACATAGCGGAGGAGGCAAAAATGTCCCCGGAGATAAGTGTCCTTCGGTCGCAAAACAAGCTGGAGCGTGGCTCTTGGATGTTTTGAAGGCAAAGAAAAAAGACGGGGTTGATTAAGTATCTCTACGCTGCTGTGAAGCAACTTGGATTTTAAGATCGCTGGCATTTGCTATTATTTTCGACTGGACTGCACCAACCGCCCAGATGTAGGCATCCATGTTTGAGATTATAGCCCTCTAGAACTTGCCCAGGTGCTAACGTGGCCACCAGTTTGGGAAAATGTCAGTTGGGTTGACTTGTGATTTCAACCCGGCTGTATGACCTAGATCTCTCCAGTTATTTGTATGTAGTATTGGGGCGAGGTACTGTAGACAGATAGAAGTGCCTCTTGCGGAAGATAATTCGGCAGGTTGAGACGATCCAAACCAACACAACTCAACTCTGTGTATTAAAAGTATTCACCATTGGACTGTAAGAAACTCAGGGGTTATCTATTGCATTTCGTTGCCCAGCTTCCCTTTGCGCAAATGACTCCAGATCTCCTCCACCAGTCACGCCATGAAGACAAAGGAAAAAACACAAGGAAAACTCGAGTTTGGGTACTCTGTTCGATATCGATACGAAAAGGAAAACGGTGGGGTGGAAGAGCCAGCCAAAAGAATAATAACATCGGGTGTAAAGAAAGAACATGACCGGGAAAAAGGCTGGATTCACTTTCTCGATTGATATTTGCAAAAGAGTGGAAAATCTTCGCCATGACCCAGTGGAGAGAAATTACATGATATGACATGCTGGCAAGAAGAAAAACCGTCACACCGTAAAGATACCTAAAGTATGTTTTCATTATTCATTGAAGGTTGGGCCCTCTACCTCGTCCGGAGTAGGCGGAGCTGCAGGAACGGAAGTAAGGGTGGACGCAAGCCTGTTTGGCGGAGATACGACGGGCGGGATCGTACAAAAGCATTGCATCGAGGAGCGCGAGGCCACTTTCCTCTAGGCCTGGAACCAGTTTTCGGAGGTCCTCGCGTCTCCATTTGGGAAAAGAGGGCTTGAAGTCGGGGAATGAAGATACGCCAGGCCAGCATCTCTCGTCAGGAGTACCGCGAATTCTAAAACGAATCAGCTCGGTATATGTTTCATATCAGGGTTGTGGGCTCTGTGCTAACGTACCTGAAGATCTTGAAGATCTCATCAATTTCAGAGTCACCCGGAAATAACGGCTTACGGGTGCACATCTCTGCAAAAATAGCTCCGACAGACCACATATCAACTCCGGTAGAGTATTGCCGTCCGCCCAAGAGAATTTCCGGGGCGCGATACCAGAGAGTAACAACCTGTTATACGGTTAGCATCAAGTCAGCTTCGTAGGTAAAGGATGCACTAACCTCATGGGTATATGTTCGCAATGGCACACCAAAGGCTCTGGCCAAACCAAAATCCGCCAGCTTGAGGTTGCCATCCCGATCAATCAACAGGTTCTGAGGCTTCAAGTCACGGTGAAGCACACGATGGCTGTGACAATAACGCACACCCTCCACCAACTGTGCCATGAACTTCTTAACCATAGCGTCTCCCAAGCCCAACCGGTTCATGTCGAGGCCTGAGCCATCCGGTAAGGCTTTGCCCCTGCCACCCTCGCTCACAGGAAGAGCCTCCATGTATTTTTTCAAATCCAAGTCTAGAAATTCAAAGACGAGATATAGCTTGTGCCCGTCCGCATGGACAATGTTAAGAAGTCGAACGATATTTGGGTCATGCATTTCCTTCAGCAGAGAAATCTCACGGATCGCTGTGCTGGGTACACCTTCGTCTTCTGCCTCGAGCCGGATCTTCTTCAGAGCCACGATACGACCCTGGTGGGCCAAGTCTCTCGCTTTGTAAACGACGCCATACGTTCCTATGGTCAATGTTCGTTAGCGCATGGCTCCGCAAATAATATTCACATCTTATCATTTGGGACGCGACAAGGCTTGCGTCAGATGCCAGACATACCCTCTCCAATCTTCTCAATCTTCTGGTAGTTCTCCATGATCTGGTATTTCTATACTCTGTAATACTGCGTGAATAGTAGTAATAAGGATTAAAGAGTGTAGCTGCGATATAGCTTCGCGCGGCCTGGATTGTTGATAGCGGGGGGTGTCTTGTAACGGGGTCGTGTGTTGTCGTGATAATCGTGCGGCGGTGAACAGGACAAAGGTGATGGGGGTTTGCTGAATGTTAGTAGATTCTCAACTTCTCTAAGGCAGACAGGTGACACTGAGTTCCGTATGTCATTGTCGAGCGTTGTAAGTCCACAAGCACTGTGCTGGATTTCTCAAGCGTGCTTCATCGTTCGAGCAGTTGGGAAGATTCTGGTGGGGGACGCAGCGCAACGTGTTTGGGAGGTTTTGTTCCCCGGGAAGCAAAGACAAACAAACAAAAATCTCACACTTTTCAACCACCGAAACTTCTCTGAAGTCAACTTCACGTCTGTCGCGTGGCCAGTGGTCTAGGTTTCACGGACTCTACGCGTTTTCTGGTCCAGTTATTCACACAGTTTCTTCGCGTCGACACGAAACTTTTCGTTGGAACCAGTGCTCCAGAGAAATCCTGTCCCACTCGCCAGAGAGACTTGCATCACGGAGGTTCAGTGGGCTAAGTGACACGGAAGACGGAGGCAACACGCCTGGCCAAATAGAAAAGGATACAGATAGGCCCTGGCCATCGAGCGCACATGTTGACCCCAGCTGAGAAGTTCAATCCGCATGAACGGGCTCCAGATGCTGTCCGCGAGCTGTACAACGAATGCCGTCGCCTTAGCCCCTCGCAAATTGACGAGCACCCTCGCATTCTAGATCTACGAGGACTGGATAAAAGTCAGCTGCCAGATGGACTCTTTCTGGAGCACAGCATTCCCCAGTCTTCCCTTGAGCTTGCTCTCGATGAATTCATGGGGAATTGTTCCTGGAGAACAGGTTTACAAGATGCCATAGAGGACGCATGTGTTTATGGCATCAAACAGATTCCTGGTACGTAGCAATAGGTTCTTCAAACCCCCGTTCTTCCGCTAACCTATCCAAGGTCTTCAGATCCTGCCCTCATTGCTTCCACCGCCCGTCCAAGTCGAGCTTCTATCCCGTTTGCTGCACCGCGATCTATCCGACGAAAAGCACCAAACAAACCTCCATTTACATTATAACATCTCTTACCCTTCAGCCCCAGTCTATCTAGGTGCTTCTGAACCAGGGGTATTAAGAGACGACTTACCGCAGGACTCAGTTGCCAAAAATTCCTCGTTCTTCCTTGAAGATCCTACTCGCTCATTCTCTCCCAAAGAGCCCGCGGTACACCGTGCATTGTCGATCCACGCGTCTCTCAATCGTAAGCTCCGTTGGATGACACTGGGTGGACAATATAACTGGACGTCCAAGGAATACCCACAAGGCCCTCCTCCCCCTTTCCCCGAGGACATAGGCAATCTCCTTCACAGTATATTTCCTGCGACGACTGCCGAAGCCGCCATCGTGAATCTCTACTCTCCTGGAGACACTTTGAACCCACATAGAGACGTAAGTGAGGAATGTGATACTGGACTAATAAGCATCAGTTTTGGATGCGATGGACTTTTCCTGGTCGGGCATAACGATGAAGATGGATGTGCAATAATCAGGCTCCGGTCCGGAGACGCTATGTACATGACTGGTGCATCCAGGTTTGCCTGGCATGCAGTCCCAAAAATCATTGCATCAACATGCCCGAGCTGGCTTGAGAATTGGCCTGCTGGGAGTTGCGATGATATTTCGGATAGCCGGTTCAGCAATTGGCGGGGTTGGATGGCGGGGAAGAGAGTCAACCTTAACGTCCGGCAAATGTTCCAGCATCCAACGACCGAACAGAACCTCACTGCTCCAAACAAAGATGGCTAACCAAACTGTCGTTACCGAAGCTGATAACATTGCATGTTCTCGCGTTGGAGATCCAGGAACCGAGCTAGGCGCCATAGTACATGAAAGATCCCCGCAAAACTGGGGCCACTCCTGAATCCGACGCCCCTTATCGCTATTACTGTCCCCAATATGGGGGGCTCTCTCGGGTTACTCCGCAGAAGCTCTGTCAATGCGGGGAAGGCGTTCTATCAAGGCGACGTCGGTCAAAAGGACCGACCTATCGGACGGACACGCCCTTTGAGATAAAAGCAAACCGTCTTATCTTGCTCTTCCAGCACAACTCAGCTTTTGATAACTATCCCCCTTTTTCCAGCACAACTCAATTCCTGACCATTATCCTTGAGCTCAAACATCAAGATGGCGGCACCTTCGTGGCAAGACACCGCGAGGATTAAGCGTGAATCTCTTCTAAAGCTGATTCCAGATGAATGGCGCCTGAAGGAGATTCCATCTCCAGCTACCCAGCGTGATGTCACCGGAAGCTATATACAACAGTATCTGACACCACGCGAAATCGAGATCACCGAAGCCGACGCCGTTGACATCCTCGCATGCACCACCACTGGAAAGTGGAGTGCTATTGAAGTGACAAAGGCATTCTGTCACAGAGCAGCTCTTGCTCATCAGTTGGTATGGCCGATTCTCAGGCAGACTTAAGTACCTTCTAATGGAAAAGTATATAGGTCAATTGTCTCCATGAGATTTTCTTTGATGCGGCGCTTGAAGATGCAAAACAGTTGGACGCCTACTTTGCTAAGCATCAGAAACCAGTCGGCCCCCTCCATGGGCTTCCCGTCAGCTTGAAAGACTGTTTTCATGTCAAGGGAGTTGAGACATCTATGGGCTATGTGGGATGGATTGGGACGTTCCAGGGCATCAAAGATGATCCGCGAAGAGGCGTTTTTGAGAGTGAATTGGTCAGAGAACTCCGCGCACTTGGTGCAGTCTTTCATTGCAAGACTTCCGTGCCAGCCACTCTCATGCTGCCGGAAACTCTCAACAACATCATCGATTACACCTGGAATCCTATCAATCGGAATCTCTCGTCCGGTGGAAGCTCTGGCGGGGAGGGCGCTCTTATTGCGCTGAAGGGTTCCGCTGCAGGGTTTGGTACTGATATCGGTGGAAGCGTGCGCATCCCCGCTGCCTACAATGGCTTGTTCGGCCTCCGCCCATCGTATGGTAGAATTCCTTACGAGGGAACAGCCACTTCAATGGATGGTCAGATTTCGATCCTGTGTGTGATTGGACCTATGGCTACGAGCCCTAGGGATCTCAAAGTCCTTCTCAAAGCAGTGCTGAGCCAAAAGCCGTGGCTTTATGATCCCTTGGCGGTTGACATCCCTTGGAAGGAGGACGAGGAGCGTGAAACTTTGGCATTGGTAAACAAGTCCCGTCAAGGCCAAGGCAATCTAGCTTTTGGCATTCTTCATGATGACGGCGCATGTCGGCCTCAGCCACCTGTTGCGCGTGCTCTGAAGATTTTGGAAGAAACACTGGCAAAAATTGGCCACAAGGTAACGTAGACCGATATGCCAGGCTCTGGTGCTATATTGACTCGGTCTCTCCAGGTTATCGAATGGAAGCCACCAGCGCATGAGAGAGCGACCCGGCTAGCTGTAAGTTCGCCCAAATTCAATAACAAGCTTCTGACTGACGATCCTATTCTGCAAGTTGGAAGTATTCTCGTTCGATAGTGGCGCGGATGCTCGGTACCATTTCGATCTGTCAGGAGAAAGGGTCGCCCCGTTTAACCATGTTTACGAACACAACACACCACCAAAGAACGCCGTAGAAATCGCAGCTGCAAACATTGCTAAACGTGAATACCAGAAAGAATATATGGACTACTGGAACAGCACCGTGTCTCAAACAGGCACAGGTCGACCGGTCGAGGCATTCATCTGCCCAGCTGCACCCTACCCTGCATCAGAGCGAGACAAGGGCTATTACTTCGGATATACGAGCGTTGTAAATCTTCTGGATTACAGCTCTGTCACGATTCCTATCACCAAAGCGGACCAAACCCTGGACATTCCAAAGGCTAATTACACTCCAAGAAACGAACTGGACGGTCTTGTGCACAAATGCTGTGAGTATATTCAATTGCGTTCCCATTTTCAGCCCGACGACGGCTAACGTTCACCGTTCAGATGATCCTCAGCTTTATCATGGCGCGCCAGTGGGATTGCAGCTTGTGGGTAGAAGGTTCCAGGAAGAAAAGCTGCTTGTGCTGGCGGAGTATATTGCCGAGGAGCTGAAGAAAGCAGGATACCCTGCGTCCTAAGCGAATCTCCGACGAGGATTGACGTTGTCTACTGTCCCAATACGCGGAGGGACCTTGTCCGACACGTTAGGACTCAGACTTGCGTGGATTGGGAGAATAAAGACAAAACGCTGGAAATTGCTTCTATGGACGCAACGTGAAATTTACTCGACTGTTGTGTAAATAGTTGTAGATTTCAATGACAATCACCACCCATATCTATCCCCTTGAGCCGGTTACACCACATTGCATGGCAAAAGAGTGGCACAACGCACGTACTTTCTGCAACGTGCAATCATCGTCGCATGAAGTTCATACTTTCTCTTTACTGTGCAGTTCTGGACAATTGCGATATCCTGTGTAGTACTAACGTGCCAGCCAGCCTTGTTGGCTAGGTTTCTCACTGCATGTCCCTCCAAAAAGCAATGGGCCATTCTGAAACCAACCACAAAGAAGCGAAGCTCCGGAGCGCATGTATTTCAGGAGGATTCAATTGTTCTGAGGGCTTCAGCCTGATTGCCTGCTTGCCACCGACCCAACGTGTTCGTTCAGCTTGGACGCTGGTCTGTGGCAGATGCACGGATAACTAAAGCGGTTTTTGAGATCGCACTGCCTCACTGGCCCTCCCGCTGATTAACTACGACCTTGACCCCAGCGACGCCAAACCCTCACTCACCCGTTCAATCCCTCCAAGCTGCAGCATCCGCCCTCCTCATGATCTTCAAATAACTACAATGAGCGATGCCGGAGCCGCCGGCAGCGATGGTGGCAAGGAGACCAACCCGCCAGACGACGGTCATGAAGTCAACGCAGCCGGCCAGAAAGTACTCGCCGTGAAGGATAAACGTTGCCGCTACTGCCATCAGCTCTTCACGTCCTCCTCACTTGGCCGCCACCTCGATCAGTACTTGTTCAAGAAGAAACCCGACGGGATTCACGATGTCGATGAGATTCGCCGTCTGCGGAGCGGGATCACGAGGCGGACGGCGCGCGGTTCGAACAAGCAGGCCAGCCCCGATGCTGCTGGCCAGAGACACACGCCGGATCCGCATACTGTCCCTCCGCTGCAATTGAATCCAAAGGGAGGTAAAGGGTTTCGCGTGTTTCTGAACCAGCCAAGTTGGCAGGCGACGGGCGTGATCAATGACATCCCCAACTCAACCCCTGTGTCGCAACTCAGGATCCCGACGACTTCTCTCGAGCGTTTCAATACTTTGACGGACTCGAATCCGGAGACGGCTAGGGCTCTGGAGCTGGCATTACGTGAAGTCCTGGATAGCATCAAGGCTGCTACGTAAGTCCCTTTTCCCATTATATGCGATCTTGCCACGCTGTATGACTACCTGACTGACGATGCGCGTCTTTGGATAGTACCTCCAAAAGTTCACGGTTATCTCCCTTTGATTTCGACCTTCAGTCGCAGACTTTTCCAGCGCTGTGTCTTCATGCTTTGCCGCCTCCTCCAAGCCTTTTCTCCACACACCCCTTCCCGTCGCAGGAATCCTTTCCCATTGAGCCACCAACACAAAATCAGAGGGATATCGTACAGCAGGCCCTTCGTGCACAAATACTACAGTGGAAGTCGGATCGATTGGGTGCAACAGCATCCTCTCTTCAAAATGCCTCACAAGGGTCGTCAGTATACAATGCGTCGTCACCCAGCAGTGATGCAGAAATGATCGAGAGAACCTCGCAGCAGCACGAGGAAATAATGATACGCCATCTGGACTTATCAATGCGACACTGGTTGAGTCTCCCTCCACATGAGCAGCGGACTTTCTGGCAGCTGGAGATTACTCGCGCCTTCGCCAGGGAGGCGGAGAAACGGAAAAAGGTAGAAGAACAGCTGGAACGAACACAACAGGAAGCGAACCAGCTGCGTGCACAGGTAGAAAAGTTCTCGTCCTGTCAGTGGCCTAGAGAATTTGCCATTTTCCCGCCCAACTTACTCCCTCTTTCACCCGAGGTGGCGCGGGAATTGGACGAGAGGCACAGTAAGATGAATAGTGCCGAATCCTCACGCTGGGAGTATGACAATCTGGTCGCCAAGTGGAAGCGCGTTGTTATGCACGACAAGAGTATGGGCCGATCAGGCGTTGGAGCGTATATGGACCCGATCATGGAGAGACAGCACGCTGCATCGGCAACAAGGGACCTTTTGCGGAGAGTTCCCAACTCTAACAGCAGTCTGAATGCGAATCCCAGCCGCTTGAACATCCGTTCACCATCGCACCACAGTAACCCTGTCTCGCCAGAATCGACACCTCAAGACCGCCAATCCGTCAATCCCCCTACTCCGTACGAACCTCGAGATGTCAATGACTCCAACGAGACGTTCAGGGCCGGAAAACGACAACGCACTGAAAATTACCAGCCCAGGCTTTCGTATCATGGCGACGAATCATCCGCTCGAACTCCGCCGAACTCCTCCCACCCAACAACCGCCATGCCGACTGCATCTGGCTCTTCTACCCATTCCGCGCAAGCTCTGTCCTATCCATACAATGCCCCAAGCCCCCTCCCTCCGCCCACCAGTGCTGCACGAGAAGCGACACATTACCCTACCTATAACCATCGACCGCTGAACCCTCCTGCTGAATCACATCTCAGCACAAATCACCGTCCGCACCTAGATCATCGTTCACCTGCAGAGCGTGAGGTGTCGAATGCAATGTTGAAAATGCACCATGAGCCGACGCCGCAGCACTCTCCGTTGCCGCCGCCTCCACCTCCGCCTTCACAGCACCAGCACCAACATCAGCAGCAGCACCATCCTTATTCAGACGCCAGTAACCGGGGCATGTCAATGGGTATCACTCCGTACTCACGACATCAGGGCGGTGTACAATGAAGCAAGTTCAACCCCTTTTGCTGCCTTTCTCTATCCGTCTAGAGCGAACATTTCCCTTCCCACCGTTTTTTCTCTTTCATTGTAATCCTATTATTTATCTTCGGCTTGTGATGAATACTCTATGACCAGGAGGATCTCAGCGGACTACCTTGGACGGAATCTAGATTTCAAATAGATATGGCTTTTGTCAGCCATGAACCAATTTTTTCGCCGTACTTTGTGCATAACCTTCTTCACACTGTATCAATCGTTTTCTCGCTTCCGCGATTGAGGACTCGTGTTAGACTTTTATACTTTTTCTTTTCGTGTCGGTCGACCTTTTTCAAAATGGCCACCTTGTCTTGTTCTACTAGTCTACTTCCTTTGCTCAAATATGTCGATGCGAGCATTCTCAGTGTCCGATTACATTACTGTTCCATTTAACAATCAAAAAGGCTCCATATCACGCAAATCACAGATGATTTAAAGGGTTGCTGAACATTAACATTTGAATCATTTTCATCCCCATCTATTTTGACCCTCCTCTTAAAACTCGTACATAGAAATTCGTATCTCATTTAAATTCTCCAGAAATATAGCAAATAAATCCCAGATTAACCAAAAAACAAAATAAAAAATATATCGTCTCGTATATGGGGGTATCCAAGCGGTCCTCAGCAAAGGGCGGAGGTAGGTATAAACGTATATTTTCGTAGCGCAGCATCGACAGCCATTCCGTCGATAATTATGTCGTAAGATATCGTCATTTCGACCCGATTCGTTATATCCGTCGACAAGAAAAAAAAAATCTCGTTCTTCGCATCAAGATTCGACAAAGAAAAGATCCAGGCCAGCACGTTAGCACATTAACAGAAACACTTCCAACGACCGAACTAGTTATCTGAAACACATACCTTTCCTAAACACTGCAAGACACCTCCAACTTAGCCAAAACTCCTAGAACAACCTTAGAGCAAGCGAAAAAGCATGGCTAATGACCTGCAGTCTTTTTGTGTGACACTCTCTATCGTTTTATTCCTCTTCGTCGATAGGGTGGCTGATTTTGCTGCGGATGGTGCAGATCGCAATTCCGACCGCTGTGAGAATGATGAAGAGGATGATGATGATGATGGCGATGGCGATGTTCTTCTTGACCATGGTTGCTGTGTTTGGAGGGAGGGGGGGATATTAGATAGATAGATAGCTGGTATTGATGGGTGGAAAGTTGAACGAAGGGACGAGAAACAGGACTTGGGCCCGAGATGGAAAACGAGCCAAATATGAGGGGGAAGTTGGGATTCGTGAACAGCTGCAAAGACGTATTGCTCTGTGATAGGGCGTCAGGAAGGGTAAAGGAACAAGAGACTGGAACGGACTGTAGGTCACTGTAGCAGATAGATTATGCTCGGAGGAGTAGATTGCAGAATTTCGCAGCCGAAGATGAATTAAATCAGACGAAAATTATACCAGCAGCTTTCTCGTCGAAGCTCGTTCCCTGATCTTGATCGCGGGATTCTGGGCATGTCAATACTGGAGTTGACGGGGCAACGCAACCGCCCTGTGAACCAACATCATCCTCAACCGCCACGTTCAACCGCATCATCTTTTGGCGTCCTTATTCCTGCTGAACACCCCGTACTTAGTCCAACCTGCAACTAGATGACAAGAATAAGTTGTCAGTTGCAGCTGCAGGACCTCAACTGTTGTGATCTCCAGTCATTTAACACTCTCATGGCTTTCTTCTCACAATATAAGCCCTAATTTTCAAGTCATTGCACTTGAATTATTTTCCCACAGGAGCCTTGATTCAGTTAGGAAATAGCATGAATATATCTCTCTCTGCTACCAATTTGTGGATTTTCTTAATCAATTAGGCACTTTGAAAAATCGAAGCAACCATCCTCTCAGCTCTATGGCTGTCGCATGCAGGAACCGTTGTTCTGTGAGCGAGTGCTATTTGAAAGAGTCTAAAAGCTCTTTGGGCCTCTTCTTCTGTTTAGGATTAGAGCCGTATCAGTATAATTATAATCATGTGAAATGATTATGTTGGTGGGCTTGCAAAATATTTCTGTCGTCCTGAAATATGGATAGAAAGGAGAGCAGAAACTCTTCTTTGGATTTTTGTTGGGTGTCTCAAAGAATGCTGGTGATCACCTTCTGGTTATCGTCCATGACACCTAGTCTCGATTGCTGTTCCCTAGCAGTTATCAATTTGTGTGTGACGCGGTCATAGTGAAATGCTGTGGTGACGGGCGAAAAAGAAAAAAAAAGAAAGAAAGAAATGGAGTTCGAGGGATTCGAACTCCAGAGCTAAAGGAAAGTAGGAAAAGACCAGAATAGAGGTGGTGCCGCCTACATGGTAGGCCACAGAGCCCCTCTATTAAAAACTTGGAACGCAAGTTGGTTCTTTAACCTCGAGCTCGGGGGAACTTGCCGTGAGAGAAAGAAGTATGGAATGGGCGTGGCTGATGATGTAAGACTGGCACTTGCTGGACTCTGGGCATGAAAGAGCAAGGACGATTGAGTCTGGACTTGTGATAAGGGGATGCTGAAGATTTTGGAAAGAGCTGCCTACAGACTACAGAGGTTAACTGTCCATAGTGGAAATCAGTCCAGTACATATGAATATTACCCTGGCTATGCTTGCTATCCCAATACCTTTGCTGATTAGAAACGCTCGATGGTACCTTTCTTTATAGACTCTCAGTCTCTGGTATCTACCGGAGTAATGAATCTGAACAATTCAGAACTGAATATTAGACTTGAAAGCTCGCTGCTAGCCTGAAATACTATGGTGCAAAATGAGTGTGTACCTTAGCTATACTTTCTAGCGCGTTGAGGGACGCAACATAACCAAGACTATCAAGATGGACTACTCCCGAGTCCCTACCAACTCTTTTTTCCAACGTTAGTCTAGTAGAGTCCTTTGCATAGCGAGTAGAGCCGCAGCCGCCACCAAGCTATTGTCGATATTCCTTCCACGTCGGTTTTATCCGTGGAGCATTCGTACTTTCCCTTATCTTATATCGAGCTTGCGATCACATTTTGAGGTCACGGAAATCTCCATTTGTGTCAACACATCAGCTAATAAAACCAGATGTGAGCCTAGACAGAGCACTTGGCTCAAATAATAATTGATGCCACCCCGGTGATAGGAGTAAATATCATTTTGATAAGGGCACTGGACTAATTCAACGTGTCGAACACCTGTGTCATGGAGTTCACGGATGGTTCCGGCAGCCTGGTAACGCATGCGGGCCGAACCGAGTGGACCAATGCAGTGACGTCAAAGTATGTGACTAATCGGTCAATCGGAAGACGGACAATAGTATATCCTCGGTGGAGTCAAATGATCGCAGCCGCGGAGTAAACGACGAATACACAATCTTTTTGTAAGTCCGTCAAGAGGTATCATATTACATAGTAGCAAGATATGTCCCATAAAGGGCTCTATCAAAATCTCAATGCTCATCCCATGGAGTATCGTCAAAAAGACACGGAACATCAGCTCAACATGCACAGGAGCATGGTAAGACACATCAACACCTCCATGCGCCCTCAGGAAAAGGTCTTTAAAGACTGAAATAAGCCCCGAAAGCATAAGGCAGCACACAATGATCCAGTGAGTTAACTGAATATGCAAAAGGTAGCATAGGGAATAGAACAGATATCCCCTCCCAAAAAGAAAGCTGAGTGATAAGTAGAAACGATTTCTCAAACAAAAGGACCAATCTATGTTAATTACCGCCCCGTGTCTAGCATATCCAAAGAAATCACAAAGAAAAAAAAATCAAATTGACCAGAAGCAACGAAGTGATCACTCCGGTTCCATAACTTGCTGTATAAAAGGAAATTGCTACCGTGCACCGACAAAGGCCCGGGAAAGTTCTGAGTTGGATATCAAAAAGAACAATGTATTTAACCCCGTCGGACCGTCGACGACGCACCGGAGTAGTCCAGATCGGAATTACGGACAGGGCTGTACGGACTATCGTCCCTCGAGTCACTACCCGCAGCCCTGAGCAAACCCGAGTTCCGCAAATCATCCAGATCCCGACGGCCATCTTCGTCGTCAGACTCAGAGTCCGCCTCGATCGTCGGATGTTCCGCGACATCTTTTTGTGCTTCTCTTCGCATACTGGTAATCTTCATATAATTGTATGTCGCGATACAACACGTCGTAACAACAAGACCGGCCACGTTGATCATCGTCAGACGGTCATCGTACAAAATCCCTGCAGCGGCAATGGTAATAACTTCTTTGAAGATACCGCAGATACTCAGTGTCACTACCGAAGAGCGGCGCAGGAGGGCAAATTCTGAGGCAATCATGCAAAAAGCGAGCGTTCCGGGGAAGAGAAGAACTCCGAGTGCGCGTAACGTGCCAAAGTGATCGGTAAGGATCGCTAGACCGGCCCATATCTCAGAGGGGCCTTCAATCGCGAGCGCAAGTATGACCAGAGAAACAAACATGATTGGTGTGAGGAAGAAGAGGGTCGAGAACGGATTCGCTGTGGCTGGGTGACGAAGGAGCAGGAGCTGTGTGAGTGCCCATCGGAAACCAGAGAAGAAGGCGGAAGCAATGATGAGGGAGAATCCAATGATGTTGAAGGTGGCTTCGTCGGCGACCATCATCACGACGCCAACGGTCATGGTGCAGATGATCAGGATCAATTTCATCGACAGCGTTTCGAGGCCGAGAATGAGAGCAAAAATGAGCACGAAGCCCAGGGTGGAGGACTTGCACATGGTCAGAAATGTAAGCGAAATGAACTTCAGGGACATGTTGCCCAATCCAATGTCCAAAGACGTGGCCGTGCCGCAGGGGACCAGGCGAGTAAAATAGAACACTTTTGTCATTATTGGGCTCGTGTTCGGGGCGCTACCGGTCATTGAGGGAGTGGCCTGAGGAGCAGCAGGGTTCCGGGGACGCAGATGGGGGAAGAAGTAAAGTAGAAACGACGCAAGGGAGAATTGGACGGCCATATGGATACTCGTCGTAAAGAGAGGATAGGAGAAATTGAGGTGATTGGGATCAAACATCCAATTGTTATACTATCACGCAGAGACCGTCAGCAATGGGCTTAGAAGACCGGGGGACTGGAACGAGCATCCTTCCTACCAGCGATATCGACACCGAAAAGATATACCACAGCAGAATAAACATCGCATTGACAGCCAGCCTTCTCACGACCGCCTGATCCGCCAAATGCTTCTGCGCAACCGACAGCGCAACGACGTCCCTGCCATCCGCCTCCTCGCGCCGTTTCCTGCGCAGCAATCCCCTTTGCTTCCTCTGTTGCGTCGTCAGGCCCGCCTCCTCGTCATCATTGAGATTGTCGTCCGACGTTGGATACTCCATCTCAAAATAGCTGCCCTCGTCGCTGCTACTATTGTTATGACTATTATAACCACCCTTCACCAATACTGCTGCTGCTGCTCCGCGTTCGCGTTCACGTTCTCCCGTCCACACCTCACATCCAGGCTCTATTATCGTCGGGTGACTGGGACCAGAACGACGGTCGGCGGACGGTGGTTCGCGGCCGCAATTAACAACGTTGGCTCCCGACTCTTCTCTGCTGCTGCTGTGATGTGTCTGGGGGAGATCGAGGCCCATCACGAGTGGGAATTTACAGGCAGGGCTGTGGTCAAAGCAGGCTTGGCGGCATAGTCTAGTCTCTTCTTTGCTTCTGCTGCGTGAGTCCTATTGTGGTTGCTGGTTCAGGGGGTGCATCAAAGAAAGAAAAGGCTCTGGACAGGCCAAAAGAAGAGAGTTGTCAGTTGGCAAAAGAGCGGCGGTTGACTTATTTTGACCTTCACAACGGAGATGTGACGAAACGTAGAAAAACCAGGTCAAGTGGTCTGGACCTCAACCTCACATGAACATCACAAAGAACGCAGCCGTCGTCGGGATATTTATCACCAATCGCGCACAAGGAACTATCATATCCCTTTGTAAAAGATAAGAGGTGATCATATGATGCTGTGTGCTCAGCTATGTTAAGATGGGCTATTACGGGATCTCTCCAAGGTGATGGGCGTAGATAGGATAAACACAGGACAACATAAATGGGAGCTCCTCTGGATTCAGTGGAAGCCAATTACTCGGCAAGGAAGCATCAATCGTAGCAGAGCGAGGCAATATAGTATGAGCAACGTCAGAAGCTAAAGTACATTTCAACCATTTGGCTTACCACCCGCTCCCCCATCTGATGTTACCATCCCTTTGCTCTACTGTGCTCACTATTGTTTCTGGCAGCACCCAGCCATATGAAGTCTGAATCAACATACCCATGCTCCGCATACCGACCCATCATCAAATGCACCATGACGTGTAAGATGATCAGAGAAAACCATACCTTCATCCTAGCCGTAATCGCCATATCCGCGCCTTGACTTGTCGCCCTAATCCCCAGATTCTTGAACATGTTCGCGGCTTAACCGCCCTTTCTCTGGTTACTAGCTGGCGCATTCGGTTGGGGAGACGAACGAGCATTGTTTCGTGGAACTGCTACAGCCGCAGCACGTACATCGCGATCACGATCCCTTGGAGCGCTAGCAGATGCGCCACTGGGGCGAGTTGCGTTGGAGTCGATTGGTTGAGGAGGGTCGGGGAAGGCGTTGCGCAATTCGATCTTCTTCCGCTCCATTTCAAGCTGGAAAGGATAGATGGTCAGCAAAAAAGTCTCCACCCAGGCAGAGCGAATGATATATACATACCACTTTTCTGACTCTAATCAGAGCTGCACTGACTCCACCATTCTCAGTCATCAAGGAGCGACAGTCTTCCACACGGTATGGCTTGGAAATGAGGACAGTATCCGCGACCACAATGCTTGTTCCGTCCCAGCGTGCAGGCATGGTACGGCTAAAGGCATCGAATAGATCTTGGGCCTCCTTGGTAACTCCCTTTCCTCTCCGTTGTTCACGTTCCTGCAGCCGTGCGATCGCAGCAGCTTCGCGGTTGCGCAATGACTTGATGTCGAGGGGGTAGATGGCGGGATATGCATCAGTAAAGGGGGCAGGGCCGTCCGCGTTCGAAGTCGGAGTCGACGCTTGGGGAGGAAGAGAGAGGAGCTGGAAGCTTTGGATACGGGCCACAGGGACGATATGGAAATCGCTTGGCTGTGCAAGTGCCAATGTCCCAGCAGCAACAGGAGTAGGTGGCGGGGGAGATGTGTTGATTGCAATTAGGTTCGTGATGGGACAAGCTGTGAACAAGCTTCCCTCCAGTGTGATTGAGGTCGGCGGGGCGGTGGTGATGCGAATGCTATCCAGACAATTCGGGATTAGCCATGTTCTCGTCAAAAATCAGGTGCTCTCTCATCAGTCTACAACAATCACATAGAAACACTTTTTGATCACCACTTCCCATCCTTCAAATAACAAACGGAGAATGGCATCGAGAGGGCTCAACTCACCGTGATCCAATAGCTCCACTGAGAGCCACCTCCAAGCTCACAGTGCCAGAAGGCCCCAAATTCGGCGTCGTCGCACCACCTGATCCCTTACCACCGGTACTAACATGGCGCTTATTCTCTGCAGCCATATTTGCGACGCCCAACGGACACCCACGCCCTTTCGTAGCGTCACGTCACGTCACGTCAAGTCAACCCTGGAGAGACCTTTCAAAGACAGAACAGACAACCCGAAGAGTCCCGTTTTTCAGGTCCTCAAAGTGCAAACACGATGTCTGCGATGCACAGCTGCATAGGGCTGACAGCTTTCCAGCTTCAAAGGGGAACCTTTCGCGGGGGGGCACAACGGAGATATCCCTCCTAAAGGCCACCAGCCGATGCTGGCACTGGTTACCTGTGTACGCGCTGTGCTACAACCAAAGAAAGCATCAAGTGTCGCCCGCAATGAAAGCTCTCTTGAAACGCCAGAAAGGAGTGACGTGAACGGAAAAGAAAAGACAAACGGAGAATTAAATTGATAGGGAGGGCCAGCAGAAGGAAGAAAAGAAGAATCCTGGGCACCTCAACCAACAAGTCAACCCACCCAGCGTGAAGAGAGAAGACAAGGTGAATGAATGGGAGGTGAGGTTGTTTGTTGGCGATAATAAATAGCAGTTGTGCCTGCTTAACTTTTGGTTGCGACATCTTCCGCTGGCACACGGCCCCAGCCTGTCTAATTGGGTTTAGCGTGGATCTATGATCGTCACATTGGGTTTGAGTCTTGAGCTTCATCTACAGAGAAAATGCCGTTGATTGCTCGTTCTCTGACTCCCCTCCAGGTCAGATGGTGTGATGGTGTGCAGCATACACTAAATTCTCTTTGCATGGGGACCAGGGGAATGGAGTATTGGGAATTTATAACTAAAATACAGCCGAAAGCTACCATGTCACTCTCAAGGGAGTTCACTGTCATCACACATGATGTCTGAGCGTTGGATGCCCAGTTCAAGTGGTTTTAACTATGACTGTGGGTTTTGTTTATTCGTGAAATAGCGAATTTGGTGACATAAAACATCAATGACTAGCCCCAGCATCTGGCTAAGCTGACTGCACGCTTATCAGACTTGATAGGTTGACGCCGAAACGTTGCCTCCACGTCCAGTCCAGTTGACGTGGATATCCTTATCTTCGGGGTATTTCTCCGTGGCGCATTCAGGCTTGATTCTAAAGGTATGGGCGCCGAAGTAATCCCGCTGAGCCTGGAGGAGATTGGCTGGCAGGTCGTGGGAGCGATAGCCGTCGTAGAAGCTGAGTGCTGTCGAGAAAGCCGGAGTAGGGATACCCCACAGGGTGGCTTTGCTAACGACATCGCGCCATCCGGGTTGCGCCTTGTGAATGGCCTTCGTGAAGAAGTCGTCAAACAGCAGATTTTCGAGTTCAGGGTCGTTGCGGTATGCGTTGGTGATGTCCTTCAAGAAGACGGAACGAATGATGCAACCACCACGCCACATCAACGCAATAGATGGTTTGTTCAGCTTCCAGCTGTATTCTTTGGCGGCCTGCATTATTCAGTCAGTATTATCCCTACAGAGGCTTTAGTTAAAGTGAGAAACTGCTTACATTTTGGATAAGCATGAAGCCTTGGGCGTATGAGATGATCTTCGAGGCGTATAGGGCTTGCTCCAAGTTATCAATGAACTCGTCGCGGTTCCCAGTGAAATTAGGTGTGGGACCCTCCAGGATCTTGCTAGCACGAACTCGCTCTTGTTTGATGGCGCTCAAACAGCGAGAGAATACCGCCTCGCCGATGAGGGTGACTGGCATACCGAGGTCAAGAGCGTTGATGGCAGTCCACTTTCCAGTGCCCTTCTGGCCAGCCTTGTCTAAGATCTTCTCAATCAGGGGGCTTCCGTCTTCGTCGTTGAAGCGCAAGACGTCCCGAGTGATTTCAATCAAGAATGAATCGAGGACGCCCTTGTTCCATTTTGCGAAGACGTCTCCCATCTCTGCGGCAGTCATTCCAAGGCCGCGTTTCATGATGTCGTACGCCTATAGCTTGCGATCAGTTGCGACTCTTCGTCACGATCGGCCAGGACTGGCCTTACCTCACAGATGAGCTGCATGTCTCCGTATTCAATACCGTTGTGCACCATCTTGACGTAGTGACCTGAGCCTTCGTCTCCCACCCAGTCGCAGCACGCCTCACCATAACTCTGTGCGGCAATGCTCTGGAAGATATCTTTGATGTATGGCCAAGCTTCCTCGTTCCCTCCTGGCATCAAACTAGGGCCGTAGCGGGCTCCTTCTTCACCACCAGACACACCGGTTCCGACGAAACGAATTCCACGTTCTTTGAGGTATTTGCAGCGTCGGTTGCTGTCGGGGAAGTGGGAGTTTCCGCCATCGATGATAATGTCACCGGGTTCGACATGGGGGAGGATGGCTTCGATGAAATCGTCGACGGGTTTGCCGGCCATGACCAGCAACATGATCCGCCGGGGCTTCTTGAGCTTTGCACAGAATTCAGCAATCGAATGAGCTCCGACGATGGATTTCCCTTTTGTCCGAAAGTTAGCATCTGCAATGTGAGCTCACACGCTTGCCTCGTAGGGCGAACCTTTGGCTTCATTTTCTAAGAATCGATCGACCTTTGAGACGGTTCGGTTGAAGGCAACAACGGTGAATCCATGGTCTGCGGCATTCAGGATGAGGTTCTGGCCCATAACGGCCAGACCGATGAGACCAAAGTCACCACTGCGAGTAGGCTGCGCAGGGGCACCGACATTTAAGCCGGCCAGGCGCGCTCTGAGGTCAGCTCTCAGTCATACAACACCCAAACGAACGATGCAAGCAGGAGATATAACGAGGAGGACGATCCATTGAAACGGCTATCGAAGCTAATGTAGTTCCCATTGAGAGATCGCCAGATCGTCTCCGTAGGCATGGGAGCTGGGGAGGCACAAAAGAGACAAGCTGCACTTACACTGCGTGATCAGCCATGATGGAATGAAGGACTTTCAATTGACGTCGTCTTGTGTTATGCGAGGTCGTTGACCTATTCTCTCAGACAATTGAGCCTGGTCGGTTGACGGGGTTGAGAACTCGACGATGAAGGGACGAACGGTGGGGTTGTTATGGCCTTGCTCAGATGTGTTGAGTCAACCAAGTTCTCGTGATTACGTTTGCCTTGAGCGACAGCTTCGCAAACTTACTTAAGAAGTGCGTCAGGGTCGCTTCAATGATTCTGGTATAGAAGTATAGTCTTGTTATGTACAACGCTGGGAGGGTTCACGGGATGACAGAGAGATCCCACAGCACAGCAGGAGGGAGAAGACGAACTCAGCCCTTTAAGTACTCGACAGGCCGTTTGCGTAGCACGACAGCATCTGTATCAGCCAGTTCTTTTGTCATCATTACAAGTGTTTTGTTCCCCCCCAACGCTGGAGCGGGGCAGAGCGGCTTTTCTCTTAAGTAATAATGAGGGGCAGCCACCAGGGCAAATAGGTTACATGTCTCCGGGGGCGGTTCTGCGCGCACAATGCGAAACCGATCCAAGCACCGCCTCCAGCTTCAAATCGGATCACCAGGATGTCAATTGGGGGATTTATTACTCTCTGGCTGGATTCTGCGAGTTCGTGTCATGATTCATGACTGCTGCTCCACGCTGGTCGGGTGAAAGGCGTCGAAGAGACTCCGTGCAGCGAGCGACTGCGACTCTGTTGCTGCCCGCGGCAGCCCGAAAGCGGACCGTCGGATTAGTCATTGGGTGCTCTGGCCCACAGTGGCCGCTTAACGGTGGCTGACTCAGCAACGGTGGATTCAGCAAGGCGCTATTCCGTTAACGACAGACCATTTCACGTGACTGACATGCTGAACCTTAATACATATCGTGGAAATCGCAGTTCGACGCCGCCATCACAAATCCAAAACACAACGTGTTGCTCCGGACCAGCTCAACTCCCACTTCTCCCGCAATCAGCTATCGTTGCTGTTTGCCTGAATCCCTAATATCTCCAGTGGCTGACCCCAATACCAATCAAACGGCCCAAGCAGTGCTTTGCCACGTCAATCCGTTGCCGGTGTGACGTCTGGTGTAGGACTCTTGCTTCGGATCTGTATCTGAGGCGTGTTTCAGGCCCGGACGTGCGCAAGGTACGTGTGTTTGCTGTTAATTGCACACCCGCAACCAAAAAAAAATCACTCTCTGGCCTGCCGTCGAGCGTTCCGTTCATCATGTCCTTTCCACCCCCTCCAGGTTTCCAGCAAGCGCCTCGTCCGTCCTCCGCCCAGCCACATAGCTCGCTCCCCCCGCGACCGCCCTCCGCTTCCTTCACCAATACCCCTGGAGCAGCGGGGAGTGCACAGAGACATGCGTTTACCGGTTTTCAGCCACGGTCCGTAGCGGCCAGCCAGCCGTATCGACCGCAAAGCCCCGCTACGTCGGCCCCTTATACTCCCGCGGCCGGTTATTCAACGCCTACAACTACCTATAGTGCTGGCTACCAGCATCCTCAGACCCAGTACCAACAACCTCCCCAGCCATATCAGCAGCAGCAGCAGCAGCCGACCTCTTACTACCCGCAACAACAGCAGTATGGCAATCAGACTTACGGCCAGCCTCCTACCTCGCAACGGACCCAGTACCCTCAAGATCAAGGCACCTATGGATATAACGCTGGCGGGAGAGGTAGTTTTGGCCGCCCCAGTGACCCCACCGCAGATCCAGAGACTGAAGCTCAGATCGCCCAATGGCAAAGCACCTACATGAGCAAGGAGGAAAGTAATCAAACAGCCAGTGGTAGCAACAGAATTAGCTCAGGACGGCGCGACGAAATCACTTCAGCGGCCACAGGAGCCAACACAGGCCCCCTGGGTGGTCAGTTTCAACGACTTCACGACAGCTCTGCGGCCTCGACGCCCCCAAGCGGTACACAAACGGCTTCAGCAACCCCAGCACCCGGTCAGCACAGTCTTCCCACTCAGTCAGCACCTGGTAAAACAGTTGTACGCTCTGGCGGTGGGCAAACGTGGACTGACCCCACCCTCCTTGAATGGGATCCCGCTCATTTTCGCTTATTTTGCGGAAACCTTGCTGGTGAAGTCACGGATGACTCGTTGCTCAAGGCCTTTTCGAAGTACCCGTCGGTACAGAAAGCACGTGTCATCCGTGATAAACGAACGGAGAAGAGTAAAGGGTTTGGGTTTGTGAGTTTTAGCGACGGTGAAGATTATTTTCGAGCAGCGAGGGAGATGCAGGGGAAATATATAGGGTCGCACCCAGTGCTCCTACGACGAGCCATAACGGAAATCAGGCCCGTGGTCGTTGGGAAAGGTGGTGGGAAGGGCCAGAAAAAGGGCGGCCATACTTCTGGCAGTGGTGGTAAAGCTGCAAAGTCTGGCGGCAAGATGGCTGATGGCGGAATACAGAAAAAGCAAGCTAAAACGAAAGGTGGACTGAAGATACTTGGATAATAACGAGTGCTCCCATGATTTGAGGAATTTGCAGAATATGGAGTCTGGTTTTTATGTGAATTTGCGGACATCATTTTGAAACAGGCGTGCTATAGATTTTCGGCGTGCAAAGATGATATTAGTACCCTAATGAACGATTTTGAAAATGATTGCAACAGCGTCATAACAAGTGATATGCTGCTGAGCAGTTCATCCCAGTCTTACCTAGTATGTATGTACTTTCCCTCTCACCATTGGTCTTCGCATTTCAAGAGGGCAACGGCAAACAATCACGATTCCATCTTGCCTGCCTTCAAAAGCCAGTGCCAACAGCACGAGACGCCAGTCATCCCAAAGATCAAATAGACATGGTGACTCGATACCCACGTCCTCTGACTGCACCCCAAAACAATAGTCAAAGAGCATGGAGGTATTCGCAGACCCCAGAGATGACGACGACGACGAAACAGTCAGCGAAGTCAGCAGCCCTAGTAGCACCCTTGCATCGAGCACGGTTGACTTGACGCCAGAACACTCGTTCCTCGAAACTACAGACAAAGACAAAACCTCTTCTCCGCTGCCGCCGCGACCACCTACTCCAACGGCAAATGGCTGGCTTTGCCATAAGTGCAAAAGAATTTATAAGCTCGGGGTAACCAACAGGTGTCTGAGAGATGGGCATTACTTCTGCGCGGGCAAAATCCACGATGCAAAGGCGAAAAAGCCACGGTCCGACCAGCCCACGCGCTGTTTTTGGGACTTTGACTATTCGGGTTGGAAGGACATGAATTGCTGGCGGGATAGGGTCCACGGACAATTGCGAGTTGAGAGGAGGGCGGGCTGTTGGAACGACTGCTCGTATCCAGGAGATTGCAAACAGAACAGACAACTTATGTTGCGGGACGACGATATCGGTCGTGAGACTCTTCTAGCCGTCGACTTGGACCTGGAGCTCGACTGGTCGGATGTAAGTGGGATCGGGCATGTTCTTTTTCCGCCTATAAGGCCCCAATCCTACTGATCTGTCCACTGATGCGTGAAAGAGCAGCTCTCGCTTTTCTCGCTTGAGCCGTCGAGACGAGGATCTGACGAAGAGGCAAGCGGTGGAGAGCGGCCAGCAAAACGAGTGAAGACGGCTGATTTCTTGAATCCCGTCGCGCCGCCGGAAGGATATTACCATGTCGAGTCGGATTTGTCCTCCGCCGGTATCGGTGGAGATTGGAGTCCCTGGTATTGAATTTCATGGCACCTCGGCCTAGCTTCAAGGCTCCAGGCCTGGTTTTGACAGATATGTAACGGGTATCAAGAGCCCTCGTAAGGCTTTGGCTTCCGGGTACTATTCCGCACGACTAGGAAGTGGTGAACCGACATTCAGACGTCGTTTCAATTCCATGAACAGATTGTGCTGTGCTTGGAGCAGCGCATCTGGAGTCTTCAAACTCATGATGCTAGGTTCAGGGCCATCTGGAGACTTGTTATCATTAGTTTAGTTATATCGGTGTTAGTTATGACCATCCATATCTGTTGTCTTTTTCCAAGCTGGCAGAGTCTCGACTCATCCGCCTGTTCCACGACTCTGCAGAGGTCTCTTCAATATGCTTCCGGTGCCGCGGCCTCGTGGTCGTGTGTCGTGCGCCTTGTCGGATGTTGATGCGTCTGTTTGGCGGACGTTGAGGCCCGTTAGTCCCAAAGCGGCTAGCAACGACCAGGCCCAGAGTCACATCGTCGACGCACTCCCGACGACACGACACGACACGACACGGCCATCATCGCAGCCACCGCCAGCAGAAGAAGAGATGCAACTCCAGCACTCCAGCACCGACGATTCAGTCTCTCTGCAGACCAGCCGATTCCTGGAGTCCGGGCATCCTCTATATAGCCGCCGGGGAACCCCAAAACCTCGTAGTGTCATCTGCGTCGGGCCCTCTTATACATACAAAGATAGAATGCTTTCGTCAATGCTCCCCTGTTCATGAACTTAAGTTGCTTGATGATCCGAAATCGGCTACTTTTATCTCTTTGGATATCAAGCACGTCTATGCAGAACCGGATCTCCAGCTATGTCTGGCACGGGCTCACAGCCTGAGAATGGCACCCAGTCCATCAAATCATTCTTAGCACCTCTTGTGCTCGACGACGCAAAGACCTACGATATATCCTACCGTCTGTCCCAGATCTTCCAGTCACTGGCGCGAACGGGCGAAGGTCACTTTTTCCCAACGCCTGTGACTCATTTACCCAGCGGAAAGGAGACGGGCTTTTACTTGGCTGTCGATGTGGGCGTGACGAACCTACGTGTAGCGTTCATTGAGCTGCTGGGAGAGGCCTCAGAGGCAGCTCATGCTGGCTCCATTTCGACCGCTGATTCACTTTTGCAGAACAATGCCATTCCCAAAATCTGGCAAAGGCGTGTGCGCCGGACGTTAGAGAAGGCGTGGAGGATTGAGGAGCACCTCAAAGAGGATCCAACGGAGGAGTTGTTCTCGTGGATTGGGAGCTGCATTGAAGACGTTGTGGCCGATAAGCTGAGCTCGCATAGCTCAGAGTTTCCGGTGGAGTTGCAGACGGGGTTGTCCTTTAGTTTGCCGATGAAGTATGCACGCCCATCTCCTCGTTGCGTTTCTGGGATGTGCACAAGACTGACGATTGCGGTTTAGGCAAAAGTCACTGAGCGAGGCAACTCTTATGCCCGTTGGCAAAGGTTTCTATATCAGTGAAGATCTTGACCTACGTCAGGCATTGCTGGCCGGTTATGAGCGCCATACTCGACGGACAGATCCGTCTGAACCGACGGCAAAACGCCAAAACGTGTACGAGTTGCCAAAGTTGAATATCGTCGCCATCACCAATGACACGGTAGCGACCTTGGTGTCACTCGCTTATTCGGTCAAATCACTGCCAAATACGCGAGTTGCTATGGGCATCATTGTGGGAGCCGGATGCAATGCCACGGTTTCCATGAAGCTATCTGATTTGCACGAATCCAAGGTCCGCCAGATACGTTCTTATAATCCCGACGCAACAGAGGCAATTATCAACACGGAATGGACCCTTCAAGGAACTGAAATTCCTCTCAAAGAGCTAGGCGTCTTCACAAAATGGGACATCGAACTGGACTCAAAGACCCACCGTCCTGGTTTTCAGCCCTTCGAGTACATGACAGGAGCGCTCTACATTGGCGAACTCGTTCGCATAATCGTCTTTGACTACTTCACCAACATCATCGGCATCTCCCCACACTCTCTCCCCGAACAACTCGCCAAACCATACGCACTCACAACGGCCTTTGTTTCTGACGTCATCGCCACCTCCCGCTCAGACACCGCCCTCGCATCCAGTCTCGCTCGCACCCTCCCAGCACCCCCAGCTCAACCCAGCAACTCCTGGACCTGGACCCCCGAATCCGCAGGCGTCATTCGCGCGACAGCATCCGCCGTGCAAACTCGCTCCGCAGCACTCATCGCCGCCGCCTCCGTCGGATTGCTGGCCTGCAATCACGAAATTCAACTCTCTGTACCCGACGTAGCCACATCGGCCTCCATACCAGTCCAACCCGTCATTCAGAGTCCGCAAGGCCAGCATGACGCTCTCTGTCCGGGATCAGGCTGGCACAGCGGGCCGGAGGAGCTGGTCGTGGCGTATACGGGTGGTATCATTCAGCACTATCCGAATTTCAAGGAGATGTGCCAGGCTTACATTGATCGGTTGATTATGAGGGGCGGGCCGCAAGAGGAAGGGAAGAGTGTGTTTTTGCGAGAGGCTAGTGATGGGTCGATTATTGGGGCTGGAGTGCTGGCTGGAATGGTTTCGAGGAGAACATAAGGGTTCTTTTCTTCTTTTGACGGAGCTACGGTATAAATGAGTTTGGATAAATTGTATGTATATTTACTTGGAAATGAGAACTCAACGCCTGGGACGTTTTATGTCCGTGTGCACAGGGGACTCTGAGAGTATATTTGTGATCTTAGTTTAGATATCTTGTTCAGCAAGGACGATAATGAATTATGTTTGACCCTTCCCTTTGTTTGAATGGAGGTTCTCCGTAAACAGGGCTGGAGGCTCCTAACCTTTATCCTTAAGATACTACCATCTGGCTCAAGGCCATGGCGATACCACCCGTGGACACTCCCAGAGCGTTTATTAGATACGAGTACAACCATATCATACAAAAATGGCTCCGTCTCACCATCTCACCCATCCGACAGACTACTAAGGTCACTCTCCTCATCACTCAATTCCTTCTTCTTCCCCCTTTTCCCAGCAGCTCTTCCTTTGCCTTTACCACCTTTAGCCCCCTTACCGCCGAACATAGCCCTGATATCCTTTTGTTTCGCATCCTTTGCCAGTTCCTTCTCTCGCTTCTTATCGAACAACGCTTGCTGCTTCTCCCGTTCTTCACGGCCCTCCTCAGCCAACGATGCTTCCAGCGCCAGAAACTCCTCGCTTTCTGGATCCATACCGATCAATCTTTCCAATAGCTTGATTTCCCGGACCCAAACGGTCTTATCTTCAACCATCGCAGGCTTTGTTTTTGCCTTGGCCTTGACCGTCATCGTACGGACCTGTTTGGTCTTTGAAGTAGTGGTGGAAGATTTGGTACGCTTCTTGGTCGCTGGCGTTTCAGCATCCGACACATCCAGTTCATCATGCTCGCATTCAGATGCGACAGCGACATCGTCCTGCTGCAGCTGTTCCGCCTTGGCTGTCTCTGCAGGTCTATCAATGGGAGTTTCCAAGATCATCGGCATCCCTTCCAATCGTTTATCGTTCATCAGATTGTGAAATGCCCGCAAGCCTAAAAAGCCCGTCCCAATGTTAGCATGTAAATCACGCTTGCTTCCCAGCGGTGTTTTGGAATCATTCAAATGCAGCGCCCGCAAAAACTTTAATCCAATAGTCTCGTCAAACTCTTGCATGAATGCATTCCAAGTCTGTGGTGTGCGAAGGTCGTATCCAGCCGCGAACGTGTGGCAGGTGTCAAGACATATACCCAGACGTGAGTGATACGACTCCGGAATCTGTGCTAACAGTGACTTAAAATGAGAGAGTGGTCCGCCAATGGAGGTTCCGTGACCACATGTCGTCTCTAGCACGGGTATCACCGTTTTTGTAGCGTCAAGGGCGGTTATCAACGCTTTGGCCAGGCGTGATTGGGCGGATTCGAGAGTCGATTGGTTGCTTGCGCCAGGACTGATGACAGGAATGTTAAAACCCTCCCGGTCTCTGAAGTGTCTAAGAAATACTAGGAACAACAATACACACTCACTGGAAATTATAAAGCTGGATCCCAAGCTCTTCACAGCGTTTTAGGTCATCGATGAAGCAATTGTAGGCTTGTTCTGCTTTGGCAGGGTCTTCTTGAGCCAGGTTGACGAGATAAGAGCCATGAGGGAGGACATATCTAGGCTAGGTTAGACTATGTAACGTGGGCTTTGATGTCAGAGATAAGAACTTCTCCTACCTTGAAGCATCGTATTTATGCTCCGCGCATAAATTTCGGAACTGGTCTCGATGGTCACCCTGCAAGGGAGGATTGTCCCATTTCCTCTGAGATTTCAGGAACAAGGCGAAAGCATTTCCACTGCAAACCAGCATCAGCGCTTACAAGTAAGCTCCATCAATGCATCCTCGGAAGTTGTTCATATTTACCCGATATGCAAGCTATTCGTAACCGAGTTATGGATTCCTATCGAAGCGCAAAACATATTCAGTTTATATGCATAATAATAACCACGACAGCAAAAGCAGGTAGTGGATCGTTTGGAACATAATAAGAAGCACAATACCTTTAGAGGCACTAACGTGCGCTCCGACGAACATACGAAGCCCTTCAGTGCGAGGAGCCAGGGGTTTCATATCCTCCAGTTGTTCCTCTTTCGTCTTCCTTTTCCTTGCCTTTGTCTTTTTGACTGTTACCTCGACTTCCTGCTCTTCAATCACCTCCTCCTCTTCCTCTTTTATCAAGTCCGGAATTCCGTTTTCCTTCTGGCTTTTGCCCTTCTTAGGGCCCCCCTTCTTCGGTATTTCGGTTTCTTCGATAGGCGATTCCTCTTCGTTTATCGTCGAACCAACGTCCTTCTTACCACGACCAACTGGTGTCTTCCTGGATCTCTTAGAGCCCGCTGCGGGCACGTTGCCGGTTTCTTCGCGTTCACGTTTCTTCCTTTCAGTTATAGGTGCTGCGGGTTCATTCTGGGTGGCGGCGTTGATGTCAGAACGACGTGAGGCGGCGCGTGTTACTCGAGCAGGCATTGCAGGAAACGACTCGACGGAGGGATATGTATGTATTCGGCTTATCTTTGCATTTCGGGATCAGTTGACATGAATCAAACTGGCCGGCCTTTTTGCTCAGTATCTTGTTGCTGTCATGGCTTGGGCTAATAGTTTCAACGGAGCTCGAGCAAGACGCGTGAGCACGCGTTTCAATTTGCTGACTAAGTCAAGAAACCAACCCTGTGACCTGTGAACCACAGAACATCCTGTCTTGACTATCAAGTGCGACAATGAACGATGGGCTCATATCTGCGGGCTGTGATGGACTAATTAAAAGGAAAAGAAATGTTTTGAATACATGGCAACTACCTGATACACCCTACCAAACGCCGAAATGTGTCTGGGGAATTAAAAACCGGGTAGTATGAAACCAATGACAATAATCGAAATGGGGATATCATAAAAAGAACAAGCCATCCACCCCGTCATATCCACGTAAAATCATTTGCTGACCGCAAGAACCCATGACACCAGAACCGACATCGCCTTCTAGTCCTTCTCTGAACCCCGTTTAGTCCGTTTCTTTGCAATCAAAGTCTCGAGTTTGTTAAGCTGGCCCTTCAATCCCTTACGACCCGCATTCGCGACAAGCCACTTCTCCATCTTCTCACGAACAAGTCTCATCGAGTTGAGAACCGGCATCGTCTGCCCCATCTCATTCAACGCACCGACGGAATTGGGATCGATATTCTCTTTCGACGCGTTCGAATGCTGCTGCTCAATCTCCGTCCACTTCGCGCTCATCGGGTTCAGACAAAGATCAAACACATCCGCCCAGATACCCCGTTCCCAGTACCGCTTTAGCGACTCCTTGATCCGATAGCTTCGCTGAGAACCAAACCCAGCACGAGCCCCAGTTCCATTCTCCGTCTGCGATGCAGTGGTAACTTCCATATACTTGCCAAATAGCATGATATAGACAATCCCCGCGAGACCGTACATATCGACCTGGTACGTCCATGGCCTGCATTCCTTCATTTCAGAACACTCGTGCTCCGCCACTTTCCAATCAGCAATAAACTGGACATGAGGAACAAAAGCATGCATATCGATCGCACGTCCAAAGTCGATCAGTGCAAGGCCCTTGTTTCGCCAGCCATATGATCCTGACGGGGAATAGTCCGCACAGTCCGGATCACTGTCCAAAAGCGAAATAGGAATACCAGTGCTACCCTCATCAAACCGAACAAGACAATTATCAGCCTTGAGGTCCCCGTGAATAATCCCAGCCGCATGCAAACTCTCAACGGTACGGAACAATTCAGTAGCAAAGAACATGGTGACCGCTTCATCAAGACCCGGATCTGTCGTACCCACTCCATTTCGACATTCGGCGTTCACAACGTTGAGTAGGTCGATCAAGGTACCCTGGTTCCGATAATCTTCCACGAGAACACTTTCGTCCTTGAAATGGTGAAGTTCATGCACCTGGACGATGCTATCGGTCGCACGCCGGTGCAAGCTGCTGGCAGAAAGCCGTGCACGGGCAGTACGCAGAACGTAAAATTCCCAGGCTGACGGAGGACCCGTCTCCACCTTGATCGCCTCAAGCGAGCCACGTTCGATATCGCGCAGTGGCTTGAAACATTTTCCCTTGGGGGAGGGAGTGCGTGGCCTCGTTATGTACCCGTCACTTTCTTCATCTTCAGAGTCGGTAAAAGTATCCGGGGAGTCAACGCTTTCAACCAGATATACTGGTGCAAACCCTCCTTCTCCCAGTTCTCGCTTTATAGCATAGCTTCGAGATGCATTCGGGAAGCAAAGAATAGGCGGGACCGCTGGCGATTTATCTCCTGCACTGATCCTGGATCCTTTCAGTAACTTGAAATATTTCCTAATGTCGGACGCGTTGCCCCCCAGCTCAGTCTTATGGTCATGGTATCCGGGGTAGGTGTGCATTGCAGGCCGCACGTTTCGCAGAATCCGCTCTTGAATTGCACTGTCCATCGGATTGCACTGATGCTCCGTGATGATCGCATGTCCGCTTCGTTTGAAAACCGGAGACTTTGGGCTTGAAGGTTTTAGATTGCCCAACTTGTTAAGCGAGCTGATGTCGCGAGTGTATTCGATCACAGTATCATTCGTCTGAGTGTAGTCTTGGAACGGGCTGCTCAAAAGCAGATCATCGACCTCCGGAATCGCTGGAGTAGTTGAAGGCATGAAGCATCGCCCCATCTTGGATGGCGTTTTGGTGCTGAGATACCCCTTTTCCCGGAACAAACTCGATGCAAGCGAGGATTCCGTCTGCTCTATGATGGGAGTCATGAAGGGCAGGCGATTTTGGGCAATAACATAAGGATCGCGGTAAGGGCCAGTATGCGGATTGTAGTCGTCTGGCTCAACAGGGACAAATCTGTTTTCTTCATCGTCCTCTTGTTCGTCACTTATATTGAGGCCAGTGGGTGTTCCTGCGTGCTCGGCAAGTGAGGTTGAAGTGTTTCTCTCACATCCGGACCCTTGTGCGTCTTGACCAGAAGCCCTATGAATCATGGGAATGTGCTCGGCAGGACTGAATTCAGTCCATTCACTCACCCCAGTCTTTGTTTGGTCATCAAACTCAGCATCGGCGTTGATATCTTGTGTTCGTTCAAATGCACTTGTTTCTTCATCTCCAAATTCACTGTGCACTGCAGACATTCTTCCTGTTGCTGTGCTCTCCCCAGCGCTGGTATAGTCATCATCTTCATAATCACTGCCATATAAACTCTCAGCGTTTTCACCTGCATTCAATTCGGCCTTTAGTGGTTGGTTAAAAATGCTATAAATCTCATCCGTAGCGGCTCGCGTATGAAAAGTCATAGTTGGCTCAGATGTATTCTTCCGTTTCAGCTTCCGACCCGTCGGAGAATCCAATTTAGTTTTGACTGTCACTCATATCAGTATCAATCCGAATAAGCCATCCTGAGAACCTAAGGGTCGTTCACCTGTCTGGGTCTCTCCTTTAATTTCCCTGATTTTCATTTTTTTCGGCTTCACTTCTTTGACATCTCGAAAGACCTCCACCACTTCAACATTCTCCTTTGCTGGCGGAACTCCATTCTCTATCACCAATTTCTCCTGCAACTGTGCCGAGAGGGATTTGTCCGTCTGATTTTCTTTGCCTGTACACGCGATCGGCTGTTTGCATTTGTTGCCCGATACCTCCTTCAAAGCAATCTTTTTTTGTTTTGACCAATCTTTGTCCATCCAGCCTCTCTTTGCCGCCCTTAATTCCTCCAGGCTCATTTCAAAAGTGGGATTCTCACGATCTGGATACACGGCCGCAAGATTCACGAAAACACGCTCGACCTTGCCCGTCCGCGCATTGACTCTCTCTTTCTGGTTCTGAGGAGCATTTTCAGATGGAATAGATTCTTGATTGTCTGATATTGAATTCTGGAATACAACGAAAAACGAAAAACGCCAAGGGGAGTTTCATGCCAGCAATTAGTCCTGTGATCGTAAATATATGAGGATCGTATAAAGATATGGAATGGAATTTTTTGCAAGCTTACCGGATCCCGAAATACCGCCATCTTTTGTGTTGGCGCTGCTTTCTTGCCCGCCTTGAGCGTTTCTCCAGCCCAGGGCCGTGGTTCTATCATGTTTTCCTTCTTCCGTTCCTGGACCGACCCAATACTATCCCATCCCTTTGTCGTATTCGCTGCCGCAGGGTTTGGTGCAGTGGGCGCCGAATCCACGTCGCTGAAAATAGCCATCTTTGGTCTGCCGCTGCGTGTCTTCGCGGCAGTCCCACCACCAACACCTCTCGTTCTCGCAGCCGGAGCCTGCGGGTCCTCTGACTCCGGAGTCGCGGATGCAGCAAACGGGTCGATCTTGGCAGCGAGCGCAGGTCGAACGGTCGGCAACGCAGGCGAAGACGGGCCCTGCAAACTGTTCTCCGGTCGTTGCTCCATGCGGTCTTGAAATTGGCCAAATTTGCGTAATAGCCGTTCCATCGGTCGAGCTTCTCGCTCTAATCCCAACTTGTACACTTCTTCTGCCTGTGCATAGCGACCGGCACCCTCCAGCCAGCCGGCAAACTCTTCATAGAATAACGCGAGACCCTCACCAACCCCGTGGCGGGACAAAAATGCAAAGGTTTCTCGGGGCGAGTCGGAAAATAACCGAATGTAATGTAGCCACAGACGCAGATATCGCGGGTCGTTTCTATAATGGTTGGACGACAGGAACGCCTTTGTCGCTCGTTCGAGAAGCGGAAGAAGCCCCGATTGACTCGTGGCTTGCGCAGACGGATACGCATCCAGCGTCCATTTGACGTATCGGTCGTAAATATCGAGGGGATCGTCCGATTCGCTGATGGCGTCGAGCTCTTGCTCGTACTCCTGTCGGATCGCGTCGTTTATGGATCTAGTATCATCGAGACTGCGGGGTGAGTTTTTATCGCTGCTCAGTGGAGATAGGGCTGCTGCTAGAGCTCTGGCAGACCGTCCGCTGGGTAAGGACTGGATGTTTTCCTTTTGGGTCTCGATCAGATCGAAGTTGATCAAGTCTCCGGGGCCCGACATGGCCGAATGGCTCTGAGAGCGGTGCAGATACAATTAGATTCAGGTGGTCCTCCAAACAAAAGGATATGCGGTGGTAAAAGAGAACGTAAACGCTTCAAAGGGGTATCATGGTTGTGGAAGAATGTCGTGATCGAAGTTGGTTGTCGGTGAGATTGTTGATCGTTTTGCGTGTTGCCCTGGAAACGGCGCTTGGCAGCCGCAAGCCTCCATCAGAGAACGATGAATCGTCTTGTACAGAAGAATCATGAACGCGAATATCATTCAGACCGTGATTTATGAGTGATTCTCGATCGTTTGCATCTACGTTCGAAGAGAGTGGTCATCATCGTACTCCCCACCGTGTGGTGTCGCGCGAATGCTAGGACGGTACCTTGTGCTTAGAGCACGAAGACCAATTTCTTTCCTTTCTACAGCCAGAAAGACCTCTACTGTATGGACACGGAAATTGGAACCATTTGATAGACCGTTACTATAATGTCGTATGGTCTCTGTGCATTCGTTGCTTTTGACTATGCATCGGGTCGTAGACACGTCCTGACTACTAACACTAGTTGAGCGGTGCGGTATACGGAGTACTGGTGCAAATGAGGAGGATAGAAGAGCAGATAATATCACCGCAATGGCTTGCCAAATAACGCATCCTCAACAGCCTCAAAAAATCCCTAAACTCGTCTAGACTCACTCCATGATGCATCATGTTGAGTCTCGTTGTCTCTTGAAAACATGCTCTGTAAACTACTCCGTCTATGCGGCCGTAATAAACGTTTTCATTCCGTAATTTACTAGAGATTGGCTTCGTTTTGGCCCGTAATAATTGTATGATGCTTACAAGTACAGTACATACATACCGTTATTCATTTATCTCGCCCAAACTCGACGACCTTTCGACGACAACAACATAAAAATGAAGAGCAATCATCAGTCAACCGATTCCGAACAACAGTCCATGTGAGCTACAGAAGCGAATCCTCATTACATTTGAACGCAACTGGTGAAGATCACATCTGATGCCAAGCACTTACAGTTGCATTGACCAGGATCCAGTTCGTCACTACAAGGTACAGACTCCGGAGTAATATCTGGCTAATTAGCTAAGATGGATGCCCATCATCTACAAGGAGTCGAAGTCAATGGCAAAAGGTCTCGCAACGATGACATTCGTGCATCCGACTTCTGCTACTCTGATGCTCATAGGTGCGGATGGGTGATGGTGTTCAACACCTCAATGTTCGCCAGTCCCTCAGAGCAGACCTGTCATGGTCATGGGGCCGGACAGTTCTACTGCATCACTTGATCTAGCAATCATGTACCTCCTGGGGTAGTAAAACAATAGTTGGTCAGCTAGTAGCAGCTTTTTGAAAAGCTCACAGATCAACAGCACGCGTTATAATCACATGGAATTTCCGCCATGAGGTTTTCGGCCCTTTTCTCTATATTCGCCATGTCGAGCATAGCCTGAACTTCGTCCTGGCCTGGTTCGCAAGGACAAACCCTCGCTGGCAGCCATGGAATAAAACTCGCCTCGTCTGCCGTTGAAACACCTTGTTTCAACTTCAGCCTTTCTCTTCTTTGTGATGTTTATGTGTCTGTTGCTTTGAAAACATGACGCTCATCATTTGGGCCGCGACACTGCTTTCTTGCCTTGCGCATCATGTCCAGCCCTCTGTCGGAGCGCCGTCTAGCGCAGAGAACCTTGAAGCGCGTGCAGAGGTCCCGGATGATTTCCGTTCACCCCCCTATTATCCATCTCCAAAAGGAGGCTGGGTGCCCGAATGGGAAGAAGCATACTCAAAGGCGTATACCGTCGTCTCCAAGATGACCTTGGCTGAAAAGGTAAACCTTACGACCGGAACGGGCTTTTTGATGGGCCAGTGCGTAGGACAGACGGGAAGTGCGCTTCGGTTCGGAATCCCCAGGCTCTGTCTCCAGGATGGTCCGTTGGGCCTGAGAAATACGGATCATAACACCGCTTTTCCGGCAGGTATCACTGTTGGGGCAACCTTTGATAAGAAACTCATGTATGAACGTGGACGGGCCATGGGAGAGGAGTTCCGGGGAAAGGGCGTAAATGTTCACCTGGGACCGTCCGTCGGACCTCTCGGCCGCAAACCTCGTGGTGGACGAAACTGGGAAGGGTTCGGAGCGGATCCATCACTTCAGGCTATTGGGGCGGCCGAAACGATCAAAGGCATTCAGGAAATGGGTGTCATTGCTACAGTCAAGCATCTGGTGGGTAACGAGCAAGAAATGTACCGAATGACGAACGTCATCCAGCGCGCGTACTCTGCGAATATTGACGATCGGACTCTGCATGAACTCTACCTGTGGCCCTTTGCGGAAGCCGTTAAAGCCGGGGTGGGATCGGTTATGATGGCCTACAATGATGTATGTACTTTTTCCGGGCCTTCTGATGGTCAAAGTTTTTTTATGCTCACAAATTCTAGGTAAACGGTTCCGCCAGCTCTCATAATAGCAAGCTGATCAACGGCATTCTAAAAGATGAACTTGGTTTCCAGGGGTTCGTGATGACCGATTGGTATGGCCAGGTTGGAGGCGTCTCATCTGCTCTCGCTGGTTTAGACATGAGCATGCCTGGCGATGGAATGATACCCTTGACCGGAACCAGCTTTTGGGCATCCGAGCTTTCACGCTCGGTTCTCAATGGAACTGTGCCAGTCGATCGATTGAATGATATGGTATGTCTTATTCGAGCAATTTACAGCCACCCACGCAAATTGACCCCTTTTCCAGGTGACAAGAATTGTCGCAGCATGGTACAAATTTGGTCAGGATAAAGATTTCTCCCTACCGAATTTCTCTTCTTATTCGCAAAATGCAAGAGGTTTACTTTACCCTGGTGCTCTCTTTTCTCCCATTGGCACCATAAACGAATTCGTCAACGTGCAGAGCGACCATAACAAATTGGCACGAGAAATTGCTCGGGACGGTATTACACTATTGAAGAATGAGGGTGATTTGCTACCATTGGATCGCAACCGATCTATAAAAGTGTTTGGAGATGACGCAGGCACCAACCCTAATGGCATTAACTCTTGCGGCGATAAAGGTTGCAACAAAGGAGTTTTGACGATGGGATGGGGCAGCGGAAGTGCCAACCTCCCGTACCTCATCACACCCGAAGATGCGATCAGAAATATATCTCAAAATGCCGAGTTCTACATCACCAACAAGTTTCCAAGGAATGTCAAAGCAGGCCCGGACGATGTCGCGATTGTCTTTGTGAACGCTGACTCAGGGGAGAACTACATAATTGTTGAGAGCAACCCTGGAGACCGAACGGTCGCACAACTCAAACTTTGGTATGGTGGAGACGAGTTGATCGAAGCGGCTGCAAAGAAGTTCTCAAACGTCGTGGTTGTTGTGCACACGGTCGGTCCAATTATCATGGAAAAATGGATCGACCTTCCTTCGGTCAAGAGTGTACTTTTTGCACACCTTCCAGGCCAGGAGGCTGGAAACTCTGTCACCGATATCTTATTTGGGGCGTTCAGTCCGAGCGGCCATTTGCCATACACGATCCCCAAGGCAGAATTGGATTATCCAGATAGTGTATCGTTGATCAACCAACCCTTTGGCCAAATTCAGGACTCCTTTTCGGAAGGGTTGTTTATTGACTACCGCCACTTCCAAAGAGCAAACATTGCCCCGCGATATCACTTTGGACACGGCCTTTCGTATACGACTTTCAAATTCACAGAACCGTTCCTAAAAGTCGTGACTCCGCTCAGCGAGTATCCTCCGGCGCGTAAACCCAAGGGCAAGGCGCCGGCATATCCCAGCGCGATTCCACCAGCTTCAGAGATAGAATGGCCCAAGAACTTCAACCGCATTTCGCGCTACATCTATCCTTACCTGGATGACCCATCCACCATCAAACCAAACCCAAGCGGCTACCCTTACCCAGAAGGCTACACAACCAAAACCCAGCCCGATCCCCGAGCCGGTGGAGCCGAAGGCGGTAACCCTGCGCTGTGGGACGTTGCATTTTCGGTTTCTGTCAAAGTCACCAATACCGGAAAGAAACCCGGTCGCGCTGTTGCGCAGGCCTATGTAGAACTGCCCACCGACGACGCGCACCCGACTCCCAAATTGCAGCTCAGACAGTTTGAAAAGACGGCTACGTTGGCGCCTGGACAGAGTGAGGTGTTGACGATGGAGATTACGAGAAAGGATGTGAGTATTTGGGATAGTATAGTGCAGGACTGGAAGGTTCCTGGAGCAGGCAGTGGTAGTGGTAGTGGTAGTATCAAAGTCTGGATTGGGGAGAGTGTGGGGGATCTGAAGGTGGTTTGTGAGACTGGAGGAGGACAAAGCTGTCGTCTATCACTCAAGTAATCGAAGCATGTATATACACACGCAGGTAATAGGTAGTACATAATTGCTAATGGATTAGTTCATTGATGAAATTGTAAACGGACTTGGGCGATGGTATGTGCAACACTTAATGCGTGACTGGGACCCCAAGCCGATGGTCCGATTGAATCTTCAGCAGTTCTGGATTGTTCACTTATAGACATGGCCACCATGAATGGCCAATGGCGTGAGCAGTGAGTTCCGCTGCTTCGCATAATTGCAGCTTCTTGCGGCGGGGAACCGAAGAGAAATTATACCGTTCTGTCACCGAGAAAAAGGAATTAAAAAAGCGTAGCCCTTGATATCAGCAAACAATATCAACCATGAGACAGCCTCCGAGTATGGGGGACAGAGCTGATATTTTGGTTCAAACCTGGTAGACCTGTCCTGCATCATATTGGAGGACTCAGCTTAGAACAATATGAGAACCTGATGCTGGCACAGCCTTTCCGACCGACAGCCCATCCGACAGGAATCAACAACCCTAAGACTGCTGGACCGGCGGAGAGCTGACCACACCCACAATGCCCAACTGATGGAGCTCTCTTCATTATGTATCGCATGGTATGAAACCCTCGTTTGTCAGCGTAATGAGCAGCATTCCAGGGACTCCAACCAGGGAACAGAACATGATACTCCAGGCCGTCGGCGGAAAGAGAGCCTTGAGGAGCATTTAGCCCGTGGTAGCCTGATCAACTGTGGTTATTTCTTTGGGTATCGTTTACTTGTTAAATATGTTGAGTGACCTCTCGAAGGATATCATGGGTCCGGGTGCAAAATGTATTTATTAGAAAGGGCAAAGCGATGAATGCGGTGTCTCGGATTTGATCGGAGTATTTTCGACATATTAGTGCGCAGCCAAAAAGGATAACGTAAAAGAAATAGCCGAGAGTGATAGCAGAAGAAATACCGTGCGAAGGAGAGGAGGAATGGCATCGTCTTCACTGGCCGAGTCGTCGTTAGAATTGATCTCAGCGGCGTGGGCGAACAAGATTTTGGCTGTGGACAGAGCGGAGAGTTTCTGCGTCGCATGTATGGATGAATTCAGTCTGTGGGCTTCCCGACGTTGCGTGCCGTTCTAGCAATCTCGAGGAGCGTCTTCAACGTTTTTCTGGAATGCGAACCTGTTGACGGAGGATTGAGCCATTGGAATTGATCTACTATATCGGCGGTGGTTGTTTCTACCTGACGTTCCGCACAGGCATGGTGAGCGACGTCAAAGGCGTGTCGATGCCACCTGTGATGCTCGTCTTCAACGTGCCAACCCGATAAATCATTAGCCAGGATGCAGGGCTTCAGTACGTCCTATTTCTACAAAATCTTTCCTTTAATTTTAAATACATAGATGCTAACATCATGGCCTTTCTTCTCGTACAGATATGGGACGGTTGGTCTTCGCCAGACACCAGAGGACCAGGAAAGGAATAATGAACACTGACGGTGAACCAGCTACGTCCCTCCCGACCAAGAAGGTCTCACCACGGGCAACAAACTCGCCGGCAAACACCCTCTCGGCTCGCGCGCACGCCACCTGCAGACCACCGGTGCCTTGACCGTGCGATTTGAAATGCCCTTCGCCATATGGTGCTCCACATGCCAGCCAGCGGATTCCGTGCTCATCGGACAAGGTGTGCGGTTCAATGCCGAGAAGCAGAAGGTGGGCAACTATTACTCTACGCCAATCTACAGTTTCCGCATGAAGCACGCACCGTGCGGTGGATGGATTGAAATTAGGACGGATCCGAAGAATACAGAGTATGTTGTGACGGAGGGGGCGCGGAAAAAGGTTACAAGCGAGTTTGGGAAGGGTGAGTATGAAGAGGATGGCGTGGGGGAGATTAGGATCAAACTTCCTGGGGAGGAAGAGGGTGTTGAGGACCCGTTGGCGAGGTTGGAAGGGAAAGTGGTGGATAAGCAGAAGTATATGACTGCGCAGACGCGGATGGAGGAGTTGTTGAAGAAACAGGCCAAAGACTGGGAGGATCCATATGACAAATCGAGGAGACTTAGACGGGCATTTAGGTCAGAAAGGAAGGGGAGAGAAGCTGCACAACAGCAGGCGGAGGCCATCAAGGAGAAGATGAGTTTGGGAATCGCGCTGCTGGAGGAGACGGAAGGAGATCGAGTGCGCGCAGGCTTGGTCGATTTTGGTTCTTCGGCGTCAGAGATTGTTGATGGCCTTTCGACGCATGCTCGAACGCGGCCGCTTTTCGATCCTACGTCCCAGAAACGCATGTCCGGAGCGTCATCCTCCCTGAGCAATTCACACAAGACAGGCAAAAAGGTCTCAGCACGCAAAGTAGCGGCGGAAATTGCGGCAAAACGAAAAGCATTATTACAAAAGGAATTGCGAGGCAATACGAAAGCGGCCATCGATCCGTTTCTTAACGATGTGGACGAAACCTGGCAAACCGCCAGTAGAAAGCGGAAAAGGGGAGAAAATGGAACAAGAGACTCTGAAAAGGATGTGGACGATGAAAGGGTTGGTCCTGATGAGCCAACCGTCATTCCTGAGACTGTACAAGACGACAAAAACTCGACGACTGATGATGTTGATGGAGTGATGCCGGCTACAGAGGGTCAACGACAAAAGATTTCGATGCTAGTGAATTACGATTCTGACACGGATTAGGCGATGCTTTTCCTTTTGCATATAGTATGGAGCATGGGCGGAGTTTTCGTTTTGGGCGGATATGCGCTATAGGATATAACTTGTCATGATACCCCTTTCTGCGTACACCTTGGGTTATCAAATTCACATCAGTTCGTTGGGGGTTTTCAGATTTTCAGAAATATGAAATATGAAATATGAAATATGTTCGGTTGAAAAAAGGGATGGCATAACATCTACGGAGTCATTGTCGAATGACTATTTATCATATATGCACTGAGGTTCGTATTATACATTCATCACAATCATCGCATGTCGTCACAACGCGTCCACTGATTTCATAGTACTACTCCTTTGTTCATGTAATTGCTTATCACGGGCCATTTTCTCACTCCTTAGCCCATGGTGCTTTGGTGGTTATCACATCTGCGCCTGTTTTGCTGTCTGTCTGGCCCTTTGTTGCCCAAGGGGCTTGGGTCGGGACATTTGACCGAGCGCCTTGTGGGGGTTGGCCACTCCACGGTGTTCGTGTGGACATGGCCGGATGTCGTAAACCACCATAGCCCGGTGCGCTACCCATTCCTTGCGGGGGACCTGACGGCGCGGTAGCCCAAGGCGCCCTGGTACCTGCGTTGGTGCCCGGGTCCGAACCAGCCGGAGGCGGCATTGTGGTATTCGCTTGGGGACGACTGGAGATGTGTGTGGAGGGTGGCGGCGCGGTGGAGTTGGGGTCTCGTTCCCAGCGGAATAGAGAGCCAAAGGGAAAGTGTTGGACGACAGGGAACTTGGATAGGACCTCTGCGTTGTACATTTTGATCATACCCTTGACGCGAGTTAGTAAGGCGAACATACTAGAGGGTGGGTGATAGAGGTGCCTACCTTGTTGATTTTCCCCCATCCATCTCTGATTCCAGAAATATCATACAGCATTGGGCTGTGTTCCCAAAAAGGGCCCCTCTTCACATCGTAGATAAACCCAACGGCCGAAAAGTACATGTTTGACTTGCGTTCCCGCGCAACGATGTTGGCCTTGGTCACGTCGCTTGGATCTGGCGCGCCTTCTAAAGAACCTTCAATCGGTGTTCTATCTGACGGTACGATCGCTGGGGCTAACTGAGCGGATCCAAGAATATACGGGATGAAGGAATGGTCGTCCAGACCCCATACCCCATGAGAACCTGCGGGCTCAAGAGTGTATGTTGTGATCAGACGGCGAACGAGTTTCAGGTATCTAATCAGACAACATCTGTCAGTGGAAATCGTAAAGCGAGTAAAAGCAGCCATAATAAACTCACGGCTCTATGACCCCAATGACAATACCCCTTTCTTCAACTCCAAGGTCATCTTGTGCAAAAGCATTCAACTTCCAAAGACACCCCAGAAACGCCAAGAAGCTCAACTCGTGGCCAGTGCCATAATCAAGTCGCTGAGGACTTCCAAAACCACCAGTAAAATATGTTATCAATTCTGCTTTTGCTGTCACTGCCTCTGGGTTCTGAGCACCACGTTCGAGTACTTCGGCAGGTAAGCATTCATCCATTATGGCCTCTGCTCTTGATTCCATTTCCTGGCACCATTTCCGGAAGCTGACATTGCCAAATCTTCGCGGCCCCGTATCGGGCGGTACTTCATCGATTATGGTTTCTAATCGTGCTAACAGAAGCTGTAGGCGTCTCACTGGCTCTGAGAAGTCGATGGTGTCGGAGTCAAGGGTCCAGGTTTGTATTTTTGGCCTGCCATTCTCTATGAATTTCGTGGGGATCATAGACCGGTTGAGCTGTAGGATAAATGTCACAATATCTCTGTATGCGAGGGAGCTGAGGAAGGTCGACACATCTTCGTGGTCGTTGATCCGTTTTGAGGGCTTTTCAAATATATGCTGTGCTGCGGGGTCGAGACGCTGGAGGAATAGCGAAGAGAGAGTCTCTTCCGTTGCCATTTTATCGATAAGGTAGTATGTCTGTAGCCTAGAGACATTCAGCACGTCCAATGCAAGTATAATGGCTGCGTAGAGCTTCAAGCCACTCTGCAGTGTTCTCGACAGCTTCAGAAGATGGGCGGGCCTGGTGGGGTTGGCGTGAAGCTTTGAGGCTGGGATGAACGCGGCCCGGGCGTCGCTTTGAACTCTTTCTTTAGCGCCCCGGATCTCCAGCAAACACGCACCTCAACGCCGTGTCACGGAGTCCCATGTTTACTATAAAGCTTCTCCCAGAAACTCTCATTAGGTCTCTAGTTCTTCGATCGAACGTGACCAAGGGCTAAACACGTCATCTTCTACGAAACAAAAATGTCCGATTCACTAGGGGCCGAAAGCGTGGAGCCTTCTACGCAAATATCGCTTGACCTCCTCAACAGCGTGAATGCCGCCGACCGGAGACAGCAAAGCCCTTCCTCAACCGTTCATCGAAAAGCCACACGACTACGGAAACGCAGGCTAGACCAAAGTGTTGACGAGACAGACGAAGATTATCCGGCCCCGACGACGCGATCGCGCGACCCGTCGTCACCCGTTGAAGGAGGATTGCGACGACGTCTTCGGCAACGTCCAGTTGCACGGAACCGGTTTGCATCTGGCGGAAGTGATATTTTCTCTCTAACATTTTCGCCTCGGAAGAAGCGAAGGGAGACGGTACCCGGAACGCATCCAAAGCAGCAACAGAGCTTTATTCTTAGCGACGATAGCGATGTTGCGGAGAAGGCTGTCGAAAATTCAAAAGAGCCTGGGATTGTGACGGAACAGGTTGTTTCCGCAGAAACCTCTCAAGAGCTGGCATGGAGCATGGAATTGATCAACGGCAAGCTGCCGATGCTTAATGGGACTAAGAGCGATACGGACGAATATCATCCGACTGATGGAGCAGATGATGAGGACGACAGCGACATTGAACCCAAGAGGTCAAATCGAGCGCACAGCAGTGAACGGAATGAAGAGCGTTCTGATGATGGGGCTCATTCACAAGTCGAGGTTCAGAACACGCATCAGGAAAGTCCAACTGCCGCGAACGAAGTTATAGTTCTCGAAGAGCTGGAAGAATATCATATTCAGCATGAATCTCAGGAACACTTGTCCGTGATTAACGATAACGCGCCTGGGGTTGTCTTAGAAGATCAAGAAGAAACACAACTCGACCTAGGAGCAGAGCCGAACCATGTCGACGAAGACGATGCCCCAGAAATCGTCAGCGATTCACTCAGCGATGATGGGTTGATGGATGACGAATATTTTACCGAGGCCAGCCGTATCTTCGAGCAAGAACTAAACTGGTCTGCTCTCGTTGCCGAAGCAAAAGATTTAATCAAACAGGCGTACGATCAAAGAATTGGTGTCTTTAACCGCTTGTCGATACGCTTGCTTGCGACCATATCGGACGCAAGGGATGTCTTTTCCGAAAGCATGGGAATACGGCAAGATTTTGAGGACGATTCGAAGATTACGCAGAGGGAGAACGAAACTATTCAAGTGGTGGCCGGTAGACTTCGAAAGCTCATGTTGGCAATGGGAAGAGCCGCGGAGCTGGCAAGGCAAGGAGCTGCGTCGAAATTCTTGACTACAGTTGACGAGATTCATGGCTATATCGTTCCGGCGGCAGTGGGACTGCTCCAGTCATGTTTAATGGCACATTTTCTCAACGGACGCGTATCGAGGAAGGGGATTGAGCAGTTGATCCTTATATTGCAATGGTTCTCCAACCTGTGCGAGACTACCAATCCACAAAATCACCCAGCAGATGCCCAATTTCCCGATCGGCTGAAGGCTGTGAGGATCCTCTTGAGGTTTTTACTCTACGTATTCAGAACACAAAGAGGAGCAAGTGAACTGGGGGCACGGCTATGACCTCCGAATAGAGACGTTTTGGTTAACAGAACAGATTGGCTGCTAGTTGCAACGATATTCACCCCAGGTTTTTTGGCTGTCGTGGTGCGCACTGTCAGTATCATAGTCCCATACCTCTCGACCTCCAGCTTTGCAGACACGTTTCGGGATCACAGTGAACTCTGTCAGGTGTCCAGAGAGGTGATAGAAACATGGCATTGAACACGCGCTTTTCGCCAAACATACTCCGTTATTAATGAAGCAATGCAGCAATTGTGTAGTTAGTGGAAGCACGAGGAGAACGTCATCGTGTCTAGTATCGATGCAGGATGCCCCTCCATTCCGAGCTCGTAATATATGCCGATTCGCTGAATTCACAGAGAGGGGTATAGCACTTGCTCCCTGTCACTGCCAATAGTCCCTTGTCGCCCTACTTTACAGGCATCGAACCTAAGCTTAGCATCACTTGGGGATGGGTGCCCAAAGTAAAAATTCCGCGCTAACGAGGAGATCTTGTCATGCACGCAGCACGCAGCACGCAGCACGCAGCACAAGCAGAGCTCCTTGTTGGAACCACGACGTCGATTCTGCTGCATCACCATTGAAACCATCGTTTCTTTTTCCTCTGTGTATGCCGGCCTTCCCCTCTTCTGATGCAGGATCGTTGGATTGGCTCGAGGCTGGCGGACGGTTGTATTCCGGGGGACAGTGGGAGCAATTCGGAGGCAACTGCTATATGTATGTAGTTAGAGACTGGAAACGCAGCATTGCCATGCCCAAACATGAGTTTCACCACGAGATGAGGCCTGACTGTTCAGAGCTAAGAGCAACAGAGCGTTGTTGATGGACGTTGAAGTCGAAACGGCGCGGTCACGTGAAATCTCCCTTCTCGTCTTGTCTTGTTGGCTCAACTCTCCCCCTGGAGCCCCAATCCACGGTTTTCCTTTTCTTTATTCTTCTGGTTGTTTACACATTCCGCCTCTTACATATCTTTGTTTGACCGTCTAACTGTTAATAATAACTTAATACGTATCCTGCCGCAGGAGGTATGTGCATATCCTCGGTACTTTCAATGCTGTGTCTTGCAGGGATCTGATACAACGAAAATCACAGCATCCGCCCCTGGGCATCACTTTGCCAATTAGTTTCAAGGACTTGTTGACCCTTAATCTGGACGTCAATTGACCAATTCTCGAGGTTCGTATAGCATTCGAATTCGGCTTTGCTCTTTCGATTTGGCGGTGCTTCCTTTTCTCCTTCCTCCACTCACAAGCTGCCCTACAGAGCGCCTCACTGTCTCCTCGCGGTCCTTTACCTTCGTCCCCCAGGTCTCGACCTTCGTACATACATACATTCCAATCGCACCCGGACCTATCTGTCACTCTGAAACACAACTGTCGACATCAGGCATCAGGCATTTTGTCCGGTCGTTCTGAATTGGTAGATTTGGACACTTGGTAAGTTCGATGATTTTCTCGGTTCTCCCTCAACTCACAGAACCCTACTATGTGGCCCTTTTCCAGTGGACATTTATATATTCTTAATGTTCCGCATACTATTATGTCAAAATTTGCGTTATTTTACCGTTATCCACGTTATGGTTTTGGCAGACTCTCCTGTCCATCTATAAACCTTCGCAGTGGTGTCCGTTCGAATTGACCGTCGCAAAATACCTATTTACTAACTGAACACAATTTTCTTCCAGACCAAATAGCTCACCGTTCACTTGATCGTCGTTTTAGTCAGTGAGCATGGCGTCTACAGAGGAGTTGACTACTATCCAAGAGCCAGTGGAAGGAGATGCCCCCGCCCCCACCCAGGAGATCATTGGCCAAACTCAAGAGCCCAAGTTGGAGTCGGAGCCCGCCAAAGAGACAGTGGGCTCTCCGGAGCAAAAGGGTACACCGTCGAAACGAGCTCTGACGGGAAGCGCACCAAAACGTCCCACCGCGCCTGGCGCCACACGAACGACCAAGCCTACGGCGCCACCCACACGTACAGCTCCTGGAAGCACCCTCAATAAGCCTCCAATTCGACCAACCAGCATATCCACCACCCGGAGACCACCTTCCAGTGGAGCACCCACCACTACTGCTTCTCATCGATCTCGTGTTTCTATAGGGAGCTCTGCAGATGAACGCACTAGTCGTGTGACGAGCTCCGGCGATGAGAACCGCAGAACAGGTACCGCAAAGAGAATGTCTCTCTCGGGGACTGCCACGACCAGAGCTCCCGCAAGGTCGACAGTGACTTCAGATCGTAAACCAGCCGTCACCCCGTCGACAAGGACAGCGACGAGTCGCACTGCTCCGTCGACGACACAGAGCCCATCCAAGTCGACTCCTCGGTCGACTACGACTGCTCCCCTGGCAAGTGCACGGACCACACGCCCCATCACTACCGGCAGGTCATCGGTGTCGAGTGCTGATGCCGTCAAACGACGATCGGTGGTTCCTGGTTCTCCAGTCGCAAAGCGGTCATCCGTTGACGTGTCGTCACGCCAGCTTACATCGAAATCCCCAGAGTTACAAAAACGGATCACGGAGCATGAAGCTATCAGGGCAATGTTGCTGGCAGCTATTGCAGCTGATGAAGCTGGAGACACGGCCAAACGTAACGAAATCCAAACTGATATCGACCGTGAAGTCTCCAAATTGAAGGGCGGCTTGGACGCTAACAAGCAGGACGCTTCTGGAGGCCTTGAAGCCGATAAAACCTCTCACTTGCAATCTCAACTGGAGGCCAGTGAGAACAAAATTGCCGAGCTACAAAAACTCTTGGATGAGTCGTTGGCCAAGAATGTAGAGATGGAAAAGTCGTCCGGCGAGGGTGTTACGGCTGCGCAGGCAGAACACACGGCGCAGGTTGCCAGCCTGGCTGAGTCTCACTCTCAAGAGCTCAAGGCTTTGCAAGATCGGCTCAAAGAAGCGGAATCCATGTATGAGCAGCTTATGGCCCAATCGACGAAAGATCTGGAAGAAGCCAAGCAATCTGCCGCCGAATCCGGGGAGTCCAAAACTGCCGAGCTGTTAGAAGAACAAAAGGCAGCCCATACTGCAACTCTTGAGAAACTGGAAACCGAGATTGCCGCCGAGCGATCCTCTGCAGCTGAACTTTCTACCCAGATTGAATCACTGAAGTCCGACATTGCTGCCAGAACCGAGGAATTGGAAGCAGCTAAGAAGTCGACTGAGAGTGAGAAACAAGCAGCGATTGAAGCTCATCAGGACAAACTTCTTCAACTTGAAGGCGAACTAAGAGGACAAGATACCGTCATGAAAAGTCTAAAGGACGAAATCCAGCTTCTCAAAGACTCGAAAGATCAGGAATTGGCAGAAGCTCGGGCTTCATCCTCCCTGACAGTCGCCGCCCTTGAAGAAAAGATTGCGTCGCTTCAGGAGAAACTGACACAAGCCGAATCGGACACGTCCGACAACTCTCAAATTCTTGCCAGCAAGGACGATGAAATTCGGCGTCTTGCCAAAGTCATCAACGAGCTTCAGGACAAGATCCAAGAAGCGCACGAATCTAGCTCTGACGCGCAGAATAAACAGATCGTTGAGCTTAACACTGCCCACGAACGGGCCATTGCAGCATTGAAAGCTGAGCATGATTCAGCGCTAGCAAACCTGTCAGCAAAGCAGGGGTTGAAATTCGTCGAGATCGCTAATGAGACGCAAGAAATGAAGCTGACACTGGATGAAAAGATTGCGGTCCTTACCAAGGAACGCGAAGCTGCACAAACAGAACTTGATTCCATCACCTCAGAACTAAATGCAATTAAATCTCTCTCAAAAACTGAAACCGAGCAGCTCAAAAAGGCGCACGAGGACGAACTTCAGGCCTTGCAGGATAAATTATCCGAGGCAGAAAAGGCATTGGCTGACGCTAAACAGCTAACTGAGGAGAGCAATGCTGCAGAGAAAGAGGCCACGGCGAGCATAATTTGTTCCCTGGAGGATAAAGTTAAATCAATGGAATCCGAAGTGACAGAGAGCAATACCCGTGTCCAAGCTCTGATCGCCGACTTGAAGGCAGAGAAAGCCCAGGTCGAAGGGCTTCAAAAGGGGCTCGAAGCATTTGAAACCGATAGCAAAAACAAGGAAGAAACCCAAGAAGCCCTGATCAAGAAGTTCACTGCTGAGGCCGAAGCCGTCGCCAAGTCCCTCGAGGAGAAAACTATCGAGATTTCATCAGCCGAGGAGAAACACACCGCTGCCCTGAATGATTTGTCCGTCACTCACCAGGCCGCGCTTGTAGCACTCAAAGACGAACTATCGCAAGCCCATCAAGATACACTCAAGGAGATCCAGCAAAAGCTTGACGAAGTTTCCTCTGGAAGGGTCGAACTGGAAACAACACATGCGGCGCAAATTGAGACTCTCAAATCTGAACATACATCGGCCCTTGAGGACCAGGCAGCCAAGTTAGCTGCCCTTGAAGAATCTCACAAGGCTGCCATTGATGGCTTGGAGAAGGAGTTCGAAGAGTCCAGAGCACAACAAGGCCAAGAGTTGGAAGCGTCACATAGTCTGAAATTCGACGAGCTAGAAGCAACACACGCAAAGGCAATTGAAGAACTGCTTGGTGCTCACGAGGAGAAGTTGATTAATTTGAGGGTGGAGTTTGAATGTGCGGCGGAGGATAAAGCGGCTGCGGTGAAAGAATCACATGCTGCTGACCTTGCGGAACTCCAGCAAGAACTCACAAAAGCGCAACAAATCGCTGCGGATACCACGGCCGTCGATAAGCTTCAAGAAGAATTGGCAGAGGCTACTTCACAGCTAGCGAAAGCGAAACAGGAAAAGGCCGATGTCGAAGCTGCGTTGCAGTCATCACAGTCGGAACTTTCAGAACTTGAAGCCTTACGAACAGATCTCGAAAGTACAAAACAACAGCTTGCGTCCACCAATGAGCAACTCACCCAGCTTCAGCAGACCCATGAAAGCACGACTGCCGACCTCGAGAAGCTGAGAATCAACGCTGCCGCGTCCGAAGAAACGGCCGAAAAGGCTGCAGCCAAACTTCTTGATCTTGAAAAGAGTATCGGCGCTTTAAGCGAAAAGAACATTTCCCTTGTCGAGCAATTGCAGGATGCCGAAGCAGCTGCAGCAAAGGCCAACCGCCGTATTCGGGAATTGGACTTTGATCTTGCTGAAGCCACGAAGGGCAAGGATGAGTCAGCTCCTGTGTCTAACGGTAATCATGCGAATTCGAAGGGTGGCTTGTTGGAGAGCAAATGGGCTGTCCGCGACGACGGCGAGGTTGCCAATGAGGGTAAGAATGACCTTTCCAGTCAGCTTGTGGGAGAGGATTGTAGTTCAGCCTCTGCCGAAGACGAGGACCTGGGCTCTTCTATCCAAGGAACGGTGGGCATACCCCGTCTCCTCTCCCTTTGTTTCTTCATGCCCCGTTTCTTTTGTTTTTGGTCTCCATCTTCTCGCAATTGCCGTTCATCCACGTTTCGATTCACAACATTTATTAATCATATAATCTTCCTTTCTTTAGATGGCCAGCATGCGGGAACGGCTTCGACAGCTTCGTAATGACAACGAAGAAATGCTGGACGAGGATGCGCGGTAGGTCCCACCATGTTTTCCAGTCGTTTGCTATGTCTGGGACCTAATGGGCTTTTTTCTCCAGGGTTGTGGACTTGCTCTCCAAAGCAGATCACGAATCTTCCCCACCTCGCACTCCGGCAACACCTAGCATGCCCAATGACAACGGAGCTGTCAACGAGCTGGCCGTTGATTCTTGATTAAGAATATTCTCGACGTGTTGACGCCCTATGTGGATTAACCCTTTGTTAAATTTCCTGCGTGGTCCAGGCGACTCCTCCCAGCCCTTCACTACTATCGACATTCCATGTATGTATTTTTTGCTCTTTTGGGCTTTTGGGCTTTTGTCCATGGGTTTCGCTGTCCTTTCCGGTGGTGCGGCTTTATTCCCCTCGGATATGATATCCTGCGTGGCCCTATATTGCCTCCATTCAGCTATATGTCTTTTTAATTCAATTTTCCAATGCGCGTGCCTGTGCATTACAAAGGTGGCTCCGATCGTTCTCTGGCCTCGTGAGCCCTTGCACCACGCACTCTTCTCCACTCTGCATTGGTTCCAGTGCTCCTTGTACTTAGCGCCTATATACCCATTACAACGTAGCATGTATGTACATACGACCTCCTTCACTCTGCTGTAATTCCATAGAAGAGTCCTGCGTAGAACTGCTGTGAATGTTCAGTCCGCTTCCAACGACGTCACCTGCCGATCCCAGAAGAGGATTACATAATCCAAAAGTGGGCACACGCATCGCAGCATGACCTCACGCCTTTCAACGACACAGCTTGAAAAGACCGACATGTCGTGGAACATCATGCCTCGAGCAACTCTCAAAACGGAGGGCCGTGGTCGATTTGGACGGTCTGACTAAGAATTGGCTGGCACGCTGATTTTGGGGGGCTTGCTGTGGAGCTGAAATGCCAAAAAGGGATCAAATAGTCTGCTTTTGCGGCTGTGAAGTCTAGGCACCAATTCAGGAGGGATACGAGGTTGTTTCTCGCTTAAGAACAACAGTTGGGGAAGATAACGACACGTGTATGGGAATTGGTTTACAAAGAAGAGCATGAATGAGAATAACGATGGGGGACACATTGCTGGCACGCTGAACACGATTCTGCACAGTGTGAACGAGGGGGCATTATGGCGAAGCGAACAGCTCCGTCTGGCGGCGCGCGTCGAACACGGCAGACGAGCAGGGCAGCGGCAGCGGCAGCTTCGGAAGATGAGTCGGTTTCGGATGTTTACCGCGAAATGCTTGTGGAAGCGCAGTCGTCGTTTTCGACGACGACAGCGTGGGGAAGTGCACCGGGTGGAGGTTCCCGTGCGCCCAAGCGGCGGAGGGTAGGAGAGCGGACGCCAATTTCATATGACACGACGCGGGCGGCTTCCCAAGAGGAACTTGACGTTGTCAAAGAGACAGACGATGTCGCTAAGCGTGCGCAGACAGTGTACGATGTCGATGCGTCGGACGAGTCGGAGGTAGATGATTGGGAGGACGTTGAGCCTCTGCCCGTCTTCCCGGCGCTAGAAACCACGACTACGACGGCTTCTTCTTCTGCTTCTGCTTCTGCTTCTGCTTTCCTTGGGGCGAGCAGGCCGGGTGATGAGTCGCTGCAGATTACTCTCGAGAGACCTGGCGCGAAGGAGAAGCAGAAAGGAGCCTCGCGCCGGAAACCAGTGACTGGGGAGGAGAAGAGGTGGCGGTTGGACATCCACAAGGTTCATCTGCTATGTCTACTCAGCCACGTGCAGCTGCGGAACTCATGGTGTAATGATGATGAGTTGCAGGTATTTAAAATCATTGAGATGGTACATTGATGGGTCATTACTGATGATGTCTACCTTTTAGAGACACCTTAAGCGCATAGTGCCCAAAAGCACGGTTCTCTGCCTTAATCCGAAGGAGGACCTGCCGCAGTTTACCCGCTCAACTACGTTTGCTGATGGGCTGAAGCAAGCTTCTGATTTGTTTCGCCGAAAATTCAAGGTCATTGCTCCAGGGATGAAGAGACCTTACTGGCTTGACAATCTTGACGAAAGTCAAAGGTTAACGGTCTGCTACCACTCATTGCCCTTATTTTGCGGTTTTGTAATGCTGACCTTTTGATTAGGCACTTCCAAATTCCGCTGAAATTTTGTCGTCAAAGGAGGATTTTCGAAAAAAGGCTGAGAGCATGCAGGGATCTCGTGATCTCGGAGCGCAATTGTTTTGTGCGATGCTTCGCGCTGTGCATGTTGAGGCCCGGCTTGTCTGTTCACTTCAGCCGCTTCCTTTCGGTGGAGTGGCCAAAGGGGAACTTCCTGTGAAACCTGCTAAGGAATATACTATTCTGTCAGATGACACCACTCCAAGGGCCTCAAGTGAGACAAGTGGTGTGGGCACCCCGGATACACCCAAAGCGCGGGACACGCCACCACAGAGAATGCGCAGATTTGGACAACCACGATTTTCACCGGGCCCGTCCAAAAGTCCCAGGCCGAAACCTACACCAGGTGAAACGTACTGCCCGCACATGACGCATGCATTAACTAACAATTTTTGATAGTTACATACTCACCTGTTGCCGTTGAATCATCATATCCAGTATTTTGGGTCGAAGCCTTCAATGAGGCCATGCAGAAATGGGTTGTTGTAGACCCCATTGTTACCAACACAATCGGAAAGCCTTCTCGCTTTGAACCTCCCGCCAGCGATCGATACAATAATATGAACTATGTTATCGCTTTTGAGGATGATGGCTCCGCTCGTGACGTGACCAGGCGGTACGTGAAATCATTCAATTCAAAAACAAGGAAGACTCGAGTTGAGTATACCAAAGATGGTGAAAAATGGTGGGAACGAACAATGCAGTTTCTGGAACGGCCGTTCTTGGATGATCGTGACCAGCTGGAAATTGGTGAACTCACTGCGAAGGCAGCAGCTGAAGGTATGCCACGCAACGTACAGGATTTCAAGAACCATCCAATATATGCCTTGGAACGGCACCTCCACCGGAATGAAGTTATACATCCAAAGAGAGAAATTGGCAAGGTTGGAACGAGCAAGCTGTCCACAAATAGCAGGAGTCAGCCTTTGGAGTCCGTATACCGTCGATCGGATGTTCATGTTGTCAAAAGTGCGGATGGATGGTATCGCCAAGGAAGGTGTATAAAAGCCGGCGAACAACCGCTGAAAAGAGTTGCAACTCCAAGAATCAGGGTGAAAAGCAATTTCATTGACGATGACGATATCGAGCCTGACGATGCCCAAGAAACGCCAATGTACGCGGCTTTCCAGACGGACATCTACAAACCGTCCCCCGTTTTGAACGGTAGGGTTCCAAAAAATGTGTACGGTAATATTGACGTTTACGTATCCACAATGGTGCCTGAAGGCGGATTTCATTTAAGACATGACGGTGCTGCCCACGCTGCAAAGATTCTAGGAATCGATTATGCGGATGCTGTTACAGGATTTCAATTCAAAGGCAGACATGGTACTGCGGTGACACAAGGAATCATAGTCTCTACGGAATACCGCGAGGCGCTTCTTGCTGTTCTTAACGCATTGGATGATGAACGCGTACAAGCTGAACAGAATCGGAGGACGGCAACTGCTCTACACATATGGCGACAAATGTTGCTCAAGTTACGGATTGCGGAACGCGTCCAGAGTTACGCCGTTGAAGGAGAGGACGAAGAAGCGAATGCAGAAAGGCTGGCCGAGGCTGATGTTGATGCCGAAGCGAGTGGTGGTGGGTTTCTGCCTGAAGCAGGCGATGGAGGCGAACAACTGCATTCTATGGATGACTTGTATCCGAGTGCAATGTCTGGTCCTGCTGGTTTCAGCAGAGAGACTCAAGCCGGGTATGGCGAAAGCCTCGATCAGTCGTTGGGCGATTATGTTACCGCAGAATCGTCGTCTATGGAACATCCACGAAGCGATGTTCATGCCAACTTAGAACCTAGTCAGCTTTCACAGCAAACGTCTCAGTCTCGCTACAGACTCGTGGTGGTACCAAAACAAGAGTCATCGGAAGCGGATCCACAAGGCACGTCTTCTGTACTTGCGGGAGCACCGCCGGCGCCGCCATCACAGCCTCCGCCACCACCAGCAACAGCACAACCGCCCCAGCCCGATGAGCTTTCAGTCCGTCCACAATGCCCAACAATTGCAGCCAATTCGGGTTCTACCTTGGATGTCCCCAATGCAGGCCGCTCTGTTAGTGTGGAGGAAATTTCCGGATTGCCGGATCTAGTTTATAATGATTCGGAAAGTGAGAACTCGATGCTCTCGCATGACCCGGAAGACGAGGACGCGGAGCCGGAGTGGCTGCTTTCTGATTAGGTGAATTTTTACCTGCATTTAGTTGATACGTTTAGATAGATGTGTCTTGTTTCTGTTTTGGGTATGGTATTGGGTAACATAGTATTGGTTTGATCATGGGCGCATCGGTTAGGTGCACGATACCATTGCATCGGATAGACATCTTGGGTGGATCTTCAGGTCATGGCATGTCATAGCAATTGATTAGAGTATTAAACCAAGAGCAATCTTGTCTATCTGATTAATCTTGACGCAGAGACTGTTCCGACCCCAAATTAAACACAGAAACACCGAGATTCGTGGTAATCCGCACCACTTCGAAATATTCAGAACTTTTTCTTTTCCCCTTTAACGGGCCTCAACTAACACAAAGGTATCCATTTATTTGCCCAATGACTGACGCATGACCTTGATTTGGTGCTGCACTGCAGCCTTGCTTGTGCCGCCGATGGCAGATTTCATCTCAACTGACCGCGCATAATCAAACACCTCGAGCACATCGTCTCCAAGGCGTTGATCAATGTCTTTGAGTTGCGCCAAGGTCAATTGGTCCATTGGCTTACCCTCCTTTTCAGCCAACGCAACGGCACGACCAGCGATGTGGTGCGTTTCTCTGAATGGAACGCCCTTCCGGACGAGATATTCGGCCAAGTCAGTGGCGAGCATGTCCGGAGTGAGGGCGGCGATCATCTTGTCGGGGAAGACGGTCATAGTCATGAGGACTCGGGTGGAAATTTGTAGGCTGTCTTTGAGGGTCTTGACGTGTTCGATCATGGGTTCAACGCTCTCTTGTAGGTCTTTGTTGTATGTTGATGGGATGCCCTTGATGGTCATCATCAGGCCGGCCATGCCGCCAAAGAGTCTGCCACATTTGCCGCGGAGGAGTTCGAGAGAGTCACTGTTCTTCTTCTGGGGCATGAGAGAGCTACCGGTCGTGTAGGCGTCTGAAAGACGAACGAAGCCGAATTCGGTAGAGCTGTAGAGAATAAGGTCCTCGCTCCAGCGAGAGATATGCAGCATGAGGGTAGAGCCCCATTGCATGGCTTCGAGGATGAAATCTCGATCGCCGACGGCAGCCATGCTGTTCATGACTAGCCCGTCAAAACCGAGTTCTTTGGCCATGGCTTCACGGTCGATTTTGAAAGCATTGCCTGAAAGAGCACCGCAGCCTAAAGGACTCTTGTTTACACGCGTGATAACTTCGCGCAGACGGTCGAGGTCGTTCATGAAGGCAGTTCCGTAGCTGAGCAGCCAATGGCTCCATCTCACAGGCTGGCCACGCTGAAGATGAGTATAGCCAGGAATCAAATATTCAATATCAGCCTCCGCACGCTCTGTCACGGTCGTGATTAACTCGACCAGGTATGACTCAATCGTTCGCAGCTCATCCCTCAACCACAGCCGCAAGTCAGTCGCAACCTGGTCATTTCGACTTCTGCCGGTGTGCAGCTTTCCCGCAATGTCCTTTCCAATGATCTCGCTCAATCTGCGCTCATTTGCGGTATGGATATCCTCGTCAACACCGGGCTGGATGACAAAGGTGTTATTCTCCCACTCTCCACGAATCTGCGTCAATCCCTTCTCGATTGCTTCGAATTCAGCTTGTGTGAGGATCCCCGTGGCCACGTTCGCACGGGCAAAGGCAATCGAGCCCGCAATGTCCTGGGCATAGAATGCGCGGTCGAAGTAAATGGATTCGTTGTAAGCCACCATCAACGGGTCGGTCGCGCCAGAAAATCTGCCGCCCCACAGCTTGCCGGCGGCGGGTTTGGAGGACGATTGTGGTTCAGAGGCCATGGCTACGGAGCTGCAATTGGTAGAATATGGGGCAATGAGGGTCAATGGAGTGGATTGTGGGAATTCCTTTGGTGCGCGCGGAGGAGGAGGAGAGCAGCTATATAGTCCGTCGGTGAGGCCTCTCGATGGCGGGGAGCAACTTTCGCTGGTTGAGCTGCGCCGGCGCCGAGAGCTCAATGCCAAGACCGATGGCGCCGAGCTCAACTTTTAGTAATATATTATGTAATCCGTCAAGTCTATTAGTCAGACACGCGTCGGCCATTAAGTCATCGCAGCTGCCTGCTGACGCGACGCGAACAGGGGCGACGTGGACAACTTCATCTCGTCGTCTCGTCACTCTCCCATCTCGTCTCGCCATCTCGTGGGATTTCGTGGGACCTCGTGGGATCTCGTCTCGAACTTGAATGTCAGATATGTGACAAGGCTTGCATAATCAGATATGGCCAGAAATAAAGCCACAACAGGCGCCAAATTCTCAGCACTGCCAGGACCGGCCAAGGGGAAAAAGGCCACGGACAGTCCTAGGACGAGACGTCAACGACAGTATAGATTGTCTTTGGGGGGAAATACCAGAAGTCAGAAAACTCTCACTCAAATCAACTTTGTGAATCGCCCGTCCAGTCTTGACTCGCTGAATAACCTGGACTTGGAGTATATTGAGGAAGAGGCGAACGAAGATGACGCGTTTCCGCCCAGCAACGCAACGAAAATGCACAAACAAAAAAAGCGGCGCAGTGCTGGCAGGACTAAGACGGTTGAGCATGCGGATAACACTTTGACGCAAATGGGATATTCCGTTGTGTATGACAGCAACGATGATATCGGCCTGCCATCATCAGCTCAACATCAAGCTTACGAGACTGGCCAGCCCCAGAAAAGAGCTGCATCTTCGCTATGGGCCATAGGGGAAGAACCAGAGTGTTATAATAATGCCGGTTATGAACAAGATCATGATATGCCACCCAAAAGAAGAAGGCTGAGCCACTCTAAAGGCAACAGAAATGCCAATGAGTCTGACCAATCGGCCGCTTGCGAGGTCGCCAATAAGCTGGACAGCATATCTCGTGATATCCCTCGAAGCTCCATATCCTTTAAACAAGGGGTATTTGAGGTTCCCAACAAGAGTGAAGACAACCCTCTTGGTCTACCTGTTACTCCCAAGAGACCGCGACGGCACATGGTTCCATCGTCGCAGTCCCCTGAAAGCCCTGAGGTGACATTCATCAAGATGAACCGAATAAACACACCTAATCGGCTTTCACTAAGGTCAAAGTCTACCAATGCTTTTCTAGACCCGGTTCCTGACAATCTACCCTGTGACATCCCGTTTCCCAAGAGAAAATCTCTGAGCCTGGTGTCCACCCAAGGGGAATTTTCCTTGCCTCCCCCTATTGAGGTGGTTTTGGAATCCCCAAATACGTGTTTCTCCCATAGGAACATTAAAAAAACCAGAGAGCCACTGCCCCCTTCCTCGCAACTATCTGCCAGACCGTCCCCTGAAGCCCCATCCAAGTCGTTCTTAAAAGAAGTTGAGCTCAAGCCCAGAGCGGGCTCCGAAAGGCCTGTCTCAAGAAGCTCCACTCGCTCCAGAAGGACGGAGTTAGTTGTTTACGAAACCGATGGCGAAACTGACGATGATGATATCTACCAAACGACGTCCCCACCAACTAGACGACCTGATGAAATCCCAACCGAGCCGATTATACGCGATCCCCTTCCCAAACATTCTAACGACGAGCTGGACTCAGAGCCGACGGAGACCGCCCACGATTCTGGATCAATCCCAACTGCCTCTCTCCTCTACGCTCGGCATTATTCTAGTTACCCATACGAAAGGTACATGGGGACTTTACTACTTGAAGAAACAATGGTATGCCAGAGCAATATCGAAACACAATCCGACATCATAGAACCTTCGCTTCCATCAGCACCTCCCCGCCGCAGCCACCGCCTTTATACCCAACAAACTTCCAACCCGATAGATGAATTATCCACAGAGTCTATTTCTGAGTCGCAGTTGCAACAAGATAATCCCGAAATATCAAATAGCCAGCTCCCTCCATCCATTGCGGCAGTCATTCTCGTCGAATCATCCCAACAGCCCACGAACATAATTGAGTCTGACGACTCGGAGCAACAAAGCGGTCCGAGAGGAATTCTAACTGCCAGTCAGCTCTTACCCGACAGTTTAATGGACAGCATACCAGCACCGCCAGGATGGATGTCTAGTCAAGCAATCGACACGGACTATTTGAATGACTCCTAGATCTTGCATGATTTGCAATCAGCAGTTAATCCTTTATGAATTAGATACCCAATCCGTTATTTCATACCTACGGTGTCAGATAATGTAAATAGACATGTGCCACACATACAGTACAGTAATTACATATGTAATCCTCTTTAACATAAGAAAATATGAAATTACAAGCTTCAAAATTAACACGCATTAAAGTATCTAGAGCTTGAACTGGCTTGAATCTATAGTTCTTCAATGCTGTAGCCATATTGACTGAAGTCGCGAAGATGATGTTCGAGACAATAGAGGCCGAAGATGGTGACATGAGCCAAGGCGGCTGGACTTCTCCGAACATGTGCACTTCACCGTAATCGATCGCGATCTTCAACCCGACATCTCAACTTCATGAAGCTTCATGGCCCGCCGTCGATAGAACTAACATAGCTATCGCCTCTCATTTAAGAGCTCCGATTACTCCGGGTCGTGGCCTCCACTGTTCCGAAACCATGGACGTCGCCTACGATCGTATCCAAGAGGAGATCCTCGCATCCCCGGACCACGATAAAGAATCCCAAGGCGCACAAGGCGAAAACACCAGCTCTTCTGGATCCACAAACCGTCCTGACCTGAGCACCGAATTCCAAGAAACCTTCAGTGCCTTCTCCGCGAGTCCGTGGGGCGCGCGGCTTGGTGGGCTATGGGGGAATGTCCGTCGTCAAGGGGAGAGTTACTACGAGGAAGCAAGACAGGAATACTCTGCGGCGAGTGAGGGTGCGATCAAGGGATTCAGTGATTTGAGAAATACGATTATTGGACACACGAGGGGACTCTCGTTGGCAGGGGCTGGTACCAGTGATGAGGGTGGGGAGGGAGAAAATAAAGATGATGGAGCTACGACACCAACGTTCTCTAAAGCGGGAGAATCATCAAAAGACGGAGAGAAAGATGGGCCAGGAAATGCACAAGAAGCTGATGGTGAGGGTTTCATCTCTCGGTTCCGCGCAGAAGCAGCGAAGCGACTGAAGGATATTGAGAAGGCGGAAGACGCAGCTGATGAGGCGCTGTTGAAGTTTGGGACTAATATCCGGAACTTCTTGCGCGATGCTGTTACAATTGCTCCGCCGGAAGGTGAAGGGCAGGAGTCTGGCAAGGTGCTGTTTGAGAGCAGAGACGTCGATGGGAAGAGAGTTATTCACACGACCAGATTCGAAGCACAGCTACACGCCATACATTCTGACCTGGAGAGATTCTCCAAAGACCCTGACGGCGATGAATGGGGCAAGTGGAAGGATGAATTCCAGGTTGACAAAAAGACGGATGACATAGCTACGGATTTGGAGACGTATCCAGAACTAAGAAGAGCAATGGAAGGTCTCGTCCCAGAGAAGGTAGACTATGCGGACTTTTGGAGAAGATATTACTTCCTACGCCTAGTCATCGAGAGTGAAGAAAAGAGACGAAAGGAACTCTTAAAAGGTACGAGCTTACACATATAAATTTGTTACCGGACTTTTGCAAGATGCATCCACTAACATTGCCCTCCCAGCATCCACTGCACACGATGATGAGGAGATCGCTTGGGACGAAGATTCCGACTCTGAGCCCGAATCCCCATCCACCCCGCAAGTCAAAATCAACAAGACAGCCGAGCCATCATGCACCGTTCCCGCACCACCCTCTATGTCAAATGATAACCTGAAACCATCCGAATCGCGCCGCTCTAATGACCAGCAGTCCCAGGCGGACAGTGACGCGAGCTACGATTTGATTAGTGGTGCGACAAGTCGGGCGCCAGGGAGTCCGAAAGAGACGTGCAAAGTCCCAGCTACGGCTGCTGCTACCAAACCGACGGAAGATAGTAGTGATGAGGAAGATTGGGAGTGAACAAAGCGCAGCACTCGTATTCGTCTTGCTTTTTCTGTCTCTTTTTAGGCTTCCTGCGATATTCCCTAGCGTCTGTAGTGTATTGCTGTCCTGTTGGACTCAGTCGATCGTTGAGTCACGGTGCTTGCGCTGGTCTGCCTTGAGCTCGGTCCCACATGGTCGAGCGAGAAACACCATATAGATTGGCAGCACATCTCAAAGAAATCTCCGTTCTCAATTGGTTAAAGTACTGTACTGTACTAACTCGAGCCGCTCCTCCAACATTTGTTGTTAATCTCCAGAGACCAGTCCTCATTCCAATAAAAAATTATTAATTCATTGACAAAAGAAGGTGCTATTGAGTTCAAAGAACCATCACCAGAAAGCAAGACGCCAAAAGCACCAGTGCGGATTCTGAAGAGTGTCAGAGACGACAGATAGGCCTTGCAGGACTGAAGGGCATTTCCACCAGGTTCAACACAAAGACCAGGGACTGGTTGACGCTGACCCTTTTGGGGATGGAGTGGCAGGCGGGCTTGAGGCCAACAGCGGTGCGAGACTCTGTCGGAAGGGTATCAATGCAGTCCTACCCAGCGGGCCATCGGCTAGGGAGATGAGAATCAGTTCCCTAACCGTTTGTATGTCTGGAGTTGGCCCCAGAGGACGGTGGCAGGGCGACGGCCGCTGCTCATCTTAATCTCGGGATGGGGATTGCCGGCTTGTCAGGCTTTCGGTCAACCATATTATCTATAGCCTCAGTTAAGAACCTGGATGAGTCAAGAAACCAGCTAGTAGTTTACTTACTTGGTTGTGTTCTGTGATCCTTCAGTTGCTACGCGTCAGGCAACTAGGTGCAACACACTACTACTATAAACCCATTTTGTTCCGATGGTTACCTCTGAACGTATTTCGAAGCAGTTGGACCACTGCAAAGTTGCGAAACTCCTTTGCACCCTTAAGCGGGGTCCAGCCATTGTTATCCTTATGGGGCCAGTTAGCACCATATTGCAGAAGCAGCTTCGCTGTTGTCTCATAACCTCTATATGCTGCACATGACAGGGGTGTTTTGCCATAAATATCCTTGGATTCGATGTCAGCACCCTTCTTAAGAAGAAGCTTGGCCGCTGCTTCATGACCAAACTCCGCCGCAAGTGACAAGGGTGTCTGCCCCTGCGGGTCAGTAGACTCAATATCAGCACCATATTCAAGAAGAAGCTTAACCACTACTTCATGCCCACGCTCCGCTGCAAGTGACAAGGGTGTCTTGCCCTGCCGGTTTTTAGACTCAATATCAGCACCATTCTCAAGAAGAAGCTTAGCCACTACTTCATGACCACGCTCCGCTGAGAATGACAGCGGTGTCTCGCGGTGCGGACTTTTATACTCAATATCAGCACCATGTTCAAGAAGAGACTTGGCCACTACTTCATGACCATAATATGCTGCAAATATTAGAGGTGTCCAGCCCAACGAGCTCCGATACTCAATATTAGCACCCTTTTCAAGAAGAAGCTTGGTCACTGCTTCATGACCGCCCTCTATTGCAAGTAAAAGTGGTGTCCAGCCCCGGATATCCTTAGACTCAGTATCGATACCTTTTTCAAGGAGCCACTCAGCCGTAATCTTATCTCCGTTCCTTGCGGCTTCGAGGAGTTTTGTACTAAGCTGGTTTCGTTCGAAGCTCCGGTCATTGAGATCGTCCGCTTGGCGGTCTGGTATGTGATCACCAGGAGTCTCGGCGGGGGTAAGCAATGGGGTTTCTTGTGAAGGGGATATACCATCGGCACTATTATTAGACGAAACGTCAGGTGTAGGCTCCATTCGCGCGGCTAATACACTGGTGTTGCTGAGGGAAGAGTTTCGTGAATCGGTGTTTATGGTCGGTTGGATGCTCGAGCCCATTATAACCGATCCTTGGAGATTGGTGATATTCGACTCCTGCGTCGTCCAGCCATGCCCTTGTTCAAACGAACTCCTTCTGGAGGATTGATTTGAAGATGCGGTCGATGACGGAGTCGAGGTCCTGCAATGGGAAACTTTTTCAGGTTTTGCTCAACAAGTTCTAGTTATGTCGCCAAACATGCATACCTTTCACGAGCGTTTGCGGTGATCGCTGGCGCATTCGGCATGGAAGGGCGAATCCACGCGTGGCGAAGCGAGGCCTGCGAGTCCAGGCGCTGGTCAGGTGGACGCAGCAAAGCGCGAATGAACGTCCGGCCATCTAGACTGACTTGGCAGTTATCCAACGGAGTATGAGGGAAGAAGCTGTCCGGACTATCAAAATACTGAGATGCCTCCCATGTGGTTTTGAACGCAGGGGTCTGCGTTAGTATACGGAACGTCATTGCGCCCACCGCCCACATGTCGATTGCTGGATAGTTGATATCCGAAGGCTTACTGCGGGGGAGCTCAGGGGCAAGATACTCCTCAGAAAACATTAACGTAGTTGCACTTCCGGTATCCTTCACCTTTTTGCTGATCCCAAAGTCCGCGAGCTTGACCCACCAGGTATGGGGTCCTTCGGGGGTCCGATGTTGCTTGACCAAGACATTCTTGCGCCGGATATTAGACACTTGAAGCATTCCTGAACAATCAAGTCTGAGTTCACGCACCTCTGGCTTTATGTCACGGTGAGCAAACCCTTCTCTGTGCATGAGGTCTAGACCCTGCAGCACTTGACTGATTATATGGCGACAGTCGTCTTCAGGCAACCCATCTTCGCGGATGCTCATCTGCAAATTTCCACCAGGGAGGTATTCCATGGCGATATACCACGAGTCTTTCAACTCATACCATCCTTGTAGCTCCACAAAATATCTAGAATACTGATTGATTCACGTCAGCATATTCCGTATACCGGTTTCACGAACCTCCTCCGCTCTGTTTGAACCCAGCCTCGTATGTACTGTACATACCCGACGGCGAGAGAACTTTGCCATCGTTTCAAGCTCTCGCGTGTATCGTCGTTTCGCACCACCATCGCGAATGGGGATTTTTTTCACCGCGCGACAGTAAAGTGTGCCGTCCCTGGTGCACTTTTGTAGGAAAACACGTCCCTGTCCACCTTTGCCAATATACTGCTTTTCATTCTTCCAGATATCATATTTTGGCGGCGATGACGGATGGGCCGTAGGATCATCCGAGAGCTGGACAATTTCATAGCGGTCGCTGTGGAGGATGTCGAGCCTGTAGTCTCGCACAACCTCCGATATGTCGTTCTCCATCTGACACGATCACCTTTTTGGGCCAGGAAGCGGGTTTGGCGACATTAGGGATGAGAAATCGAAGTTTTGGGCGCGAGGAGAAGAAACCACTCTGTACGCCGCCAGAACGGATGTCTGCAAACACACAGCCCGGACCCGCGTCTGGACTCATGAACACCTTGCAGTTACTCCTAACTAGCACCCCTGTTCATGATACGGCTTACCGCCTTTTCTCTCCAGGAATGAGGCAGCAAAGGACTACTTGGGGCCGCCAATCAATGAGCGACGCAAATTGCCATTATTGGCGAGTGACCCAACCACGGCGGCAACAAAACGAAGCACGTCTTTGATAGGCTTCCGTGTTCCCGCTTCCTTTCAAAAAGCTGCTCTATCCGGATAGGTACCACCGGCCTATGCTTTAAGATGCCTCCAAGAGTCAACAGACGTCGACAATCGCTAGTCATATACAAATATCGTTCAGGATGCCCAAAATCTTTGCGATATATCGCTCGCCCACCTCCACTCCGTCCTCGTCCTGGAACTCTCGCTCATCTCCAAAGTTCAGGTTGTCCTTGTCTAAACAAGTCAGACATGTCTCAACTACCTCACTGTACCTGGTACCCATTCTGGATTTCAACATGTTACTGCGACTGAGAGTGACTAAGTGGTTCTTGAGAGAGGAGGGTTCGTTGAGCTGAACGCGGTCTCCGGTCAGATAGAGTGCGGTTGACGGGTGTGCAATCCCATCGGCGTCCCCAGCGACGAACGACTCCCACAAACCAATCTCTAAAAGACATACCCCAAGACTGTAGACATCGTGCTGCATTATGTAGTAGTCCACGTTGCCTCCCTGCCGCGATGGATGTCGGTACAGATTAGTCTCCCATTCTGCGTCCGTCATCGTGTAGGTTCTCCCATCGGCAGCCCGGATAACCTGAAATCCAATCAGGGCTGCTGTGCCTCAGAGTCCTTCCTCCCCAGTTTTGCTGAAGCTCAAGATGGTCTCGGGACGACTGTTCTTGTGGACAAACCCGTGCAGGTGAACGTAATAAACGGCGTTCGCAAGCTGTTTCGCCAACTTGAGGCGGTCGGAAAGCGAGTCGTGCGTTTGACCGGAAAGTAGTTGTTGTCGAACGCTTCGGACAACGGTATACCCTGCTGGGATACGAAAGAGAAAGGCCATGGTGGACGTACTGGTATATCGCACAAACCCCTTGCAGCCGAAGATTCCGAAAATACAAGGGTTTGAATGTCGAAAGCGATAAGCAAGCTCCCTCGCATCTTTGGTTTGGACTTTGTCATTCACAGCCATGTCGACAACGAACTGCCTGGTGTCTCCCGGACGTGTAGCTACCATGGCGGTAGAGAAGGGAATGGCCACTTGAGCACAATTTTGCAGCTTCTTTTCACGAAGGAAGACGCTCTGGGTTCCAACTGAGGGCTCTTTGAATGCTCGACGAAATTGCTGCGCTAATAGGCTGAACTCTGCTGCGGCTTTAGTCCCACCTGTGATGAAAACATTGAGCGTGCCTTCGACTGTGGGAGGAGCGAGCTTTATCAGCTGAAACCATTCGGGCCGGTATCTCACTTGCCATGATTCCAGATCTGTTACAACCTCTTCAAGTATGTCCTTCAAAAAGACAAATTTCAGCTTCTTTCATCACGCTCATTGATGTAGGCCCAGTGAACCTTGAACATTTCTGTTTGGCAACTTCCAACTTGCTGCTGAGGATGCAGAGAGCTTGTCGTTGGAGGACTTTCTGCTCTTCTTTCATGGAGCTTTCCAACTCGTTTATCACCTCCAGCTGGCTGGAAACCTTTGCCCAACAAACTTCAACCCGAACAGTCAACTCTTCGAACTTCGCATCGGCATTCCGGAAATCCTGGCATGCTTGTATAAGAGCTTTCCCCGCTCTGGTTGTTTATTGTTAGCCCAGGAATTATCAGTAGTATAGAGCATGCTGAGGGCTCTTACTTTATACATATATGAATCGTCCCTGGAAGGCCCAGAACTCCGAATGTGAGCTCCGCCATTATTATAGGCAACAGCAATTCAAAGTATTCTGTTTCCTGTTGTGTTTATCAGAGCGGCGCGGTTCGTTTAGTCTGGAATTGCTACCAGAGTACATATGTATGGTGTGCGGGGGGCAATCTGGGCTACCTATCACGATGCAAACGGATCCAATAAACGGATATGCCGATACAAAGATGTGTCAACTAGAGACTTGGGATATTTCCTCTGCGTTGATATGCGTTGATTCACCAAAGACGGCGATGGAGTAGATCCTGTGACGGGAACATACCATAGCGCATGCTTGCCATGGTTGCTTCAGGTTCCCGAAGCCGCTCCTTGAGACGTAACTAGTTAGCGGTCGTTAGCAACTCAGCTTTGACTAAGCTCAGAAAGGAATGTCACAGTGTGTTGGAATGTGAACCTTTGATTTTGTAGGTAACTATAATTTTGATGTCACCGTACGCGAGCACCTCACACCTCAGTCTTTCCCATAGATATCATTATTATGCTTTCTTCGTAGATTTTAACGAAATCAAACGTGAGCCGGGGTACAGTAGGTCTTTTCTGCACTGTACTAGTTAATTCTACATACATAATCCGAGTCGTTAACATCCAGGGATCCTGATATCAACTTACCAAACGGTTCGCAAACTCCAACTGGACCACAAACCATAACCACTTAGTTACGCCTCAGCAATAATGGCGACTGCGCGTTACTCCCTAACTCCCCTCCTGCGGTCTCAATTCACGAAACCTCTCACAACAACGCCACTATCAATACAATCGCGAGCGTTCAACATCCCCTCTCTCTACTCCCTCACATCCAACCCCCCAGCTCGCACTCTCTCCGCCTCACGGACACTCGCATTCCCACCACGCCCGCTCTTCCGCATCATCTCCGCCGTCGAATCATACCGCGACTTTCTTCCCTTCCTCACCGCATCCACCGTCACAGCCCGTGACCACGCAACCGGCCTTCCCACGCAAGCCTACCTCACAATCGGATACGGACCATTGAGCGAAACATTCCATTCCAAGGTCGAGTGCGACGAGGCGAAATGGACGGTAGGCGCGAGGAGTGGAGATATCGCGTTCCAGACGCGAAAGGGCGGCGGCGCGGAGGGCAGTTCGGATGGAGGCTTGTTTGAGTATCTGGATACGATCTGGAAATTGGAGCCGCTGGAGGGGAGGGAGGTGACCAAAGTGAATCTGGCGGTGAATTTCCGGTTCAGGAATGCGATGCATGCGGCGATGATGAGTGCGGTGGAGGATCAGGTTGCTGGGATGATGATTGAGGCGTTTGAGAAGAGGGTGTTGGAGTTGGAGGGACGGAAATGAGGTTGGGATTTATAGACATTTGCGTTCAAGCGAGGTTATTCAGTGTATTTGAGATGTTTCAAGGCTGTTAAGAGCTATTATAGAGTTGTGATACAGAGTACTCCGTGTATTTTTATATTCTTTTGTCTGGGAATGATAGCTACTCTAGACCAAGTGGGAGTTGAAATGCAATGCAAGATAGAACGGTATATTCAATCGAATTGAGCTCTGTACCAAAGATCTGGGTATCTAGTCGCCTTTAACATGACCAAAAGGGCATATAGATCCCTCTTTGCAAGGCTAACGCTAATCGTTTTCACTCCTTGTACCGTGAGCCTTCCTCGACATTTTCGCCGTCGTACACTGACTCCGGCTGTACCAGCGGGCTGCTCTCTCTCTGAGAAACCCTCTGACCGGTTCTGCGTTTCCTAAAGTCTGAAGCTCTACCGCCCTCTGTGCGGGATGTGGTAGTACTTGGTGACGGAGACGCTGTGGCCTGTCGAGAACGATATCCATCCATGTCTCTACCCGGTTCTTCACTAGCTCGATACCCCCTGGATCGTGGGGTCACATTCGGACTGTACAAACCCGTGCTTGGTCGCCAGCTGGCAGGGCTTCCAGCGGCCCACGGGTCTTGCTCCTGACCACCGCCATACTGGTAATCCTCCCCGCGTCGCTTCAGCGGACTTTCGTCGTACGGATCCCATCCAACCTTCCGTCGGGCTTCGGCACGAACTCGCTGGCGATGATGCTCGTCTCCGCCGGCACCGGTTGTGGAGGATTCTTCGAGGAAAAAGTTGAGAAGTTCGTCGGGTATTGAGAGGTGAGATTGTTGTTGGAATTGTTGTAGGGATGTAAGACGGAGGAGCATCTCCAGGAGTGACAATGAAGTTTTTATGTTATTGAACAAAGGATTAGAAACGGTAAAGAGGGGGCCATCACCAGATGGAGATTGTGGAACGGCCATATGCTGACGACGAGATCGTGATGACTCTTTGTCTGTAATGCGCAACCGTGACAGGCTTCCGTGCAACTGAGCACTTGGGGAATGAGGAGAGCTCGTCTCTGGCGAATCCTGTTCGTCTTCAGAATCAGAGTCCTCAGATTCGTTGTAAACTTCAAATGCAATCCATTCCAAATCAAGTCCTGGGGGAAATCTCCATCGTTCGTTTGTAGGGATTGTAGATTCCTCAGGGTATGGTGTTGCGATATTCCCAGATGTATAGTCTTCCGGTCCAAGGGTGCCCTCACTGCCCTCTTCGTCAAAGTCGTCATATTCAGCTTCAGCTTGGTTCATCATTCTGCGCGGAGGGATCGCATTTACGTCACGTTTGAGGAGTATTATAGGGTGATTTGGTTCGCCCTCACTCCCGATATTGAGAATCTTTCCAGTATCTGCGTAGAATATTTTCGAAATTTCGTGTATGGGTATAACCTCTCTAATTCCAGCTAGTTTCACATCATCAAAAGGTGAAGGTTCTTCCCCTGGCTCAAAAGTATGAACCCGGTCGTCGTTTAGATCCTCAATAATGAGTATCTGATAGGCAAATTCGTCCCCTTTGGCGCCTCCTCTGATATGCTCGTCAGTAGACCACTCTTGGGAATTCGCTGAAGAGGATGGACTAGCACTAAGTAAGTTCATAGGCACCCTTCGTAACTTCACCCGTGCTTTGTGAATGACCTCTTTCCACGTCGTATTTCGAATCGTCTCTTCATCATGTGGACGGACATGCCCTGCAAAAAGCAGATAGACGGAAAGAAAAAAGGTCGGCCCAACCTGCACTGCCTGTGCTGAAGAAACTGAGTATTGAGTGTCACCAGCGGTCAGGAATGTACTTGCTTGAAGAAGACGCGAAGGTGATACAGTCGCAGGAAGAGTAGTAGATAAACTGGCTCCAGAGGTTGTAATGGCAAGGTTAATAAGCGGAACAGCATCCTCAATCCGATCCAGTAGCTTGCGAATGTCCAGTATTATCAGCTTGATCTCTGCACTTATTTCGGCGCGCCGCAAGCTTGAAATGGCGTTTTTGTGATTCAGCTCTTCGTTAGACGCAACGTTAGCCAGTCGTTGCCCAAGGTTCTGAATATCCCATCTCAGGCCTTTTGTAAGAGATACTGCAGATTCAAGAGAGGTGTTACCACGAGCCGCACTGCTTCATATTAGAAGGGATTTTAAGTTTGCCAGGCCTCGACTAAAACCCACATGAGCTCGATCATATCAATCGCGGGAGAGATTATCTGATATATTAATGGAGTGTACATTTGTGCATAAGAAATCCGAGAACTCACTCGAATTTTACCCTGAAGCCGCCCCTGCAAGGTCTGAAGCTCAGAACGGTCAACATCGTCGATGTTCTGTACCAAAACGTCAGCACCTAGCAGACGGCCTGGAAAGGTATGCTGAGCTGACCGATGATTGTTTCATAAGCTGGGACACTTGGTTGATAGCATACTGTCCAGTGACACGAATGCCTGACCTGTTCAAATATTAGAACTCCGCGGCGTCCGTAGAAGGGGATTTCGGGCTACCTGACGGCATAGTTCATAGCCTGCCCCGTAAGCTGCAATAATAAATTAGCATCGAGAACAATAGAAGCTTCTCCGAAGCCTCATATCAACTCACAGTCAGAAGGAGTTTATCCATCGTCAGAAATCCGGCCATCGCGAATGGACCAGCAAGTTGCGATCCCTAGCGCATGCAATGGAAGTTGAGAGCGAGAATGGTTCCCAAGCACTAATCAGCACCTTGTCATTATTTTGTAGATATTTATACAGTGACCACTGACAACAAGGGAATCACCCCGTCGTCATGTCACAGCAGCCGCGCTAATGGCACGTGTCTGCCTAGAAGTGCCTGATTACGTCATGGCATAGACGCGTTTGGCGCGAGGTTAAGACTAGTCTAAAGACGGTTAGCGTAAATGTTCTTACATAATCTGGTCTCCACTTTCAAAGTTAGTTCCTTGAGCCCCACGAAGCAACTTTGACCGATTCTCATCTCACTCTCTCGACATCAAACAAACTCTTGACTTGTGAGGGCAGTCCTGTTGTCGTAGCTCAACGGCGTTCATTGACTGGTCTGCGTGCAGTTCCTTCTAGTACTTTCATCTTAATTCTCAATTAGTCGCCGCATCAAGTTCTACTATCCTTAAACCATGTCCCACCTTGAATCTTGGGAGGATGACCCCGCTGCTCAGGATGAGAACTTGTCCAGACAGGCGCAGCAGAACTTGAACCTCAACCCACAAACCTCTTCGTTCCGTCCTGGCGCAAACACTTTCCAGCCTGGCGCCTCCGAATTCCAACACGGCCAGCAACACCAGAGCTATGGTGGGTATCCGCAGTATGGCGGGGGTCAGTATCAACAGCAAGGGTACGGTGGTTATCAGCAGCAGCAGCAAGCCTACGGCCAGTACAACCAATCTTATGGCCAGCAGGCGGGCTACAATCAACCGTATGGTCAGCAATATGGAGGATATAACGTAAACCAGCCGCAACAACAGCCACCCCAACAGCAGCAACAACGGCCCGCTCAACAGCAGCAACAATGGCGACCAAAGGAGATAGCTGAGCGACCGAAAGGCACCGCCCCACCTGTAACCCAGCCTGCGAGCCAAAAGCCCGGAGACAGTCCTACCCCAACTGTTCCAGCTCCGAAAGCCAAGATTTTGTCCATCGGCGGGGATATACCCAAAGAAAAGACCCCTGCGACCACCGCAACAACCCCGAGCGCCACTTCTAAATCCGTTCCTGAGAAAGCCAGCGGACCTGCAGCAGTTGAAGCAGCATCCAAAGTTACTGCTGCCAAGGCTATTGAAAAATCAGAGAAAAAGCCCGCCGCATCTGGAAAGACGTCCCCCTCCCCATCTTCTGGTCGATCATCGCCCACTCGGGCTGAAATTAAAGCTGCTGCCCGTGATGCAGACACCGTTGCTAGAGAGCAGGCTGCGGATGTGGACGAGGCGACCTTGAAGGAAATTTACGGAGAGAAGCGCGAGCACGTTAATCTGATTTTCATTGGTCACGTCGACGCTGGCAAGTCGACATTGGGTGGTAGTATTCTCTATGCCACAGGCATGGTCGATGAGCGTACAATGGACAAATATAAGCGAGAGGCCAAGGAAGCTGGACGAGAGACCTGGTATCTTTCATGGGCCCTCGATTTGACCAATGAAGAACGATCTAAAGGAAAGACCGTTGAAGTCGGTCGTGCGTTTTTCAAAACGTCTGGTGAAACTCCTGAAGGACCAATGACTCGTCATTATACGATTCTCGACGCTCCCGGCCACAAGTCGTTTGTTCCCAACATGATCGGAGGTGCCTCTCAGGCCGATGTCGGTATTCTTGTCATTTCGGCCAGAAAAGGCGAGTATGAGACCGGTTTCGAGCGAGGCGGCCAAACACGTGAACACGCATTGCTTGCTAGAAATGCTGGTGTGAAGAAGTTGATTATCGCGGTCAACAAAATGGATGATCCTACGGTTGAATGGAGCAAAACTCGTTACGACGAGTGTACGACCAAGATTGGAAAGTTTTTGGAGAGTATGGGTTACAAAAAGGATGATTTGAAGTTCATGCCCATTTCTGCACAGAAAACTACGGGCATTGACAAGCCCGTTCCCAAGGAATTGGCACCCTGGTGGGACGGTCCAGCGCTCCTTGACTATCTCCACAACATGAAGATGCCTGAGCGAAAGATCAATGCGCCATTCATGATGCCAATCAGCGCGAAGTACAAGGACATGGGAACGGTTGTCGAAGGAAGAATCGAATCCGGTGTTCTGAAGAAGGGCTCTACTTGCATCCTCATGCCAAACAGAGAGGAAGTCACCGTTACTGCCCTCTATGGCGAAACCGAAGATGAAATTCCTAATGCCACCTGCGGTGATCAAATTCGAGCCCGCTTGCGAGGAGTTGAAGAAGAGGATATCATGCCTGGATTTGTTATGTGTTCGCCGAAGAGACCCGTTCATTGTGTCACTGCCTTCGAGGCTAAGATCAGAATCCTCGACCTGAAAAACATTCTTACTGCTGGTTTCAACTGTGTCATGCACGTCCATGCGGCCATTGAAGAAGTCACCTTTGCCGCTCTCCTCCACAAACTTGAGAAGGAGACTGGCCGGCGAAGCAAGAAACCGCCAGCGTTTGCCAGCAAAGGACAGACTATCATTGCCCGGCTTGAGGTCATCGGAGGTGCTGGTGCAGTTTGTGTGGAACGGTTTGAGGATTATAATCAACTTGGACGATTCACTCTTCGTGATCAGGTATGTTTTTGCGCAATGTTTCATGGGTTGCATTGTGAGTGAGGTATTAACATGTTCAAATAGGGACAAACGATTGCCATTGGAATGATTACGAAGCTGATCACTGATACCCCTTCTTCTTAATCTGCGAGTGTTCAGTCTCTCTGGAAAACTTTTATAAATTGATTTATTAGAGATGTTTCATCCACTTTAGCAAAGATCTATCGAGAGCAAAAACGATCTGTGTCTGAGATGAAGCCTCATGGCAATAGCTGTATTACCGCTCCCAACGCCTTACAACCTGCCAACTTTTGTGTACCCAAACTCCCGTCATACCCATAGTATTCCGCGTGCTCTAAAGCCAAAGGACGCAGTATTGCACCAGTAAAGTCGTGTCATCTTTTCCTTCTTCCAACTACCGTTGTAAACCCATCTTCATCAACCTCGGGTTCTACCCTCTCCCGCTGTGGTCTAGGAGCATCCTCCATCTCAATATCCTCGTCGTCGTCGGCATCTTCGTCCTCCTCCTCCTCATCCGTCTCCTGGTCCTCATCACGCATCTCGACCTTCTTGAACAACCTAGCACTCGCAGTTGCATCTGCACCACCTCTCTTCTCCTTCTCCTGCCACTCTTCCCACATCCTGGTGACCTTTGTCAATTCCCCCTTTTCCACCTCCGCTTTGATCTCCATGACCTGATCGGCTATATCTCCCGCGCTCTCATCGTCGACAACGACATCAAACTCATCGCTCATCACCTGCAGCAGCACCTCTTCAATATCTGCAGCGTCTGTGTCCGGACGGGAGCTGAAGAGCTCAGCAATGGCGCCGCAGAACCAGTCGCGTTTTTCGGCGGAGGTGGGGCCGCCCCAGGAGGACTGGACGGCGAGAGAGAGGACGGGCCAGCTGTGGAGGATGAGGGTGACAGCGAGATCAAGCTGGGCGGAGGGAGAGAGAGTGCTAGGAGATTGTTCGGAGGGTCGGAATTGCGACTGACTTTCGTCCATTGCGGGGAGATGGGTGTCCTCGTGAGAGGGGCGGGGGAAACGCGGGAGAGGATCGTACTGTTTCACTCTGGATTTCACAGGTGATGTTGTCTTTGAGCTTCAGAATGATATAAAGAAACAGACAATTGAAGATACCCGTTGGCTGTTGCGTCTCCCTCTTCAATACCACAGTAGGCCCGTCACGGAGGAAAAAAATATTTGATATGGATCATGTGCTGTGATTGGCGGGAACCATGTCCCTCCACCTGACGACGTCCACGCTGCTTCACCCTTCAACGTCTCTCCAGACAAGCAATCACAGAACCTCCATTCCACTACGCAGACTACGCGATACACACGCTCATGCTTCTGTGTGAATATGTCTGTCTGCTCTTCTTGCGTGTGATCGCCGGTGATAAATCGGCCTCTATCCGTGGAACGTCGATGACATCATCCGAACTTAGCTCTTCGAGCTGTTTTTGATATCAAAAATCTTGAGCTTCAGAAAGCCGAGTAAAAGACCTGGCCGTGTATGCAATGGCCTTTACCTGGTTTGCTTCTTGGTGGCCATTCCACTTGTATATAATCAGAGCTCCCCCGAATGATACCAATTTGCTTGGATTCTTGTGCCACTTTTGTCCCCCCTTCGTGTTATCGCTGGGTGTTCGAAACGGTGAAGTTCAGACAATTCTGCATTTAAGGGACGGCTGAAGCTGTGGCCACAGAAAATGCCTTTTAATACGATCACGGTCGCTGCAGCCATTGCGCCCACTGTGGTCAAAACGTGGTGCTCGCATGTAAGTCTCAATATCTCTGCATGTTTCTGCTTCGCCCAGCTCTTGTGCTAACCCTTAGGGTTTATTCAATAGCACTTCGGAACAAAGCCCCCCAAGCAAAAGCCGACGCATCATCTTTCCTACCATGAAGGTCTTGAGATCATTCGCCGGTTCATGTACTTTGCCTCCCATCAAACTGTCGAGCAGTTTCAGGCCTTCACCGGCCGTCGCGTCCCTTCACCCCACTGGGTCAAACAATCCAATATCGTGATCCCTGCAGAACACCTGGTTTCTGCGGGCTATCTTATTACAGCAGAACTTGGCCCTGATGGAATTGACCGCGTGGGAGGGGAGAAATGGTGGCAGTGGAGAGGGGATGATGTGGCACCCTGCGCGGAATGGGTTGAAATGAAGAGTGATTATATCGAACGGAGGAATCTGGGGCAGAAATCTAGACGGATTATGCTCTATGTGCATGGAGGAGCCTACTACTTTGGGAGTGTTGATACGCATCGATATCAATTACAACGACATGCGAGAAAACTCAAGGCAAGGGTTTTTGCTCGGTAAGTTGCCTGAAAATATATCTTCAGGAATGTGTATTAACGTGTTGGCAGTAAGTTTGTGACTGTTTCAGCCTAGGTTCTGGCTAATACTCATGGAAATCAGCGAGATATCGCCTAGCTCCGCAATTTCCGTTCCCCTGCGGCCTACAGGACTGCCTTGCGGCTTATCTATACCTCTTGACCATTCACAGACCAGAAGAGATAACATTTGCTGGTGACTCGTCTGGTGGTGGAATGGTAGCATCGTGAGTACAGACCAATTATTTCAAATACCAAGCTCATTATTGGGATAGGATGTTGGTAATTCTTCGCGATCAAAAAATGCCAATGCCTGCTGGAGCAATCCTGATTTCGCCGTGGCTGGACCTGACCCATTCGTTTCCTAGCATGAACGATGCTGGGAACGATGATTATCTGCCCAAATATGGTTTCATGCAACGCCCTTCAATGTCATGGCCACCGCCAAACGCCGAAGAAATTGGTGTGGTGACGAAATGCGCAGGTAAAATTCTTCAAGCGATAAACTCACCACCAGTTGCAGATAGTACAACTTCAGTGGATGAACGAGCTATTGAGGAGTTCTTCATCCGTCAAGCTACTGCCACAACTCAAGCCGGCCATCTTGAACCGCTACAGGAACATCACACAGCCAATTTTCGTCATTCTAGCCGCGAACCTCACCCAGGACAGCTACTCACTGTCAAAATGGACGGAGTAATTGTGGAGCTGAAAGACCAGATTCACATGTATACTTCCAACGAGATGTTGTCTCATCCGCTTGTTTCACCCGTGCTACAACCATCGCTTGGGGGGCTGCCTCCATTGCTAGTGCTTTCTGGTGGCGGCGAGATGCTTCGTGACGAGCAAATCTACTTTGCTCACAAAGCAGCAAACCCGACTGCGTATCCTCCGGGAGAGAAATATATGCAGCGCCATGACCCCGAGCATAAGATAGTAGGAAAGTATAGACCGACATATGTGCAGCTGCAGGTCTGGGATCACCTCTGCCATGTGACTCCCACACTAAGCTTCACCCCACCAGCGAAGTATATGTATCGTTCAATTGCACAGTTCGGGGCCTGGGCGCTTTCCCGGGCACAAGAGGCGAGCATTGATATTCCAGATTGGTCGACATCTTCGAGCGGACATGTGGACTTCCCAGGGGGACCGCAACGGGATGCGTTGCAGCAGCAACAAGGTTTCGCGGCCGTTGGAAAAGCTGGTGATCCCCTTCCACCATTTCATCGCCATATGATCCGCCAGTTGATCGATAGTCATGGAAACATCCATCCGCTTCCAGATGAGTCTCAACTTCCAGCACTTCGACTTCGCCCTGAAGAGGTCGGCGAGTCGCAGGTTGGTCCCGTAAGGCGATGGATGAGTGCAAAGCAAGAGTGGGATAATAAATACGCCAGTTTGAAAAAAAAGATTCTAAAAAAGCGAGTGGAAGAGTTACTCCTGGGTATTGAGGAACTGGCTCCGGGTGAGACGCCGCCACCGACTTCTTTAGCTGCCAGACGTGGCATCCCTATTCGGCGAGTGAGGCGACCTTCCAAGAAGAGCCGCGCTCTGGTCTTCTGGAATTCGATTGCAAATAGACACGATGAAATGGCCCTCAGGGAAACTGGAGAGTACGGCGGTCGTTTCAGGCCTTCCATGCCTAGACCAGCAAGCGAAACAAGAGTGGTGACGGACGTTGGACAATCGAACGAGTCACAGAGAGATATTTCGGAGAAAGAGAGGTCGCGCCGCGAGCCGTCGATCGCGTCTTCGAGATACAGCGACATCTCGCCTCTCCAGCAGGACAACGCAGAGGATGCAAGTGATATCGTTGCCGAGAAGTCAACGGAGCATATTCCGCCTATCTCAGGCGAGTCTGATACGGCAACAAATCATTATTTACATCCAGGATACATCCCACCAAGAAGCCCGCTTCGTGAAACATCTCCATGGCAGCAACATTACCATCGACCCCGGCACCCTCATGCCAGTACCGTGGGCAATGGTACAGCTCCACATACCCAAGTTGCCGCCGGACCTGCCTCGGTCGCTCACGAATCAGCATCTGAGTTAGGCTGGGAAACGCCACGGGAAACCATCTCCGCGCTCCCAAGTAGACGAGACTTGGGACGGACCCGTACGAAGTCTAGCCTGGCACTCAGAGATATGCCAGACATAAAACGTACAGCCATCTCCGATAAAATTGATCGTCCCAGATTACGTGTTGACACGCCGGATGAGGACATGAATGAGTATTCGCAGTATCTTTCGAGCCGATACGGACATGGTACGGACCGACTAGTTCCATTGGGTACCTCAAGATCCGGCCATCGCGACAATCATACACGCCCAAGTTTTATCAGTGCGCGTGGATCGTCACGGCGGTACTATAAAGGTAAGGAGCTGGCTGATGAGTTTAACTCAACGGGCCCCCCGGAGCCATCTGAGACGGAACCGTTTCCGCCTTTTCCAGAGAGTGGGAATGTGAGCACGGCGTCGCGGTCGAGGTTCGACTTTGATCGGCAAGTTGATGGTGTGTAAGTGATCAGGAGACATCGAGTGCTTGTGCAGACCAATGGGCTAGTGAGAGTGACATAGTAATGATGTAATGAACTTGACTACGGCTAGGTGGGCTAGGTTTCTGCGTGGTTCAAAATCGTTTCTATGGCTTGATACCAGGTGCAGATGGGTTTTCGAAAGCTGCGTGAAGAGATCTGCATCGTTTGAAGTTTTTTCCCTGGAGTCGGGATAGTCTCTCACTGGATTAGTACCTGAGCATAGGGTGTAGTACGACAATGGTGAAGTCAACACTCGTTAGGTGATTCTGTATAGTACACACTTATCGACTTAGCTTGTTGATATGCATCGTATTGTATGTACATATTAGTCTACATAATCTCATCCTAATCCTCGAATAGTCATGCCTTTGAGAAAAAGGGTAACAGACTGGAACCTGGAGTCCTATCAGACTGTAACTTAATACTCGAGGGTTTCGCACAGCTTAATAGAAACCCCTACCTTATCACCATTTCAGTCCGGTCTTTCTAGCAATCCTCTCCGCAATTTTCAGAAATGCATTCCTTCTCGCACTCCGTTCATCGCTTTCTTCCGCAACCACAGTCGGGACGCCCCTGTCGGCGTCTTCGCACACCCTAGCATCAAGGGGAACATCTCCCAGAAACTCAATTCCCAACCGCTTGCACGTGGCAACAACACCACTATCATCATGGCCATGTCCCTCTTCACCTTCATGTTCCCCCGCAGAGCCATGATTCGGACCCCGAGAAAAGATCCTGGTCTGCTTTCCACAGTGTGGACAGGCGAAGAAGGCCATGTTCCGTACCATACCCAGAACGGGAACATTCATTTTCTCAAACAGACCGTAGCCTCTGACGGCATCTCGGAGGGCAATGTCCTGCGGTGTCGAGACGATCACGGCGCCGTCGACGACGATTTCTTGGTTTATGGTTAGTTGCACGTCTCCTGTTCCGGGCGGCAGGTCGAGAATAAGAACGTCTAGTGGGCCCCATGAGACGGAGTGAAGGAGCTGGTTCATGGCCTTGGACACCATGAGGCCGCGCCAGGAGATGGGCGTGGTGTCCATGGGTGGAGTGTTAGGGTCAGAGGTGGTGATTGTTGATTCTGGGGGAGGTGGTGGGAGGAGGTAGCCCATGGACATGGATTTGAGGCCATAGTTTGTGAGAGGGACGAGGCAATTTTCTATTCAGGCTTGTCTCAATATCGCTGTTTTCTTGTTATTGTGCAAGATGTGGGAGAACGGGACGCACTGTCATCGAGTCGAGGCTCTCCGGAGAGGTTTAATAATGTAGGGATGGAAGGGCCAAAGATGTCTGTGTCGAGAATACCGGTGCGAATTCCGCGCCTGGCGAGAGCCAATGCAATGTTTACTGCAAGCCGCTCTAGTCAATATCCCTTCTGATCCCACAGATGTCCTGTGAATGGGAAGCGAGATAGACATCTCTATCAAACAGACCCTACCAGCAATCGTGGATTTTCCTACTCCACCCTTCGCGGACGAAACCGCTATGACCTTGCTCACATCACGGATTTTCCGTTTCTCTGGCAGACCACGGCGTCGGGGGAAGGACGGCGGCGTACCGGAGCGCGGGAGACCCTGAGCTTGCGTTAGCAGACGAATCCATTGAGTTGAGTTTAGGACGAGATTTACCAGCGGGTTATCATGCTGTAGCTGCCGGAGAGTGGAAAAGTAGCTCCGCCGCATGTTTCCTTTGAATCAGAGCACTTTTGAAGCTCTACCCATCAATTCCATCTGCGTTTTTAGCTCTGATATTTGGCTTCGAGTTGTTGTTGGAGGTGCTGCTCGGCTGTCCTTCCCCGTGTGGAGCTCCCAGTCCAAACGCAGAATGTTTGCCGAGAGAGCTTTTGCAACATCAAAATTTCAAACCCGAAAATTCCTCTAATCTAAACCCCCTCGTACAAATATCGGCGTGAAAATGGCAGGAATCAAAAAGAAAGGCAAAACTCTTGCTGATCAGATTGATGAACTCGATGATCCAACTCCAAAAGGTATTCGTCGCAATATAATGTGTTGTTGAAGCAAAGCTAACCCTGGTGCGCAGACTTTGACCCGGAAGATCAGAACGATCACGGACAAGCCAGCGATGATGAGCGATTTTCTGAGCAGGGAGAGGATTTAGAGGATGCTGGGCGTGAGCATTATGAAGCTGTTGGGTATGTGCACTTTCTTTGCTTGCTTTATTATATCGGGATGCTAACAGTTTTCAATTTATTTAGAAAGAGTAAACTTCGCAAACCGCTACCCATCGAACTCGGGCGTGAATACGCTGGATCTCGAGTTACCAGGGAGGCACTAAATGGGAATGACAGTGAACATGATCCATTCGCGTCTGGGAGCAGCGAGGACGGCTCCGAAATCTCCGAGGCGGACGATATGTCTGGGTTAGAAGGTGGTGTTGGTGATAGCGAAGAAGAGGAAGCAGATGAAGAAGAATTGGAGAATATGGATGGTATGGATGAAAGCGAGGGAAGTGAAGACGGAGAAGAAGACCAGGGCATGGAGAGCGAGAACTCCGAGGAAGATGAGGAAGATGAGGAAGAAAAGAAGACTTCTCGTCGGCAGGACCACGTACCTGATGACCGGGAGGAGCTACGTCGACTCATGGCCTCTGACCACAAGGTCGTTGCCGCATCCATATCCCAAGCAGCCAAAGCCGACGCTGCAAAGGGCGCTGCAGTCAAACGACAACGGCGCGCCTTCGACGCACTCCTAAACAGCCGGATAAAGCTACAGAAAGGTCTTACCTCGTTAAACGACATGGAACCCAACACCGAAGAGGATCCTTCCGTCCACGAAGAATTGATCAAATCTGCCGAAACCGCCGCTATTTCGCTGTGGAACGCGCTCGACGACCTACGCCATGCCCTCGCAGACTCCCGTTCAAAGAACACCACATCCACCTTTTCCAAAAAGCGCAAACGAACACCAATCTCCACGACAACCCCGTCCTCGGAAATCTGGAGCCGCATGAGCGACTTGGAAGCGCAATCCCTTCCACCTCGCCGCGCCGTCCTCGACAAGTGGTCCCTCAAAGCTCGCGGAATCCGCGCCGCCCTCCCATCCAACCAAAGCAAACTCCTTTCCAACAAAGCCGACCAGCAAACCATCACTGCCGTCCTAGACGCTCACATCGCTACTGAAACATCTTCAGCAACCACAGGCACCCGCAACGTTCAGCCGTCGTCTTCGACAACCATCTACGACGATGCGGCCTTTTACCAATCCCTTCTTCGCGACCTCGTCGAGCAACGCATGTCCTCCTCAGCTACGGGCCTCGATTCTCAGCAGCTTCCTTCGCGTCTGACGAGTCTATCCATCCATCCTACGACGGGCATGCGCAAGGATAAAGTCAAACGTGCCGTGGACACAAAAGCATCCAAGGGTCGGAAGATGAAGTTCAATGTCCATGAAAAACTGCAGAATTTTATGGCGCCGGAGGACACGGGATCGTGGGCTGATCGGGCCAGAGAAGAGTTCTTCGCATCACTGTTGGGGAGGAGTGCGAGGGAGATGCTGGGAGAAGAAGATGAGGATGACAATGGGGTCATCAGTGATGACGACAATGCAGAAGAGAGTGGCCTCAGGTTATTTAGGAATTAGGCTGAGATCGCTCTAGTAGTGTTGTTGGGTATAAAAATGACTATTAAATATGTCTTGTTGACTACAGAAGTTTTACCCCGTATACACTGGTATAATTGAACATGGGCGCAGTAGTATTTGAGCAATCTTGTCTACGGATGAAAAACCTTTCCGTCACCCCCGCAGATCACAGTAGGTGTATACGCACTGCTAGTAGAGTAGACGTCTCGATGATCTTTTGATGCAGTTATCTGCAAAGGAGATGTTGGTCTCGGTTAGAAACTAGGAGAACTTCATTCGTCGTTGCCAGGCACAGATAACACACCGGCAACGACCATGAAATTGCTGACGATCGGGTGGTCACGACACGAACCTTTCTTGATAGTTTCAACCAGGTCGTCAATTGTCAATTCACTATTTTAAATTAGATCCCTGATGCACAAAAGGACTAAGAAAAAGGATGAAATTTTTATCAAGGGATAACATAATACTCATTCTGGTTTACCGCCCTTAAAAATGCTATCCGTATGCTGAGCTCCAGTGTAACGCCTGCGGTCATTTGAGCACCAGGAAAACGGGACTTCAAATCATGCCATTGGTCCCTGCACCAATCACCAAGTGAAGTTAGCGGCAGGTCTCAGAAAGAAAAAAAAAAACGCTCCATCATTGTAGTTTTGTCTCTCGACAAGTTTAAAGAAAAGGAACATCTCCAAGAGCCCGGTTGCTCCAAGAAAACATGAGACAGGTTCGGATAGAAGACACGAGGTGGCAGGAGTTTAATAGGTATCTTCCTCCTGTTGGTATACGTGTCGACTCCGGCCTGGATCTTTGCGCATTTGTTGGCCAGATCCAGTAAATCCGACTGATAGAATTTCACAGGTTAGCAAAGAAATGTTGCGCCTTGGGAACTACGTGTAGCGAACGACACTAACCTCGAGCGTGAACACCCTCTGGAGTACGGAACATGCTTTCTTTTTTTGCCCCTTTTCCAAATTTACCCTTGCTGGCAAAATCCTGCCACTTAGCTTTGCCAGCCTCCAAGTCCTTATTAGCCTTCACTTTCCGGGGCATTTTGGCCGGGCGCGACCCATCGGCAGGTTTGGCACCCTCAGCTCGAGCCTTGTTGGCTAAAACCGGGTTGATATCCGCTGCCGCGGATATCACACTGGTATTTGCAGGCAGAGACTGCGGGGTTGGCGTTCCTGGTATCCCATCAGCCTTGCGCTTTCGAGAGTCATTAGAAATAGGTTTAATGTCTTTTGCGGTCAGAGTCTCAATGGTCGAGTAGGACTTAAAAGAGACAATGTAGATTGGGTTTGAGGATGAGCCAGTTATTGAGGTAATTCGGGCGGGATAAAAGGCGTTGTCTCCAGACGCCCATCTAGCAAGGACATTGTCGTTAACGGAGAACGAGACGGGGGAGGGTTGTGACTCTTCTGTGGGTGTGGGATCCGCGGCCGGTTTTCGATAGCCTGCTTGATATGCTGGATGATTCTCTTTAGACCACTTTTCCTTTACCGGAGGGGTAGATGGTTTCGACGCAGGTGCGGAGGCGGGTTGTAGTTCGGCAATGGCTTGTTCGGTAAGGGATATAAGTTCTTCAAGCTCAGTCTTAAGGCTCTGAAGCTCTGTGTTATCTGGGTCTACCTGAAGGCTTGATTGAACAGATTCGAGCTAGATGCTAGATGTTAGCCTTGGTCTGAACAGTCTGTCACCGAGATAAGGGAACAACGAAATCTGCTCGTACCTGAAGCTTGAACTCCTTCACTTCATTTTTCAAGGTTGCCACGTCTGAACTCATGGCGGAGGGTGGTCTGACAAGCTAAAGCGAATTAAACAGAAGATGTAGCCTGTGCAAAAGGTTAGAAAGCGGTATACTGAGCAAAGGTGATAATGGTCTTGTTCGAATATCGATGCGAGTCGAGTCGAATCCGATGAGACGACGTTCACATGCCAAGCCTGCAGTTTGCTCTGTTTGTTCCACCCAATGTTTGTCTTGTTTGCGACATCAAAAACCCGTTAAGTCCGCCGCAACGATTGAGTATCATCCAAGGGGATTCTTCTTCACAATTTTTGATTGAACCGTGATACTTCATACAGTATTTGTACAGGTGGTCCTTGATTAAGGACTGGCAATGGCTGCTTCTGCTAGCCATTCTACGGATTCATGGTCCAATCCCCCTGATCCCAACATCGTGGTACGGCGCGGAGCGAAAAACTAACAACTACTCGTGCCACGCGATGTATTCGTTGAGTTACTATTTCCCAACTGTCTGATTACATTGCGTTCTCTGTATCTTTGCCCTGGAAGCAGACCAACAAAATTCGTACTCCGGACGTTGCTCGACACATGAAATCCATATCGCGCCCTTCTTTCAATACTGCCTGGAATGGTGAACTCCGAGAACGGTGATTATCTCGGCCCGTAATTCCATGGCGGACCTTATTTTCCGCCTTCGTCATACTTCCGCCATTCTTCCCCGGATGCATATTTGTTTACCAAGTATAAAAGGTCATCGTATGCCCTAGTTTTTCTTTTCCATGAGACCCCGGAAAACACTTTAAGAAAAACACTACAAACAGCATTTTGCGGAGCACTTACTGCTGTCTGACCGCCGGCGTACTAGGCTTGTGTGCCGAAAACATGAGTTTCGTCTTCACACTATACAACCTGTTGCGATCGTCCCATTCTTCCACGGGCTCGCTTGGTTTCATCTGGCGAAGGTACTCCTCCGTATAGACTTTGTCCTTCATGCGGTGATGCTCCGTCCGCCAGATTCCCAGATCCATTTCATGGTGAGCATAAAAGGAACACGCGTCGAATATGAAAAGATTACCGGCCCCATCTGTACCAATGTTTCCTTCCCAAAGATCTCCGTGGATTAGGGTTGGCTTGATCGGTTCGCCGTCGTGTAAAAGGCCATTGAGCAATCGGGGGATGACAGACTTGAAAACACGCTGGACAAGGTCATCCAGTTCATCCCAATGTCCGTTGACTTCGGCATCTAACTCCAGGATGTCTTTTAAAAGCTTAGTGAAGAAGGACGACCACTTTGGATCCCAAGTAGTGTCCTGGGGGAGCCGGCCATCAAACGTTGGTAACTGAAAGCCAAACTGCGTAGTTCGAGATTCGCTCATGCGATGAAGTTTTGCCAGTTCTCGCGCCAGCTGCTTCGGGTCGGGCATCTGGTTCGAAAGAACCAGATAGTCAGAGAGGTAAAAGAAGGTTGGAGTAGGCGAATCCTTTAGTTCTCCCCATGCACTTGGTTTTGGTATCATATGGGGGACAATGCTGTATAGCTCAGACATGGCTGTGAATTCGCCCTGAAGCTGAGCTTTGCTATCCTTTCCTGCCGCGCACTGGTCGACATCAGTCCAAATCCGTATAAAAAATGGGCCCTTTTCTAAAGTGACTAAGGTGATTCAATATACTCAATATATATGAGACTGAACTAAACCAAGACAAACTCTGAAAAATGAGATCTTCAACCTTTAGAAAGAACTGTCTAGTCCTCTTATCACCACCCTCCACTGTAATTTTCAGGGTTTGAGACCAAGAAGAAGCCCCATCACGGATGGCTGCGATGACCTTTGAACCGTTGGGAAGTGCTATGTCAGATATCAGTCACTCTGTTCTTTTTGGCAGAACACAAGGGGCAAGACCATACCAGCAACGATTTCAGGGTTTAGCGCCAGAATATCTATGTCATGATTAGCCATGCTGTTCTTCATCGGTAAGTATATTTCAAGCAAAAGAAGTGGAGAGTCTCGGGATTGCAAATTCAAGATACACCACAGTTGCTCAAACATCGACAACGTGGGATCCACCAAGGCAAAGGTTTATCCTGAGGCCGTCATTGGATAAACAGGCTGGGGAAGTGAGCCGGCCAAGCGTGGCACACGCTTCACTTTCCAGGCCACTCAAGAAACATATAGTCCGTACTTTATGCACGTTGCTTGAAATCTGCAAGACTCTTTATTCGGTCAGAAAAGACATCGGGGGATTATCCAAATGCGGCCTTTAGAAATGATCGTGAGTTACTCCGCATTCGACCCAGTCTGGTATAATCTGCTTAAAGAATCTTGAGATTGAAAATGGACACCAGGGGGCCTTGGAACATCTCTTCACTCGATCCTTCGTACAGGAACTGGTTTGGGTGATCTCCGTGTGTTTGACCAACTACTGTGAGCTTCCCACCTTTCATATCCCGCCACGCCAGATAATACCATTGGCGCGTAACTAAATTATCTCCTGCAATCATCTTTCTTGTGGGATAACTCATATGGCTAGCTCTCTGTTTGAAACCTGCAAGGGAGAGGAACGAGACAAGAGGCTCAAGCACAGAAATCATGATTCATGATGCAACGACGTCCTCAATTGACGGAAACAAGAAGAGCCTTTGCACAGTATATGAATACTTGAGCTCAAAATCATAAATGTCTTGGGATCATGATTCCAAAGGCGACTTCGGGGGCCAGGGATCAGGGGTTGGGACGAGCAGGGTTAGAAACAACGCTCATTGCACGTGGAAAGTCTCAAGTCAAAACACTCAGAATTCCATGATTCGCTCATACGGCGATTCACGATTCATGTTGTTCGACTGCTTCTTGTTGGTTGTCGTAGTAGACTTCCATGTCGTCCCTGGTTCAACGATGGGATTGATGTGGGTTGACCGCTGAGTGGCGGCGGTGATAAGGCATCAGATGACGCCGGGCTTGCGGATTTATAAGCCGATAGCTCCGTGCTGCAGTGGGCAGCAAAGGCGGCACCACATCATAGCTATATCAAGAAAGGTGCTACAGTAGAGTTTGCGCTAGAAGCACACCAGCGGCGGGCAGCGCGATCTAGAACACAGTGCTGCCTTTAGCTGCGAATACGAGATGAGTCACCCCCACCCCAGGCAGCAAGGTTCAACCTCATCGCGGCTGGCGGCTTGGCACTCGCTGTCTTGATTCTTCCGCTTTCTGTCGTCTCGTCTCCCTTGGATTCGGCCACCTGGCACCCAACCCGCGCTCCCCAGCTCAGCTCAGCTCTTCGCAGTCCCATCGTCATCTGTGTTTACCTGTCTGTCTCAGTGACGGAGCTTGAACGCAGTGCTCGTTCTTAAGCTGAGCGTTGTTGTGTCTTTGCTCTTTGCATTGTTGCTGATCAATCCGACTGACCTCCGCTCAGACAGCTGACACCCCGCCTTCGCTTGCAGCCAGTCCAGCTTCCTTTCATGCAATACCAACATCGCCCATCATTGTCAACCGACGAAACAAATCCATTCCGACTAGAGTTATCGATTTTGGTCATTGCTCTCCGTTTGGGATTCATCTGATCTCTCGCGATCGCCGTGTTCCATGTGGTGGTAGACCGCCCCTGACGACCCCATTGTTTCCGCCGGCGGAGGTATCGAAATATAACGGACATTGAAATTGAATTCACATTTCACTACCTAGATATCACAGATTTAATTCGATCCGGTCGTCCCAGCGCAAACTCAGCCACGCAGTGTTAAGCAGCCTGCTTTCGGGGCATGCCACACGGCTTCAACATTGATCTCGTTGATGATTGATTGACAACCGAACATCAATTGGTTCGTGGATTATTGAATCAGCAGGGCACCTGAATCAGAGGATAACAATTGGAAATATTTGACAAGGACGTTAGCCAATTTACTAGACCAGGTTGGGCCTGTCAAAAATTCAGATACTCTCTCGTTCTTATCGCCTCATCTATCCTTGCTCTACCCTCTTTCCCTTGATAATTTGTTTCGCTCTACGGAGATACCCACTGCAGCCATGTCGGATTTTGGCGCTCTGTATCAACGCAGCATGTTCTTCACTCCAGACCAGCAGGACCTTCTCTTTGCAACACTATCTTCCCCCGGCCAACTCGTCAAGCCGCAAAACGAGACAACCTTCGATGGCGTGCCAGTTAAAACCCAGCAATCACCTTCACAGCATCCCCAAAATGGTTCTTCGTCGCACGAAATACTTGACTCTCCGTCAGACCATGGTGCTCCCAATTCTGGCCGTATGAGCCTAAGCGATGAAAGCCCCTTCATGGATTTTAGCCTCTACCCTGATTTTGAATCGGCTGGTGGCGACTCAATGATTGGAGAGCTTCCGGGTTCAGAGTCCCGGGAAAAGAGAAAGAGCATCGACGGCAAAGAGGAGGAAGAGAGCGGGAAAAAGAGGAAGGAAAACGAGGAAAAAGTGGCCAAAAAACCTGGGAGGAAGCCATTGACATCTGAACCCACATCGGTGTGTATATCTATTTTTCCACGTCTCAGTTTTGCTAGGAAGTTTTAAACTAACCATGCGATGCTCCTTACAATAGAAGCGTAAGGCACAGAATCGTGCAGCACAGCGAGCCTTCCGCGAGCGCAAGGAGAAACATCTCAAAGACCTGGAAACTAAAGTTGAAGATCTCGAGAAGGCATCACAAACGGCCAACAATGAGAACAATTTGCTTCGTGCCCAGATAGAAAGACTGCAGGTGGAACTTAGAGAGTACCGCAAGCGACTTTCATGGATGGGCAGTGGAAACTCCTATCCCATGCCTTCCAACCCCGCTTCTAGACAAGGCGACCTCCGAGCGTCTCGTCCAAATGGCGATTTCTCCTTTGAGTTTCCTAAATTTGGTGACCTTCCAGGCGCCCACATGTTTAATAATGGCACTGTGGCCAAAAACCAGAGTCTTCCAGGTTCTCAAATGTCTCCCAACTCGGCGATACAATACAGAGCGCCTGGCATTCTGAGCAGAGACATGTTCAAGGGATCAAACTCGCTTGGTCGATCACCCCAGTTCAGCTCATCGAGTAGCCAAGCGTCCAGAACATTGTATGGCCTTGGAACTGGGATTAGCCAGCAAAATGAAGTCAACTCCTCGAAAACTGGGCATGGCGTGACTGTGAAGCCCACACACAGTGGTATTGACCAGATCCAACAGCAGGCAGGCTACCCGTCGAAGAGATCTGGGCCTCATGGCGCATCCAACACAAATTCTCCCTCTACTTCTTCCGAATCACATCGTGGTCGGACTTCATCCATTGGCACATCTCCTGAGCCAGCAGCGAATTCGCCCACAACGGCACAAAAGGGGGCACCAAACCCAGCCAACGCCGGCAATAAGGCCCTTAGTCTAGACGAATGTGAGAAATCTTTCTATGAACGGCTCAACGAAGCTTGTGGGTGTGCTGAAGATCCAGTTCCGGTAGCGATGTCACGTTCAAAAGAGAATTCGCACTCTTCAAACCAGCAACCGAACGCCGAAAGTAACGGCGATAACTCCCTCGGGCTCGACTGGCTGATACAGCAGAACGGTGGTCAATTCGACCCGGTTTTGTTTAATGATTATCGTGAGCCGCAGGATGCAGTCTTGTCGCAGGAATTTGGAAGCTTCTTCAACGATGCATTCCCTCTTCCAGATTTGAGCAATTCATTCCCAAATTTCGACCTCGGGAGCAGTCCCACTCCCAAGCCTGATCTTATTTCTCGCATTGGCCGGTCCCTGGACGTCGACGAGGAGGTGGTGCCTGGCGAAGATAGGTCACAGATGTTGTCATGCACAAAGATATGGTTTGTTTTGCCCCTCTCTCTGGAAGAAATGTTGCATTTTCTCACATAATTTTGGTATAGGGATCGCCTGCAATCGATGGAGAAGTTCCGAAATGGTGAAATTGACGTTGACAGCCTATGTACGGAATTACGCACCAAGGCGCGATGTTCTGAGGGTGGAGTGGTAGTGAATAAGAAAGATGTGGAGGACATTATGACTCGAGCGGCATAAAGTCATCGATCTATGCGAGATATATAAGTATGATTTATTGCCAGCTATGAAAAAGTCTATCGCTTGCTTCTTTTTCTTGCTAGGTCTGTTTGTCCGCTCGAGATTCCCCCATTTGCTATTCCCTTTCCGTTGAGTGCCTCCAGCACTGTTCGTCACGCCAGCTCGGGCCTTCCGATTCTCAGTCCCGGTTATATTTATATTTTTGCTTACCGTGCCGTGCAGATTTTATGCATATACCGATTGAGCCCATAGTGGTCACGTCTGACACCATAGTCCATCCTTGTTTTTCCTTTTCCCTCCATCATCTTCGGGTGCCATTTTATGTTTCAGATCAATCTTAGCAAGGAGCTTTTGACTTAGGGTATGATTGTTTTCATGGATTTCAATGCAAAGCGCTAATGGTCTGGTGGATGGACAAGGTTGATAGCTGATTAATTCATTTATGGATGTACTGCATGTATGTACTGTATGCAAGTATGGAGTATGGGGCTCCCTTATGTATGTACTGTACTGTACATGATGAGATATATTCTGTGGCTTACCACCAATGTAGAACTCTTTTCTAGTAATATCTTTGGGCGACCACAAAATGCACAGTAAGCTGAGTTCTAGGGACATGTTTGCGGGCATCACAATCTTCCACCGGAGCAGGAGCAGTAGCAGACACACAAAGAGCGGAACCAGAAACTTGAACACCAGGGACAGGAGAAGGAACACGTTCACAGTCATCGATATCAGATTCAACTGCCAGGTCTCCCGAACCGTCTACTCAATATCTGAATGAAAAAATCTCAAAAACTACTGCCCGGTTACTTTCATCTTTGACAAGGCCTCCCGCTCAACCTTGATGATGACGCGGCGTGTTTGATGAGAGGAGTTCACTGCGACCTGATTGATTCCTCCGCGCCTGTCCCGGTCCCATAGATTGATGACCACAATACTGGCCGGTGCACCTTAGTAGCTTCAAGCCTTCATGCTGTCGGTCAAATGGCCATGACCTGCACAGCCATTTGCATAACGGCAGAAAGGAGAAAGGAATACTAAAGGGGGCTTGACACGCCTCTGCCAAAGGGTGATCAAGGCTGCCATCTGTGCCCTTAAAAGTTCCTACGGGCTTCGGTCCTCTCCTTGTAGCATACTAATACTATCCCCCTAAGCCTATATAAACCGGCTTTCCAAGGTCCATGTTGAGAACACGGCCAAGCACACAGCCGACGGGAAGGTGAGGTTCCAGTCGCGAAGGAGTTCTTTCAGATGATTGTGGTCAATCCCGCTTTCAATTAATGTTCGTGTGCACATGGGCCACGCTTGAAGCTTGAAGTTGCCTTTCCTCTTGTTGTGGTAGTCAATTAACGACATCGCGGCTCGTCCCCAACTCTCTTAAGGATCCGTCCATTCACCGTCCAGGTTGGCCCAGATTCCGGCCAATACAAACTGTGGCCCGCATATTATTTGAAATCCCTGGAATCAACGAGGCTTTTTGGAGTGGAACAAGGATCGGCAAAGATGTAGGTGATAAAACACGGAGTACTATACATACATACACGATAGTAACAAGAGGAGAAAAATGATCCAAAAGGACTCGGATTTAATGCTCCCCTGAGATAGGGGCCTGCAAAGCGTCATGTACTGTACTGAATAACCGGGCCTAGACTTAGGCCCTGCTATTCAGAACGGGGCTCCTTTGCAAGCGTCGCAGTTGGATTTCTTTTCTCTCAACGTCTTCAGAAGCGCTTTTTAGGCATCTATGCTTGATAGAAGTTGACCACCAAGGAGTTTGTTGATAGTAAAAGCTCGATGATGCAGGTCTCGAAAAAGAAAAAAGAATTTTCATAGGCTTAGACAACCAACCATCAAAATAAGAAAGGTATTTAAGACACACTAGAAGCACATAGTGAAGTGACAAAAAGAAGAGAAAAGGAAACCTTCTCGGACGGTTGATGGGTGGATAATACAAGTTCATCACAAAGTGTCAAGGGCACGTGGGGAAAAAGGGATATCACAGGAAGATTAAGGGAGGGCGTTTTTCGTGACACTTCCAACCAAGGGGATGTTTCATGACTCCGCTGGCTTATCACCTCCTGCTGGGGTTGGCGCAGAACCTGCCGTTGGTGTGGGTGAGTTGGAATCGCCCGCTCCCGCTGGTCCTTTGCCAAATCCACCTGGCCTTCCGCCCCGTCCGCCACGTCCGCCTCGGTCATTACCACGTCCACGTCCGCGGCCTCCAAATCCGCCACGGCCTCGACCACTTTCACCATCACTAGTGGCGCTTCCACTTTGATATCCGCTACGCTGGCCACCGACTGCGCCGCCACGGCTGCTTGCTTGCCAAGTTCCAGCGTTGCCCTGAGCATCACGACGGCTTCCTCTTTCCTCAAACATCTTGACATTCGGTTTACGGTTGGGCCCAGGTGGGCTGGGTTTCTTGTGTTCCAATGGTTGTCTCTCTAGGGCTGCCTTTGCATCTTCCAAGTTGGGGAAGGAGACCACATGGTTAAATTTGCCCCATTTTTCGACTTTGATGATTTTGGCTCTATCCTCGTCAGGGAATAATTTGCGAATCGCATCTTCGTTATCGACGTTGGAAATAAACAAGCCATTGATTGGTTTCTTGTCCGGGGTAGGGGAAGGTTTTGGCATAGGTTCCGCCGATTTGTCGACATGAGTTCCGTTGGTCTCAGGGGCGGACTGTTTAGCCGGGGCGCCGTTTCCAGTCGCCGGAGCACTGGGAATAATAGGTTGTGGAGTACCCGGCTTCTCTTTTGCCGGAATTACAGGGACAGGTGACGCAGTTGACTTGGGTGGAGTGGGTTTGGCTAATGGTGGCTGGCCTTGAGAAACAGAAGGCTGGTATTGAGGGCCAACTCCACGGGGTGGCTGCGCTTGCAATTGACCAAACTGTGGTGGGGGTCTCACCTGGCTGGGGGGAGCACCAGTAGCACTGCCCGGGCCAGTGGCACCACCACTCATAGGGGAAACCGTGGTAGTCTGCTGGGGAATTGCAGCAGTAGTAGCTGCTGGGACTGCCTTTCCTCCACGGTGTGAGAAGTTGAATCCCTGAGCCCGCATTTCTGTGCCAATCCTCCCACCCTCGATATCAAGAACAAGGTAACCGAAGGCGGCATCTGCAAGGTTGAAATTCCACATGTTCTTAAAGGCGCTTTCATCAACTTGACCACCAGCGTTTGTGGCTGTGACTGGGCCGCCAAATGGGTTACCACCGTTAGCAACGCTGGGCATCTTGTTAACAATATCTAGAGCATTTTCGAGCAAGGTCTTTTGCGCATCGTTTGCGTTGATAGCCGCTTCAACCTCGCCGCGCACTGTATCCCAAACATCATTGAACGATGCCTTGGATGCCGCGAGTTTTCCACGGTAGTGGTCCAAAGTTGGATTGACACTAAATTCATTGTAGGAACTGCCGTATCGGAAGTGAAGGCCTGCTGAGATCGAGAAATCTGCCTTTAAAGTGACCGAAAGCTGATTAAGCATGCCTTCGCGGGCCGGGGACGCATGGGTCACGAAAATCCGGGTTTCGGCAGGGTCGTAGACACGGTTTGCTGTATCGACTAATTCGCCCATTTGCAGCAGCGTAGTCCACATTGTTCCCTGGCCACCTGCGATTGTCGTTTTACCTTCTCCATTGTCGAACAACTTGTGCATGACCACAGCGCCTCCGAGACCAAGTAGACGAAGCTTGATACCGCCCACGTCGAGCAGTCTGGAGTTGGCCTCATCAATAATATGCAACTTGTCTACTTTATATTCTCCAGAGCGGAATTTTTCCAAAACACGAACATCCTCACAAGCACCCCAGACGGTGTACACGGGAACATCGAGTGTGAGCTGCTTGTTCAGGAGGAGTGGGAGTTCAGAAAGAGTGAGCTGTTCTGGGCTAAAGCGTTGCTTGATCGATTGCTGCGGGGGAACTTGGGCGATGCTGCGTTTAATAGACTCTGGAAGGAGAGGTGAGTACTGAGCGACATGTTTCAAAGTCCTGTAAGAATAAACATATTAGCGTCCATTGGCAGAAAAAAGGCAGCGTACATGGCGAAGAAGGTTAGAAAGTACTCACTTGTCAGCAACTCGATCAAGGGACGTGTCATCATAAAAACCAAAGTCACCCGTATGAATAATGTGATCCGCGCGGGCTTGTTTGGCGAGTTCATTCAAAGATTTTAGGTTGCCTGGTCAAGCAAAACAATGAAAATGTCAGCGTCTTGCTGGCAAGCTGCAAGTAAAAGACCAGAGACATTGTAGGGAGTACGGTACCTCTAACGTCTGCAACACACAAAATACGAGTAGATCCTGACTGAATGACCCTGCCGTTGTTTGGAAGCAATGCGGATGCACCGGGAGTTGGGCCGCTTGTAGAACCGTTTGGAAGATTGTAAGGTGGGTTATTAAAGGTGTGGGGGGGACGAGGCTGCTTAGAAACACTCGTTAGCCATATCCCATATCGCATATAATGGTTGAATATTGTGTATGATGGGTAGAACAAGGGTGCAAAGCAGGTGCTCGAGCTCAAGAGCGCAAGGGGAGCACTTACAGAAGCCATGGGGAATATCTCGTAGGCGAAGTTGATGAAGTTGAGAATCTGAGTAGCAAGGGAGAAAGATTGATATGAATCTACAATAAAAAGATTCTGTGACGTGACTGCGTGAGAATATAGGGCGCAGGAAGGATTAATATAGGAGGCAAGGAAGATGATGCAGGGCTGAGATCGCGCGTTGTTGCGGAGGCGAGTGAGTGAAAGAAGAGGCCACGGATAGCGGCACAAAGGGCAAAAATATTAGTTAAGTACGGGGAGTAAGAAAGGCGAAGCCGGTTCAGAGCTCGCAAGGATGAAGACAGCAAGTGGAAGAGACAAGAGAGAGATTGCAGAGCGATTCATTCAAAAATTGGGATTTCTCTTTGCTTGTGCTGCTTGCTTGGGGGAGACGATGGGCGTCGTGAGAGTGGCGCCCGTTTGGGTTTAGCGTCTGCACGTGAAATCAATTACTAAGCCGAGCTTTTATAAGCCACCCGCTGCATCATGTGATGTCATTTTCCAAGGTTGACTGCATCCTGGCGACGGACGACCTCACCGACCTCACCGACCTCCAACGACCAACTGACGATACGAGAGGAGAGGGACGATCATTGTTGCTGCCGGTCTGCTCTGGTTCTTTGTGGTTTGCTTGCTTGCTGAGTGACTGAGCTGTTTGCCGCTCATCACCACGTATTCCCGATTGACGACTATCTCGAACTAAATACCAACTTCCGGCAACCGTGCCTGGACGACCCGCATGCGCTACAGGAACCTCCTCGAACCTTTGCGGGACCTTTTACACCGCTGATAATCTCATTGATTCTAGCTGATTGTGAGTTGCATGAACGAGATGCTTTTCTTTTGCTTCTCCGTGCTGCTGGCTGGTCTTACGGTACTCCCCACCAGCTCTGCTCTCGTGGAAGGAGGCACGAAGCTCCATGAAAAAGGCCGATGCGCGATCAGAGGACATTGCGGAAAGAAATCCTTCTTCGGCGGAGAACTGCCATGTGCAGATAATGGTCCTGCTAGAGATCCCGAGGACAAGGTGCGAGACAAGTTGGTTTCGCTATGCGGCGATAAGTGGAAGCACGGCCCGGTCTGCTGCAAAGATGAGCAGGTGAGTATCCTACTCGTCCTTGTTAGATCTGAAGAATGTCAACCAACTCCCAATTACTTTGCAGATCGATGCTTTGTCAAAGAATTTGAAACTCGCCCAAGGAATCATCGCCTCCTGTCCTGCGTGCAAAGAAAACTTCTTCAACATCTTTTGCACATTTACCTGCTCGCCAGATCAGTCATTGTTTATAAACGTAACCCAAACCGAAGAAGTCCGGGGTAAACTGCTAGTCACCGAACTGGACAATCTTTGGTCAGACAAGTATCAAAGCGGATTCTACGATAGCTGCAAGGATGTCAAGAACGGCGCATCGGGGGGGAAGGCAATGGATTTCATCGGTGGCGGTGCTAAGAACTACTCACAGTTTTTGAAATTCCTGGGGGATAAAAAGTTTTTGGGGAGCCCCTTCCAGATCAACTTTATCACCGAGCCGAAGGGCCCGGAGGATGATGGGATGCAGGCACTGCCAGAAATTCCCAAATCCTGCAACGATTCGGATAGCGCTTTTCGGTGTTCCTGCATCGACTGCCCAGCAGTTTGTCCCCAATTGCCGGCCTTGGCTTCGGAAAACCCTTGTCATGTTGGCTACCTGCAATGCTTTTCATTCGCGGTGATCCTCACCTATTCAGTTGCCCTTCTCCTTCTAGTGTCCGGCGTCTTAGGTCGGATCGCATTTCGAAGACACCGTGAGCGCAAGATCGAGCGAGTAAGACTGTTACAGGACGCCAGTCCTAGCGATGAAGAAGACGAAGGCGATATAATTGAGAATGCCGGCTCTCTTACGCGCCCAACGAAATATTACCGATTGAACACCATCCTGGATAGGCTGTTTAACCGCCTGGGGCGTTTTTGCGCCCGTTTCCCTGCACTGACCATCCTTGTAAGTGTCGTTGTTATCGGGTCAATGAGCCTGGGCTGGCTACGCTTTTCGGTCGAAAGGGACCCTGTGAAGCTTTGGGTCAGCCCAACGTCGGCTGCTGCCAAAGAAAAAGAATACTTCGATTCAAACTTTGGGCCATTTTATCGGGCAGAGCAAGCATTTCTGGTTAACGACGGTCCTGGTCCTGTTCTGAGCTACGAAACCTTAAGCTGGTGGTTTGATGTTGAGAATAGGGTCAAGCGAATGATATCTCTACATAATGGCCTTTCTCTGGAAGACGTTTGTTTCAACCCTACTGGCAAAGCTTGCGTCGTCCAATCTGTTACAGGATACTTTGGAGGATCGTTCTCCAACGTCGATGCCGACAACTGGCAAAAACAGCTCAAACATTGCACAGAATCTCCCGGTGCGCGTGATTGTCTTCCTGATTTTCAACAGCCATTAAGCCCGCACATGATTCTAGGCGGCTATGCAGACACTGGAGACGTCCTTGATGCAAAGGCTTTAATAGTGACTTGGGTTGTCAACAACCACGAGCAAGAAACTGAAGCGGAAGCAAACGCCATTGACTGGGAGGACAGTCTTAAACGAGTTCTACAGGTTGTTCAGGAAGAGGCGGTCGAGCGTGGCCTGCGACTGTCATTCAATACCGAGATCAGTCTTGAGCAAGAGCTCAATAAAACTACGAATACTGATGCCAGGATAGTCGTCATCAGCTATGTGATCATGTTTATCTACGCGTCCCTAGCTCTCAGCTCAACGACCATAACCTGGAAGTCCCTCTTTAATAACCCGGCGAATACTTTAGTGCAATCTAAGTTTACCCTTGGTGTTGTTGGTATTCTGATTGTGCTCATGTCCGTGTCTGCCTCAGTTGGTTTGTTCGCGGCATTGGGTGTCAAGGTCACTCTTATCATCGCCGAGGTCATACCTTTCTTGGTTCTTGCAGTTGGTGTTGACAATATATTCCTCATAATTCACGAGTTCGAGAGAGTCAATGTGAGCCATCCCGACGAAGAACTCGATGAGCGCATTGCGAGGGCCCTCGGAAGAATGGGCCCTAGTATCCTTTTATCCGCGACTACAGAAACGATTGCGTTTGCTATGGGCGTCTTCGTGGGAATGCCTGCCGTGAAGAACTTTGCTGTATATGCCGCTGGTGCCGTTCTCATAAACGCCCTGTTACAAGTCACCATGTTTATCTCGCTTCTGGCCCTGAATCAGAGACGTGTCGAGAGCCTTCGTGTGGACTGTTTCCCTTGTCTGACGGTTCGAAAGGCAACCGTCATCACGGTTCCGGGGAGCCAGCCATTTGATCATGGAGAAGAAGGTGTCATCCAATGGTTTATTCGCAAGATCTACGCCCCGACACTTCTCAATCGGAAAACCAAATATGTGGTTTTACTCGTATTTTCCGGAATGCTTGCGGCCGGTCTTGCGTTGTTACCAACTATGAAGCTCGGGCTGGACCAGCGTATTGCCATACCTAGCGATTCGTACCTTGTTCAGTATTTTGACGACTTATACGACTATTTTGATACCGGCCCTCCTGTTTATTTTGTGACTAAGGATGTTAATGTGACTGCGAGGCATCATCAGCAACAATTGTGCGGTCGATTTTCAACATGCGACGAGTACTCCTTGGGATTTGTTCTGGAACAGGAATCTAAACGATCAAATGTATCATACATTTCTGGGTCTGCTGCGAGCTGGATTGACGACTTTTTCTACTGGTTGAATCCTCAAAAGGATTGTTGCGTTGAAAACGGGAAAGTCTGTTTTGAGGACAGAGAACCGCCTTGGAATATTTCGCTGTATGGCATGCCGGAAGGGGCCGAATTTGTGCACTACGCAGATAAATGGATCCGTTCTCCAACCACGGAATCGTGCCCACTTGGTGGTAAAGCCCCATACAGCAACGCTTTGGTTGTTGATTCTAAACATATCATGACGAACGCCAGCCATTTCCGCACCTCGCATACTCCGCTTCGCAGTCAAGATGATTTCATCAAGGCCTACGCGTCTGCTCGTCGGATTGCCAACGATATTTCGTCGAGACATAACATCGATGTTTTCCCCTACTCCAAATTTTATATTTTCTTCGATCAGTATGCATCCATCGTCCGCTTGACTGCAGCATTGCTCGGATCTGCAATTGCAATTATCTTCCTCGTGACGTCGCTTTTGTTGGGTTCCTTAGCAACTGGTGCAGTGGTAACATTTACTGTCATCATGATTATTGTCGACATCATGGGTACTATGGCTGTGGCTGGAGTGTCTCTAAACGCGGTCTCCCTTGTGAATCTGATTATTTGCGTTGGTATTGGAATTGAATTCTGTGCCCATATCGCCCGGGCCTTCATGTTCCCGTCATTATCGCTCCTCGAAAAGGCCCAAGGCAAGTTCCGCCATCGCACTGCCCGCGCTTGGGTCGCTTTGGTGAATGTTGGCGGAAGCGTCTTCAGCGGCATTACACTAACCAAGCTCGTTGGTGTTTGTGTGCTTGCGTTCACAAGAAGCAAGATCTTTGAGATTTATTACTTCCGTGTCTGGCTGGCACTGATTATTTTCGCTGCAACCCACGGTCTTATTTTCCTCCCTGTGGCTCTGAGTTTCTGTGGAGGAGAGGGTGAGTTACTCTACACTACCTGACTCGCAGTTGTGTGATAACAGACTGACGCTCGTCTAGGATATATTGACCCAGAATCGGATGGTAGCCTCGAAGAAGATCTGGCTGCGCGCAGATACCGTTCTTTATTGCCTGACAACGACTATGATTCTGATGACTATTGAGCGAACTTAACACGCGGAGTCGCGTTGGCGCGTTGCAATCTCAATTTCCTTGTTTTTTTCTTTGGGCGATATTTAGCTATGTTGTATTTCATCTAGATTTTTCCTGGGCCCTGCTTAGATCAACTTGTGTGGACAGTCGTCAATACTGTGGAATATGGGATATCCTTTGGGCACTGGGGAGTTTGGACACCGAACCGTGTATTCCTTTCGGCATGCCTCTTTAATCTGTCATGTATACTTTGCAAAATGGAATGAAAACATTTGACCTCTGTAGTATTATGAAAAATTCATTTTCAAGAACTCGTGCTCTATTCAATGTATGATCATCTCAACTTGCTGCATCCCTGAATCGCAAGCCAAAAGGAGAGGGGCTGGGAAAAGGGAGGTGTTTTGAGTGCACGGTCGTTGAACTGTGATCCTTCTCAGGGCTCCCCACTTCACACCATCAAATTTTCTTTTTAGTCTTTTGGAAAAAATTGAGCGTCGCATTTTTCTTCTCTTCCACATGTCTTCTTTTCTGATACCCAGCAACTACTCGTGATTTTCTGGATGCAAAGCATTCCAGTAATTCGTTTCTAAAAGTCCCATTATCAAGGCTGGACTTTGTTTGATCGTCAAGTCGGACTTTTGATCGCGGGTGAGTGCCTGCGCACACTCTGTCCATCATGGACCAACAAAGGTTTCTGCAGCAGTTGCAGATTATTCTGAACCGTCAGTGTCCCCTTTCGATCTCCTCTTATCTTTGTTCTGCAGCTATATGTTCGTGAGCCGGATTGTGAATTCCTGTGCTGACATCGTCTCGTCTTTGTTACAGCCAACCAGGGCAACGTCAAAGAGGCAACGGCCACTTTGCAAAAAGATTTTTACAACAGCCCCGAAGCACTCCTATTCCTCATCCAGATATTCACCTCTCACAATGATACCGACCTAAAGCAGCTTGCTGCTGTCGAAGCCCGGTCTTTGGTTTCGAAGCACTGGCTAAAGATCCCCGCCCAACAGAAACCCGAGATTCGAAACCAATTGCTGAAATCAACTCTCGAAGAGCAAGCCCCTCTTGTCCGCCATTCCGGTGCTAGAGTCATCTCTGCGATTGCAAAGATCGATCTTCAAGATGGCGAATGGGCTGATCTCCCTCAGTGGCTTCTTCAGGCGGCCACTAATCCCTCGAAGGAAGTGCGCGCCGTGGGAATGTACATTTTGTTCACGGTTCTAGAGACGTTAGGCGATGGTTTCCAAAGCAAGTTCGTGGAGCTCCTTCAACTCTTTGATAAGACGATTCGCGACCCAGAGAGCGCAGAGGTTCGCATCAACACACTGCTTTCTCTCAGCAAGCTGGCTATGCACCTTGATGCAGATGAGGATATGCAGGCCGTTAGATTGTTTCAGAACATCTTCCCAGCTATGGTCGCCGTTCTGAAGGATTCAGCCGACCAGGAAGACGAGGACAGGGTCATGCAAGCCTTTGAAGTTTTCCAAACGTTTTTGGGATGTGAACCACAACTTTTGAACCCGCACTTGAAGGATCTGGTTTTGTTCATGAACCAGTTGGCCGCCAATACCGAAATGGCCGAAGAGACAAGAACTCAAGCCATCAGTTTCCTCATGCAGTGTCTCAGATATAGAAAGCTCAAGATTCAGGGAATGCAACTTGGCGAGCAGCTGACCCGCACCGCCCTGCAAATCGCTACTGAACTTGGCGATTCTGACGATGATTTGGACGAAATCACACCCGCTAGATCTGCCTTGGGCTTTTTGGATATGCTAGCGCAGTTCCTACCACCAAGTCAGGTTGTTGTTCCTCTTCTCAAATCACTGGGTCAATATTTCAGCAATCCGAATCCGGACTATCGACGAGCTGGTATCATGGCCTTGGGTATGTGTGTTGAAGGTGCTCCCGATTTCATTAGCACACAGATGAAGGAGATTTTTCCTGTCGTTTTGCAGATGCTCTCAGATCACGAACCCAAAGTCCGCCAGGCCACTTTGCACGGAGTCGCACGAATTGCCGATGATCTTGCCGAAGATGTGAGCAAACAACACCAACAACTGATGCCGCTTTTGCTGCAAAATTTGGCTGGTGCTATGCAACAATACAAGGGAGAAGAAAACGGCATTACCATCGACATCATCAAGGCAAGCGTTGCTGCTATTGATGCAGTTGTCGATGCGTTGGATGAGAAGGATATTGTCCATTACCAATCGGAATTGGTGCCCGTGCTACACAAGCTCTTCCAACATCCCGATTTCAAGATCAAAGCTTTGGCGGCTAGCGCCTTGGGTTCCATTGCCTCCTCTGCCCGTGAAGCTTTCCTCCCGTATTTTGACGAATCCATGCACACCATGCAGGAATTCGCGACTCTCAAGGCTAGCGAAGAAGAGCTTGAACTTCGAGCTAGTGTCACCGATGCCATGGGGGAAATGTCTGTTGCGGCTGGACCTGAACGTTACAAGAACTACGTCGGACCCTTGATGCAAGCCAGCGAGGAAGCTCTCCGACTTGATCATTCGCGGTTGAAGGAGAGCACATATATCTTCTGGGGCGCCATGTCCAAGGTCTATGGTGAAGACTTCACACCTTATCTTGACGGTGTCGTCAAAGGCCTTCTGGATTGCTTAGAACAGGATGAGAACGATTTGGAAGTTACCCTTGGTGAAGCAGCTCGTGATCTTATCGGGCAGGAGGTCACTATCGCTGGCCACAAAGTCCGCGTTGCTGATGCGGATGATGATGACGACGTGATTCAAGGCTTAGAAGGCGAGGATGATGAAGATGCTGATTGGGAAGATCTCAGCACTGTCACACCCGTCGCTCTTGAAAAGGAGATTGCCATTGAAGTGATCGGTGATGTTATCACTCACACCAGCCAATCTTACATGCCCTACTTCGAGAAGACCATTGAAAATGTCTTGCCCCTTGCCGATCACCCATACGAAGGTGTCCGAAAGAGTACTATCTCAACTCTCCACCGCGCGTATGCCGCCTTATGGCAGGTGTCTGAGGCGGCGGGCCGCGTTCAGAAGTTTGAGCCTGGCAAACCTTTGTCAGAACCTCCCTCGGAAATCAAGAAATTTGGAGAAATTCTCATGACCGCAACCATCAAAATGTGGGCAGAAGAAGAAGATAGGTACGTCTCAGTTCCGGTTCTGAACATCATTCGTGTGCATTTTGCTTTTACATTCCGATGCCTCTTTACCATGATGACACACATCGTATCCCAGCTCACTCAGACACACTTGTTGATTGATGAGAAAGCGAATTTTCAACGTAATCTGATATTTTCGTGGCATCCCCATCTTGTTCAAAACTTTTAAAAGTTCCCAAGCTATTAGCCATTTGCTAACGCAAGATCGCTGCTAGTGCCACCGTCGCTGATATCAACCGCAATGTTGCTGAAAATCTTCGCTACTGCGGACCGTATGTCATCGCGAATCAAGTCACCCTTGAACAAGTTGTCGCTCTCGTTGATACCATTATCACCAAGCAGCATCCATGTCAGCAGGATTTTGGTGCAGGTGAGGAAGACCAGGAAGCTTTAGAAGAAATTTCAGAGTTTGACTGGGTCGTTATTGATACCGCTCTGGATGTCATCTCCGGCCTTGCTACTGCTCTCGGAGCGGACTTTGTGCAATTGTGGCCTACTTTCGAGAAGACTGTACTCAAGTACGCGGCTGGTAGCGAATCCCTTGAGAGGGCGACTGCTGTCGGAGTGCTCGCCGACCTTATAACCGGTCTAGGAAGTGCAGTCACTCCATTCACGAGCACTTTCTTGCGTTTGTTCATGCGCCGCCTCACGGATGAGGACTTGCAGACTCGAAGCAACACGACTTATGCCGTTGGACGATTAGTCGAGAAGTCTAACTCAGACCGGGAAATTCTCCAAGCATACCCATCCATCCTCGAGAAGTTAGAACCATGCTTGCGTATCCATGAGTCTAGGCTTCCAGACAACGCTGTGGGATGTCTTGCACGAATGATCCTGAAACACAAGGATCAGGTCCCGCTTGCCGATGCCGTTCCTGCCATCATCGACGCTCTTCCATTAAATACTGATTATGACGAGAATGACCCCGTCTACCGTATGATCTGTCAACTATGTACGTTTATTCTAACAATTAGCCCCTCCCAATCTTCACTACTCTAACACATCTTTAGACAAATGGGAAGACCCAGTCATCCAAACCCACACCGCTCGGTTAATCCCAATTTTCCAAGCTGTCCTTATGGGTGACTCGAACCAACTTGAGGACGAGCGTCGTGCGGAACTTATCGAGCTCGTTTCCTGGCTCAACAAGATGCAACCCGGCGGACCGGCGAGCTTTATCGAGCAGCTCGGACAATAACTTTATTTTAATTCCAATTCAACACTCAAAACAGGCAACAAAAAGGGACTGGTCTAGGGGCATCTGAACGAATAATGAGGGTGATTTGCATGCAATACACGGAGGGGCGGCAGGATTGGAAACTAAAAAAAGTGACGGTTTGATATGATCTTGTCAATGTTAATGGCTTTTATGACTTGTTCAGGTTAATGCGTGAGTGTCTGAGCAGAAACCCCTTGGGGGCGGAACTAGACATTGTGATGATAAAAATTGCAATGACTCCTTGATTCAATATTTCCCTTGCCTTGAATATTCCATGATGCTTTTATCCATATTTTTCTTTGCCATCGCCGATACTGGCAGCGATTGAAAAACGTGATTTCGGGAATTCCCATCCCACGCTTTTCGGGGTTTAACTCCTGGTGATTATCATTGATTACGGACTGACTAATTGCTCTCAAGGGGCTTGTCGAAACCAGTCATCTTCAAAAAAACCTTTCTGTCTAGGGCTTCAGTATCCGAGCAAGCGGTTACTCAAATTACCCGGCTAGGTCAGTGGTGGAAAAACGCCTGCCACCATTAGCGTCAACTTCTCTCAAGAACACTGCCAGTTTGGACTGTTCGGTCACCGACTTGCGAACAAGGTATCGATTTCTATTCTTCTGGACATGCCGCAGAAGCCTCTTTCTTTGCTTTCCTATCAGTGACCTTGTGGAAGCGAGTTCTTAACCGCTAGGTTAAAAGAGAATTACCTTTAATGCCAAGGGCATTAGAACGACTGAACAGTAGAGGGAGTACAAGGTTGACAGACCTTCCTTGGTACCTATACCAAGTAACTTCCCTAAACACGGTACAATCAGATTCCTTGTTACATTTCACATGGGGCATCACTTCTTTGTGTGCCCCTAATGATTCCTCTTCATGATACTGCATCTATGGTGCCGACTCATGTTTCAGAACCGCCACGGAACAGGTACCAAATGCGTGGGCGTGGTGCGTGCTCATTCGGACAGTGAATGGTATGTTTCGTTCCAACGTGCATAAGTGACGGAAAATAGCATCAGAGAGGGTCAGAATGTGGTCAAGAAGGCCTTAGCTGACTTGGACGATGATGCTGTGGGATCAATATCGATAAACTTCAGCAGCGCAATGGTTCGGATTCCATCCAAGAGCAGGTCTATGAACGTCTGAGTGGACGTAATTGACTTCGCATAATTTAGCCAGGTCCTGTCGAAACCCTCCCATGGCGTGATCGCGATGCATGAGCTTTTTTGTTTGCTCTCGTCACCGTTCCAGTGAACTGCGGTGGGATGGATGGGTGCTGGTGATTGATATCCCGCGGCAGCCGGTGGGCTGGTAAGCGTCCGAGAATATAAGCCTTTGTTGGGGCACGTCTCCTAGGTCCGTACCCTATCAGCTTGTCATTCACAGTTTGGAACGAGACGGAAGTTGGCACGCCGCGGAACCCGTGAAAGCGTGTTCCACTGTTTCACGGAAACCGTTGAGGCTTGTTTCAACTTTTGGTTGGCGGTAGGTTGACTCGAATGCTGGTAAACATCACTCGGCGATGATGCTGACGCTCGTCAATCCGGGCTTTCCCTTCGAGGCAGTGCTGTATCGGGGATAAGCGCGTATAAGATTGAACTGGTGCGCCCTGACCTGAACCTTCTTCATCAACAGATATCAAACCCCCCTTCCTCCACCGCCATTATACTATCACTTTCGAAGCAGAAATATTCCATTATTGGTTGACTCCTGATTCTGCAGACTGCCTTTCATCATCAACCATTTCCATGGCTGAAAATAAACTTGTCCCTTTCTCACCGTTGCTTGTCGACACTCTTCGTGAGGAAGACATCCTTGTCCAGAGTATACCTCTAAAAGAGCCGCCAAACGAGAATATCGACATGACTGGCGCTGAAATTCCACGCCCCTCTCCCCCCCCAACGCCCATGATTTACCGGTCACGACACGTGGAGAGGCTCCTTGAATACGCCAAACAAGTCCTTCGATATGAACACGCAAAACTAGCGCCGCTCGGCTTACGTGCAATGAACATCCTGAATAAGGCCTGCGTCCGTTACCTCAGTCTTCACAAGAGAAATGGCACCGCTATCGGGCTTCAGGCTGCCAAAGATGAGTGGAAAGAGTTAATTGCCTATTTCGCCAGCGGGTTGGACAGTCGGCCACATTTGTTTCTACCGCCAACGGAACTAGACTGGTATTTTCAAGATGCGCTTATAGCATTGCATCGAGGAGCATTGTGTGCTAGATATGGGGAGATGCTTGCCGGTGTCTGTGTGGCCATAGGCTGCGAGGACCATATCACTCGCCTGTGGCGCGAGAAGAGACAGAGGGCAGATTGGTATCGGATTGCTCGTTGCATCGAATACGAGAAACAAAGGTACGATAATGGCCAGCTCGCTCACGAGGATTGCACGACATACAACCGGATCACCCAAGCATGCGACCGCATCGGCCTCGACCAAGAAGAAACGCTCGACCTAATATATGAGTACGGCATCGAGGGTAGGTACATGGACGCAGACGTCATATCACTGATCAAGAGCGCCAAGAATGAGGATTTCAGTGCACTGGCATACCGAATTTATGTCGATATGTGGTCCATTCCTGCAATTTTCCACCCCGAAGACAAGGTGTACATTTCCCTCTATAGGGGCCTCTTGGAGACATGCAGAGATGCTTGGTTCGACTGCGCGTCCATGCAAGATGACTACTTCCTCTGGCCTGCCACTTGGTATCTTTTGAATTATCACGGGTATCAGGACAAGAACCCGAGCCCTGCGCTGCCCAATGACGAGCAGCTCAAGAACGACATCTACACACATGTCATGCGGGAAACTATAAAGCAATTCCTGTCGCTTGACCAAGCCAGGTCAGTCTGGGTGCACAATGAGGCCAATTATTATCACCCAATTTCGCAGATTAGGCGTGTGTCCAAATCCGAGGAAAACCCATTTGATGTTGAAATGGACAAAGCTCGGAGTATGGGAAGAGACTGGCAAAGGATCGAGCGTCTCAACGACGGCAGCGGAGAGATTCTGGATACTCATTTTGAAACCATAGACGGTTGGACAAAGGCCGACGGGAAACTGGCTTGGAGAATCAAAGACAAGTACCAGGGAACCAGAGTGCTGGAGAAACCTGCAACCTGGCAGCCGGACGGTTGGGTCGAATGGAACTGGCGCTCAGCATTGACGGACCAGGATCGCTTCAATATCCTCCCTTATGTCGATAACGCTGAGTGAATCTGGGTCGAGAGGCATTTTTCATCCACGACGGGAGAGCAGCACGTTGACGTTGTGGAGTATCATGAATAATAGAATGGGTAATCAGTCCGATTTGGTGTCAACAGCATTTCATTGCCAATAGATAGAACGAGTTAGGAGTCTTTAGATATGTAACTCGTTCTCATACATACAAATTCTTTCAACAAGTTCTCGTGCGTGGTCAAGGGCATGATGATGGATGATGTCAAAGTGAAGGGGTAGTTACATAGACATAAGTGGCTGCGTGGTGATGACGACGACCAGCTCCAGCTCAACTCCATGAAGCAGCTGGCAACCAAACGCAGACAGCTCTCACCATTGAACATCCAACAGTCTGAGTGTTAACCGTCCACAAACCGACTCCATTGCTGTCATTAAAGACTGTCTTTATTAACGTGAGGCCACTGGTAAGTACCAATAATCCACAACTCCCCAGCTCTACCTTGACGGTCCTATCTCTAACCAAAACCACCGTCCAACAACCAGGCCATCGAGCAAACTCATAAAGCCACCTCTTGCACCACCAGCTCGAAGAGACATTTTCGAGTCAAACCCTCTCCGAATCCCCCCCCAGCAAAAATGGTTGCAAAGTCTGAAATCCCCACCCTAATCGACCACACTCTACCCACCTCGTCTGGCTCCTCAGCCTCGGCAACGGTGTCCAAGCCTGTCAAAGGTGCGACTAAGCCGTGTTTTGGGTGTGGTTGCGGAGATGAGCAGTGTGATTGTATGATCTGTACGGTGATGTGATGGGGATTCGATCCTGAGGATATAACGACGGCGCTTTTGTCGGGGTTCTTGATTGAGTGGAGTTGATAGTACTATACCAATAATGAGAGATGCTGGGAACACAATGGAGTGATGATTGCATTATTATTTAACTGTCCCATGAATAAGAGATGAATTTGACTGTTACTCTGTACTTTGTCCTTGGGTCTAGTAAGGTGAAGGCTACCCTTTTTGCTTGATCTAAGCGTAATCGAATGCTTTCTATAATAAAACTTGACACAACCCGTTGTCCTGGCAGCTAGATACTAATTATGTGTGTGCGGTTTAGTTGCTTTGTACAGACTTGCAGGAATGGAATATAGCTATCTCTTCATGTTTCAAAGCGGCGAGAAAACTTGGAACCAGATGATGCAGAGAAGCAGAGTAGATGCCTCTTATGATACCAGGGTGCGGATTGTGATATGGGGTGAAGGCAGGTAGTATTGATAAACTATCTCTCTGCGAGGAAAAAGGTGTCTGCTCGAGCTTCATTCAAAGGTAATTATTTATAAATTGGTTATCTTCATTATTGATCGCCTGTGCATACATAGCTTTGTGAAAAGTGCTGACCGTTCACCCACCCTTTCGTGGGCGCGGGAGGGAGAGGAGAAAAGCTTCCGAGAAGAACTCGAGTTGCAACTGAAACTTTGGATGAAAAGAATCTGATAGATTATCAGTCATTTAGATCCATACCCGAACAGTTCACCGTTCCATCGGTTCGACTGTAAGCCTCAGTAGCGGGCATTGTCGACAGCTAAGGCGACAATATGGGGTTGATGGCGGAGCGGTCTATTTCCGTCAGTTCGATGCAACCTTTCAAGGGAGACTGGATGGTAACAGCGTCCGGAAAGGTAAAGGCTCGGCATTAAGTAAATGGGCAGTCGAGCTCCGTGTAGCAATCCCTCACGGCGACCAGTTCACATGCCGTTCAGGGATTATAAATGTGCATTCATGGCATTCACTAAAGGCTCAATGCGCTGCCAAAGTGGAGCAAGGCGGATGTTAGGTTAGGGGGCCTTCAGCAAACAACAGCAAAAGACTCGCAGCCGGTTGAAGAACCATAGAGCCAAAGTTGGCTGTAAAGAGACAAGATCTAACAACGGCGACAAGATCAACTGTCCTCGATTGCATCCAGGAGCTTCCATATTTCCTCTTGGATTTCCTCGCCTTCTTGCTCAGAAGGCTTTATTTCGGCCTCGTACAGCTTTTTTTCCACGGTGCCAACTGTCTCTTCACCTTGAGATATATTCCGCCCTTCTGCTTCCAGTTCTCTCAGATACGCTTCCACGCGGGCTTTCATTTCGTCCATTTCCTGTATCTCCTCCCGCGCTTTCTCTAGTTGTTCTTCCATCATCGCAATAAGCGACTCTCGAGATTGATGCGGCCTGTATAGATTCAATAAATGATGTGCATTGATAAACAGATTTCGAATATCGTTGAGCTTTGGCTCATACTGTTCAGGGGTGATCGATAGGATGCCCACGAATTCGAGAAAATTGAGCAACAGAGATTTGCTTATTTTCAGAAGATAATATGCGTGATCCGATGACGGCCCTGCAGCTTCATCTACGAGGCTATCTGGAAAAAGCTGTTCTATTCCTCGTTCCGGAAGTGAAGCGATACTAACCGTCAACTTCAGAGACGGATATCGTTAGTGAATTAGATCGTAGGCAACTGGAAGACAAATAATTACCGATTGCGGTTCACCAAAGAGAGAATATGAGCCTTCTTTGGGTGGCTTGGGCGGTACGAGGTAGCTCAGCTCTGAAGGTAGGTCAAGACCACGGAAAGCTTCAGGAGTCCAGCTGCGCGGTTTTCTGCTTCGGAATGTCGATTCGGCTTCCTTCTTGAGGTTCTCGAGCCTCTCAATATTTGAGGAGGTAAAATGCCGCCAAAACGGCGGGGGAGGGGGAAAGGCTGCCGTTATGCCCTTCTGGCGACCATCCTCCTCCATTCTGAACTAATAAGCAGTTGTTGCAATGTGGACGTCCGGTTGATAGAAGCCGGTGCTGATGGATGGATGCCGCACTTCAAAGTCACCAGCAGCGGCTTAGTCAGCACAGTTCTCCCGACGTCTCCTGAAACGCGCTGTTAAGTTGTCGCTGATTTCAAGATATCACCGTCAGTCGAAGAATCTCATCTGCAGCGGATAGAGATGGACGCACGGCTAATTTGACTGTCTAGCAAATGATGACATGACATGATTTGGCGCTCGCAATTTCGCCGTCTTCTTCTCCAAAACAATGGCGCAGAATGAGACCGGACCGAGCGGGAGTCGAACACCGTCTGGGATTGCGACCAGGCCCGGCTGTTTAGGCGCTATAGCTCGTTTTTGGTATCGGTCTTATGCTGCAGACTATATCAGTCTTGCCATTCTCACTGCTGGATGGGTTATGGTAAGCATATCGATGTCTGTTGCTCTGGAATGCTCACTGCTAACGAGCGTGCCTGTGCGGAACATAGATTCAAATATTTGTCGAACCGTTCCATCGAATGTTCTCGTTAGATACTACTTCAATACAATTTCCATTTGCGACTGTGGAAAGGGTTCCTGTTGGTAGGCATACAGCGTTGCTGGTAGTCGAAACCTCGATTGCTTACTCGTTCGAAACATAGTATGGGCTATTATCTACTCCGGCGTGCTCCCTTTGGCGATAATAGCAACTTGGACCACCGTTACTCGCTCTGGGCCTCATTTTACCCATGTGACAATATTAGGACTCCTGTCTACCCTTATTGTCACCTCGTTTTTGACCGATGTCATCAAAAACTCAGTGGGACGACCAAGGCCAGACTTGCTTTCCAGATGTAAGCCTGAGAAAGGAACGCCGGGACACACTCTAGTCGCGTTTACAGTTTGCTTGGAGACCGACCATCACATTCTTCACGAAGGATGGAGAAGCTTTCCTAGTGGACATAGCAGCTTTGCTTTTGCTGGGCTTGGTTATCTTTCGCTGTATGTCGACACATCCACCCTTTAACTTTCTACGTAACCGCTGAAAACTTTCTCTCCAGATTTATTGCAGGGCAGTTGCATGTTTTCCGGCCCCGGACGGGTCTCGCCCGCTTTCTTCTCGCTGCCTCTCCTCTCCTTGGGGCATTGATGATCGCAATGTCACGCTTAGCAGACTATCGGCATGACGTATACGATGTGACCTGCGGCTCATTATTGGGTATATTCATGGCATATTTTAGTTACCGACGATATTATCCTGCTTTGAGATCGGTTGACTGCGATACTCCCTATTCCAAATCAAGCGGCGGCTATGCAGTTGTCAACGGCGTTCATCATGGCCCAGGAGACGAGGAACAGCAGTTATACGGGTCCCCGTTATCAGGCTATTCTGAATCCCAGTATCAGATGCAAGAAATCGGTTCGGATCGGTTACACTGATCGGACATAGACGGCGTTGGAAATTATACTTTTTTTCGATCTATTTCATTTTCAAACAAGTCAACGTACAGTTCATAATGGAAATGGATATCCTTTCTTGACATGTCAAATTCTAACAACCACAACTGATTTTGATCACATATCTCTGATAAGTAAGTATATCGATACCGGTTGACAGTAGAGACCCTAGATATTTGTTGATACCACGATACCCTAACATAAATAGAAATGAGGTCCTATGTCCCCAAAAGATACCCAAGTCACAGATTTCAAACCATAGCTACAAATGAGAGAAATGGCCTTTCATATTTTCCTCATAGCTCACGACGACACTTTGTCCTCGGTTTTGACTGGTACTGGCACCAACTTACTTAACAAAGCCGTCTTCATACTCAAACCACCTGCCCCTGATATGGGCATTGTTCCCAGAATTTCCAACAGCGGAATGTCTGCAGCAACGACTTTTGCAAGCCACGTACGAAACTCCATGGCTACCAAACTGTCAATACCATTGCTGCTAACACTTTTGGTCGGATCGATATTTTCCACAGAGATGCTCAGCAGCTTAGACAGCTTGGTGCGAATCGCATCCGTGATGATACCAACCGCGTCCGCCATAGAGGTCACAGAACCTAAGTGCGACGCAATGTTGATCCCTGAATCAGAGTCGTCGAATCCCATCGCTGCTGTAGCGGTGGAGCTGGTGGAAGCAAGTTGTGAAAATAGGGGCCAATGCATCCATGAAGGCACTGGAATGCCCCGAGTTAAGTACTGGACCGCGGTTGGGAGTCCTGAGGCAATCTGTACTGGTCTTGTGGAGAAATTGCCTGGATCCAGGTGATACTCGATCATTCTATGGATCTCGTCTTCACGAACGTGGTCTAGTAACGAACCTATATGCTTCACCTTTCCAAGCCGCTGCAGATTCTCCGCCACATATCCGATGGAAAGCAGGGTGCCTACATCGAGGGATGTAGCAGGAAGCCCGAGAGATACGCGATGGGCCGCGAGGGCATCTTGATATGTATTTCCAGCCGCATAATTGGCCTGTCCTCGATTTCCAAGTAGCCCAGTCAACGAAGATAATAGAATGAAAAAGTCCATATCCTTTGGAAGGCAGGCATGGAGATTCCAGGATCCTTGAACCTTTGGCTTTGTGGCCGCTTGGTATTCCTCGTGGGTCATGTTTTCAAACATTTTGTCCATAAGGACCATTGCACCCTGAATGCAACCTTTGATGGGTGGAAGTTCAACTTCACATTCCCTGATAACGGCATCCAACCGCGATTTATCCGAAACGTCGCAGGCGAATACGCGCACCATGACCCCTCGATTATGAAGTTCCTGGATTGTCTCTTTGGCAGCAGAGCTTGCAGCGCCGGAACGCGAAAGGAAGATGAGATTTTCAGCGCCCGCAGATGTCATCCATAACGCTAAGCTACGACCAATTCCCCCTAAGCCGCCTGAAAGAACGTAGGATGCATGCTTCTCCAATCTTATTGGCGCTAGAGGCGGCGGTACGACAGGCACAATCGCGTTTTCTTTTGGGACAAGCACGATTTTGCCCATACCTTTTCCAGATTGCAGAGTCCGGAATGAGTCTTCGAGACGAGAGTAATCGAGGACTTTGGTGGGCAATGGCGCTTTAATCTTTCCTTCTGTGTAGAGCCTAATGGTTTCTTCCATCAGGCTGGCGATATGTTTAGGTCGAAGCTTCATCATTGTTTGCAGCTCAACGCTTGCCAGAACGACATTTTGGAGAAAGGGTTTCTGGCAATATCTCTCGGTGAGAAAGCGAAGAGAATATAGATGAAGAGATGAGAGACCTACCAGTGTAATTCTACCATCATTCAGCGCATCCTTCTTTCCAATCTCAATAAACCTGCCAAAGGGTGCGATGCAATCCCACGTTTGACGAAGAAATTCGCCAGCAAGCGAATTTAATATAACATCGACTCCCTTACCGTTAGTCATTCTCATGACTCCCTTCGCAAATAACAGATCTCTACTCGAGAAAATGTGATCTCGTTTGACCCCGTACTCTCTCATAATAAGGTCGGCTTTTTCTGATGTCGAGACCGTTGCATACACCTCCGCGCCCACAAGGTTCGCCAACATTATAGCTGCCTGGCCCACTCCACCAGCGGCGCTGTGAATTAGTATGGTCTCACCTTTACCCAATTTGGCGAGTCCATTGAGTCCATAGATAGCGGTTACGTAGACTGAAGGTAAAGAAGCAGCAACTTCAAGACTCATGTCTTTCGGTATAGGGGTAACGAGATCCTCTGCCACTCTCCCGTACGTTTGGAATGTGCCGGTTTCTTTTGCTCCGTCCACGAAACAAACCTGATCGCCGATACGTACCTTCGTCACGGAAGCGCCAATGCGGCTCACAACGCCCGCACCCTCATTCCCAAAAGTAATTGAGTTGTGTTCGCCCATCGCGATCATAATATCACGAAAGTTAAGACCAACTGCCTTGACCTTCACCTCAACATCAAACTGACCAAGAGGCTTGTACCAAACCGGGTCGATCTCAAACTGAAGCTTGTTTAACATTCCGGGGGCACTGGTGATGAGTCTCAGTGGCCAGTCAGCTTCGGCTTGACCGAGTAGTAGCATTTGTGGGATGGGCATGGACACTTTAGCAGTCAAATAGTCATTCATTTCTGTCGCATCAACAAGCCGGTTGGTGAACACGATATTTTCTTTCAGTAGGTATTCTGCGTTGTGCTTCCTTTCATCGGAATTGACGAACTGGTACTCGAAAATATCGAGAATAGCCTGCAAAATGAAATCATGTGATGGTTGTGGGTCAGATATTGATAGGGTCACCAGGTTCGGGCTCTCAAGGTCTCGTTCCCAGCGTACTGTGCGTATAAGTCCTGCTATCATACTCAATTCTGGGTTTGATATAAAATCTCCGGTGACCCAAAGCACTCCTTCACAAGTAGTTAAAATATGTTTGATATTAGAGAACTCATCCTCGGTCGACTTGGCGAGCACAGACTGGCTAAGCTCAATTAACGTAATGCAGCAGGCGTTGTTAAGATTTCTCTGGGTTATATTCGCAAATTCGACAATCGAGCAATTTGGGAGCCCGTATTTATGGGTCAATTTTTCTGCTAACAAAAGCGCGAGACGGTCGCTTTGGTCGGTCGTAACGATAAATGTTTCTGGTGAAACACAGCCTTTTGGATCTTTGCTGCCCCGTGCAGAGGAAACGAGGACACTGAAACTGTGTAGATCTGGGCTCGTTTGGTCCCTTAAGCTTAGCTCAAGACCAGAAAACCCCGTTTCTCGAAGCACCTTGTCCCATTCGTTTTCGTTGATCCACGGACCCCATTCCCGTATATCTTCTGCGCCGAGCCACCACCCTGGGAGTTGACCAAAGATCATTCCCACGTAGATGAAGTCCTGCCTGATTCCCTCATGCATAATTAGTTTTCCTCCTGGCTTGAGCAACCATTGAACATTGCTGAGGGTCTCCCGCAGGTGTGGTGTTGCATGTAAGACATTTCCTGCAACAATAATATCATATTCACCTTCACCAAACCCCTGACTTTGTGGGTGCTTCTGTATGTCCAGAGTATGATAATCCAGGATACTGCCCCATGCCCTGTAACGTTCCTTGGCCTTCTCAAAAAAAGCCGAAGAGATATCCGTAAATGTGTACTTTGCGATCTTTGAAGTTTGGCTGGAGCTTCGTTCATTTGAAGGGAGAGGGCTTAATATCTCCAGGAGGGCTGCCGTAGAACCTCCGGTTCCACCGCCAATTTCTAAAATGTTGAGATCCATGCGATTATGGCCAATGATGTCGAGATAGGCCCTTGTCAGGCTGCGAAGATTACCCGTGGAAACCATCTCAGCATAAAGTTTATCTATAAGGTCATCAATGCCAAACATGAGATGAAGAGGATCGACCTCCTTTTTCATCACTCGAGCGATGTTCGACCCCATACGGATGCAAAGCGCACCCTCTGGTCCTAATTCAGAGATTTTCTTGTAGAGATCCTTCTTAAATGTCAAATCATTCGTGTATTTCTTCCACGTTTTATGAACCAAATGAATTATGGAGTCCGACTGGAGGAGAGAAACTTGCTTTAACAGCCACTGGTAGTATTTCCAAAAATGGCCGTCGTAAACTTCCGCAGGGATGTCCTTGAGCTCGTCTAAAGCATCTGTAATCATCAGTATGGAAGCTAATTGAAGGTCACGTATTGCAGCCCGTCGATACTCGAGTTCTTCTGGTGTAGAGATAATCACATTCGGTATTCGGTCTGATCTGAGCAACTCAAGATCTGGCTTCCATTGTAAGGAATGGCATAATTTGCGGGGCTGCGAATCAACAAGCCCAGTATTCGAAAGGGGTGATGCGATGAGGCCTTTGATTAAGACTCTTTTTTCGTTCAATTCGCCGTCCCAAATCATGATATCAGTTTCAAATTTTTGAGACGCAATAGATGCCGACTTGCTGTAACCACAGAATGTATGACCGGTATCATTTGCGATGTTCGAAGAAACCCATACCTCTCGCATAAATGTAGGAAGCATTGGCGTTAGAAGTATATTCTTTCCGGCGCTGTCTAGAACGGACGGGAGAAACAAATGCAGCATGCTATCAATCGTGCACGGATGCACGACATGAGGATATAAAAAGTTCTTTGGCATAGAACCAGCGACGTTCGGAATTGCGATAACTCCTGTAGCCTGCCCTAACCCTTGCCCGAGTTTAACCCCCGATAAATTTCGGAATAATGGACCAAAGGTGAGCCCAATATTGCCTAAGTCCTCGTAAATACGAGCCATATCTACCGGTGCCAGACAAGCACGTGAGGCAGTTTCAAGTTCATTCCGCCACATAATTGACTCTTGCTCGGCTTCGACTCCGTTGTCAATGACATTGGATTTTGGAGCGGAATCAACGGCTATATACCCGGTGCAATGTTCCGTCCAGTCATTGGCCGTTGAATTAAAGGACATGATACGAAAACTCCACCATGTTTTCGACCTTTCTCGGCTGGACTCATCCATCCGTGACATGGATATCATCACCTCGACGCCATCTTTTGTATCCGGCACAATCAATGCTGATTTGATCGCAATATCTCGCAAACGATATCCGGAATTAACGATGTCTGGGTCTAAGTTCTGTTTTGCTGCCTCAATCGCCATTACCACATATCCAACGCCAGGGTAGATATAGCTACCAGTAACAACATGCTCCCTGAGCCAGGGATTCTCTGACAGTCGTATCACATACCGCCAGCGAGGTTCTTCGGAATTCCAATCGACCACTGGATTACCAAGCAAATCATGTTTCGGAAATTTCCTTAGGCGAAAGTTTTTTGTGCTTCTGTTCTCGTGCCATATCTTGGTCGAGTGGTCAAAGCTGTAAGGTGGAAGCGTAACAAGCATCCGTGCCTGGACGGAGGGACGTGTGTCGTTCACCCCACATACATTAACATTGTATCCCTTAATGCTTAACGAACCCATTGCCCTGAGAATCGTGCCAAGTCCGGGATTGTTGCGGTCCAGTATCGGCAGATATCCAATTGAGGATATGTTATGATGCACCTTGATTGTCTGCTTGATTGCACTTTGTAATGCGCCATGAGGACCAATCTCCACAATATCATTCAAAAACCCGTTCTCGGTGGTGCAATTCATACGCACAGATTTCTGACCTTCCGAGGTACTTTGGAAACACATTGAAGATAGCGATTCCACAAAGAGCACTGGCGATGTCAGGTTGCTGACCCAATAACTAGCTGACTCAAGAGCACTTGCATCCACGACTTTGCCTGCAACGGAGGAAAACATGTAAACCTCACGCGGGCATTCAAGTTTGTCTGATGACTTGACATTTCCCAAGAGAGTCAAGTATTCATCAGCCACTGCTTTCATATGGCTCGAGTGATAAGCGTTGGACACAACCAATTTTCGCGCGAACAAAGAATCTGCATCGAGTAGGGTTTTCAAAGCGTCCACCTTTACCTCGTCCCCCGAAACTGTGTTATTCGTCGGGCTGTTAAAGCATGCAATAATCAATTCCCCCTTAACCTGCTCATTGACCTTTGTCAAGTATGGGGCGAGATCGGCTTCAGAAAGCCCGACAGCCATCATAGCGCCGCGAGTGGGTGGTGTAATGGCAGACACTACGCCTCGGAAATATGCAATTTTCCAGGCTGACTGGCGGCCAAGCTTCCCAGCGCAATAAGCGGCCGCTATCTCTCCAGAAGAATGACCAACCACCCGCGTTGGAAAGGCATTCCAGCTGGCCAGTAGTTCTACGGCTGCTATTTGCAAAGCAGCGCACGCGATGTGTGCGATGGCGGGTTGATGTACTTTCGTGTCATGCCGGTCTCGATGGAGTTCGTCTAAGAAGAATCAAGGATTAGAAGCGTGTTCCCTGATTGGCATTACAGAGCAAAAGGATGGAAAGGCCACGCACCAAGCATTGACCATGTGCAACCCAGGCCTTTCAAAAATTCGTCTGCTGCCATAAGGCTTTCCCGGAAAATCGGGTATACGAGAAGTTCGCGTCCCATGGCATACCACTGAGCCCCTTGGCCAGTAAACACGAAGCCAAGCTCAGGGAATCTATCAGCCCGTATCAAGGGTGTTGAGCTTTTAGCCGCGAGGGTTTCAAGTAGTTCTTCAAATGTCGATGCAATGCAAAATCCTCTCCACAAAAATTGTGACCGCTTGACGTAAAGAGTGTGTGCCAAATCTGAAATATATTGGGTACTCTCGGCCTCGTTCATGGGCGGCAGAGATCTTAAATGGGCTAATAAAGACTCGGTGTTTCTCAAGACACCCTTTTCGTCATATGCCGAGAATAGGAAAAGCAGAGGTGCCAGAAAATTGGCCTTTGTCGTGTTGATCTCCACCCTTGCACTGCTGCGGCTCGGGTCAGTTTGTGAAAGCTTTCCCGATTCGGCGCTTCCATTTGAATGTTCACTTGTAGGCGGATTTCCACGTAAATCTTCTTTCGTCATTGAAGCCCAATGAACGTACATCCGTTGCAGATCGTCGTACGACGGAGAGGGCACAGTCCTGTGAAAACATGTCAAACCGCGGGACTTGAGATAATAAGCAGCGTCGTCAAGAATAGCATGAGAGTTTGTGCCGCCAAAACCCATGCTATTGATGGAAATCCTTCTTCTTCCCTGCGATGGCCATGCAGTTGGTGTCAGAGGAAAGCAGAGATTCCACTTGTTCACGGGAATCTTTGGATTAACCTGCTCAAAATTGGTATTCGGGATTATAATCCCTGACTCAAGGATCATGACAGCTTTTATCACGCCGGCAATACCAGCGGCCCCCTCAAGGTGCCCTATCCCTGATTTCATTGCCCCAATGTATAGAGGATCCGTCCTGCTACTAGCCGCGAAAGCTTCTGCGATCGCACGTGCTTCTATTGGGTCACCGGCGGCCGTTCCTGTTCCATGAGCCTCAACAAACAGGGTCTCTTTGGGATCTAAACCAGACTTCTTGTAAACGTCTCGGATGAGCGCTACCTGTGCGTTTCCATTAGGTAGAGTGATACCAGGAGTGCGTCCGTCTTGATTCACACCAGTTCCACGAACCACGGCTCTGATCGTATTCCCATCTTTCAGAGCGTCTCCGAGCCGTTTGAGAATCACGGTACCCACGCCTTCTCCCCGAGAGTATCCATTTGCTCTTCGATCAAAACTGTAGCATTGTCCATCCGGGGACAAGAAACCATGATGTGACATCGCAGCAAAGTCGTTTGGCCACAACAAGAGGTTGACTCCACTGATAATGGCCATTTCACTTTCCTTGTGCCTTAAATTTTGGCAACCTAGATGAAACGCAACCATACTGCTGGAGCAAGCGGTATCCACTGTCAGTGATGCAGCCTTGAAATCATAAAACCAGCTGATTCGATTAGCTAGAATGGAGTTTGACATCCCAGTTGGTTTGTATTTTGCCGAAAGTTCCGGGTCATGGTTCAAAAGTTGAAGAAAATCATGATTGAAGCCGCTCACAAAAACCGAGGTCATAGAGGATATGGCTTCGCTAAGTGGTATACCAGCTATATATTCCTCCAAGTTAGAAACCATATCGAGCGTGAACTTAGGCTATATTGAGTACCAACCATTTTCGAGTGCGTGGTACACATTTTCCATAAGGATTCTTTGCTGCGGATCCATTGTCATGACCTCACCTTTCGTCATATTAAAGAATTGAAAATCGAACTCGGCTGGATCCCCGGTAATAAAATGGGCACCTGCACGGCTGTTAGAAGACAATATAGAATCAAATGGCTACGGTTAAAGACCTTTACTATGAAACTATTAACCTTGTTAAAAATGTCCACATAAACGCAGGATAAACATTTAGATATCAAAGAGTTACTTACAGTGGCTCCATGTTCGGGGTCTGGGTGGTAATGACTCTCGTGGTTTATTCTGTCGTCTGGGAAAGGGGTCATCGCGTTTCGGTTCTGGAAAAGAAATTTCCAGAGATTTTCATTTGTATTCGCATCTTGGGGGAACCGGGCGGCGATACCAATGACTGCAATGGCACCTTCATAGCCATCATTGGTATTTTCTGGAGCACTTGGGGATTCCGACATTTTTCGATCTCTGTACACAGAACTGAACAGATGTCAGGACAAAAGGCAAGAGACGAGCCCAGTCAAAGTAAAGAAAATAAGGAACAGAGGCGTACTAGAGAATATTAATGAGAGCTAATCTACGAAAGACGGCTGGACACAAAATGGGAATCAGACCCGCATATGAATATCAATATCTCAAGGCTGATCTCTCTCTTCGGAGAAGAAGGGCAGGCGAATAAAACAGGACCGCTGGTTCGTCCTACTGGCATCCGACAAATTGCAGCTGAAGAAGTTTGTTCGCCGATTCTTCCAGACCGCTGAGCTCGTTTGGGGAAGCAAAACAGTCAAATTGCTACCAACAAGATCAATTGCCATGTGAAAATTGAGAAGGCGGGTTGCTGCCATCAACTCAGTTTGGTCTGGCCATACTGAGTGAAAAGGAGCCATTAAGGAAGCGCTGGTATGTTGTGACCCTGAACTAATGGCATATAGTTAGCGGTCTACTAGAACCGATAAGCATAACCGTGTCACCCAGACTGGATAGTAAAAAGCGATAGGTCGATTGATTGATTGTATTCCGAGGTCAGTCGGCCATGCCTGGGCATATAATGGGGCATTCAAAAACTCGAATAATGTTATCCCTGTCATTTGCCCCCGATGAGTTCCATGTGCTCAAAATAACGGTGTAGAGGCTAGTCTGACAGGCTCCTGAGCTGAGAAATTGATATTCAAAGGTAGCAAATCTCAAAGCGGACTGGCAAGCGATGCGGGCAGTACCATAGGTACATCATTATTCCGTAAAGGAGTGATTGCGTCTTTCAGTTTTTAGGCAGGAGAAGTGCGTCGACCACAAGCAGCTGCAGGCCAAAAAAGAAGCTTATTTCGGTTCATACGCTTGGGTCCCGCCTGATTTAGCATACCAGGGGCATAGTTGCGCAAAATGCTTAAGACTCTACCATTAGGGCAAATTCCGCAGCTCAGGTAAAGACCCTTTCTTTGCAGAAAAAAAGCCAAAGGGAAAAAATAACGCAGAGGAGCAAGTGAAGCCTGTTCCTCTCTCCAAGGAAAAGTGCGAGTCAGGTGTCCGTCCCCGATCGTTCCATCAATAGCGTTACACTTGGATCACCCCAACCGGGAGCCAGCATAAGCCTTGAAGAGTTTTCATGACAATACCTCAGGCATAATAGTGTTTCACAACCATTGAACTCCTACAGATACTTCCAGATGCAGTAATAAGCCCATCTGAAATCGGATAAAAGCCAATGTTTGTGTGAAGAGTCACCCAGGTGGTATGCACAGAGGAAGAGGCCATTCACCGCCGATTGAATCGAAAGCGACACTCAAAGGTAGTTTCGTGTGACAATCAATAAATTTCAAAAGCGGATTTCTGACTTGAAGTTGATCACATGTCGCTTTCGCTCGAGAAAGTTATAGTTGTAGACACAAATCGAGCCCTCGATATCACCGTGACACAACCAAAGAGCAGGGCTGAAAAACCAGCGAATACATGTTTGCTCGACATTTGTTACCCATATCTTATAAGAGATGAGTAGACATGAGTGAGGGGTTCAATCGCTCACAACATTTTCTACTTGAGCGTAGAGGATCAAACAAGGACTGAACTTACAGCTGACAATCAAACAGATCCATGAAAGGCAGAAAAGTTGAGGGTAGGGTTGTCGCAATGAAGGTTCTTTGCCTTCACGGTAGAGGGTCAAATAACGAGGTAGACGCCTGAATGCCAATTTTAAAACAAGATCTGGGCTGACTGCATCATCTCCCAGATATTTAAGCTTCAGACGGGTAACGCGTTCCAGAGCCAAATACTTTTCGCACGCTGATGGACTCCAGCTTCCCTGAGGGCAGATCTTCCAGATTTCCAGTTTGAGTTCGCTCAAGGCACCTTTCCGCATACTGAGGGTAAGACTTCCTCCAAATGTCGATGTTGCTTGCGTTGACGCCAAAAGGAAACTGGTCCCTTTTCACGACATCGTTTTCCCAGTCACCACTTTATAGTTATTATAATCCTCTTGTTCCCCACTCAATTATGCAGACAGAAGACGAAACGTTGAAATTGATTGAAGAAGAAGGCCCGTTTGATGGTGTTATTGGATACTCTGGCGGTGCCGGACTTGCAGGGCAGTTATTAATCCGAGATGTTCGGGAAAATCCCTGGAAATTGCCCCATGAACGGGTGTTCCGCTGGGCTATCTTCATCAATGGCGCAACGCCACTGCAGACATTTCGGCTCTCAGAAGTGGACGCGAAAGAGGGCATCATAGAATTGTCGGCGCTGGAGAGAGAAGTAACAGAAATTGTGCTCCGGCCATCGAACACCCGAATGCGGAAAGGCAACGAAAGGCACCCAGACCATGACCCGGAAGAGCTGCGGAGAAGCATAGCGACCCTGCAGACCAGACAACTTGTCGATGGCAGATTTTTCATGACTGATGGAGCCATAGGAGTGACACGCTATGAAGCTGCTGTCCAGGGAGCCCTAATTGACATTCCGACGCTGCATGTCCGATGCCCAACAGCCGACGACCGACATTTGGGACTAGAATTGCTGAAATTGTGTGAGCCTTCTTTGACTAAGGAGTTTCTCCACGACCATGATCACGATTTTCCTCGAGGACGTCACGAAATGAAGAAGATTGCAGAATTGATTCGTGAGACAGCAGAGATGTCATAGTGCGGACCGAAGTTCATCGTCGAGATTCATCATTAGAGTAAAGAAATTTGATATGCTGTTGGCATCTATGTTGACTTCGCAAAGCCCGTGCTCCGTATTCGATTCCTCAGCAAGGTACTCCGTAAACAAGGAAGACATGAATGATTCAACCGCTTGACGACAGTTACAAGAGTTCGACGATGGATGGACGGATGAGTTGAAGTTGAAGTCAGAGTTGACTTTGGTCCCAAAGATAAAGTGTGAACTTTTGCATTAGTCATGAAGTGCTTACTAAGACATGATTCATGGATTAACTATGTAACTTTTCCACTCACACTGTGACTCTGTGCTCACAGTTTACGGGTTTCGTCATGTTCGCCCACGGTCTCCGATCCACCGTCCGCTGAGCTTCATTCCACACAAACCTCAACGGCCACTTCGGATTCACAACCACCTAGCTTCTCTCAACATGAACATGTCAAATCAAAGGTTCTTTTGGGGCCTTGAATGAGGAGTCTACTGGCCGATTGAAGCTTATCCCAAGCACGAAATGTGGTTCTCTGACCCTCACCCAACTTTATGGACGTCAACTGCTAAAGTTCTATAAAGCTATTTCCGTACTCCGCATATATCACGGTATACGGTTTTCTTAGGCCGTTTTGACCGCTAGACTTTGTGGTTCTGACACGCCTTTCGATTTGTATATTCCCTTTCCGAAATGGATTCAAATCAATCCCCGTCATCCCGGACCGTAACAGAAGCACCGGCCAGCCAACTGACTGCGCAGCTGGAACAATCACAGGCGCGAGGCGGTGATTCGTCTCAGCCCTCCACTGAATATTTTCAGTCCAACATTCCATCTGCAGAAAGTCTTACAGGGAAATCGATTTCAATTCCCGAAGGCGCCGCTGAATCTCTGTCTCGCTCTGCCACTCCCTTGGAAACATCTCATGATGAAATTCCTTCACCAAATCCTCCTGCAACGCCTCAGAGAGGTGATCGCCTCGCACAAGGACTCTCATTACATGTGCCTCAAAGGGTTTTTAACCCCCAATCTAACTCTGTCACCCGGGTCCCAGCCTCACCGAAATTGGACGCTGTCCAAATTTATACGTCACCCTCCTCGGTTCTACCGCGACGGTCAAGAGGCTTGGACTTTTCTCGAGCGTCCACGAATCTCCACCATTCCACGCTGGCTGAAGCATCTCCAGATTCTTCTCCAGTTGTGAGCGGTCGTGGAGTAACCATTCCTCACCGCCGGTCAGCGATTGGCTGTAGCATGGCATCCCCAAACAATTCGCATGGCCACATGTGGTCTGCATCGGGTCATGGTGAAAGGAATATGATATCAAGTTCTGTGAGCAGTATCAATATGTTGGACTCGGATTCTTCGAGCTGCAGTGATGATGACGATGAGGTATCCCTTCACGCCCTTGAACGAGGGGAGTCGGCGGCCGTCACTCCTCAGGCTGCAAAGACGATACAAAATCTATCGAGCGCAGTCACACCAAACGCAATGCAAAGTCCCACGACAGAATGGATGCACAAAATTCCCACCACCAAACCGAGCCTGATGAGCTTCCAGCGCGCACGCTACCGTGGCCGGACTAGGCATAGCTCTACGAGCACGAGCGCCAACAGTTCTGGGCCTAGTCCGGGTCCTAGATCTCCCCCTGTGGCAAAGAGTATTGAAACGTTTCCTTCGGGCTACTTCTCAAAAGAAGCCATTGTGGCCGATGTCAAGTCACGGCGAGAAAGTTTGAGCCTTGGAACCAATAATCTGCAACTATCTGATATGAGTGATGATGGCGAAAGTAAGCAAGGGGTAAACAGCTCGTCCAGTGGTGCTAACCCAGAGCTGGCCCGACGCGGCGTTATACGGCGAGCGGTCACAAGACGTGGAAACCTTTTGGTTAGTATCCTGATGATTGAGAGAAAGTAAAGGCAAGGTTACTTACTTGAAATGTAGCCTAAAAGCAAAAATTTTGCTCGGATTAAGGCGGACCTGGTGGAAGAATGTGCACCAATTGAAAGCGAGGCAAAAAAGGAAGCCGAAGTCATTCGGCAGGTACGAGAAAGCGACTCTGCATTGCCACGTTTATCTCCTTCCCTGATGGCGTCCGCCATGCCTCTGGCCTCCGCTACCACCGAGAATGTGGGGGATACAACTGTCGATGGTCAACCAGCTTCCACCAACTTTAGTCAACAAGCCTCTGCAAACTCCGGGGGGGTCCATTTTTGGAACTCCTTTGATCACCGGTATCAAACACCACCCCCTTCTATCCATGCTCCCAAGGACTCTCATGGCGATATTGCGATGGAAACGCCCCCAGGGACTGCAGTCGGCTCTTTTTCCCAGGTTGGCGGCCCACTGTTTGCACAACCTCGCGCATTAGGGCCTCAAGCTGTGTTGTCCCAGGCTGCTACGGATCTTTCTCAAAGGCTGAGCAAACGGCGCCGTGTGGACGATCTCGACCTTGACCTCGCGTCTTTTAAGCGCCGGGCAGTTTCCCCTGGGACCAGTGCCCAGAGCAGCCCGAGCCAATCCCAGGCCTTTTCGTTTTCCGAAGATGGCCAATCGGGGCACCTATCCAAAACCAAACTCTGCCCTGGTGCTACCCAGGGCGCAAGCAGTGGATATTCGCAGCCTATCAAGCGAGTTGGCTTGCAAAATATGAATGAAACCAGCGAAGGTTTTATGAACATGAGTATTGACTAGTCGTTTCTGCAACCATATTTTTCATTTTACTTTTGGGATCGGTCACGCTGTCGTAGTATTTTGCGTATGTATTGTTCTCTGTTGCTGGTTTTGGAATATGAGCTATTATCTCTATCTAGCGACGGCGCCATAGGTTATCAAGGGAAACATAACGAGATCATTAAGCACTGGACTTTATTTTTTAGCTAATAATAATGCTGCTCGTATCTGCCCTCGTTTATTACCGCGGCTCTATGGCGTCACTTTGAGATTTCCCCCTTGATATATTATCGTGCGACAGGCAAACAGAACAAACATCCCAGCGGCTCGCCGCCCGCCAATCAGAGCCCGTCAAATGCAACGGCACAAGTTCGGTTATCAAACCTCACACCTTCAATCTCACGCCATCCAACCCGCGAAACAACGTCGCATTCATGGATGTCCTTGCAAGGAGAAGGTTGAGGGCTGAAACACTGATTGAAAGCAGCTCTGCCGAATTGTTTTTGGGAAGCTTATTTTGAGCTCTGTACGACTCCTCTCAGTCACTCTAGCTGGTCAACCTTAAAATTCTTCGCTGCTAATAACGGTTTTGAATAATAATGGACGAAAGAAAGCAGCCGGAAGACAACGAGTTATGTGAAGAAAATATATATTCAATATTTACAGCTTGATGGAAAGCTTAAAAATTATCTAACTATGGACAATCGAAGAAGAGAAATAGTCCAGGCTATAATATTGGCCGAAGCCGATTTCCCAGCGATGTTCTTTTTTATGACTTTCCCCATCGATGTACCCATGCTCAAACCGGACTTTCGGCATGGTCTTCTAGGGGGCGCTAGGTCTCGCCACGATGTCATTGGCCACGCTATTCAGCGTTTATCTGCCGCTGCCGTTGTAGATGAGGCGGTTGGTGGTGCCGCTGCCGGGGCTGCTGATGACGGGTTGAGAAAGCTGCTGGATGCGGCGGCAGACGGCTCCACCAGAGATGTTTTCCATGCCCATGAGGTAAGCAGCGAGACCGCAGACGTGAGGAGCAGCCATGGAGGTACCAGAGAGAGACTGGGTGCCACCACCGGGCTTGGTGGAGAGAATGTCCTGGCCGGGAGCATAAACATCAACTATTCGGGTGATAATGGTTAGCATAAACATCCAGGCTTGTGCGGGTTCATCAAAACTTACCAAGCTGTCCCCAGTTGGAGAAGGAGGCCTTGCCATCACGGACGTGGGAAGCGGCAACAGTGCAGACACTGGGTTCGGAAGCAGGGGAGAAGCCACGGGCATCTCTCTAGACGGGCGTTAGCCAAAAACCCCAGGAATTCGCAGACAAAGAAACTTACGTTGTCGTTTCCGGCAGCGACGGCAAGGAAGATACCAGCACGGACAATAGCGGCGGCAGCCTGGTTAGAGGCAGCAGAGAATCCACCTCCCAAGCTCATGTTCACGACAGCCTTGCGAGCGATTCCATTCTGTTGAGCGTGGCTGATAACCCATTCCATACCCTTGATGACACCAGAGTTGCTTCCACTTCCATCAGCTCCAAGGACCTTCACGGCCACCAAACGGGCTGCCTTGGCAACACCATAGGTGTTGCTGCCCACTGTACCAGCACAGTGAGTACCGTGGCCGTTGCCATCAGTGTTCGATCGGTCAACAGTGTTGGTACCCCAGATGGCACGGCCGCCAAAGTCAGGGTGACGGATATCGATACCAGTATCGATAACGTACGCGGTGACACCCCGTCCAGCGGTGGAGTCATAATGATAATCTCTGTTGCCAACCCGTCTGTTGGAGATACGGCCAAGGCCCCAGGTAGGAGCATTGCGCTGGGTCTGGAGGGCATAGGCCTTCATGACAGTGTCGCGCTCGATGTATGCAACCTGCAGGATGATACCCGTCAGCGATTTTTGGAAGTTCAACGAAGAGCAACTTGGGGTTTTCTTACATCATCGCGGCTGGCAATCTCCTGGATTGTCTCCTCATCGAAGGTACCGGCGTAACCCTTCAAGCCGTACTTGTAGGTGTGACGCATGCCACCAACGTTGGTGTTGCCACGGCGGGCAAGGCGTTCATGGTGGACGCTGGTGACCCATTCGCGGTGAGCCTCGAAATCGTTGGTCGACACGTTGTCCTTCATCACGACGATGTAGCCATTGGGGATGGTTTGAGCGCCAGCTGGGGCGGAGAGAATTTCAGCTCCATTAACGGAGAGAGCCGCCAGGGCGAAGGGAAGAAACTTGGAGAAGCCGACCATTGTGAAGACCGAATCAAGAACGAGGTAATGCTGATGTCCGGAATGTCCTGGATGATTCCTTTCTTCTCAATGGGAGGGAGAAGGAGGCTTTATATCATTTTGTGATCCAGGACGACTTGATACAGATTCACATGGCCCATCCCCCTTCCCAGGCCTCCCCCTGATACCTCCCGAGGTAGGAGCTTGAGAGCTTCCACATTCGGGCATTGTCACCGCCCAGTTCCCAGGACCAGCGTGGTATCATGACTCTGTCCAAGACAACATGTTCTGCGCACTTGATAGAGCAGCTGGATGGGATGTCTCCTTCAATTGCTCCGGGCACGCGGAGAGAAACTCATACGACCCTGGCAGCTCCACTCTTTTGGGGTACTGATCGTTAAATGACCGATCCATTAAAAATGCCTTTCTTTGGCGGAGCCAATATCAATCTTGCAATGGTTGAAACATCCTGGTCAGAAATGAAAAGGAGTCACATGGTGCCCCCGACATGAGATCTCATTAAAAAAAAACCAAAACAATGAAGATCACTCTCTAAGTCTCTCAAAATAATGCCTACTATCAAGGACCAGGGCCCTACGCTTGGTTTCGTTTTCTGATTATTATTCAGGACCTTGAGAAAAGGTCAGGAGTTTCGACGTTTGTGAATATTGTCAAGAACTCGCCTCATAGCACCAGCATTAATTGGCACGAAAATAAGCTCCCTTTCTGATGCGAGTCCTCTGTGCTAAGCACTGCATTTGGGCTCCCCCGGATTCCAGAATACGAATTACCCCAAAGTCTCTTCAGTGTCGTGGCTATTCGCGGGGTCGTCAATATGATCTTCATCGTCATGTGGGGGCGCTGCTCTTAGGGAGCATTTACTGTAGATCAACGTTCCTGAAGATCCTGCTGATGATAGGCTCAAACAGCCAAGCGAGGCTCCTTTGGGCAGCTGGCGAGGCCTGACACGACTCCAAGAGTTCTAGGATGCTAATAATCAATCAAACTTATAATGGCGGGGGGGAGAAATAGGGACATTGATCGGAAAACGTTGTATTTCGTACGGAGTTCCGAGTCGGGAATTCTGCATGACCTGTCGATCATCCGATCAGGGATACCGAACCTTCAAGTCCCAAGCCGTAAATTCATGATTCCATTCGAGCCAGGTCTGATAATATTTGCAACCCCAGTTAAGAGGTATTGAGTCCTTTATTTCGGTTTCGTGGACATTGACCAGTGACCACTGAGAATGTATACGAAGTACTCTCCTTAGGATGGATGTGGATGACGATGTCCAACCAAACGGCGTTTCAAACCCCAATCACGTTTCAGGCACAGCAACTTCAAACAATTCCCAACAGGAGCCAAGCAAACAACCACATCTACAATTGCAACGACAGCGAACTTCCCCCTGTCGAGGAACAAGTTTCGAAGGCGCAGTTTGTTTTTGAGAGATTCCAAAACTTTCAGTGCTGTTTCTGTCGGCGCGGGGGCTGCGGGAGCGTCACTAGGACTGGACCCTGGACAAGTTTGCCCCATCACACCCTCCGTCGTCTTCACGAATCACATATCGCTAACTCTAGATAAGACTTATAACTAGTTTGTCATATGGCATGATCGCGAGCGAATGGGACAACCCACCTGAAGAAGTCATCCTATACATCTTCTTCTCCTCCACTTTGTAAAGTTCACCTGTTTAGCAGTGCTACATTGCGTCGTTAGTCGTTCGTAAATCGTGAAGACATATACTACGCAATATAGTCACTACTATCTCTCCATTGCTGCTTTCTACTCCTGAAGTGGACTTTGTGGGGGCGATCAAGGCCGGCAAAGTCCGAGCGGCCAAGGCACGGGTGTACCTTCATCCTCCCTGTGATGTAACCACAAGCCCGCTTTCATTTTGGCGCGAGGGTCATCAGGCCTGCCATTTGATCCTGTTGGCTGACGATGATGGTGGTTTGGCAGCGATTTCCGGGGTTTGCTAAGAGGCTTGCTTTTTGATATCGAGAGAATCAACCTGAGGTTCGGAGCACAAACAATACCTGTTCACACGTGGAGGTCGGAGTGCTCCCGACCGTACAAAGCGCTAATGAATTTTAATTATTTTTTATTAATAGCGGGCGTTTTATTATTGAAGTTACCAGTCCTCCAACGGTGGCTGATTTTGTTTAGTCCGGCTCTGAGTTTCCATATCAATTTCTAGAACAGGAACCTTGTCTTGTGTTCTCAAACATATCTGCCTTTTCCCGCCGACCTGCTGCAGGCATCCTCAGATCACTTTGTTTGATCAAATCCCCAACTGCATTGCTGCCAACCATCATCCCGCTCTTTCGTCGCAACCCGTTGTTTGAACGGGAAGCAAGAAACTTCTGGAATGATAATCGTCAGGACACTCAAAGTCTATGCACGTGGCATCCCGCGTTCTCAACGGTTCGTTCAATATTGCGGGGAAATCTAGGAAAATCAAGTCCGGAGCCCTGAAGAAAAAAGGGAAACACCCCTGGTAAATGCTATGCCAGTAGGGTCTGGCGCATCTGAGGGTTGCAATGCGTAGCGCCATGCTCCTTGAACACCGCCTCTTCAATTATGGCAAATGTTCACGATGACGCAAGATTGTGCTTGGGAGACATGAATCAATTCATGCATGTATATTAGCAAGCCGGGTATTTGAAGAGGCGGCTCACCTTTTTTTCCCGCGAACTCTCGTATATCGTTACGCCTGCAGAAACTTTGGCAAGCCGAACAATTCGTTGAATCTTAACCAGCACCTCATTTACCGCCGGCTTGTAGACCTGGAATGTCAGGTCGTATATCGGCAAACGTCCATGCATACACAGGTACCCCCCTGCGGCACGGGTCCACGAGATGCAGAGTATTCCGTAGATTTTCAACTTTTGCGGGGTGTCCTGGAGTGCTTATATACTCAATGCTGAGTCCCGCACAAGTTGGTTCTTCCCCTAGTTCTGGAGCCTTCAGGGGAAAGAAAGTAGCCGTAGTTCGGCAATCAGAATATCATCGTTCTCTGGGATTGTCTTTGCCCTCTTCTTTTGCACCATGAAGTGTCTTTTGGTGGCTTCGGCATTTGTGGCTTCAGCCATTGCCGCGTCACTCCCTTCCTTGGGCTCGGAATATTATGGATACAAAGTCTTCCGTATCCCGACTGTCAAGGAGAATCACGCCAAAGTTGTGGATCTCATCAGCGACTTGGACCTTGACACTTGGAAATTCCCCAAGAAGGCAGGGTCCGCTGCAGATGTTGTGGTTCCACCGAAACAGCTCTCTGCCTTTGAAAGGGCTACTGCCGGTCTCACCGTTGAGGTGATGCATGAGGACCTTGGTGCATCAATTGAGGCCGAAAGTAGCGTGGTTGGCACATACCAAGGTACGACCAGCTCGCAATTTGGCCTAGAATGGGGCGGAGGAAGTTTCGGCTAATGGTGATCCTCATTCTCGCGCTTCTAGCGGGAAACTTTAGTGACGCTTGGTTCGATAACTATCACAGTTACAATGACCATATCCAGTGGCTTAAGGATCTGCAGGCGCAGTACCCGAGAAACTCGGAAGTAATCACGGCCGGGACCTCCTACGAGAGACGTACGATCCAAGGTATTCACATCTGGGGCAATGCCGGAAAGGGAAAACCAGCAGTGGTTTGGCATGGAACCATTCATGCTCGCGAATGGATTACCACTATGGTAATGATCTCCTGAAACCTCGACCCCTAAAGTCAGCAGGGTCAGGGTGACATGAAGTAACTTACATTTCTCGCCTAGGTCGTCGAGTACATGGCCAACAACCTGCTCGCAGGTCTGCGATCGGATGAAGTAGTCAGAAGCATTCTTGACAAATACGACTTCTTCATTTTCCCAATCACAAATCCAGATGGTATGTCGTTCAGCACCTCATGATATGTGTGCAGTATTAATGTGTCTGGGCCAGGTTTCGTCTACTCTCAAACGACCCGGCGATTGTGGCGCAAGAGTCGCCAGCCTAGCACTGGCGGCAACGTCGGAACAGATCTTAATCGCAACTATCCATACGAATGGGTCGGACGGGGTTCTTCTTCAAGCCCATCCTCCGAGACATACAGAGGTATATCATTCTTTAGAAGCTCGTTCGCAAGTTCTAAATAAGTCAGAATCAAGGACTAATGGTGGCATTTCTCAACAGGAGCGCGGCCAGGTGACTCACCGGAGGTCAAAGCCCATATCGCCTTCATGCAGCGTGTCGCCAGACAGGGAGCGAAGATGTATGTTGATTGGCACTCATACTCTCAGCTTTTCTTGACCCGTAAGTTTCACAAAGCCCAATCTTTCACCCTGAGAATTGAGCTTGGTTGACTTGTTTTTCCGTCTGTAGCCTATGGATATAGCTGCAGCAGACTCCCACGCAACCACGACAAGCACATTAGCCTCGCCAATGCGTTTGCTCAGGCATTGAGAGCGGTTCATGGCACCGCATACAGAGTAGGCCCAACTTGCAGCACCATCTATCAGGTCAATGGAGACAGTGTCGACTGGGCTATTGAGGTTGGCAAGTTCGAGCTTGGATTCGCTGCTGAACTGCGCGACACTGGCCGACACGGATTTGTTCTCCCACCAGACCAGATCAAGCCCAGTGGAGAGGAGACCTGGGCAGGCGCGAAGGCCCTGTTGTCCCGGATGTAAGTGATGTGAAGAGAGGAAGATCTGGAAACATGGAATCGAAAGCGCCCCATTGCACTCCTTATGGCCGTTGTTGCTTTGCTATTCCATTGTTCCCCTTCTTTTGACTTCTTGCCGCAGCAACTCTCCTTTTGATGCAGACTCAGATATATCATGATGAAAGAAGACGTGGGGAAGGGCGGATAAGAAATTGTACATAGTTGCTCCGTAGGATGAATTTGAGAATTGACGTTGACGTTGAAAACGGATGATTTGAGATGTCTCTCTTGGCGTCGTCAGCTCCCCGCACCGTTCCTCACAGACAAGACAACAACACATGAACTCATGAACCCTTTTTGTCGTTTGACTTGCTGTTGACATCTCGATTGTATAACAGACCCATTAGGCGCATTACCATAGATTCTTGATTACAGACATGCCTTCAAACATTGAGATTGCTTCCTCGTTTGTCGAGGGCGCCCCGCCCGGAGAGGTATGTTGATGTCGCAATACCGCAAATCTGCCTTCTGCATTTCTCCGTTGACTGCCTGCTATGCAGACGTGCTAATTCTTCATAGCTTAATGATGTCGTTGCAGGTAAATATGCGCAAATACAGATCCTCGTCGCTTTTCCTTTCCGCACCTCCCGCGCGCCAGCGGCAGATGGCAGTGTGCCTTGACGGAACTACTGAAGCCTAACTGGAGAATCTTTGGAGCGGAATAGATATAAAAGCGCTCACCTCAGACGGCCCTGATATTGTTTCTTCGCTAGAACCCGCATTCCGAACATATAACGAGGCCCAATTGGCGACTACAAAGCTGGCAGGGAGCAGTCAACAGGTAGGACACTCGATGCGCTATTGAGATGTTGCCTGGAGATGGGCTGATAACTTGAAATTTGGAAACTGCAGGTCATTGTGAGCTCCTTTAATAAGCTAGAAGATGGTCGATACTATGATGTTGAAAGCCAAACGTCGTTCGAGTTCGACCATGTTACTCAGGTAAGATATCGTTGGACCCATGAGACCACCATGAGTCTTGCATTGACGTTAGAACGAGAAAATAGACCGCTTCCGCCCCAAAATCCCATCCACTCGAATCGGCAAATTCAGATCTCATGTATGTTACCTTCTAGCGAATCGTTTGCCACTGTGTCAGCTGCAGTCCGGTTAACCTTGTCGCAACGTAGTAAATCCCTACTAAAATCGCTATCCTCACACGCCCAAGAACATTTCGCAAGCTGCTCCTATGGAGTCTACCCCTCCGAAAACGATTCGTCTATCACTATACTACTAGTTGCGAACAAATACTCGCCCAATAACTTCTGGAACGGTCGCTACCGTGCAATCTACCATGTTCCTGTCTCTTCGCCAGCCACGATCACCGGCAAAATCCAAGTAGATGTTCATTACTATGAGGATGGCAACGTTTCTCTGAACAATACGAAGCCGGTTTCAATTTCAATGCCCTCCACGAGTTCAGCGGAAACAATCGTTCGCCGTATCGCTGCAGCTGAGCGGGAGCACCAAGAAGAATTAAATGAAGCATTCAGCAGGCTGGCGGAGGGAGCTTTCAAGGGTCTACGGCGACAGTTACCGATAACGCGACAAAAGGTCGAATGGGAGAAGGTAGGTGGGTATAGACTCGGTCAAGATATCGCCGGTGGGAGAGGTTAGCATGTACAGTATGTACTGTACAGTACATACGATGCGTCATAATGTTTCACTAAGGATGCTTCATCTGGCAAATTTCGTGGAACGCTTACTAGCAGTATGCTCAAACGGTGCTTATACAATCTGTCCTAGTTTCAGGATTCTAGGTTCCATGTCCACACGAGTACTATTCATCCCTATACAATTCTCAAGATTCATATAACCAAGCCCGGATGGTCATGAAAGACAAGATATAAACATTATCATTAATACAACCACTCTTGGACCGTTTGCTGCAAAGACGGCCAGAGGCTTAACGAGAAGAAAAAAAATCCGCTCTTCTTGACCGTTAGATGAAGGATCATGACTCCGTAAGAATACTCCTATCCGACCAAAATTTGCACTCTCTCTCGCTCCACCTATCATCGGACATCTGCGCCGGAACTCCAACATTCTTCCCGCCAGCACGTTCATCGTTACCCGCCCCAAACAGCATCATACTCTTTGGGTTTTTGAGTTTGAAGGGAATCCACGTTGGCCTCTTTGCGTATTTACCCTTGATGCGATTGGGATCGCCTTTGGTAATAAACGAGGTGACGTACGCGTGAATATATCCCGCGATTAGCTCTTGGGTTTTGGAAAATTGGCGTGCGCTGAGGTTGTAGGATTCATATTCGCCCTGGTCGCCATGACTGGCGCCCCCGCGAACGGTCTTGTTGAGCGCCCAGTGGTACATATACACCGGTTGCATCTGGCCTTCGGACGCCAAATGTGCGGTTTGCCTAACGGGGCAGATGTATGCAAACTGTCCGTATGCTGCAGTGGCGCGCTTGTATTGGGAACCCACATTTATTTTGCGGTTCTCAGCGTATGGAGATTTGGGATTTTTCAAGGGGTCCGGATAGAGCTGGTTGAGAAGCTGAATATCTGAAGCAGGCATAGAGGGAATCAGCGTACGAAAGAAATTGGTAAATTCATCCGACTTGGCCATCTGGGATGGTACAAATGGAGCGCCCTCGTGTGTGTTGAAACCGGTAAGAATAGGAATTCTGTTCCATTTTCCGGATTTCCAATTGTTTATCGGAGCCTGTCTAATAATTTCTCCGTCGATGACGGGCTGGAACGCCCAGCGATCAGAGGGATTGTAGCGATTGAATATCTTTTCCGAGGCGCGGGCGACATCGATGACGGGTTTGCCTCTTAGGCAAGGCATTATTTTATCTTCAGGAAGCTTAGAGCATCCAGCCTCAACCAGGAATTCTTCGAATTGCTTCTTGTGCAAAGAGTGATTGTGCGGATATACGGCCCGAGCAGTGGTTGCACCCGAGTCAATAACAGCTCGATGGAAGAGCTGTTTGGGCTTGGTCTCGTGCATGACATGATGCCCAATCTAAATTCATTAGATTAATTCTTAAGCCAGTGAAAAGAGAGAACATCATACCGAATGCGCACCAGCGGAGAGGCCCATCAGCGTCACTTGGTTGGCGTCTCCGCCAAACGACCCTACATTCTTCTGAACCCATTCGAGAAGAAGAACTTGATCGTGCAGGCCTAGATTCAAGGTCTTTTCTTTGGCGCTAACGGTAGAATGGAGGAACCCAAAGGCACCAAGCCTGCGATAGACAAAGTTATTAAATGCAAAGCCTGCAGGAATATGGCAGGTTAACGTACCGATAATTGAAATTTATGACAATAAACGGCTCCTCAGACCACGATAACATGTTGGCAGAACTGTGGAATCTGCCTGAATATGCAGCATATCAACTTGCCATCCAAATCTAGGGCTGTCTCAGCATTGCATGGTCTTACATACCGGCACCGCCATTGAAACCTCCGCCATGAATGTAAACCATTACCGGTAGCTTACTATTCTTCGATACATTATTTGGTCGGAAGAGGTTCAAATTCAAACAGTCCTCTCCCCAATCGGTGGCGGGCCATGTTAGAGGCCCGGCGGGACATCTATTCAGTGAGAGTAAGTAAAGACTAACTAAACGGATAGACGGACTCGTAGCCAAATCAAGAGGAAGTTCCAGTACCTTTTGCCATATTTGGAAGCACTGATAACTGCTTTAGATGGCTTCACAGCCCGGGCACGTCTGAATCTCCCTGGCGGCTGGCCATATGGAACCCCAAGGAACGCTTCGATCGGGCGAGGCAGCGTGCTATCAGACAGAACGGTGCCGACGACAGTCCCCTGGGAGATATCCACTGTCGGTGCAGCTCTTGCGATAAGATAGGATAACGCCATATAGAGCCAAGCCGGTAGTATATTAAGATATTCCTCCTTCAGCCACGGCGAATGCCAATAACCGGTGGTCGCTGAGGGGATCCATAGCAATATAAGGTACAGGAGGAAGCCCGTCAGGACTCCCAGACCTAGTATTTGTTTCCGCCGCCAACGGAACAGATGCAGGATGCTGCTGCGAATAAAGACTAAGTGCTGCTCACCATTATTGAGCTGGGCAGGGTTAGCCGTGAAAGTGGCACCTCTTCTTTCGTTTTGCTCTGCATCACGCGAGCGATCGAGTAATTTGCGCATATCAATGTAGTACCACTAGTCTCATCAACCACTCCCAGGAAGACAATAAAGGGAAGAAAGGCTGCGGGCTTTTTTGTCTGGCCGATGCTCCTCTCCTCTGTCTGCCAGGGGTCGTCGCGGGGAGCTGGTCGTTTTGATAGAGTTGGAGTTGCGCGCCGGCGGAACTGGCGCATTAGCGGGCGCTGCTATTCTGCTTTGGGACTGGCGCGCAACCTAAACTGAACGCCATCTGGAGATCATCAACATAGCGCGCATGACAGTCAACAATGAATTCTGCAACATCAAGCACCAACAATGCAGCTCTCAGAGAGCGTCTTCACATGGCGATCAGCTATCCGTATAGAGTAGAAGACTCTGCCAGTCACTCGAGGTAAGCTCAACATCAATAACCTCAATTGGAACTTCACTGACCCTAGATGAAGGGTGACATCGACTAGCCCAGGAACCCCCGACAGCCCAAATTGCACTCAACCCTTGCCGGTAAGCTTCTGTTGTTCTGATAGCTTATTTTAGGAACGCATGGTAAATGCGACCTATATTCCAGTCTGCTTGGAAGTCTGGAGCTTCTATCTGTTACCCCTCCCATGGTATCATGCGCTCTCACTCGCACAGAGCGAAACCCGAATACATGTGACACAGGAGAGCCAGTCTCATGCCTATGAGGCAGAGATGTCGGACTCCGGTGGGAATATCACACTGCAAACTCATCCCTTATCGAATTTTTTACGGCAACTTGATCACAGAAGCAAGCTGTGCCGCATTTTGACTTTACCGACCGGGAGCGTCAAAATTCCATTGTCAAAAGGACAAAGAAATCGACACCATCGGTGGGTTTTACGAAGTCCTCCGTATTTCGTACACAATTGTCGATAAGATTCAACATGGGACCTCTGTCAAGCATCAAGTGCCTGCTTGATGAAACAATTCGCCAATAATCATCGCCAAACAGCCTGCATCACAATAACCAAATCAAAAGGTCCAGCGCCTCTTCTTGTGTCTGAACTCGATATCCCGTAAAAAGGGCAAGGTGTGGGAAAACAACTCAGAATGGTTCCTGAGAAAGCCGTAGGCTCCTCATCGGCGAGTGCAACTCTATCTGAAGTTATGAATAGATTTTGAGCTGTCAATGCAAGTGGGAGTTCTCGGCGCAAAAATGAAAGATTGTTTGCATCGCGATCACGATTGAACCAGCAACTTCATTAGAGCAAAGAAAGCCGAAAAAAAAAAAAAAAACTCGCCTAATAATTGTTGACCTCGGAGGTTTAGCCAAGTGACTCTCAGGGAAACGCATATTCGAATGGAACATGGGCAGTTTTACTCTTATTCGGAAAATAGTTTCTGAAGTACTTCGTATTTATTCTTGAAAATTTTTCGTCTCCTGCAGGAACCCCTCCCATTGTTCCTGGAACCAATTTCCCCTATTCCGAATTGTTCTGGGCGGTTAGATCCATGCACATGGTTTGAACTGAACTGATGATATTTTATGAGTTCAGACACTGCACTCCATGGAGCGTGAATAATGGTCTCAGGCTCCTGAGACGACTGACATTAATTCCATCAAGGGATAATTACGAATGCTATTCCATTTGCGACCTCAGTCATTTGCGAAATTCTGAACTCTCCTCTTGATACCGACTTTGGGAATTGACTCTATTGAGACTGAAATTTCAGCTTTCCGCACACGAGACTCATGACAAGGGCCCAGAATGATCAGAGCTTACGGGAGACCGGTCACTCAGATCCTTGAAGGCACGAGATGGCTGCCAATGGAAGACTCACAAGACTTACAGGCTCCATGGAGGAAAACTGAAAGAATAATTTTGCAGCCCTACCCTCGACCACGGAAAGGACAGGGAACTGTCCGACCAAGACCCAAAGGAGCGGCGCAGCGAGCTGGGGTTCAACTCTTTTGCCCAGCAACGAAGAGTAATAGGAGTCTAAACATGAACCTCCTCTGTGAAATTCCTTAAATTTCACCATCCATATTTAACTGCATGCGTTTTGCCATAATTAGGGGAATTTTCATGCTTTCCCACATACCATCAGGGAGTTGGCCTCTCAATTAGAAGAAAGCTCACAAATGCTCTAGTATTGCTTATGAGATGCATTCTTTAGGACCTTTGACCAGGCCGAGGCAAACGGCTATCCCGTCTTCCATACACGTTCTGTAAATTCCCCTGCCCATGGCACCTTGCCCTTTATACCCAATCTCAATGGACACGTTCTCATTTCGGAGAATTCCCCTACAGCTTCCGAACATGGATCAAAAGGGGAGAGAATTTCATAAACGGTCTCTACCAGAACCAACAACTCTACGAAAACAAATTATTTGATAATTCAAAGATATACTGTCTCTGAATTGCCTTGTTTAACGATGGCTGATTTTAGAAAGATGCCGTAAAGACGTGATATTTAGGTATCTGAAATGACCACACTTGGATGGATCACAACAACAATGCTTGAAACCCGCTTATAAGTCGCTCCAGGTTCCGTACACCTAATGTACCGCTCTGAAACGCCGTGAGAACTTCGTACGAGAAGAAGTCGTCACAATCATGTCTGCTATCATCATTATTGTCCTCATTTTCACCATTATCCCCGCCATTATTCTCGCCGTCGGCGTTGCCGGGGTCGTTTTCTTTGCAATAATCCTCGTCATCGCGATTGTTGCTGCAGTTGGTGCTGGCCCCGTGCCCACTTAGTTCAATTGATGCCGTCTTCTTCTTGATTTCTTCAAATATTCTTCCCACAATGGAGTGCGTACAAATGGGATCGTAGGCAGCGATGCAAAGGTTTGCAAGCAGAAGAGAGTTGAGTGTGATTCTCTTGGAAGTGGGCGGAGAGTCTGATATCTCCTCGACGATCTTTTGGTATACCTCCCGGTAGTGCTTAAGCTCACTGGGGGAGATTTCGTTGATATTTGGACTGTCTGGCCCACGGGCAGCGTCTTCATCATAAGAATACTTAGCGCCGTCCCAGTCGCGCGTTAGCCAGCTAGGATATGCCTCATTTCCCAGACACCGAGGTACCGTACTAACGCCATCCCAATCAATGAGTGCAAGCAAACTGCCGTCCTCGGCGACAATGACGTTCTGTATATCGAAATCAGGATGGGATAGGACAAACTCCTCACCGTCTCCCTCTCTGCCTTCGTGAAAAGGGCGCTTCTCAGCAAACAGTAGATCAACGAATAATCGTAATGCTTTGTAGACCCCGAGACTGTACTCATCTGGAGGAGGCTCCCGCCTATCAAGCATGCACAAAAACCATGATTTCGTGCTGTGAAATGGCCCAACCGTACAGAAACTGGGACCATCAAGGTTGTCGTCCTCATCCATGGATTTCAACGTGGCGTCCATATCCATCACCCTCATCGGACCAATGTCGCATGGGTTCCCATTCTTATCAAAAAGCATTTCCCCTCCGCGTGTGAAAACAAACTTGTTGAGTTGAATCACGGCTCGCGCAACACCATCTAGCGCTCGACAACGACGTTGTTCAAGCAGTTCCGGGTCGCTAGTCTGATCAAACCAGATTTCGTACAGCGGACGACCGTCGATATACTCCATTAGGATGAAGGGGCAGCCGAGCTCATTGTCCAATGAATCGTCGAAATGAAACACTTCTGGGACGGGGACTGTAGTCTGTCGCTTGATCATACACATGGTCAATGCTTCGGATCTGAGTGTTCGAGCAGATATCACGTCAAAGGCGTCTGGATATCCATTGGAAGGGATTCTTAGGAGCCAGCGTGCCCCATCGTTGAACTCGATTTTGAAGAGAATATGTTGAGATCCATAAACAGGGTCAGAGAGAACGCGGCAATCGTGAATTTCAGAAGCCATATCCGAGGCTGCGACATTTTTGCGACGAAGCTGCAAGGCGAATGCAGGTAAATTCTGCAACTGCAAGGTCGCGAGCACCTGGGCAAACGATGCTGAAGGCTCGTCGTCTGAGCACTCAGAAGGGGGGTTGCTAACTAAGATTGTCATGTCGATGAAGACGAATGTCCCAAGTAATGCTTGATTAAGAAGCAAGAGTAGGGAAGGTGTGTCAGAAAATATGGATGATCACAGAGTAAACAAGAATCGCGATGTCTATGTTACCCTTTTTGGGAAATACATTAGTGACACAAAGTGCTCGCTTAAATAAGCTAACTAAAGTCAATCACAGCGAGAGGTGGGCAATTCAGCGATACTAAACTATGTTAATTTTAAAAAGTAAGTCGGAGTCCTCCACGTAGAGTACAGTACAAGTAGCTATACAGTAGTTAACAGAAATTTCAACGTCTCCTGAGACATTGATAAGCTACCACTGGTGACTGGCGTATTCATGCGCAACCAGAAAAGCAATCTGCCCCAGTGGTCGTTATATCGAGAGAGAATGATTCACAGGTAAATTGACAGCTTTACCTGAATGCGTCGCAGGTGAACCTAGCTTGTTGGCAATGCGTGTGTGTACATATATATAGTGGCTATATGTGTACTGTACATAGGATTCACTAAGCCAGCAGATGGAGCTCTTCCCCCCGATAAACAAACTTGAAATATTTGGACATATTCTCTGTTTCTGAGATTAGAAGCTGGAGCCTTGTAATATTTTCAACGCCCACAGCAGTGAAAATAGTGGCTCAGAAGCTCTGTCAATGCAGATCGTGCAAACTGCCCAGTCGTGATGCGATATCATTCACTCGTGGGGTTCTCATGGCCCAGGATAGTTCAATATCACACTGCCAGGGAAGTGATAAAAGTTGTATGAACTTTCTCGCAGTTGAGTACTGCTATAACCCCGTCAGCACAAGTCCCGAACACCCAGTCTGAGAAAACCCCTTTTACTTGCATTTTTCGCCTACCGGCACCTCATCTATAGTTTATCGATACGCATTCCATCTTTCCAAAACGACCGCAATATTTATTGCTGCAGAAATGGGTCATCATTGGTATGTACTATACTCCGGCACTTGGAAGCCGAACTAAAGATGCACTCTTTTCTAGTGGCAGCTGCAAAAAGACTTTCACCACCATTTGTGTCAAAAGGCGGCACATGATCAAATGCCAAAAGCATCTTCATATATACTCTTTACCGGGACACGAATGCCAGACGTGCCGTTTAGAGCGTCTGTCCGCTGCTAGGGCCGCTACCGCGGCCAACGCAGCCAAAGAATCCAAGGTAGTTAACGAAGCTCACCCTGTCAAGGGGAACGAAAAAGACAAAGGGAAATAAATCCTAGCCTAATTCGATGAACTGACGATGTGAGCTTGTGCCATTATCGCGGATTATCTGTTTGAGGGGTGGTCGAAAGAGTACTCGAGTTGTACTAAGAGTTTTGCCAATGGTCCGGGTCGGTTCAGCGATATGCATGCTTTTGAACTGTATGGAGCGGCTGGATCGTCAGAGCAGACTCTTCACACACCGCATCGGGCGACTAGCGAGGCTTTTAGATTAATTATGCTCACATTCTCTTTGCCACTGCTGCTAGAGGAGTCGCTCTTGTATCGATTCCGCGGGAATGGAATTTGACTCATTTACCTAACCTATATCATGTTCGTCCTTCTGCCTTCTGCTCTTCAACTATGGGTATCTTCTTCGTTCAAGACGTGATAACAGGCTTTCTGTTATCTATAGCGTTGTAGTCGAGTGGTCAAGAGTGTCATATGCTTCATGGCGACGCGGTAGGCTCAAGTAAAACCAAAGTGATGGATATGCTCTTGCAACAACAGTTTGTTGGTTTCTTTTGCTCGAGTATCAAGAGAGAACCTGTAACCTGACGTCTGTGATTACTAAGGCAGACAACGGAGAAAATTAAGTTAGTAAGTGAGCTATGGATTAACTTACTCCTGCCACTAGACTCTTGGCTTTTTTTGCAGGTGAGAGAAAACCACGCGACAATCTGGTTCGTGAGTTACGAGTTAGCCGAAGCCGAAACTGACATTTCTTTTGAGTGCACGTTGTCCAGATGGTTCATTTCTTGAAGCCATGTTGTGGAAATGCCGTAACCCAGCTAATCCATGGAGGCGCAAGATAATATCTCCAGGCAGTTATTTGACCGACATAGTTACTCCGTATGGGCGCGACAAAGACCACTAGTATCAATTGGATTGTGGATACGCCTCCTCAATGCCAAAATGGCAGCTAACGCGGGTCAACCTCGGCAAGCCGTGGAATTGTTGGTTTATGCCCCGGGTTTTGCCTGGTACCATGTGGATGGAAGCAGAATGGGTTGTTAAAGATGGATGCTCCTCTCGATGGGAGGAAAGATGGAAATGCATCCAAAGATTGGCATACCGGCAGCCCTTTAAAGGATTCGTTTTTAGGTTGATATCTTTGCGACCGTTGCTCCTGAGCACGGGTAACCATGGAAAGCCAGAGAAGCATACCCGTCGTGATTGGTGTCGGAGACATCAAAAATAGCTCCAAAAAGATTGAAGATGCCGCTGAACCACTCGAACTTATCCTGCAGGCGATTCAGCGTGCCTTAAAGGACTCTGGCATCTCAGACCGTGCATCGATGAAGCTCCAATCGAGCATTGACAGCGTGGATGTCGTCAGAACATGGACTTGGCCATATCCAGATCTACCCGGTTCAATCGCGGATAGATTGGGAATACAGCCAAAACACAAGTTCTATAGCGACAGTGGGGGCAACTCGCCGGCAAAGCTGTTTGATGAAGCTGCTCGCCGCGTTTCTTTGGGCCAGAGCAAGGTTGCATTAGTGGCAGGCGGCGAGGCACTTGCTTCACGTATGTATTGTGCTCGGTTCTGCGTATTTTGCGATATCGAAAAGCTAAAGTGATGTTCATATTGAAGTCGAGGCTTTTGCACGGGCAGATAAGATGCCCCCACCGGGTTGGACACCACCGGACGAGGATGTCAGTAGTGTATTCTCTGTGAAGAATGTTAAATTGAAAGAAAGTCGGTACATCACCATGCAAAGATCTTTCAATTATCTGGCCACCGTCACTAAATCGTTTTTAGACCTTGGTGCGATTCATGCTATCGGCCTTCCGGTGCACGTATACCCGTTGTACGAGAATGGCTTCAGGGCTCGCCGCGGCCAATCCCTAACAGAAAACCATAAGGAATCAGCTCAGCTCTACGGCGAGTTTGCCAAAGTGGCTGAAAGCAACCCACTTGCATGGAGCCATGGCAAACCGGCGGAAACAGCACAATCCATTGGGACGGTAACCAAACGCAACCGTCTTATTTGCTTTCCATGTGCGGCTTGTGTCCTCCTCACGCCCTTGAGCAAAGTACTGACTCCAGTTCAGACCCTTTGTTGATGAACGCGTTCAACACTGTCAATCTTGCTGCGGCCTGTCTCCTGACTAGCACCGAATACGCAAAAGAGCTCGGAGTACCGGAGAATCGATGGATCTATCCGTTGGCTGGAGCTGGAACCGCTGATAGCGACAACTGTGGGTATTTCCGCATTCTTTCCCTTCCATGAGTGTTGGACCCGATTTCCTAGAACCTCCTATATTGACCGTTAACTCTTCCAGTCTGGGAACGTCCTAACTTTTGGTCGAGTCCGTCCATTTCTCGATCTTTGGACGCCGCGCTGGATCTTTCCGGTTTGCGAAAGGGAAACATTGATATTTATGATTTTTATTCGTAAGTGTTTTAGGGTCTTTTGCGTTCGCAGAAAGTTGGACTAAACGAGACAACAGCTGCTTCCCCATCGTTCCCAAACTGGCTTGCGAGCACCTAGGCCTGCCGATTCTAAACCAACCAAAGCCTATCACACTTCTGGGAGGCCTAACATCATTCGGAGGCGCTGGTAACAATTATTCCATGCATGTGAGTCGTTAGGGAAGCTTAGTATATATCTGTCGCATCCCATTTCGTTCCTTTTCACTGATGTTTCTTGTACGTAGGCAATCACGGCCATGGTCCGTGAATTGAGAAAAGACGCAGAACGTGGACGCCATGGATTGGTCCTGGCCAACGGTGGGGTGCTGAGTTACCAGCACGTCGTGGTGCTTTCGTCCCAGCGCCGAAAAGACGGGTCATCTTATCCACACGAGAACCCGCTTCCGGCGGTTTTGACAGACGAGGTTGTTCCTACAATTGACAGTGAAGTAGAAGGTGAAGCTGTCATCGAGACTTACACCGTTGAATTTAATCGGGATGGCACCCCATATCAGGGGTACATTGTCGGTCGTCTGAAGAGTAATAATCACCGATTTATTGCCAACCATGCAGATGAAAGCACTTTGGACCGGCTCAGCAGTACTTCTGAGGAACCGATCGGCAAAACTGGATACGTTAGGAGCGACCCGGAACAGAGAGAAAGGAATTTGTTTAGCTTTGGAAGGATTGGAAAGCTATAACCAAAGGGGGTTGTTTTTCCAATTCATCGTGGAGGAGGGGTAGACTGATGACTCCCGTTCAGCATATGTTTCGATCAGCAACAACCAATATATATGTATGTGCATACATATGTACATATTCCAGTACTGATAATGTAACTTTTCAACTTTTGTATGGAGCAGGCTGATTCTTTTGATGGTGCGCTTGTTGTCCCCCAGGCCTTCAGCAAGCAAAACGGGGCGTCGTTGGGCGCAGAAAACACTCGAGTGGCAGATTTTCGGAGCCAATCCAAATCAATTCTCAATCCAACTATATCCCAGGTAGTGTGGCTAACTAGGATGAAAACAAAAAATATGGACGTTTTCTAAAACCCATCAGCTCATATTGAAATTTTTGTCGTGGGCCATCTACGCTCACTGCAATTTCCTGAGAAGGCAACAAATCGCACAGCGCATTCACACAATCATGCGCTGTGCATAAAATGTTAAAAGCATGGCACTTGCTTTGTAGTATATCTGGAGAGACCGCCTTTACTTCATCCATGATGTTGAGGGAACTCACCTGCAAAAATGGCCAACATATACAAGACTGCTTTGGACGCGGTGGCCATGTATGCTGAGACAAATTGCAATGGGACAATCACGCAAGTGAACAATCAATTCTGCAACGTCACGGGCTATTCGAGGCATGAACTCGAAGGAGTCGAAATTCGAAAGATTTTAAATTTTGCCCAATCACGCCCCCGGAGAACTGGTGGCCACACCGCAGAGTCTGGGCAAAATATCTGGAAAGGCGACCTGAAAAACAGACGAAAAGACGGCACACGTTACTGGGTCGAGTGTACGATGATTTCCATCACTGATGACAACGACGACATAAAATATGCTGTGATTTGTTTCGACACCACCAGGAAAAAAAGAGCTATGAATGCTCTTCAATGGCATGCGTTCCATGACTCGTTGACTGGCCTGCCCAATCGAGCGTTACTCCGTGATCGTTTAGAAAAATCTCTTGCGTCCGCTGCGCGGCATACTCGTGCCTTAGCAATTGGTGTCATTGATCTTGATGGTTTCAAACATATCAACGACACCTATGGGCACGCGGTCGGTGATTCACTGCTGGTCGACGTGGGGAAACGATTGATTATCTCGTTGCGAAAGGAAGACACCGTTGCGCGGCTAGGTGGGGACGAGTTTGTCGTTATCCTTAATGACATCAATGTGTTGACGCTTCCGTCGGAATTAAAAAGGCTGGTCGAGGCGCTTCATCAGCCGTATTGGGTTAACGGATGGAGGTTGGATGTTGGTGGAAGCGTAGGAATCGCAATTTACCCCGACAACGGGGAAACGTCCGATATCCTTCTCCAACATGCCGATCGTGCAATGTACGAGGCCAAACGATATAGAAAAGGTCGATTTCATATTTTCAATCCGTCAGTCCATAGGGAACACGACAGAGAATCTCGAGATCGACAAGACGAAGCCCTGTTGGACCAGCACGTACGACCGTCTGGAACAACTGGGCAACGCAAACGCGTTGTCAAACGACCGGCGTTGAATTGATATTGTATATACCAAACGCGTTATCTTTGAGCTGATTATCAAAGCGTCTAAGACACGATTTCCATGAATCGCGGAAGCATCGTAGCCAAGAAGCCATGGGCTGAAAGCTTAAGCAGAATGTCAGGTGCAGGGGCCAGATGTCCCTTTGATCTTCTGTGTTTGGAGTTCGGCGAAATTTCTGAACATTCTGCGAGACTGACTGACAAACCAGACCAGTGCTCATATTCAGACTGCAAACAATCTAGGGAGGATTGAGCTAATAGGCACCGGCACTTCGAATTCTGACAGGGTACTCCGCAATTGCACCGGTAATTAAGCGCGCATTTCCGGATATAAGAAGCGTATCCCGACACACGAGCACAGTCACTTCAACTTAAGGGATCCATATGTGGAATAATTCCGTTCTAATTGATTGCTATCATTTTGGCCATGGTGCAGAACGTGAAGAGACCACTTGTTTTCGCTGCTCAGTTTTTGATTGATTGATTTTTTTTTTCTTTTTTTTTTGAAGCGGATATCGATGACCATCGGCTCTCGGGATGAAGCACGCCTGGCCAATTAGTGATACTTGACTCGCCAAGCATATTGCTCCGGGGTGAAGCTCAGCAAAAAAGCCATGGGGGACCGAAACAAGCCTCACTAAGGCCAACCATTTCCCTTCCTACACGTCAACAAAGAGAGTCAACTCTCATCCATGGGCCTTCGTGGTATCTCAGGTCGACCCCGCAGATAGACACACAGCACAAAATATTGTTGGCGAATGGCACGGCATTAGCAGCGATGATATAACACAGCAAGGCGGATGAATGTGTAGCGAACTGCCGAAGTATGCGAGAAGGATTGACGTTGACCTGCGGCGCGGAGCTAATTCCGTCACGTGATGCAGCCCTGGCCCGGCTGGTACCGGCATCCTTACATAAGAGCCGCCAGAAAAGGACTAATGGTGTGACTTTAACGAGATTGCATAGTAACTGACTATTGCGCAGTCTACCGGAACACACTTCCCCAGCGCCGACGACTAAAATACCCGACGCCGCGTATCTGATTGGCACGTCACGGGGCTGCATCGAGCTTGGACTGCGGAGCGCTCCCGCGCATAACAGCGCGTTCTATGGTATGGGGGACAGAAGTCAGCGAGCAAAAGCCACTCAAGCTTCGTCAATTAGTCACCGTCGTCGTTGGATTCTTTTTCCGCAACTTTGTCTTCCGCCGCGACTAGCCGCTCAGCAGCTCAGCACCTCCAGGGATAAAAAGGCCGAAGGCAGAATCCCTTCAACGCCATGTACTTTCATCTCAAAAATAAATCACTCCCGTTCTCTGTCAGCGCTGCCTGATTCCCTTTCTTGAGCTTCCCTCAGTCTGTCGGTTGTTTTCGTCTATTCTTGACGAGATATCTGTTCGGCTATCGACGGTGCTTCCGTCTGACGTCACCATATCTGGAGTGTTGATATGAGCGACGGGGAGAGCTGAAGAGACAGAATTAAAGATATTCAGACACAAGGCTACAAGCAGCCATGATAATACAACCTATTGTTGCCCATCTCTCTTTGATGAGCGTGGGCGTGGGCGTCCTAGCTCTCATCTCACTCCTGGTACGTTCTTCACCGTTCGTGAAGCGGTAACCCAAACACGAATGGGATGAAAACCGAGAAACCAGTTGACTGACCAGCTTGCACGATGAGATATAGACCTTCGGATACTGCGCTTATAACAAATTCTTTCATCCGCTCCGAAAATACCCCGGTCCCTTCCTCGCATCCATCACTCCGTGGGTGCAGTTGTATCACGGCATCAAGGGCGATCGTCATCTGTGGCTCTATAACTTACATCAAAAGTATGGCCCGCATGTCCGAGTTGCTCCAAATTTCCTCTCCATCAACAGCGTCCAGGGTTTGCACGACATCTACGGTCATGGCAAGAAAGTGAAGAAAGGCGACTTTTACAATGCCTTCCCAGCCATCAAAGGCGTATACAACACTCACAATGTGATCGACAAGCACGTCCATGGCAGAAAGCGACGGGTGTTGAGCCAGGCCTTCTCCGACAATGCTCTCAAGGGTATGGAAGACGTCATGCTGGTCAATATTCGACAATTTTGTTCTATCATGGCCGGTGATGAGCCTTCTCTCGACGTTGGTGCCTCCAAGACCGAGAAGGGACAGGTTGTCCGCAATATGGCCGATTGGTTTGGATATCTGGCATATGACGTGATGGGAGAGCTCTGCTTTGGAAAGAGCTTTGGTATGTTGATTGAACGTGGAAAACGTGAGGTCGTTGGCCTCGTTGACCGGGCTGCCTACCGTCATTATGTGGTATGTCATCATTTTCACTGTCTCCTCGTGGAGGTTGCAAGCTAACTCGTTGCCAGTGCGGATTGTGGATGCCTTTGGATAGCTGGCATTTGGACCAGGTCTTCATCCGCAAATTGACCAACGACCGATGGAACTTCATCCAAAAGTCCCGCCTTGAGGCCACCCAGCGTGCAAAGGAACGTACCCAAGCCGGACACGAGTCCAAAAAGGACTTCTTCTACTATCTCTTGAACGCCAAGGACCCCGAAACTGGCCGTGGGCTTTCCACTCCTGAGCTCTGGGGAGAAAGCAACGTCTTGATGATCGCCGGTAGCGATACCACGTCCACCAGTCTTGCAGCCACCATCTTCTACCTCGTCCGCAACCCACGTGCCATGGCCAAGCTGCAAAAGGAGATCCGCGAGACCTTTAGTGACGTTGAAGAAATCGTTAGCGGCCCCAAACTCAACGACCTCGTCTACCTCAAAGCCTGTGTCGACGAAGCTATGCGTCTTGCTCCCGCCGTACCCGGTGCAATGCCTCGCGAAGTTCTCGCGGGTGGCACCGAGGTCGATGGACAACGTCTTCCCGGTGGCACTGACATCGGCACGCCCTGTTACACCATCCACCGCCACCCCGAATACTATCGTGAACCACTCTCCTATATCCCCGAACGCTGGATCGAGGGCGCCATGTGTCAGACCAGCGACAAGATCTGGGTTTCCGCCAAGGAAGACGTCGACCTCGCACGTCGTGCGTTCTGCCCCTTTAGCATTGGACCACGTGGGTGCATCGGCAAGGGTATGGCGCTCATGGAGATGCGCTTGACGCTGGCGCGGATGATGTTCTTGTTTGACATCGAGTTGGTAGACCGAACAGGCGAGGATGAGAATGGGCATCTTCACATGGTCGACCACTTCACGAGCCAAAAGAATGGTCCTAATGTTGTTATCAAGAAGAGGCAGTTTGCATAGGCTGCGTAACGAACCACGGAGATCACGGGAGGTGCGTTTAAAATGGCTTTCTTTTCTTTTTGTCTGCGGGGGTTGGGGTCGTACAGTACGTGTGTCATGGTTTGTCCCTTTTCTTGAAAATGTAACCCGGGATGTCAAATATTTTTGAGACAGACGGCTGTCTGTCAATGTAGTTATGTATGATATCACGTTAGCTTCGAGTTAGCAATTTGATTCAATTTTTAAGTTCTCTCGTGGTTGAGCTGTCTGCCCGTCCAAGTGTCGTGCGGGGCGTGGTGTTCTGAGCGATAATAGACAGAAAGATGACGAAAGTTGCACTGCTCCTCTCATGTGTATGATAACGACTATTCGTCAATGGCCCTCGGATTTCATTGGTGCCGATACCTTTAACAATATCACGCTGTCCCTAAGGCCTGATATCTGAAGTATCAGTTTGCCCTCTAATTCTTGTCGAAAATTTGTACTGGTACACACATACATATAACATTAATCCCATGCTCGTGAATTCCACATGACGGTCGTTGGTCAGACCCTGAACCGAAAGCTCCACGAAGCTCAATTATTCAGCCATGCTCCGTAGTATCCCCAAGCTGACTCTAAAAATTACCACACGACCCCGTCCCTAATTCCATTTGTGTTTCCCGAAAACCGCTCAAATTAAACAAGAGCGACAACACCAACTGCAACTCCAGCAACTACCACCGCCAGGGAACGATCGAGGCAGTGACCCGCATTCGGCGTCGATTCTGACGGAGGAGCCGTAACACTACCACTGGCGCTCGCGCTGGGGTCGAGTGTGTCACTTGATACATCAGGAGGCGCTGTCGTCGATGGAGAGGAAGAGGGAGAGGGAGAGGGAGTAACACTGCTGCTAAGCTCAACAGTTTCCTGAGCTGCCGTCGACGGAGTAGCAGTCACAAAGCCAGACGACGGGGCCGAAGGTTCCTCAGTCTCAACAGGAGCAACATCCGTCGTAGTCGTAGTCGTCGTCGTCTCAACAGGTCTAGGGGTAGCACTGATAATCGAGGACGGCGTCGCGATCCTAGACCAGCAGGAGAGAAAGGAGGCCGAAGTCGCCCGGGTCTCTGTGCCCGTGTACTGAGGACATCCGGGGACGTCTCTGCGGGGGGGAGCACGGCCACCACCGCAGTCGTGCGGATCGCAGATCTGGCCTGTCTCCGGGTCGTACCAGTGCACGATGTTATCTTCGCATGTGGTGAAGCTGCGGTTCTCGCAGTTGGCGGCGAAGATGGTGTTTGCCAGCAGAAGCAGCGGGATGCTGGAGGTGAGGAGTGACGAGCGCATTTTTATGGTGAAATTGATAAGGAATGCTGTGCTTTGGATTCAACGTAGAGGTTCGATTTCAACAACCAAATATGAGCCAACGCAGGACTTGCTACCGTTTTCTTTTCTTTTGTAGAGGCCATTATTCCTAGAAAGGAGCCCCAGAGGCAAAAGGGGGGGTTACTTGCGATAACTCCGCGGTCCGGCTCGTCGCAGATATGGGGGCCTAATCGAAAAAGAGGAAAAAGTCCGAGATTGCAAGGTCGCATTTCGGGGGGTTTTGGACTGATTAAAGTGGATTGTGCTGCAACGTTGGCGCCTAAATTGTGCCCACAGGATCTCGCTCATTTACGCGCTGTTTGGGCGTTCGCGTTTTGTAAAGACTCACGCGTGTTGTCCTTCTCGCAAAACTACGATGAGATGAGAACCCAGTCAGGTCATACATACATGACTCCATATCACAATTGTCGTGATATCCCTTCACTTTACTACCCGACCAGGCGGAAAAAAGGCATGGCTACGGAGACCACACGTTCTCCCCTCAGCCACTCTTAGTTCGCAACCTCGTTTGGTCACCTTTGCTATGGTGAACTTTTCATTCTGCCCACAGGCAGCATCAGGGACCGTGGTGGTCCATTTCACCGACCACAACCTTCCCGCAAGTTGGAAATGACCTCAAAGCACGAGATTTCTTGTCCAAGTTAGATGAAGATCCTGGTATTGGAGAATTGGTTGACTGCACATCTAGTACGTCCCCCCTTCTAGTCGTACACCATTTGAATAACCAAGTCAGGATCACTAGCGAAACAATGATGGACTTTGAAGTTGAACAAGATGAAATGTCGCGTGCCAACCCTCCGGTTGACTTGACTCCTGACCTCTAGGTAAGTGTTGACTCATTCAAGTTGGATTGTAACATTTCGATAACTAACAACATTCTTCAGCTCGCCAAAATGATCCTTGGAGCGATTGATTCCTCCGACGATACTCGAGACGAGAAGTCACAGCGCCAAGATGGTGCTCCTCCCCAGCAGCAGCAGCAAGGCTATCCGCCATACCCTCAGCAAGGGTATGGCCGTCCTCCCCAGCAGAGATACTAGTGGTTTATCAGGCTTCCTGAATCCCTAGTAGTCTCTCAGGGGCTTTGATTTTGCGCTCCTGCGTCCAGCTTTATGGCTCAATAACGTTGCCAGGAAGCGATGCTTCAAATTATATTTTTACTCCAATGACTATGCGGAACTGAGGTTCTTACTACTATGTTTTGCTTGCACTGATAACGAGTTCATACGGAGGTTTTTCCCAGAAGTGATGAACCCAGCCAAGATGTGGCATTTGTTTCGGTAATAATACGATGATAAGTATACGACATATTTATACAAACTTGAAACAATCGCCTATCCTCAGAGCCCTCAATAACTATCTTCATCCATCATTTCGTCATCGTCATCGTCCTCTGCCTCTTCCTCTGAATCTTCATGTTTGTTCGATTTGATGATGGCTGACCGGAGATCTGCAGTCAACAAGCCCAACTCTTCCTCAGAAGCCTTTTCTCCGTCGAACGTGTTGCCTTCGTACACCGGCGGTGACAATTCTAGCCCAGAGATATCTCGACCCAAGGCTAAGAGCGTAGACTTTTCAAGGTACGGGCCTGGTGATGCCCAGAAAATCTTTCGAGATTTGACGTTGTCGACCCACTCCATATTTCCGAGCTTTTTTGCATTCAAGTAAGTTATTATGAACCGAAAATACAGGTATCGGCGGGCCGGTCGATTGGTAGAACGAAACGTCAGCTCTTTTCCATCAAGATCCTGCAGAGCACGAAATGGATTAGCAAGGACTGAGATAAGAAACGACAGAACTATTGGGACTTACACCCCAGGTTACTATCTCCGTGGTGCCTCTGGAGTTTCTAGCGATAACCGAACGGTTTCTCAACTCATCCTTCACGAGAACGCACTTCCATGTTGTCTCCTCGTCTGCTTTGAAAGGAGGAACGGGCACGATAGCAATGGTACCATCGTCAAGGCCCTCTTCGATTTTCTTGTGGAGAGTAAGACCTAGAGAGCTCTTAGATATGTCAAGACTTCATTTTGTAAGTTATCCGACTTACCATTCGTTGCGTCCGACAATACAATCTCGTCGTCCCCGAATAAGTGAACCAGTTCGTCTCCACGCAAAAATTTCGGAACAAGGTGGGCGGCTTTGACCATGTCCGGTTCATACCATCCGGTTAAGTGACACCATACTAAAAGAATCTTTTGGTCAGGGTACTCAATGTTTGCAGCGTTGAGGCGCTCAATGACGTCTTTTTAAAACTTGCTCTGGTTGAAGTGTCTCTTTTTTTGTTTGCCCGCAGACATAGCCCGAGTCAGCATCGTCGCGGCATAAGCCTGTTCGAAAAATTCCGTGCTTGGTGCGGAAGCCAAATTCCTTCTCTTGATAGCCTGGACTTCATCCTCCATCTGTTGCTCGGTTATTCGTCGCTGGCGCTTGAGGACGCGAATTTTCTTCCAAATTGGCCTCAATTCTTCATCCACCCCCTCCATCCCTGAGTCGTAAGTCCGCCCATCAAGCATTCCTATGGACTTCGCGTGTCTTAACTCCTCCTGAACGCACTGGTGGTATTGAGCCTCGGACTTAAGACAAAGCAGCTTCTTCTCTAGATGTTCCGAGACGTTAGAGCATGTAGAAAGGGCCGACATTGCGTTTGACGCGTTGACAATTCGTGACTGCTGCTGGCGAATCCTTTCCAGTGTCTCTTTGGGAAGAAGAACTGTATGTTCTGGGAGACGCTTTGTGGAAGAACGGGGAGGGATCGTAGGGGGATCCATGATGCAGTGATTGTGAAGTGTCTTTGAGGGAGAACGAGGTCGGAATCTATGGACGTTCTGGCAGAGTATGATGGCTTAATGCTAAGGGGGAAGGGGCAAGCGGCTTGCTGAGTGAGAAGGGCTTGATATTAGGGAAGCGCAATGAGAGGGAGGGCGGCTATTTATGTATCAGAACGGGGTCGTTTAATCAACCAGTGAGTCATGTTGAAGTCGATTAGGAAGCCACTACTATCAACCACCGGATCATACACATCATCTGTTTGGAGTCAGTCACTGGATCATACACATCGAACCTAACAGGATCAACATCTAGTAAATGATGCCAAGACCGCGCTTATAATCAGCCAGCGGCAGATTCCGCCAGCAACCGACAAAGAACTGCAAACCTGGTTGGCTGCCTACGCGCTTGATTTTGGCCTCTGAGACTCTGACAGGAACGAAGAACACTCTGCTGCTGCTCGATCACAGGGTCTACACAGTAGTCAGATCCGCCAATCAAGTTTAATGTAACTGCGGATAGTGAATTCACGATACAACCCAAAAGCGACCGTTTACTCAAACCTCACCACAATCGAGTTGGGTGACGAGGTCCGGGTAACACCACAGTCCACACCATTCATGTCGAAAAGGAAAACGTCTTTGTTAAAGACAAAATCATTGTTAGTAGAAAAACGCTTTGGGGTCCATTGCGGGTTTATAGATTATGATCACTGCATGGCGGCTGATGATTCAACCGGTGCTGACCTGCGCTTTGCATCAGTTCTTCAGGCGCCATCGCCAATTTCACTTGTCTCAAGCTGTTCAAAGGCTTTGCTGCAGTTGTGAACAATCAAAGCAAGGGAGGGCAACCCTCTGTACGGAGTCGATGCAGCCGTTTGCATTCATTTTGCTCCCCGCGTGGCATTGACCCGACCTGGGTGCGGAATCCTGTGCGAGAGGCAGCTTTTTGACGAAACAAATTTCGTTCTCGGCATTCTGCTGCACAGCGCATTTTAGCACTGCCTCGATAGGGGATTAGGCAGCTTGGATTTGGTTGGGTGGTGAACAAGGCGGCCTCTTCAGAGCGAGTGCTTCGTAGACTTGAAAACAGAAAACATTAAAGTCGTGAGGTTTTCGTGCCTGGATTACCACGCCACCCAAAACATCACACAGAACAGACGGGAGCCCATGCTTTCCCTTGTTTCAGCCTCTCGGGCCGTGGAGGCTCATCTCATTTTCGGCAACGAAATCGCCGCCCGAGATATGATATAACTTATCGTCCTCCATAATTTTCCCTCAGCCTCATAGTACTCCGTACTGTGTAGTGCTATGGCATTGCTCTACGCCCATTTTCTCTTCACCTCTTCCGCCGCTGGAGATTACGACCATGTCCTGTCTTGATATCAGTCGGATTTAGCTTGGTGGTCGTTTGATCTCGGATAGTTAATTGACTCACTGACCAATCGGATTCTGGTGTAAGCGACTGATGGACTGGCCTCAGTTGAAACCCATTCAGGAGAGGAAGAACATTCACAATTCAGCAGCTATGCTGACAGTACCTGAAATATCTTGATCGCATGTGTTGTATGATTTTCGACCGTGGATATTGAATCAACAAATCCGGGACTGAATTTGCACCAGGCAATAACTGATGAGTGTGCTCCCTGAATCGGTCGTGGAGTCTAACGACGCCTGGACCGTGAACTATTTGCTGTGGCTTGCAGATACTGTAATTAGTACTGTATGTAGCGGCCAGCCTTCTCCCCTCATCGCCTCCAAGCACTAAAATGCTCAATATGTCTAGGAACCATAAAATGGACCTCATCCTCCTTTCTTCCCTTGAGGCCAAAATCCATGGCTACGTTCACTGTTTCTTCCTTTCTCCTAACGTTGCTGGTCACCAGCGACTTGGTTCTCGGTGAGGGTATACGCGCAAGGGCATCAATATGCTCGAGGGAGCCCGCAGTACGTGCTGCGGTGTCGCAGTTCGAGGAATACTCCCACAGGAGTCAATACTATCATGGTGCGATCGGGGCAATGTGCAAGAGTTTGGGGGAAAAGAATCCTTCTATCCCAAGTTGTAAGCTAAAGCGCTTTTCTGATCCAATTCGAATGCTGATGTGCTAACATACTTTCAAAAGATCTGAGCGGCTTTCCCAAGCAAGTTCTGATCAAGGCCTGCGGATGCATTGCGAGCTCTACGAAGACTGCCTGTAAAGTGCCCACTACAACTCGATCGACGAGGAAGACTGCTTGCAAATCACCCCAGGCAACTCCAACGAACACTGGAACCTCGATTCCTACAAACTCGTATCCTTCGGATACTACGTTAGCCACCAGCAGTATCTCGGGCATTGATTCTGAAATAACGGCTTCCTCTGATGTGTCCATGAGTTCCGGACAAAGCTCTATGACTACCACTGCTGGAACAGGTTCAACTTCCACCGCGACCCTTAGTGTCTCACCCACCTCGAGCACCGACCTTACACAAACAAGCTCCAGTCTGCCCACTTCTACTGCAGGTAGATATCCCGCTTATCTTTTTGTTTCTTTGCTTTCAAGCTTATTCGCTTTTTAGTGTACAACCCGCCGATTCCCCCATCCTACGAGGATTGCGTCGCTAACCCTAACGTGATTGACACTCAATTTGTTGGTGCCCTTATCCTCTGAGTGATGCATCACTTGAACGTTAATCGTTTGCATAGGAACTTTTGAAATCAGACTCAGGTATTCCTATTGTCAACGTAAACGGACATGCACGAATCGCGAGTACTGTTCCTGAGGCTCAGGGTTACTATCGTTTTGAGAAATCAGCCAACGCAGATGTCCCTAACGGGTGAGTTGTCTTGACAAATTGTGCTCTGGCAAACAGAAGATTAACAAGGAGAAACCACACAGGGTGTATGATGTGGTGTTTACGAATGGCCAAGGCAATGCGTACTTTGCCGTGCTTGAAAGCGGCGAGGTGGTTTTTACATCGAGCAGGTAAACTCCTCTGGCTTCCTCCAAACCCGCTTCTAAAATAGTTAACGTTTATCGATGGACAGTTCCAACGGGCAATCCTATGTTTCACAAAATGGCCGGAAATTTGTTAGCACAATCTTCTCCATTTCGTGTAACGGCGACATTACCTTTGGAATCTTGGGCTCTGCGGAGTTCCAGCTGATTCTTGGAGATGATGGAACTGTGTATGCGCAACCAAAAACAGTGGGCCCAGCCAACCGGAAACGGAATCCTATAAGCGGGCCCAGCGTCAAAATTGTGGCTCGAATCATCAAGGAGGCCATCACTCCTGATCCTAGCTCCATTCAGCGATGTCCAGCAACACCCACTGGTCTTTTTCCACGGGTACGACCTGGCGCGCGGGAACCCTCCTCCAACGGCTGTGGTGCGGACTGGAAAATCGATCCGGTGCCGGATGCATGGTTCACAGATTGCTGCAACAAACACGATCTCTGCTTTGACAATTGTACCGAGGGCGAATTTGGCCCGTGCAACAATGACTTTCGAACCTGTAATCGCGAGGTTTGCGAAACAAAGTTTCCAGGTACCTCACCTACACAAGCGCTACAACGTCTTGGGTGCCGGAATTTAGCGAATACTTATGGAGACGCCGTCAAAACATATATTGGTGTCGCAGCCTTCAAAAGTGCGAACAGTGATAGGTGCGAATGCAAATGCCGTCAAGGCGACGAAGGTTGCGATGAACCAGCTCCTACTACAACCAGCCCGGTTCCCAGTAGCACCCCTCCTCCCGGGGATTGTGGTGGAAAAACTGTGAGTGTCTTTCCCCCCTTTGGAAACAGTGCAACAAGGCAATTTGAACTAACTGGTTGCTGCGACACAGTGCTGGCACCTCTTCCTCGGGACAGGCACATGCGTCAACAACCAATGCGTCTTCGATTCCTGGGACAATCGTTGGACCTCTTGCCCCCGTGCGGTGTGCGGCACGCACTGGGCTTGCGGCAATGTCGAATATCCATGGTTCAACCCCTATTGTTTCTGCGAGCTGGACTACCCATGTGATGGGTTTAATCAAGCTCACTGCAGTGGTCTGAAAGAATGCCGGGATCAATGGGACTGCGATGCCGAAGCCGGGTCCTTTTGCACACAGGGGACGTGTTGTGGAAAGGAGAAGAGGTTTTGCCTGCCGAAGTTTTGTCAAGAATGCTACTGCGGGAAGCGACCGAACATGGGCTGAGGTGACGATTGGCTGTGATACTCGAAAAGTATATTATTGCACAGCTGTGAGACGCAAACATTTCCCGTCCTAATATTCTAGCCATGGTCTTTAACGACTTGGCCCTGCTATTTTCAAAACGGTGTAGTGTATGTATGTACTGCACATTACAGTAGTCTATGCACATACAAGGGGCATTACACAGAATTCTACAAACTTCTTAATATTGACGGTAAGAATCTGGCTCTGAATTGTTGTATAATATCGAGGACTTATTAATGTGTGCGACATGGAATGTGGCCGCGGTTATTTGCATCTCCCCCAGCACTCCTGAGTCAAACATGACAAAAACAAACAAAACAACTTCCCCTGCCACCCTGATTCCCAACAACTTCCGTTTGTCACGGCAAATGCATATATATTCTAGAAATTCATGACTTCAGAACTAACTAGCTACAAATTTTCAGATTATTTCTTACCTCATGTGATGACTGTCATGCTGGCAGAAATTCAACCCAGAGGCCTCGAATGGGTTCTGACTACCTTTTCTTTGGTGCCTCGATGGACAATCGAGCCCAATCTTGAATCCATACGACAAACGGTCGAACAGGAACCACAAGGTCAAAAGGTCCCTGTCTCCTTTCTTGCCCAAGGAGCACTCAACAAACTCTACAACATACAAACTGGCAATGAGACCCTTGTCATGCGCGTGTCTTTACCAGTTGACCCAGAATATAAAACACTGAGCGAGATTGCGACCATGGATTGGATACGACAACACACAAATCTCCCAGTGCCAAAGGTTTTTGCGCACCAGGCCACGCGGGAAAATGTGCTTGGCTTTGAATGGATTCTCATGGAGAAAATGCCAGGAAGGCCACTCGCAGATGCATGGCATCGCATGGAATATCCAATGAAAGAACAACTTGTTCAACAACTCGCTGTCTATTCTGCCACCCTTTTTAAGAACCAGTTTCGTGGAATTGGAAATATATATCCAGTGGTACCATCAGATGGCAATTTGGACGTCAAAAGGATTGTTTCAATGCAGTTCTTTTGGGGAAATCACCGTTGGCAAGATGTCCCTCGTGGTCCGTTCCAGTCAACGAAGGACTGGATGCTGTCACGCTTGGATTTGACTGAGAACGACTGCAAGGCTATTATTGCCAAGTACAGGAAAAAGGATGGTCCAAATGATGGTGTTAACGATGATGAAGACGGTGAGCTGGAGGATGCAGAGACTACATTACAAATTATCAAGAGACTGCGTACCCATGTCGACCGATTCTTTCCAGAGTCCAGCTCAGATCCTGAGCCTTCCATGCTCTTTCACGACGACATAAACAAACACAATATCCTAGTTGACGACGACGGGAATCTTACTGCTGTCTTAGACTGGGAGTGCGTCTCAGCATTGCCACTATGGAGAGTCTGCTTCTATCCCTTTTTCCTCGAAAGTCCTGCTAGAGAAACAAAACCTGATCTTACTGGATATGTCCATGAAGATAATGGAGAACCCAACGAGCTTTATTGGGAGCATTTGGTGGAACATGAGCTCACGACACTGCGTCGCTATTTTATTCATGAAATGAGCCGATTAGAACCAGGGTGGGTTGAAATTTTTGATGCATCGGTGGCAAAGAGAGATTTCGAAATTGCCGTGCATCACTGCGATGATGAGTTCCTCACAAGGACAATTATCGCGTGGCTTGATGACGTCGATTCTGCAAAAGACTATGTGCCTAGCTTGCAGGATATGATAGATGAACCTTGAGAGTCCTACAGCAACGGATTACTACCTCTATTAATAGATTCTTCCGGTTACCACCAGTGACCTTAGGAGATGTAATCTCCAGGTCAACAACTTAACAAGAATCAATGTAAATACTGCAACTGCACATATGTATGGGGACTATACACACATACATATAAGCCCTATTAACCGGCCCTACGTAAACAAGATACTCGCTTGCTAGCTCGGGTCCGCATACTCAACGTAAGTGGATAGCTCAACAGAGGAATTTTTTATAGATTGAATTATCTCAACAACTAACAAATAAACTTGGTAGCACAGCATTTTGACACTCATGGCGCAATGCCCTGCTCAAGCCTTGGGGTATGGATAAACAGTCAAGCATCCATGGCCGTGAATTGGAGCCCCCGCAACGCTGGCCCGGCAAGGTCAGAAGTGAAACCCATTATTCCGAAATATTGCCATCAGGGTAGTTTACTTAATTGGCCGGAACGATGGGATTCATTTTGCCAAAAAGACAACCCGGATCGTATTTGGCTTTCAACTTTTGCAATCTTTCGGTGTTCACTCCATAGATTTGTGGGATCACAAGATCACCCGCTATAGTTTTGATGGACCAGCGTTAGACATTATTCGAAGAATGATGACCTCCACAGAATAATCAAGGAGGAATACTCACGTTCGGCGTAATTAATGTATTGCGGAACGCCCTCACCGGACGTATCCACACCTTTTTGGACCTCGTCCAGTTCCTGTTTGAACAACAGCTGCATATCTCGCGCCCACTGTCGGTTCCGGGCATCGTTGGCCGGATCTTCGTACCGCATACTCAAAACACCATTCATAGTGGTTCCGCGGTTAGCGAAAGCAGTATCAGTTAATTTGACTTCACAAATTTTGCGCATGTCAAAGAACTCCAGAACCATCACAGTACCACCCATGTCTGGTTCGTCCTTGAGCTTTTGCGATAAAATTCCAGCAACATTTCGCACAAAGGCTGGTCTGAGAGGCGGAGCAAAGAACAGTCCCTTGAAACTTCTTCGCCCGCCGTGACCGGCTGCTGCGTTCATCAAAGTGTTGACTTCGGAATATGGTATCATTTTTGCATCGATGTGTTGCGGATTGAGGGCGTACAAGCTCTCAAATCTCTTCTTACCTTGCTCCTCCGTGCCATTGTAAAAAACAGCCACTATGAGGTTGATGTCATGAGCATTTGGCGGCTTGGCGAATGCGCACAACGCTCCGGACTTTTTGTCTGGGTTTCGCAACGTGGAATTCAATACCTCAATGACACTTTCCAATTTATCGAGCGGAAAGATCAGAGAGCCCGCAAACACTTGGTTTGCTTGCTCGTAACCCTGGTATGTGAACTCAACAGCGATTCCAAAATTGTGGCCTGCGCCCCGGATAGCCCAAAAGAGATCAGGCTCCTCTGTTGCAGACGTGGTCACGATCCGGCCGTCAGCGAGGACCATTTTTGCAGAAACGAGATTATCAATCACAAGGCCATATTGGGAACTAAGCCAGCCGTATCCTCCGCCCAGTGTCAGACCTCCAATGCCCGTGTGATTGACGGTACCGCCAACAGTTGCAAGCTTGTGAGCTGCTGCGGCGATATCAACATCCACCCACAGGGCACCTCCCTGAGCAGTGATGGTGTTGTTTGTCGGATCGATTGTCACGTTTCGCATACGAGAAAGGTCAATGACAAGGCCGCCATCGCTCGAACTAGTCCCTGCAACGGAGTGGCCGCCACCTCTGATGGCCATGTCGACATTATTCTCCTGCGCGAAACGGACGGCTGTGGATATATCTTCCGCATTCGTAGCGAGAAGAACCATTCCCTGATTGTCATAGTCAGCCCAATCGATTCCAAATGAGCAATTGTTGTATCATGGTGGTGTTTTTGGCTGAACTTCATCTGTACAGTTGCGGACTTACAGCTCGCTTCACTGCTGCGTCTGACCATCGCTTGATAGCCTCCTCATAATGAGACGATGGTGGGGTGAGCAGTTCAGAGCTCTTGAGCTTTGATCTCAGAGAGTTGACAAGCTCTTCTGTCACTGGTGTCTTGGTCGAAGCCATGATTCAACGCGAAGTATGTAGAACGCGGGGTAATTCAGACGGTAACAATGCGGGGCCAAGAAGAATGGGACGGATCATCCAGACTGCAGAAACAAGACAGAGCCTCGAGCGAAGGGAGGGGATGCTGGTATATTTATAACCATTGCACCCTGCACTGGGCTCGTCTTGATGATAATGGTGCTGGTTGTTGAGTCGTATTCGATGCTTGACCAAATGTGTTTTCCCACGCGCTGGAAAACTCTCAACTTCAGCCTTTGGGCGCATGACGTATCCAATCTCAAGTATCTCATTGCATACGATTGACGGCATCAACCTCATCATTATCTTGAAACAGTCTCAGTTCAGTCTGCTTAACCTGCTTAACCTTCTTCGAGATTATTGATCTCGCCGTACACCCGTAAGTAGGAGCAAAGGGCTGGAACCTACCATATAGCTTGGTCGAAGGTTAGAGAGAGACGACGGTCAAGTCGAAAGCACGCAGTATGCACAAAGACATTGAACAGAATGACTTTATTTGCATCACTAGCCCTTCATTGCGCGTAGCCAACTCGCTTCATCTCTATGTCCTGATCTCCATGCTGAATATTCTCACTAGCTTCTCCATTGCCATATTGCACAGAGACCTGAGTAGTCTTTCTAATACCGTCCGCTTCCCCTTCTTCCTCAAAAGGCATACTGCCTTCGGAATCGCCCTGTCTCTCTCTGTCAACCGGAGAATATATTCTGTAATCATGCGCTAACTGTTCGTCACTAGACCCAATTTTCGTCCAGTAGCCAGTCACCTCCCTTGCGCTGACAGAAGAAACCTTGGTCCTCCGAGGGGTCTGGGGCTGACTCTGTGAGCTCTGATTTGACCCGTACTTGGAATTCGTAAGATGAGACGAAAGCCAAGGAAAAAGGAGTGACAATGGTCGCCAAAGCGTGGGCATACAAGCACAGATGATACCGATATTGGTCTCAATAACAGTCCACATCGAGGATCCAATATTCGTCCACGGAATGTCGAAACGGGAGGTCGCAACGTTGAGGGTGGTGATGCGAAGAACAGAAGTTACACAAACGCTGCGGTTCGCTATTAGTCCCCAAACTGACGACTAAAACAGAGAGGATGGAGGGTGGTATGGTGGAACCCACAAAAGGCCAACAGCAAAAACACTCGAGACCGCAATCTTGGTTTTGAGGGGCGAATGCAGCTTGCTTATCACCGGAATGGGGAGGGCAATAATGACAATGTCGCTCGAGATATTGAACGCTGCGTTGGCGTACCAGAAAGCCGTAAGATTCAGACATTCTCCGCCGCCACGCAATTTCTTGTCAAACGCAAACGGTACTGGAACGCACTGAAAGATGCTTGCGAAGACCGTCCCCGTGGTAAATGCAATGATTATGCCAATGCATACCCAGCACGTTCTCGTAAACCAGGGACGAATAAAGACCCTGATATAAAGGAGCAGGATGCTGATTTTGGTTAACCCGATGTTGATTTTGTACAGGATCTGGGCGAAGAAATATAGCTGAAAAATGGCTCGTGTCGGTAAGATAGACAGTATCGACTTCCCATTATCAGAATGCATACCTTCAGTGATTTCATCAGCAACTCGTCACTGACATCGGCCTTGTGTTTGCCAAAGGCCCACTGACAAACTAGAAAAAGAGCTATCAGCGAAAGGAAATTTTTTCAGCGGCTGCTAACGGAGACGTGGCGCTCACTGATAATCATTTGGATCGAAACAGTTTCCGCAAAGATCTAGCGACACATGCTAGCCCATTAGAAAAGAGGCTTTCCAGTGTCATTCGCGGAAACAGCACACAGGAATTCCGGGAGGTGAATAGAAAATGTAGGTAATTACCCATGATGCCAGGATCACCCAATCATCAGCTCCGATATGCTTCGCAAAGACTCTGCGACTCCAGAGTCTCGCGACGATGAACAATGGAGTCACGATGGCGAAGACCAGAGCCGGAACTGCCAGGCGATCTGAAATGTCCGCAACGTCTCCATAGTGACTGAAGAGTGGCATGATACCAAGTCCACCGTGGAGATCCCGACCATGACGAACAAAGAAGCAGAAGCAAGTTCAAAGGGCAGGGCATCGATTCACTTTGTATAAAAGAATACAACGACCCGACATTAGCTCATGGGGAGGACAAAAAATAGAATAAGGTATTAACGAAATGTCTCTCAAAGCTTTTTGTCGTTCTTGACGTCCAACAAAGGAAGGCTGATCGCATATCATCCACTCGGATCCTAGGGCATAGCACTCGATGTGTGCGCTGTATCACCGGTGGTCAAGGATGGACATCCCGCATTCATGGGTGGTCGGCAAGGGGCCTATGCGCGTGCATCTCAGCAGAAATCTTTTCACTCGTAATTCTCTCTGCGCTTCATGAGCAGCTCCAGAGGGTCAAGCTGTCGAGCTGTTCGCTTGTCCAGGCGCAGTGTGAGAGCATCCAATGCTATGAAGCATCTTTGTGCGGTTTTCAATAGTGCTCGCTTGTAGCCCATCAGGCCCACTAAAAGTGTCCGAACTGATGGAAAATAACCCGGATCCGATCAATAATATATATGCCTGTTCAGTATTCGACAAAGGCATTGTTCTGCGGCCAATTGAAGATCTTTTGAGGGTGAAGATAAACGAGCAGTCGAGATTGCCAAGGCGGGAGAATGAAGAGAGAAAAAGAAAAAAGGCGCACGGGGATCCGAGTGTAACGCTTGTAATTTGGTGTAACGGGCGCCCAGACACCCCGAAGCTGGGGCCCTAGCCGACCCCTGGAACAATCCCCGAAGAATCACCCTACCCTCCCTAGCCTCCCCTAGCCCGCTCCCTAGCACCCTGTATCAAGCCTGGACCCGCCGTTCCCTGGTCCCCCAAACTTTCTTCGTACGCATCAATAAATACAGACACAAATACCGCATCTCTCAACCGTCTGCGCACAACCCTTGTTATCGCAAGCCATGCCGACCACTGCAAGTCTGCAAGCACGTCTGCAAGACATGGCATGGCATGGCACTTCGACATCTTGAGACTAGCCGTGTCTGGCAGTTGGTTGTCGTGTTCATGGGTTAGGAGAATTTCTGCGACATCGACAAGGGGGAATGGAATCAACAAGGGCAGAACTCTCAAGGGTTAGATATAGAGAGGGGACAAATTGCCGGTCTGCCAATTCACTGTCAACGCCCATTGCTGAACAGTTGATTTACTATTTGACTCAGTTGCTGGGGAGGTTGCTTGATGGAAATTCTTAGTTACCTTCGACGACGGAGTACGTTGGACGACACTAAGGCATGCTCCCACGTTAAGCCAGACCGCGTGGCACAGAATTTCAACATCGTCGCCGTCCGGTTCACGAATCACGACTGGGTGAAAAGTGGCTCAGCGATCGCTTCGGAATTGACGTGCATTAGTGGGCCAATATGTTCCCGTCCCGCTCCAACATGCAAGCTACACGCGCGCTCAATTGTGAGCTCTACCACAGAATTGACGCTTTCAGGGGTCCATGTCGTCTAAAGTCTGTGTTTGGAAGCCCGCCTTTTGGCTATGAAAATGAGTAAGACAATCCTGACTCTCTTCCGCGGGATTGACTAGGGTTAACACTTTCCCTGAAAACAGGCACTTTAACCGCAAAGGACGAGATATGTACTAGCAATATCGACGATGTGAAGTGCTCCTCTGGTTGCGGTTGCTGCCCCCTCCGTTCTTTATACCTTTTCTTCGTCCTCTCACCTTTTTGCGCCCATTGCCGCTCGACTTCATCTGGCATCTCTCCTATTTTCCTGCTCAATCAGTGCTCCTCCCTTTGACGCATCGCAGTTATGGGCTCTACAAGTTTGGAAGAGAAGATGGACCAGCCAGTGAAGAATGGGGAGAAGTCTGACTTGGAATCCCGTGATGGGGAGACATCTAGCCAACCATCAATCTCACAGAAGGCAATCTTACGCAAAATTGATATGCATCTGATGGCACCATTGTGGGTTGTGTTCGTCTTTGGCTTCCTGGATCGGATAAATCTGGGAAACGTCGCCGTCCTGGGTATCATGCAAGAACTCAACCTCAGGGGAAATGATTTCAACATTGCGGTACAGGTCTTCTTCGTTCCGTACATCTTACTGGATATCCCGAGCAACATCGTCCTCAAAAGATTCACACCTTCAACGTGGATTAGTATCTTGACCTTCCTATGGGGTGCGTACATGATGAGCTTGACCATGTTTCGGGGTAGAGATGTGAGCTAATTGACATTCCAGGGGTGGCATCAATGTGCCAGGGATTCGTAAAAAATAACGGCGGGCTGATTGCCTGCCGCTTCTTTATCGGCGTTTTCGAGGCTGGTTTCGTTCCTGGATGCGCCTATCTCATGGCGATGTACTATAAACGGCACGAGTTCCAAAGACGATTTTCACTTTTTTGGGTCGCTGGGCTTGTGGCTGGTGCCTTTGGAGGTCTTCTCGCATACGGGCTCGATCACATGGGGGGCCTGGGAGGATATACCGGGTGGCGCTGGATCTTCATCATCGAAGGGCTGATGTCCATCGTACTTGCGGTACCAGCAAAATTCTTGATTGCTGACTGGCCAGAGCAAGCAAAGTTCCTCACTGAGGAGGAAAAACAATATGTGCTGGATCGCAGCTCCGAAGATGTCGGCGGCGGCGCGCGCATGGATCGACTCGATTCCGCTGCGTGGAAACGGATTATGAGTGACTGGAAGATCTATGTGGGAAGTATGATTTATATTGGTATCACCGTCTCTGGATATGCCACAGCTCTTTTCATCCCTTCAATCGTCAACTCCCTTGGATACTCGGGTATCGACAGTCAGATCCACAGCATCCCAATCTGGGTCGTCGCAGCCATCGTTACTATGATGGTTTCGCACCTCACGGACCGTTTGAGACACCGTTTCGGATTCGTCTTATTTGGGGTCGCTTTTGCGAGCATCGGATATATCATTCTTCTATGCCAAGGGCCTCCGGGTGCAGGGCTCCCCCCTCGCGTTCGTTACATGGCAGTTTTCTTCGTCTGTACTGGAACGTATATTGTTCAGCCCGTCACTATCGTCTGGATGGCAAACAATCTTGGTGGGCACTACAAACGTGCAATTGGTCTGGCAATTCAGGTTGGATTCGGAAATATTGGAGGGATTATCGCGAGCAACATCTTTGTCAGGGCGGATGCGCCCAGATACTTTGTCGGATACGGTGTTTCGCTGGGTATGATGATATTCTGTGGGATCATGAGTATCGTCTTTGCAGCTGGGCTTGTCAGAGAGAACAAATTGAGAGAGCAAGGGAAGCGGGACCATAGACTGCAGCTGGAAGAGAGTATCTTGGGGAATATGGGTGATGATGACCCTCGATTCCGATTCACGCTCTGAGAGTTTAACGGCGGTTTTCTATGAGCAACGGTTAGTGATTAGCGATGAGTCTTGAAATTAACCTTATGTGCCATGTATTTTAATGGGATTGATAACCAAGATTGTCATGTATTTCTGATGCTGTCGAGCCAATATTGATGTGGACGATCCCTGACTAGGTATTTTGCTTTTACTTCTCTCTCTCGTGAATAATCGGTTTTGTTCTCCAAATGTCACTTCAAGACATTTCGACCGCTATGGGCAGTGCTTGTGCCCGATGTTGGCAAACTAAAAGTTAATCATTGGCCCGAACTTGCAGTTGTTTCCTTCAAGTCCAGGCAGAAGCGAATCTTACAAATTCCGCCTTTCCTTTTTTCACTTGGACTTCAGCTTCAAACAACAACCGTCAGAACGCTCGGTCTGAAAGGATGTGAGACTTCCCGCCCATCACGCCCTGATGACAAATGCCGTGGATATCTATCATTTCCACTATATGTCTGGGCATCAGCTGCCAATTTCATACCACAAGGCAGCCATGATACGGCCGTGAACCCGCCGAGAAAAGAAGGCCTGAGACGGGATCGGGGGCGGAGCAACACATTCAAGAGCCGTATTCGCCCCGCAAAGAGAAGATATCAACGAGGATATTGGCAGAGCCAGATTGAAAGAATGATTCCTGCGTCTGTTCCAGCCCAAGGCCAAGACACGCCGCGGGGTTGGAGAAAATACATAAAAAGGACTGAATGTATCCTCTGACGTTTGGGTTGGATTAAGCATTCAGGAGAACAACAGAGGAGACAGGCACAACTAAAAAACTAAAGAATCCAGATTTAAGTCGAGCAAAGATGTCTGGGCGACTAACCATTCGGACAAATCCCGCCTCAGCATCGTCGGATATCGTGATGCTGACGGTGGCTGAAGGCGGGCTCAAAGACTTTGACCATGTCATCGTGGACTTTGGCAAGGGAGAGCACAAGGTATCGGACACCCCTTCTTTCTCATCTGGGACATTTTTCACGATGCTAATACACGTTATAGTCACCTGAATATCTTGCCATGAATCCCCACGGCAAAGTCCCCGTGCTCACAACCCCAGAGGGGGACCACGTCTACGAAGCACGCGCTATCGCCAAATATATCGCCACACGTTACAAGTTCACACATCTGCTCCCCCCAGTCGACGACATCCTAGCCGTTGCACGCTTCGATCAGGCAATGTCCTCTGAAATATCCTATTTCTGCGGGCCCGCAGAGACCCTTTTGTTCGAAGCGTTCGTCAAACCATTATTCCTCAACCAACCAAAGGACGATGCCGTCATCGCCAATTCGAGAGCCCGACTAGAATCATATTTCGATGTGTGCGAGAGCATCCTTCAAAGTGGCCAAAAGTACATGGCCGGAGACACCTTTAGTCTTGTGGATATCTCGTATGTCGCGATTATTTCGAGATTAGCTGATGTCGGGGTTGGAGACATCATCACCAAGCGGGAGAAGGTCAATGATTGGTGGCAGAGATGCCTGGCCCGGCCGGCGATTGCAACCTATCTGCCCCAAGTTCCAAAGTATGCAGACATCAAACGGGCAATGGAGTTGATGTAATCCCGGCGAACGGCTCAAACCGTGTTGAGGGTTAACGAACGGGAAGGAGTGATGAAGTGCATGAGTATGATCAAGTCCATATTGTTTTTCTTAGACTGAAAGTTGCACCTGGATATCTGTTTTCTATCGTCACTGAAATTGGATTGGGATTACACAAGCTCAGTTGCATAATTCCATAGTATTGCTGGGTATATAAACGTGTATGACTAGCACAGTACACATAGCCTTGTGTAGGTGCAGGTGAACACAATCATTTCACAAAATGACAACCAAATGGATCACCACCTCGTCGCACCGTCCTCAACACTGAAGAGCCCCGACTTCCGCTTCTCCGCGTCCCACTTGTCGATCCAGGATTTCATCTTCTCTCTGGTCTTTCGACTGCCCACATTCACCGTCGGTATAACCTTTGCAATCCTTAGCGCACAGCAGAACATGGTGAGCTCTCGGAATGAGCTATGTTCGCTATATGGCACACCAAAGCAAGTACTTTCTTTATTGCTGCCTCGTTGCGGCAAAATATCTCTGACTGTAAACCGGGCCTTCCAAGTGTCCGACCGTAGTACACTTGCGACTGGCGGATTGTCAGTTAGGCCGGCTGGAGGTCGGTAGTTCCAGCCCGTGGGCCGAAAACCAACTATATGGGTGAAATGAGGTTTGAATGTGGTGAGATAGTCCGAAAGAGTATCAGAACGCATATCCATGAGACTCTGCATGTGAACTTGGGCTTCCAAAGGATCGTTTGTGAGTAGACCGGATAGTTCAGGATCTTCAAGACAGCCACATATGCGCTGTTTTGCAGCAGTCGCAAATATTTTGGATTTTAGTGCTTTGGCAATTGCCAGACAAATCCGCTCCTTGCCAATGCTGTATGTCCCGATCACGACGAGAAGCCTGGACCTGGAGGTTTCGGTAGTATTATCGTTAATAGAAGGGGAGTTCTCGTTCATTTCACTGGTGGTCGCTTTGTCGCGTCGCCAAATATTGTGCTGGCCAGATTTATTCTCGTCCAGGTTCACGCATAGCTGGGCACATGCGTTGATAACATCCTCCTGGCAGGGGAACGCATATTTCGGATTGAGATATGTCGTATCAAGGTAGCAAACGTCAATTTTTTGTTGCTTTGCTTGTCCCGTCGCTTCATCAACAGCGTCTGGCCTTAGTAGCGGGTGTAGCACATGAGCAGGAGATGCCCTAAAGTCACCACAGTGGAGGATTCGTTGAACTCTTTGGCCTTTGCCTTGTCCAAAGTTCTTTTCAAACAAAAAAATCGAGCTTCCCGGACAATGATTCGCAAAAATCATAGTAACCCAGACCCCGCCTGTTCCAGGGACCTCGACGGATTTTTCAAACTCTATGTCAACCACAAATTTCGGGTTCACCTTTAGCTGCTGGCGAACAAGGTTACCAGTAACCCTGCTACAATAGATTGGACCATGAGACCAGTTCGAACTGAGGCCCACGTAATGGTCACTGTGAAAGTGGCTGAGAAAATACGCATTGCATCCTTCGACAGCACCGTAGCGGAAAGCATCCACGCAAATGAAAAATCCTGGAAGGATTTTGTAGAAAGGGCAGGTCCTTTCGTATGCCTTCTTTCCTCTAGAAGCTACTTCATTGGCAGCTGCAGCTGCCCAGGCTGCATCTTCTGCGTTGCCCGACATAATCCTCGAGAACGCAGAAGAAGATGCGGTGGTCGTCGGGGCGATCTTGAAGGGATTCTTTTGGCCAGGACGCGCCAAAAGCTTCAATTCTGTTCTGGTTAAAATCGCTCTAGATGTTTGTTCAGTAATTTCAGCCTTGGTGTCATTTGTCGCACAAGTAGAATTCTCGTCAAGACAGCGGTTAACGTGGAGGGAAACGTCCTTCAAAACGTGTCAGCTCATGATGCCCCTACGGATTGCAAGCCAGAACTTACGGCATCAGTTAACCCTTTCAGCTCCGTTTGACATATGGGACAAACAGCCGCGTCCTCGTCATCCAGGCAATCTTCAAAGGCCTCAACATGATTACTCCCAGAAAAGTCAACAGAGCCCCCTGAATCTTCACAATCATTGTCTCCAGAATCATCATTCTCAGCGATCGTTTCATTCCCTTGTCCAACCAGGCCAGGTGTTATGATATCGTCCGATGAAATAGGAGATCCCGTTCGGGATTTTGACGGTACAGAGATCGAAGGAGCCCTTTCAAGCACTGCCACGCGGTTGAGGCAATCTGTTTCGTCTTCATTGTCTGAATCAATGAGAAAAGGTCCAGTGTACCTGTGCCTCTTATCTATAGTTCCAAAGATTTGGCTCTTAGACGAGAACTCTTCTGTCGAGTCGACCGGGCTCCTCTCCTTTGCAGCCATCTCCGACTCGGATTTCCTCATTGATATAGAATTTACTTCAATACTCCCAAACTCCATTTTGGCCCGCTTGATAGACATGCCGTTTTCATGGTACCTGTCACCCATATCGCCACGACCCGCAGTATCTGCATTCCCTATGCTCGCCCAAGAATCATCTGGAGACTGCGACCTGTCTCGCCCGAGGGATGTCTGCTCTTCTAGTATGGCATTGTTTCGTCTCATCAATCTAACATCCTCAACAAATAAGCTCTCACAGTCCCCCGCTCCATTATTCTCAAGTCTCTTGCGCGAAGATGTCCCAACACTAGTATTTTCCGACTTCAGAATGTATTCTGTAATCCGGTTCTGGCTCGAACTCGGTTTCGGCGGCGTTTCTGCTTTGCCAAAGAACTGGAGGATGCTAGTGTTGCGTCGGGTAGAGGGCTTTTTGGTACCGAAACGGGCTGTTTGGCTCGCAGGCGATTTATTCGTACGGGAAGAGGGTGCCATTTCAACCGGGGAGATTGTTTTGCAGGAACAATGTATTAACCATTCCTGTTTCTCAGGACATATGTCCCGCGGTCAACGATTTTTTCTCTGGGGATTAATGAATGGATATCGAGGGGCAAAAAGAGGTCTAGTCTAGGAAATATGTGCGAGACAGAAGTTGGTTTTCTTAATAGTGACGTTGACTCTGCGACGCGAAAAACACGAGTCTTGGCACGCACGCTATCACGTGATATAATTAATGAGTTTTAGTCACATTACGTAGCGCAACAAATAAGCACGGTTTTACTCCCTGAAAACGGTTTGGTCCAGTGTGATACCTCACCAGAATCTACTAAGTGGCTCAGTTACATAAGACTGCGTGATATTTTCGCATGCCAACGCTGCAAGAGGCTGGAGCTCTAGACGACGTGCATCGATATCGAAATTGTTGTTTAAGTATTGGTCCAAATATATCCGTACCTAGGCCAAAGTGTTAGCATGAATAACAGACTGTATTCTGTAATGTGGGATCCCAGCCAAAATCATATTCATGTTTTCGGAATACGGCCCCTTACAAGCCTTAGAGTTGCTTAAGGGAAGGTCAGGTCTCTTCCAGCCGTCAATAAGGGAAGCTTATGCCTTAAACTTACCCCTAGCCTTCGGGCTTCAGTTCTGTTTTGCTACATAAGTTATACATTACGTAACACAAGGACCAAACCTGGGGCGTCACGTGGCAGCTCACCGTCGCGACTCCTCATCTCCCTTCTCCTCTCAACAGCACAAAGGTCGAGTGCAACACCTATTCATTATCTCTAACCTCGACTGATCATTATTTAGAATACAGCATGTCTAATGAATTTGAACCAAAGAGAACAAAAGAAATGCGATTCGAGATGCCAATCTAGACGAGGCAAGGCGCACAAAAAGGAGGTCAACAAACATCTGATCAGAAGCGAGTGAAGGTGCCATCGACCTCAGACAATGGAAAAGGCCACCAAATATCAATAATGAGAGTTCTACGATTACCGTTTTCTTCTGGGCTTCATTGCCCAGCCACTCAAACACCTCCAACCCGCGCCGCATTTTCTACCCTCGTCGATCACTGCCGCTGTTTCTTCGAGGAGTTTGTCACGCTCACGACCCATTTCCATTTGCAATTTCAGCATCCACTGCTCCCACATCCAGCTTCCGAGAAGACCAGTAGTGCTAGCAACATCAGCTGTACTTCCAACAAACTCATCGTCCGGTGTTGTTGGTGATGATATGTTTGATCCCGGTACCTGTGCATCGTCGTTGTATGGAGCGCCCATGGGTAAGAACAACCAGGCCCTTTTGATGTCCTCAAACCGGGCCTTTCGAAGCCTCGACAAGAAGATCTTTGTCGGTGCGGGATCATATCCGCGAGTTTTAAGGTTAAATCCGAACTCGACCGATGTCGCGGAGCCGTACATTCCTGCGCGAACAATTTCCGAGTCCATGAGGAAAAATTCAAGATACCCGCCTGGTTTGAGACATCGAAAACACTCCTTAAGGCACATGTCAAATTCGTCGTTCACCGTTAGTTCAGTGCCAACTGGGCGTGAAGACTTCAAAAATACATGCAGAGACCGGGCCGATATAAGGTCGAATTGGTTATCTTTGAACGGAAGTTTCCAAAGATGATTCACAGGGACATGCTTGTGATTAGTCGGGCCGTCCAGCGGGCTGACAGTTTGCTGCTTTGTTACAGCAGTATATACCCTAACATTAGGATATTCACTGGCCAGATGCCACGCCCACTCGCATGCCGTTTGGCCCGCAATGTCAAGGACTTTGACTCGACGCCTTCCTGTGCCTTTGGGCTGGTCCAGCGGAGAGGCCTTTTCCAGTCGTTTTGCGGCGGGACTAGGGATGAGAGGCCCACCGTTGAGGAACTTGAGCGCATCCATCACCCAAGTTGGCCCGTGTAGTTGTGACAGGACATCTTGTTCCTTCGCCACATTTGAAAACATGGCCATATCTTGCAAAACCTCGGGAAGCTTGGAGTTCCGCGGAGCTTGGGAAAAGGGCCCTCTATACGGAGGACGGACTGGACTGTTTAACTCATATTTTCCGCCAAGGTGGTCGATATGCTTTGCAGGTGTGCTCAAACGACTTGCTTGTACGGCTTCAAACCGGAAATTGCTTTGCAAGAAAATATCCGATTGTTGGGAGTTTCGTCGGACATGTTGAAAGCCCAAGTAAAAAACGAATTCTTTGGAAGGTAGAGGTTTGCTTGGGGGTTCGAGATGTTCTTCGAGGACGGTCTGTGAAAATTTAACCGATGTTTGACCGGGACTCAACAACTTGTCACCCGCTTCGCTGACGGGAGTAACCCTGGGGGACTGTTCAATGGTATTTATCATGTGTGGGTCTTGAGTGGTTGCTGTGAACGATTGCGTGGCGAGCCAAAAAGTAGTGCGATCAAGGCTGGACTCGGCCCGAGCCTTCAGGTTTTGCGCGTAAGACGCATCGTACTCACTATTGTCGTCCTCATCCGGAACTTTGTCTTTTTCTATAAGTTCCGTGAACTCCACTGGAATTCTGCGTGCAGTCAGAGGCGCAGATGCAAGCGCTTTCGCAGTTGGCAACCCTTCAGTAACGTTATCCTCACATTCCACTACTTGTTCGACGATCCTATTTTCCGAAGGATCCCACGGCAGGTTGTAAAATCTTTCAGCCATGGCTGAGGTGGGTGTTTTGACGGTTGGAAGGCACCAGGTCTTCCGAGCTTGTCCTTTGAGCGAAGCAAAGAATCCACCAGGTGATGGCAGGCTCAACGAGGTGAACGAAGACCCGGAGTATGGGGATGCGGTTAACGCATCTCCAGCGCTCTTCGGGCGCATATTACTCGGGACCTCATGCATTTCAACGTTTTCTTCTACCTCAGATGCTCGTGAGCTCAGTGAGCGATCCGACTTCACTTCAAAGCGTCGAAGGGCGGCTAGCGCACCACGGGGAAGCTGGACGCCGCGATTTGAGCTGTCCACAGAAGGTGGATTGTCTGATTCGCAATCCGAAGAAGGCTGGCCATTGCTGTCGCGCGGGATCGGTGGGAAGTACCCAAGAACAACATCCCAGTCTTGGGGTGAATCCAACTGAAATTCAACCTGTGGGCTCATCAAAGCACTTGTGGCTTCGGAACCACTATCGGCGTCTAGCTCACCACGGACCCGCAGTTGCTGTTCGTTCCAATCTACATCAGGCAAATCAGCCAAATCGGGTGTCTGTGGTGTACTAAAGGTTGAGGGTCTGTCAGACCCTGCACTGACACTTCCCGCCAAAGACGGTGGTGCAGCGAGGGCTGGCACGTTGCGAGGCAGCTTGGCAAGAACCATAGGAGAGACCGGGATCTTTGGTGGTGGAGTGGGCGGAACCGGCGAATTCTTCATGGTCGAATTGAAATTCGATGACGGGATGTACAACGTAGGAAAGGTCCTTCGACGAGTGTCCTTGAACGTGTTCGTGCTTATGTCCGAGACGGTGAACGAGCCGCTAGACCTCGTATCCCCCTGGCTTGATAAAGAGGGACAGCTATCACGGTCCGATTCATCCGTCACGTCATACAAATCGTCAAAAGCGTCGAGTTGTCTCCCCTGACAATCTGTTGAACAGGAGGCGCGTTTGGAAGAGATCGAGTTCCGAATTTCATTCCCTCCATCTTCGTCTTGCGAAAGTGGTGAAGGTGTTCGTGAACCAGAGCCAACAGCATATCTCCCACGGCGTGGATCGTAACTATGGCTCCTGGCGTCGTATTCGTGCCACCGGTGATTCGTTTGCGTCGTGACACGGCGTATGTGAGAACCGCTATACTCGTTTGCCAGCTCTTGTATGTCTTCCATTATGGTATTAAGGGCTCCATCACCTCGAGCCTGTCGAGTGACCGGAGATCGTGTCGAAGAATAGAACGCAGCCGCCATGGGGGGAAAGATAAATTCTCAGAATGCAGATACCGGATCTACAGCGAATGAGACGGATCGGACGCTAACGGGGATAGAGACCAGCTCTTTGCGTGATTAAAAGAAGTATTAGGTATAAAATTTGGGTATCTGATTATTTGGATAACGAAAGGAGAGGCATCGAACCTGATCAACAGGCCTACAAAACTGATAGAGACGAAAGAAAGGTAGGATGAAAGGATGAGAAGAAAGAAGGATGGCGGAGTGCACAATAAGAACAAAAGGCGAGTCCACCTCCACAACAGGTTCACCGCTGCCGCTGGCCCAGTCACACCCTTGAAGGCGAACAGCAGATCACGAAATGTGACTCTTCTGCACATGATGTCTTGCCCATTGGCGAGATGTCAGTCCGCCAGCCCAGAATCCAATATCTGACTGCGGCCAATGGCAGCCCATAAATTTTGTGGAGCTGTAGTTTATCGATGCTGAATGGCCAGAATCCATGCAAGTGCGCCCTCATGAGCCAATCAGCCCGCGGGATTCTAACCGCCGACAATGTTTCTATTTATGACTTTCGGACTACGAAAGTGATTGAAGAGTTGGCGGACATCATGGCAGCACTCAAATATCGTCCTCCCCGGCTTGTTTCCGTGACGAAGCAGGCCAGCCCAGTTAAATGGGTTCGTCATTGGCTGCTTCCCCTGTTCTATTGACGAATTCTTCATGCAACATACCCCAAATAGTGCCGGGTCGCTCGACGTTCATGCAAAAGACGGCTCTGGCCAAGCCAAAAACAAGGGCTTACACCACTGACGTTACAACCGACAAGTCTGTCTGCATCTGTCTAGGAGCTGAGTTTGTTTGTGGATGAGAACTTCTCTTGCGTTCTCCGACGGACGTTGGAATTCAAAATCGGTTTGAGCGGGAAAATTCAGCATATCGTAATCATTATTCATGGCATAGTATCGTGCAATACAAGGTAGCTATATATATCAATAAGAATCATAACGAGAAATCGCAGAAGATGGCGACAGGCATCTGTCGCCATCGTTTAGAGATGAGTATTCAAAATACTCAGGCCATGATGCTTTCCCATGTCACCAACGGAGACTGGAGCAAGCTGCCCATGGCCAAGTTGAAAGAAGAAACGATAAAGCAATTAGTTAAACAAAACATAGGAGAAGGATACACATCATAAACGTCAAACAAAGTAATCAACGGAAAAGTACAGGGCAAAAGATTTAAGGATTCAACCACTTTCAACCGAGGGCACGATACCGTATAGAAACGGATCGGTTTCCTCCGTTAAAAGGTTATCGCAGATGGAGATTCTTGCGAATCTCCATCAGAAAATCAAAAACAATAGAAACAAATAGAAAGTAAAAGACGAATGTAAAGAAGGCAAAGCCGAGACAAGAACAAGAGAAGAGAAGAGAGAAGAAAAGCGAAGGGAGAAAATAAAAGCAACAAAAACGACAACCAACGCAGAAGTGATACAATGTAGACCGCAAGCGATTCTACAGCATAACAGGAAAATAAGATCCAACCTCAGCACTCATTGGCTGGGCTTGGAGAAAGGAAGCATGCTCAAAATAAGATGAATCGAAAGGATTCAAAGAGGCGTTGTCGAACCCATCATAGCCAGTTCCCGCACCGACATCCCATCCGAGAGGTGACTCGGTGAACTCGTCAAACTCAAAGGCAAAATCTTGAGCGGCATCAATCGGCTCCTCGACAGGTGTGGATGTGCTGGGGCTGTCGAAGGTGGTCGGGATCATGGGCGAGTCTGAGGGGCTTTGGCTGTCGCTGTTGGCGATGCTGGACGTGTCGGAGATGCGGCGGCTGCCGAGGAGTTCAGCATCCTCGGGTGTGATGTCGTTGTCGAGAAGGATTCTTGCATTGTCGACGACAATTTCTTCGCGTTGTTCCATCCAGTGTTTCAGCACGTCCATGGATGGGGTGGTGCCACCGCCCTTTCCACCACGCTTCTCACTGTCTTTGCCTCGCCCACCGCGGCCACGTTGGCAAGGATTGAAATGGGTGCGGCGCAAGTGAGCAGCGGCGTTGTAATTGGCGCCATATCGCTTGCCGTTGCGGCACGCCTTGCAGTTGGCGAGGAACTTCTTGTCTGGGGAGATGTCAACACACACCCAGACTTTTCGAACCACAGCATGAACGCGTTCCACATGTCTTCTCAGCTCATGTTCGCCGTGGAAGCCATCAGGCTGCTCATTGCAGTATTTACAGTAGGTCTTCGGTCGTGAAGGCCGTTGAACAGAAGCCTTGGGGATGGCAGCGACTTCTCGAGAAGTCCCGTCTTCAGCTGCGATGATCATTTTGTGTTCCAAAACATTGTTTGGTTGGGTAGCTCTCGCTGGTTTTGGCGCGATTTTCTGTGTGCCTTGCACAATTTGCTCTCGAGTCCTCCGCCGAGCCCGAGTCTCGCTTGAGACTATCGAGTTGTCACTTTGACTCGATAGAGAATGCTTCATCTCGACAGATGAAGGGGAAGAAGGATCAAAAGCAGACGCAGAACGATTCAAAGACGAAGAAACGGCACGATGAAAGAAGTCAGACCCAGATTCAGGCAATGACTGAGAAAATTGAACATGATGCATGTTACGAGAATGAAACTGGGAAATAGGAGAAGAGTTAAGGGAATAATTGGCGTCATTGTGATAGCCAAATGACTGCGCAGCGAAATTGGGCAACAACTGTTGATCTGGAAAATCCAGATTTTCGAGAAATGATCTGTTCGAATCGAACTTGATCATATTTATTCCTCCGCACAACGAGTCTGATGTAAGACTCCGAGTCATCTGAGTTGACTCCATCCCCACGGTCAGCTGACCTTGAGTCCGATTTGGCGATTCGAGAACCAATGCATCCGCCGATGATGTAGCATCCATGTCGATCTGGATAGGGCTACGGGACGACCCAGAAGTTAGGTGGCCGTGGGAGGAAGTACCGAAACCGTCCAAACCGTTTTGCGAGTAGTCCGCTGAGAGAGTCTGGGATTGTTGGAGGGGAGAAGGGCCCGCTTGGGAGGGTAAGAGTGCCAGTCCCTCCATTGAGTGCGAAGCCGCAGGCGAAGCGTGCTGGTTCCAAGATGCTCGAGAGCCAGATACAGTTCCAGTCTTGCGAGATGTCCTGGACCGCACTGAAGACTGTCGAGCAAGTTGGGAAAGCGCAGGGGAAGAGGAGCTAGAGGGGGATCGGTTCATAGCATGGGGGTCCGGCGTCTAGAGCCATTGTTAATCCAAAGGGTAATGAGCAGACGGAGGGAGACAGCTCGAGGAAGATAAGACCAAGGACGTGGAAAAGTGGTAACCTACGGTAGCTCGTCGTTTTGTTGGGGGAGATCCAGGAGGTAGAGTACGAGGAACGTCGTCCCCAGATCGTTTTCCCAAAAATCCAGGTCCACCGTTTCTGTCCTGAGTGCGAGGTGTTGCGTCGATCATTGCTGTTGTCGGGCCACAGATGAATTGACTGAGCTGTTGTGTCCAAAGTTGCTGTCGTTTGGATTCCGAGAGATTGGAATGTTGTGTCCAAAAAAGATCTCTAGCTGAAGATAAGAGCTGGTCGGGCACGTTGAGGGCCATTGTAAAAGGATCGGCGGAAGATAGACCAAAATATTCTCCAGTGTTGATTCTCAGGATCCCGTCGAGTTGCAGCAAAGAGGCAATGAGTCTGGTAGGTCCAGTCGATAAAGGTGCCCGAAGAAACCAATAATGAGGAATAATACGTCGTGCTCACGAAGGAGACCGAGATAAGAATAGTGAGTCAAGTGTATAGAGGATAAATTGATGCGAGAGACAATAAGTCGTTTGGCAGCAGTCCACTCTGAGGGATGAGAATGAGGATTGAGGAAATCAGCAAAGGGAGAGGAAGTCGAGGGCTTTATTGACGACAGTGAGACAGGTGGACAAGGCTCACCGGACAGGGGACTTCGGGTTGACGCCGCGGACCACCAACATGGCGCAAGAATTGCGAACCCCATGGCCAAATTTGAAACGTCAAAAGCGTTAGTCCTGTTCGGGACCTCGATCAGCATTTTCCGCCAAATATTCGGCCAGTAGGAAACCCATGAAGAGAGGTTTGGCTAGATGTCCTTGGCTAGAGGAACTATCTACCAGACAAATCAGAATCCGAACAAACACACCATCATCGCTCCCACACCTGCTCCGCGGCTCGTGAACTCGCGGAATCACAATCTCCTCCGTGATGGAGGCCTTCGTCACACGAGCTCGGCTGTGCGATGGAAGAAGGAAAGTCGCGGAAGTGAAAGGGACGCAGGGTTGGACTGCATCGTCAACCGTAGGATACGCATGCAATTCTCCAATCGCTCGCGGAGCTCAAAGTGAGGCGGCCTCACAGAGCACGTCGCAGCAAAGTCGGGCACTACGCCAGCCCAAATCGAGCTTGGCTGCGGCGTTCTGGAGTCCTTGAAGGTCAGTCGTGTGGACACTTGCAGTAGCTCGGTGCTGGGGGAGTGGACGATGGAGCCGGGCTAATTTGGGCTCACAGCGGTTCATCGTCTCAAGAACAAGCTCTCTGTCAGCAAAAAGAGGAGCGAATGAACCTTTGAAATCAGGACTCTTCATCGGAGAGACAAAACATGCCAGTCGCCATCTCCTCGCTGAAGACGACGCTGAAAGTGCAGAGTTCCCTTCCAGGTCTCAAAGACAGTCGGCTTGCAGGAGAGCGTCGTCTCGTTCCATCTTCGTGCATACGGAAGACTCCAGCCCCAATCAGAACTATTCCCTCATGCAACTCTGCGACCCCAGGCATGCCACGTAGCTCCAGTGGCAGCGCTGCACAGGAAGACGACGGACGGCTGGAGCATTGTGAAGTCGTCGTCGGTCGTCCCCTCGACAGCCGGCGCTGTGCGGTCGTCAGCTGCTGCGATGGATGAATAATCACCCCACGTGACGCAGCCTCTTCGCTGGCATCAAAGACGAACAAACGGAGATGTGTGAGACGATGAGTTGGCCTCCAAGGTCTCGGACGTGATGGAGTCACACCTCCCAGCAGAAGGCCCTTTTCCCCCTCAATGCAGGAGCTCTATCGTCCGCGGAGTCCCCGCTTCGAGCATGTCTCAACAAACCAGACGGTTCCTTGCCAGTTACTGTCAATTATTCTCCTTTCAAACCCGCGCAAGATACCTTCTGGAATCTTGAGACATGCTCCAGTTTTCGATTCAAATCATCAGCAGGCCCACGGCCTTTGCGGGCATTTCAGCGTCCACCCACGAGAATTCTGGGCCCTTGACTTCTTCGAAGATAGGCAGACTTAGGAGCGCAGAAACTAGAGCAAAAAAAGCCAGCGATCTATCATGCAGGACTGGCAACGCCGTCTTGTGATAGAACATTAATCACACTTGCGTGCCCAAAGACATCCATCAGGTCAACTCCCAGCCCGGAGTTGAATTACACAGTAAGCGTTCCTGATGCTGCGGGAACTGCCTCCCGGACCATGGAACATTCGTGCCCAGTTGCCACTTGGGATCCCCTCCCAAGTCATTATTATCGCTGTTATTTGCTATCAGAGCCCTTCTATGATGCAGAGAACAAGGCCTGACTGAAGTTTGTAAGCGCATATGCATGCCTCTAGCGACTGACGTACGTTCTGTCTGTTCCAACAACGGGAGTGAATTCAATGCGTCCATACCCTATGCTTCCATGCGTGGATATCTACCCAGACATGCTCTACGCAATGGTTGGGCCCATCCAGACCTCGAACCACAGTGGCAAAGCGATTTCACGGTGGCCCATAGTGCTCTGAGCTCAATCTCAGCGGTGGCGCGATTTTTTGATTGAAGGTCAAAAGCCACAATATTATGTTCTCATCACTTATATACGGGATAGAACGATATTATGTCAGTAGTTAGGGCCAAATACAAAATGCCCATATGCTTTTTACAATCAACGGACGACTTTACGGTCAAACGCCTTCAGCGCCCAACACCCTGTGACCCGTTTATTGTGAATTCATCCGGGTGCAGACATGTCAGTCACATTTAGGCCCCATAATTCAACCTCGGGATTAAGTCTGCAACCAGTTTCATGACACAGAATAAGTTCTTATCTTACGGAGTACAGACATTAATGATTATCTCCATCTCCCGTCAAAGTCACGGGCTGCTCACCGCTGCTTCAGGGACCCAACCAATGACGTAATACCAGTAGCCAGCTCTTGCTTAGTCAGCGTATCAGAGCTCTCATCATGATCGACCTCACCATCACGGCACACGCAGACTGAAGAAAGAGAGCAATAATACCCAGTGGTGCTGAAGCTGATCGCATTATATTTGCAATAATTATGGCGGACCAATCTCCCTCGTACTCCTTTGACGACCCCACCCTTTATCTCTTCACCTCCCTAACTGCCGGCTCCTCACACATCATCACCGCTACTTCGAGGTTAGAAACCATCCTCAAAGCCAACAAGATCGGATTTCGCGCCATCGATGTTGCCACGGACGACAAAGCACGGATGCTGTGGGGAACACGCTCCAGGGGGAAAAAGCTACCCGGTCTCGTAAAGCACGGAAACGTTCTCGCTGTGAGCATCTTGTCTTCCCTCCCCCGCATAATCCCGCACATCAGATTAAAAGAAAAGTCACACTCATCACTCACACACTTGAACCCAACCAGGACATCGAACAAGTCGAAGAATGGAACGAATACGGCGAGCTCAGAGCCCAGTTACACGGCGACCCTTCCACCTCCTCCCCCGTCCCCTTCAACATAAACACGCCAACTCAACCACCCACCACCAGACCCGCAACCACCACCACCACAACAACGACTTCTTCCTCGCCACATATCCAGATCGTCGGAACGCCCTCGCGCACACCCTCTGCCCAATCGAAACGGGAAGACCGTCTGACCCTCGCGCTGCGTCAAGCTAGTGAAGAAGCTGCTGCAAAGGCCAAGGAGAACACGCGCGCAAAACTGACGACACGCTCGCCGTCCTCGATGCAGGAGGCGGAAAACGCGGTCGCGGAGAAGGCTGTGGTGTCGGAGGAGGAGAAGCCAGTAGTGGCGACGACCATGCCCACGGCCGCGACAGAGGCGAAAGAACCAGAGGAGAAAAAGGAGGACGGGGAAGAACAGCCACAGCCGTCCAAGACGGAGGATAAGGTGGAAGAGGGAGAGAAGGAGGCTTCTCCTGCCGTAACGCAAGGTGATGAGAAAACCCCGCCTGTGGAGGGGAAAGGGAAGGAGAAGGATGTGGCGACTGAGGATAAAAAGGACGATGGTGATGGGCAGAAGTGATTAGGTTCGATGGAGGGCATGGGGGGACTTGAATGTGACGAATGCGTATCATGAACATATCCTCTACATGAGCACATAAAGACTTGATGCACATCTAATACCTAATGAATGTCAAATCGCGGCTGCTTCGGCCCTTCAGAACAGAACTGCGGATACCGCTGAGTGTAGTGATATTCTATGTACGGCTTATAGTCCTACTCTCTACAACATATTCCATAACCATCATCTCAAGCATCCATCATCCATCTTCATCTTGGATATCATGAACTTCTTCTCTTCTCCACCGCCTCCCGCAGCTTTGCAATAACCTCCGCTGGATCACTGGCCCCAAATACCGCCGATCCCGCAACGATCACATTGGCACCCGCATCCGCCGCTTGATCGATGGTGCCCAGCCCCAAACCGCCGTCGACCTCGATATTCATGTCAGGATATCTCTTCCGTAACGCCTGCACCTTGGGTAGTTCTGATGCCATGAACTTTTGTCCACCAAAACCAGGGTTCACCGTCATGATGAGCACCATCTGAAATGCGAGAGGAAATAGGTTATTAGCCAGTTTATCTCAAGCACAAACGAAAGGACACAGGATTCTATCGAAAGCTCCAGGGCACACTTACATCCGGCCGTTCAATCTCCACGGGATTCTCCAAAATATCCCACAGCACGTCGACTGACGTGCATGGCTTCAACGCAATCCCCGCTTGCATGCCCGTCTCATGAATGTACCGGATAAGTTCCTTTGGGCTGGTTTTTCTCGTCGTTTCATAGTCGGCTGGGTCCTTTGCGGCGGTGGACGTCATGGCGGCTTCCCAGTGGAAGCAATATAGATCGCAGCCTGCTTGGCTAAATTCCTTTACCCATTTTTGTGGCTATATCAAATGGAGGGTGGGAACACTGGCTTTGGACCCTTGTGTCTACGATGCTCCCGTTCCGCGCACACCGATGGGCTCTCCACGCAGGAAAAGCTTTTTCATAGGGGATCGCGGAGCAGGAGCATTGTAGGAAGGGCCCGAGTCAGAGAAAATGGTCAGTTATTTTGTTTTAGGTTGTGAGTGTAAATGAGAAACAGGGAGAGTAAGGAGCACGTGAAAGCACTAGTGGAATTGTACGCATGAAGGTGTTGAATAGCATTGAGTAAATATCCTCGAATAACGCCCCAGGTACAAGAGCAGATCCCAATTGAATAATTCTTCCAAAAAACAGCCAGTATTCAAGTTCAAATCAGAGTGAAAAAAGCACCAAGCGCTTGACTTCACCTACCTCAGCAATCATCATATGACAGTCAAACGTCCCCTTTCCACCCATGCCTGTCGGACGCTCCACATGTGTTCTGATTTTCGATACGACCGGCGCACCGAATGTAATATTAGGCACGAAATGACCATCCATGATGTCGACATGGATCCAGTCGCTGTCCGCCTTCATGAGGTTGGAGCATTCCGCACCAAGATTGGCAAAGTCGGCGGAGAGGATGGAAGGGGCAATGATTGCTGGAGGCGGCATTTTTGCAGGGTGTCAGACAGACTAGAGAGGTGTTTGATGGTCAATTGGGACGAAATAGTATCGATCTGGAGGAGATAATTTGGAGAGATTCTAGACAATCTAAGGACGTTGGAGACGGACGAAGCAGTACCTCAAGGGGAGCTTTCTGGTAGTCTAGTGGCAGTGAAGTGAGTCCGCATCTAGCAATTGATTCGGAAATCTGACAGAAGATTTGATAGCTCTATCAATTCATTAGAGAACGAGGGAATTGAAATGTTGCTTTTGCAAATGCGTTTGTTTGACCTGAAATCAACACAGCAAATCCACCCCACGTCACCGGCGTTACGTAATGCGGGGTTTTGCTCGGTGACTAAGCAGTTCATCCGATATGCTTGGCGCGTCTGGACGACGCGACTGGAACGCGAAGTTGGACGAAAAGCACGACGAATGGCACTAAGGATGCAACATCTCAAGTCATCCTCCTCTACTCGGTATTCGAGCTCGTGAATTGTTCGAAATGAAGAGTATGGATATCAACTGCTTGTTTTGATTCTCCGCAGAAGGAGCTGGTGTTCCAGTTGGGATTGAATGGCTGGCTTGCGGTTCGTAGGGAACAACTGACATCCTTCATCCTGTCTCGAATACTGATGCATTCTGGCCGTACTCTCCAAGGATGCTGGGGAAAGCTTCAAGAGGGTACATGGAACTTCAAGTGTGAGCCCCTGTTTTGAATTCAGCAGTCTACTGAGCTGGAGAGCGAAAGCGCCAGATGGATGATTTATACAGAATTCCCAGGCCAATTGGTATCATCGAAGGTCAGCATCTGGTTGGCTTTCATCTGAAAAGTTGAGGTTTCGGTATGTCTGCGGGAGAAGCTGGAGACTAGTAGGTGTATCAACCCTTTTTTCCAGTGGGAGCAATCGGTCTGGGGAATTCGTGACTTACCTCTCATATAAGGTGGGATATAGACAAAATTCGCGCTGTTGAGGAAACGAGTCACCGATGAGCCTTTTGCGGCTTAAGCTTCGGCAACAAAGTCGCCGTCAACGACATATCGACCTGTCAGCCATTGGCAGGAATACCTATGTGCTGGGAACACAGCAGTTACGGAGTACCCGCCCTATGATATGGCTACAGCCGAGACGAAAAAGGCCAGAAAGCCAAAGGTCACCAAGCCCATTGGCATTGCCTTGGCGCCCTTTGGTTAGAAGGCACATCAACGTGCTCTCGTTGGAAAAAAAGGCGTGTCACCACGAAATCCTAAAAATGTACGGAGCATCTCGGCACTGTGACCGTCTCTGAAACGGTCTGTGATGCACGCGCGTCAAGTCACACAGGTACTTTTCTCCGTGTTGTTATTACATTGGTATTTCACAGCAAGGGTTCACAAGGGTGCTCTGATGTTTGATTTCCAGCCAACAAACATTAAAAACGACATTTGCTTCTTTTCGATCGTATCAGAATATCGATCCAGATACATACAACCTCTTCTGTCAACTCCCTTGCTGGCTCAGAGGCTCATCGTACAGATACAACAGAGCACATACAGAGTACGGAGTAGTACTGTACAGTACGTCCCCTCCCTCCAGACTCACAGACTGCCAGTTTGCCCAAGCGATGATCTCGGAAGTTGAAGACGCGAACAAGCCACGGCCAGAGGCGTCGGGACGCAAAGACCCACCCGAAGCCAATCAACGACGCAATCATGTGGCTAGTGTGGTTACCGACAAGCAATTGCAGCCACAATCTTTAAACGTGAGCCAATCAATTTGATGCCATGGCGGGTCCGCCAGCATACGCAAGTGGGGCTGGCGCCAATCAGGGCGGTATGTGGCTGCTGGCCGTTCTCATCCCGGATAGCTCGGACGATATCTTCCTTGTCTGTCTCTGGACGCCCAAAGGACGCACACGGTGGTGATCTGAGGGTCAGTGTTATTGCTGCCGCAAGCTCCATGAAGAGCAGTTCTTCTTACTAAGGATCTGAGAAATAGCCAGGAGATCTCTGGTTGAGCCGCATCTAGATGAAAGTGATGGCTGATCATCAGACTGTTCGGATTTCTTAGCACCTCGACGGTGCCGGCTAGTGCGTTCTCCCCACAATGCTAAGACCTGTCTGTGTACGGTAACATCAGCCCGGTTCCGGACATCATACCAGTCTGATCAGTGAAAAGGCCACAATCTGCCGTGATATGAATCATGAACTGCACTTTGGAGTATGGACAGTGATTTCAGACTGAGTATGTGTCCAAAGGAGCCAGCAATATCATTATACTGAATTGTGATTCTGTTATGGAACAACGTATGGCTTTGCATAGCAAACCAACTGGCTTTGTTCCTCTCCGTGTCCGACGGATAGTTCCCCTGTAACGGTACAGACCCGTAAGGCTCCTCCACATATGACTGTATCAAGGAGATTGCCCTTAGTACGGTGAAGTTACAGCATCCAAGCTCATGTGAGCTAGACTGCAAAGAAAACCCAATCGTCCATCGACTATTAACCCTTCTCCGCACAACCACAATCACCAATCCTTGGACTTTTGTCTTTCACCTTTCACTCCTTTCTCATTCTCATTCTCGTTGCCTTTCTCAACCTCTATCCTCCTGGTAAGTCATTTTCATCTCTCTAACTCAGTCTCACATCTGACCAGTAGTCATAGATTCTCTCGATCATCCTTCACATCTCTCTCGACCTTTGAAGCGTTCCTAACGACGATGGCGAGCCAGGGTTACTACCAGCAACCTCCTCCTCAAGGGTATTACCCACCGCCACAGGGCTATCCACAAGAAGGCTATCCTCAGGGACCTCCTCCACAGGTCTGTTTTCAAAACAATCCTACTCTGAGATTGGTGTCTTTCTCTCTTAAGCACTCACACTGATACTCGACAGATGCAATACCCGCAGCAACCGCCACCGCCACAAACAGTCATCGTGCAGGAGAAAAAGGATCGCGGATGTCTTTATGCTTGGTAAAAAAACCCCGCCTCCCTTGAGCTCAACATCTTCCAGCAAAGGATAACCCCCCAGCTGACATTTCATCTTTTCCCTCTTCAGTTTTGCGACAATTTGCTGTTGCTGGCTCTGCGGGGAGACCTGCGAATGCTGTCTCGAGTGCCTGGACTGCTGCTTCTGAGCAAATCTTAGTCCAACCTTCGCTCAAGTCGAACCTGGGAATGGGTTGAATGGCGCAATAATAACCACGACGGCGGAAAATACAACGTTGAAAAAACTCCTTGATAACTCTTCGATATACGATGTCTCATAAAATTTCCTTCGTTTCGTGCACTATGGCGCGCCGGACGTCATGTCCTTGCGTCCTTTGATTTTTATCCTACCCGAAGATGTTAGCACTTTTTTATTTTCTGTCATTTCTCAGCGTCATGGCCATGCGGTAGGCTCGTAACTTTCTGCAGACCAGGAGTTTTTGCCAACTTGTTAATGCTGATATACCCACCCCCCACCGTCTTCTTGCTGGGTTGTAAATGATGACAAAAAGGCGAACATTTATGTCTCCCAGCTATCCCTAAATACCTCCACAGCCTGACAGAGATTATACTCTGGTTGGATGCTTGCCGTCTCTTACCTCTGCGTCGACTATATCGATAGAGACCGCATACATAACACTGTCTAACCATAATCGGTTAAAGGTCTCCAACCCAGTCAACGCGCGGAGTATTCTGTGCGTTCCCATTCAATAACTCATATATTCATGGCCACAATACTGGCCGGTACACCTCAGCTTCAAGCTGTCGGTCAAACAGCCGTCATCTGCACAGCCACTTGCACGGCAGTACGAAAGAGAAAAGGAGTTTTTGGGGACTTTGCATACCTCTGAGTGATCAAAAGACTGCCATCTGTGCCCTCAAGGCTTCTTACGGCTTTGGTCAACCGCTTGTCGCATGTCCCCCAAGTCTATACGTGCCAAGCATTAGGGGGCGACTCGAGGCCGACGATGACAAAGTAACCTGAACACATGACTGCCTTGCGTCGCAGAAACTGTTCGGTCAGGGGGCAGTGCATAGCAGTGCATAGTTCAGGAATTTGCAAATGTTCATAAGGACAATCAAGGCACCACGGGTCATTCGACATGCTATGTGGCTACTATTTAGAGGAGATAAGGTGCGAGGCATAGCATTCCGAAATCAAGTATCAAATATAGTTGAAGAGTAAGATGAGAATTTGACATTGTATAGACATGGAACAATAACGATAAATAATATGCTCTGGCAATCCGTTCGCTTAGCCAATGGAATAATGAGGCAGTAAAACATAAAATAGCATACGTCGTTATATAATTAGAAAGAAGGGGGTATCCTTAAGAAAATCGGCACTGCAGCCAGCCAGGCAAAAAAAAAATTGAATGAAAAATGAACAAGCATATTAGCTTCTTCTTCCATCCCCCATTTTATACAAGAAGACGAGAACTTGAGAAAAGCCCACAGCCAATCATCCAAAATGCATCACACCACCCACACCCCCAGCACCCCCTCCTCTCCTACCAATCCGCGGGCTCGTCACCAACTCCAACGACCCCTTCTTCTTACCCTGTCTCACAATCCCCTCTCTCAGAGCCCACTCCCTCAACCCAGCATCTTCACGAACCTCCTCGTCCCCGTTCTCGCAGTGCTTGCCCACATGTTCCATTCGTGCCTCCCAGCACTCGGGGCCTTGGAAGTCCGTGGAACAGTGCGTACACTGACTGTACTGTGGAGGTTTGCGCTGCTCGATACGGCAACGTTGGCGGACGGCGTCCAGGGAGTTTTCAAAGGCGTCGCGGACGCGTTTGCTGGGTTGTGGGGAGCCGGAGGAATTAGAGGAGGATGTAGAGGAAGTGGAGGAGCCGGAGATGCGCCAGGGTGCGTGCATGCGACGCTGGTGCTGGGTGAAGAGGTCTTTGCGGTTGAAGTCGTTAGGGGCGCGGGTGTTGTTGGGGTTGAAGAGAGAGTTGGATTCGGAGGAGGTGGTGTTGGCTGAGACGTTGCAGTTGCCGACGTCGCAGCGGTAGATGTCGAGTTGCAGATGCTGGCTGACGACGTGGCGCTTCCATTCGTTCTTGGAGACGAGGATCAGGTTGCAGCCAAAGGGGTGAAAGACGCACGGGAATTGGCGTTCTGGTTTATTTCGGATCATTCCGAAAGATGCCTTGGCTGGTGGTGATTTTCCTCGCTGCTTGCTACCACGTTTGACGGATGATGTTAGCGGCTTGGGGTTGTTTGGCTTGTTCTTCTTCTTTGGGGACCCGGGAGGTGTCTCTGTCTGGGCTGTTTGGTCAAAGCCGTACTCTGTGGGACCAGTAACCCTCATTCGCTTTCGTGGTGGCTCGGGTTCTGCCTCTTCTGTTTCGTAAATGTCATGGTAGATAGTAGGGGAGCCTTGCTGGGGCTCAAGCTGTGCGTTGTTGTAGATGAAGTGACCGCTTTGACCCGGGTACGTCGGAATATTCTCGTATTGCATAGAGTCGTCAAAGAGTGGGATTGCACTCGTTTCGGGGGGTGGAGTGTGCATTTGTGGGCTTAGGTCGGGATAGTGTTGTAAATCGGTGGGATTCACCGAGTATTCGCTGCCGCAATATGATCCCTCCACTGCGGGCTCTAGTGAAGCAGGACTGAAAAGATCTGCGTACTGATACTGATCGAGCATTGGAGATGGACTGTTGCTTTGAATGTGGCCGGGGAGAGCGAGCCACGAGTGCTCGCTCAACAGGGAGCCCGTGGCCGACTGGTCACCCCCTTGTGACCCAGAGGGGGATGCGTATCTCAACGTATGTGTGGAAGGGGCGTGCAACGGCGTATGATTATGCATTGGAAGGTAGTGAGCTCCGTGTATATCGTCTTCAATTGGAGGATAGGAGCGGTTTCCTGCAACGGATTTCTCTAGGTTTGATACTCGCTGCTCGACTCTTGCGGGCCTGGTGGGATCCGTGCCAGGACCGTAAAAATATTCCGTCGGGCTTACTAGAATATTGTCGACGCTCATCAAGTCGGAGTATTTAAGGCTGAAGTCGTCAATGGAAAGCTGTTGCTCAATGGGGGAGAACTGGGATATGTCGCTGAAAGCTGTGAACGCAAGGTCACTCATGCTTCCTTGGGTAGAGGTGGCCGTGTCCTATGGGAGCAGGCAAGCACAGGTAACAATAACTGGCGGATGGCGCAGCTCCAGGACAGTTTGGTCAATGGCCGCGGCGCAGTCGAAGGAGCATGAAGAACCTCTTGGGTGTTATTATTCGGTGTACGAGAGGAGACGAAGATAGATTCTTGACAGTGATCTCTAGTCAAGCTGCAGTGTATGAAGAGGAAGTAAAGAAGCTGGGACCAAGAAGAGACCAAATGAATCTTCTTGTTGGTGGTCAATGACTTTATATAAATAAATCCTTAGACAGCGGGAGCTGTCTCAAGCCGATGTGGACAGCCTCTGATCGGTCCGCTAGGCCCTAAAAGAGGCGCGGTTGCTCATCCCGACAGTCTTGTTATCAAGAGAAAAAAAGCAAAATGATGCTGCCAATGTCTGGATCGTATGGGTCGATATTACTGTATTAACAGCCCAAAACGAATTGACCTTGATGCGGCTTAGCCCGGCCGGGAGTTTAAAAAATCAAAAGTTACGATATGCGAATGACGAAGGGCCAGATGCAAGGGAGAGAGACAAGCTGCATCGCCAATATCATTGGGATGGAGGCGGAGGGAGGGAGCCAGAGAGAGAGAGATCTCGTACCCGTGTGAGATGCTGAGAAAAGGGGGAAAACAGGACGAGCAGAGCCGCACTGGGGATTCGGATCACGACCACCGCCCATCACCACCAACTTCATCACTCACCACCATCATCGCCATCCACCCATGCTTCACGCCATCGGCCAGGGTGGAAAGAGACCAATGCACGCAAGACCAAGCTGCAAAAAGCAATGTCAACACATGCTGCTGGACAGTTGAAATTCTTTCTCGTCACGGGATAGGACAGGTGAGCAGCCCCCCTTCACCCCCTTGCATCAATTCTGAGCAACAACGGACGCAAAGGGGTTAGTTAACCTTTATTTAGCAGCTCCAAAAACGGACTGGGCTGATACGAGGGGCGAACCAGGGATTGCGATAGGCGTTTTTTGACGGTCGCTAACTGCCGGCCATAATTGGTGGACGGCAGGCCATGGCAGACCAATAACTGCCCGCGATGACCATTTCGCTCAATGCACGCGGGAAGACATCTCGAAACAGTCAGCTACCGAGCAAGTGCACTCGACGGAGTGACGCGCCGGCGGACGCTCGGGAGGAACGCTTTGTAACGTTGCTGGAAGTTTGTGAGGCGTGTTTCTATGGACATCCGTCGTGGAGGAACGAAATGATGGGATACATTGCGTGGAGGTCTTCGTGGGTGCACAAATGACCCAATAGTGGATGCACGGATTTGGCTGCCTTTGGGTCGCTGCGAGGCCCTTTCTCAATACTTGATCTCGACAATTTACATTATTATTGACCCCCGGCTTCAGGGATCCATGTTTTAGGAGTTTCAGAACGCGGTGGGTGATCTCTCCGAGAAAATTCCCAATGCATTGCCCAAAAAGACTGTCCGGTCTGGTCCCTTCCAGAGTCCCCTTCGTCGATAAAGTCGTTTCGATACAAGCGACCGCATGAACACCATTAAATTATTTAGCCACAATGCAGAAGAAATCCGCTCAGAGTGGCGATTTTCGTCACACGCTCGACAAGAGCATGGCAACAATGAACGCATGGCCAGATCCAGATTCAACCACGATTCTGATCTTCTTCCCGCCTGATGGTTAGCCATCGACTTTGGACGATCAACCACAGCCATGGGTGGTCCGTACCCAAAGGTACCATGTCGCCGGAGAATCAGGGTGCATATACTCCGCATCTACAATCATTGGCAGACGGGATGTTCCTCCTCTGCTCTAAGCGCCGATTAAGGATTTCAATAATGGACGTGATTGGAAAAGCCCCTGTTTCTGCCAACGAAGCTGGCCAGTCAACATCAACACTGCTTCGTTGTTGGAGTCAGCGTACGGAAGCAGCGTGTCTCGCTTCCAGAGTTTGACCCAGAGACATGGGTTGAAGAATGTGAACCGGCGAGACATGACAAAAAAGCAAAGTCGTATGGAGTACTTCATACATACTGTCCGAAAACCCAGCTGGTTGCTGGACTGTTATGGATGTTATTATTGAAATGAAATTGGCCCAAATTGACAAGATCCCGTCATTTGGACTTGTGCAACCAGAGTGCAGCGCGATCAAAATTTTTTCAGATCAGATGCGCTCGCATCGAGGGATGTAAAGTACAGTAATATGTACAGTACATGCATACATAACCTGTATGCCCTACACCCGCTGTTGCCTGCCAGGCGACGCTCTGGTCTGTCAGTTCGGACCAGCAGCAGATACCACAGCATCTGCAGAAGTTCTCACTTGCAACTCCCAGTGACGATCGACCATCTTGTCCAACCAAATTTCAATAGTCTCGTTCGAAAAAAAAGAATATACGGAGCATGTTTACGTTCCGCCACCACGCTCGATAGACAGGGCGCATGCATCCCTCAATCTGTATCACACAGGATGGCCCTCCATCTCGGTACCGCCCAGGACGCTGGGATGCAAGCGTTGCAGCAGCTTCCCTGCAGCTTGACATGAAGACCTTTTCTGCCTTTGTTTCCTCCGTAAGGCACACAGACTGATGACTAAACTCAATCATCATAATGTATGTCCCAGGACCATGGGGTACACATTTACGGTGTCCTTTGGCGAGTTCGTCCAAAAAATGCCGCCGAGTTGTTCAAACTCTTGACCTGGGCGCAGGTCGAGAAGGAATTATTTTGGGGCGGAAAGGCAGCGGGTACACCGCCCCACGAGAGCCAAAACACTCAGAGCTGCCCAATCAACACCTTCCACAGGCCTCATTTTCTGCAATAAGTTCTGGGCTAACAACGCATGGAGAGTCTTGTCCAGCTTTGAGTCTGTTGGCAGTGCAAATCGGTGGACACAGCCAACTTTTAGACTTTGCGCTTAAGTGAACTCCTCCAACCTTGAAGCTTAACGACAGCGTTTGAACCATAGGGCGACGCGAGGCAACCTCCTTTTTTAGATTCCAAAGCTTCATCGGAATCTCATCATGGAAAGTGAGGGGAGTAGGGCAACTAATAAGTTCACGCGGTAGTTACTGGCCGGAGTACCAGACAAACTCCAGGCTAAATAAGGATGTCAACGCGTCGAGGCATACGACTTCAACCATCAAATCAGACGATTCCCTTGAAATGACCAACAAGAAAGAAGCCGGAAAGCTCTCAACAGATGATGTCCGGCCGATTACCTGAGCCCCAGGAAACGAAATATCCTTTCATCCGAGCAAGATTCCTATCCAAAGTCACACCTCAACACGCTTCACTCCCACATGGCAGTTGGGCTGTTCAGATTGGTCAAAACAAACGAATAATACATTAATATAAGAAGAACTATAAAAATCACGGAGTACTCCGTAACACAGTCCTGATTGAGCTCAGCACAGGAACGGTTACTTACCAATGCAGCTATGTTTTGACTTTGAGGTATGCCAATCTGGAAGGGACCCGGGCATCTAGCTCACATTCGCCTAAACCGAACCAACGGTCCCTTTCTCTGCCCCCCATTGGAACTGACAAATAATGGCCAAAACCCCCAAAATACAACTCAGGGGTCTTGTTTGGGATTGAACAAGGGCATCGTAATCCCAGAAAGAGGGAGCACCCGCCGGAGTGAGTTCCCGGACAATTTAGTAACCCAATCGCTGCTTCATTGTTCTCTGAAAACGACCGATAGTTCACCGATATTGACACATACATACAGGTATATGGAGGATACCTCGGAACTAAGCAAATCAACTCACGACTAAAAAAATTGGTCTTGGCCTAAGAATAAGGCGACGCGTGAGTGAAAAACCATTGTAACATGAACCCCGTCTTTTGTAGAGTACAGTACCTATAGAGTACTCCGTATGAAGTACATACATCTAACATTGGTCTCAGTATTTATCACTTTGGGGTTTTACGAGTGAGATAAGGCTAACATGAGCCGGTGACGAGCGCGAACAGCGGCAGTTCATTCAAAGTGATGCTGAGATCAAAACTTAGCGGTAGTTACTCAAGAAGCGAACCTGATCGCCTTTTTGCGGCGTCCGTTTCCGCCTTCCTCATGCTTAAGTTGACCTTGTTTCGATCCGCGTCGGGGCCGTAATCCGGTTGGCCTTCAGCTGAGATTAACACCGGTCAGAATCCACGTCGCGGGGAGAAGTCGACACTTTGACCTCATCACGGCGCACTTCTTGCGACTCAACCAAGATTATGGTTAATCCCATGATTGAGTACATTTCCTGTGTCCTTAACAGGCCCCTTTCCGCAGAAACATCTTCCTCACGCAGGCAATGGCCCCCACGGGCGGTTTCAGAATTTTACGGAAGCCCTGCCCGAAAGACTGTGCCGTCTCTGTAAATAAATAATTTATCAGCACGCACGTCTTCTCCCGATCTTCCCGCTGAACCAGATGATTGGAACTTCAGTTAGATTACGCATCTGCAATTCAATATTGACGATGATCGGTGCAGTATTACCAGCGGCAAAGCATCAAGGGTGCCGAAGGAGATCCCTGCCAGCAGAAGTGAGTGTTATTATCCCCAATAATGATGCTAACACTAAGGAGCTGAAGACGCACTCATCCTTGCTAACGGGCATTTTTCTGGGTCCGGATATTCCCCAAGCAGCTGGGAATCATCCTTCCCATCCCAACCATGGGCACAGACATCATTTCTGAGCTTGGAGTGCCCGTTGTATCGTACATACGCACCCTGCCACATGTCGACTGCGAGCATGGGTATTTTTATCAAACACTTCTTTTGATGAATAACTGTTGTCGGATAAGCCGATGTCTCACCGACTTCACAGGGAATGAAATGAAGCGTGGTCAAAGCACATGGGAACCAAAAGCATGAAGGATCCTCAATCTTCATTGCTAGCTAATACCCGGTAGAGTGCGCGAGACCTGGTTGACGACCCGAGCTGAATCTCAAACATTCATTTTACTCCAAGTATTAACCCATTCCTAAAAAAAGGCCGGGGTTCTAAGGAACGAGCTCCAGCTCTGATGTCTACACAGTAAAAGCAAGCCCACCAGGTGCGACCTAGGATGGGTTGACGATGATCAAGTCCACCCTTTGGAATGCAATGCGGGCCTTTCGAACCTGAATATCAATCCGCTTCAAAAATTCAACCGCCCCTCGCCGAAGCGAAATGAATTTTCGTCTGTCGACGACTCCGCGGTCTCCTCCTGAGGCATGTCAGCACATACGGAGTATATTTAGCACGACTTGGGGACTTCGAGTAGCTGTGACATAGATTATCTGCCTGTACGGAGGGCGGAATTAGTTAACTTGGATGATCCCAAGCCCACTAAAAAGGTCTGTGCCTGCCCGATATCTCTGTCATTCACCCCGGCGCGTCCATGGCCACATGAAGCTCCCCAGCCCCTCACATCCTTATGATACTGTAGGGCACACCTCGTGGGATGGTCAAAGCCCTGGTCGATCTAGGCCTCTCCATTCTGGCCGGCCCCGAAATCAAAAAGAAATAATTAACATGACAGCCAGTCCTGACCGTCCCCTAAGCTTCCGGCGGTTAAGGAGAGCAAAGGAACACCAAAATAATAATGAAAACAAGACGAAAAAGCAACGGACAGGGCCAGCCACGCAGTTGATCTTTTCCCTCTTCAGGTTCACTTATTTTGCTCCATGGTCCGTGGACGTATTACTCCCTTCTTGATCGGCAGTGTTGTGGTTCCGCCCCCTCGTGGTTATCTTTTTCAAGAAGAACCAACAACAAGCGACCGTCGATCGCATGGCGAATCAAGCGTTTTTCGACCCAAGCGAAAACGCCGACTGATCAATTAGGGCATTGGTGGTGGCACTGCGTGGGACAAAAAAGAAGACCACCATGCGATGCGATGCGATGCGTGACCAGACCGCTCCCCATGTTTTCAACGCCTGCGCATCGCTAACTAATTACTGTATGGTCTTCCCCATGCGGCTTGCCCATCGTATCCGTCAAATCCATTCCTGGGGTCCATGTAGCATTCCCGTCCCAGGGGCGTTCCAGACCGCAGGAACAAGACCGACCCAAGGAAAGGGAAAACAAAAAGAAAAGAAGATCCAAAAAGGAACCGAAAAAGGGGAAGGGTGCTCTGGCAGGTAGGACGAAAAGAAGCTTCCGATAGATTATCGATAACTAGTTACCACGTGGATTTTCTGGGATAAGATAGGATAGAAATTAAAATTGAATTTCGAATTAGTTCCAGAGTATTCTATAATAGTACTGTGAATCTGGGAAGAAGGGGATGTCAGGTAACTAGGAGATTTGCCATCAAACAGACCATGGAAATCTATATGCTTGGTGCAAAACATATGCAAAAGTAGGAAACGCACACCAGGGGGGCCGTACTGTACAATGGCCATGCCAAACAATGCTTGAAAGAGAAGAACATACAAATCAGAAAGAAAAGGATCCATGGGAGAACGGCGGCTAGGTGACCGATTGGTCAACTAGCCCAATCCTATTCAGCACCCAAAGAAATTTTTCACATAACAGAGAGAAGAAAAACAAGAGATTTTTGATAAACCCTCCCAATCACTTACTCACTCGCTCAATCCTTCTTCGACTTCTTCGACCACTTCTTAGGCACCCGCAACAACCAGTAGAACCCAATCGCTCCAATCACGTTGATGAGAATATACACAAACAAGATGCCGATGTTGCGCCATCGATCATTGTAATCAATGTTCACTTGCGCCAGGAACGTGTTCGTGTCCTTGACGGGGCAAAAGTCGCACATGCTGGTAGAGTCCGGATTGAGCAGGTTGCCGCCGGCCACCTTCATGTAGTCCGTGAGGTACTTGCCGCAGGTCTCGCCGGAGGGCGGGACGAGTTTAAGCAATTCGCGATCGCTGCAGACGACGTTGGTGTTTGCGACGCCGGTGGAGAGGACGGCGGAGACGTAGTATGTGAATGGGGAGACGCGGTACATGAAAATCCAGAAACGGGGCATGGCTTGAGGAGTTGCGAGGACACTGTGAAGTTCTTGTTAGTTCATGTTTGTTTTCTTTTGCTATCTTTTGATAGGCTGAAGGGAAGAGAGGGTGAGGGTTTTGTGACTTACCCGCAGAAGATGAGCGTCAAGGAGAAGAGTAGCTGGGCCAAGTTACCGCCCGTCTCTGCCAGGTCGATACCTGCAATGACCATGGAGCTAAACGTCGAGCTGAACATGAGGAAGATCCAGACGAGCAAGAACATGGTCGCACTACGCTCCGTTACGGCATCGGTGGGAATGGCGTTGCGATAGAACCCGATCGGATAGTACCAGCAGAAGAATGCCGGAACGGCCATGATTGTATTCCAGGGAAGTTCGACCAAGACGCTAGAAAGCATGAAGGCTTTCCATGAGTAGGTTTTCGAGGGTCGTTCGCGGACTTCGTACAGAGATCGTTGCGTGACAAAGTACGGCATCATTTGCTGAACCAGGTTGGGGAAGAGAATCAAGAACATGAAGATAGCGAACATCTGGTTCTGCAGGCCCTGAAGACTGATGGCTTCTTTATAGAAAGTAAAACCGATAAACAGCGGCTTTAAACAGGTTAGATGCCATCTCGAAAATGGAAAAAGAAAGGGAGGGTATTAGAACTTACCGGAACAATGCAAAGACACAGTTTCGAGTAGATATACTCCGGGCTTCGCCAGTATTGCTGGAATGTCCGATGTTGAACGATGAGATACTGCTGCCAGAACGGCATGGCGAATTCACTATATCCAGCAGCACGGGGAGGTTGAGCCTTCTGAGACAATTCTGCTTTCATCGCTGTCAACTCATGACGGACTTCAGTGCGTTCAGCACTGTTGGTCCAAACCTCAGCCCAGTCCTTGTCGGTGTGAGAACCCGGAGCCGCACCAATGACTTCCAACATCCATTCGGCTGGATTCGCATTGGGCGGACACTTGGGGGATCCCTTGCTTTCAAAGTAGTTGATCAGGGTGCTCATATTCTTGCCCAGTTCGCCAAAGTACACCGTCTTACCGCCGGCCGCGAGGAAGAGTAACCGGTCGAATTCCTGCATCAACATGGCAGAAGGCTGGTGAATCGTGCACAGGATAGCTTGTCCGTGGTCTGCGAGTTTGCGCATCAGGGTACAGATCGACCAGGCCGTTTGACTGTCAAGACCAGAAGTAGGTTCATCGAAGAAAAGAAGGAGATCGGGCTTTGCGGCAATTTCGACACCAATCGTCAAACGTTTGCGCTGTTCCACGTTCAAACCCTCGCCGAGAATACCAACGACAGCGTCGGCATACTCCTCCATGCCCAGCATCTTGATGACCTCTTCGACATAGGCAATCTTCTCAGCACGCGGAGTCGTAGCAGGCTGTCGAAGCAGTGCAGAAAACACCAATGCTTCTCGAACAGTGCTAATCTCCAAATGAAGATCCTGCTGCTGAACATAGCCCGTTTTGCGCTGAAACGAGTCGTCACGCATCCGTCCGTCGACCAGCATTTCACCAGTAACCACACCCATCGTGACACGATCAGCAAGAACGTCGAGTAGAGTCGTCTTACCAGCACCAGAAACACCCATGAGAGCAGTCAACGTTCCAGGTTTGACCCATCCGTCGACGTGGCTAAGAATTCTGCGCGTTTCGCCCTTGATCTTGATGTCGTAACACACGTCTTCCCAGTGGAATATGGAGGTCTGCTTCACGATCGCACCGATCTGGTCGTGGCCGTTGGTCTCGAGCTTTTCCTGTTGATGCGTCGTCTCTGCAACTTCAGGATCATCGCTCTTCTTCTTCGACTTCAGATATGACGGCACCTTGCCCCGGGGGAAGACGAGAATCTCTCCCTTGGATGGCTTGGCCTTGATGAGTTCAGTTGCGGCGATGTACGTAAACAGGAAGAAGAAGAAAAATGCAAAGATGATACCAAGATTTCTCCAGAGATGCGAGGCAAAGTATCGGTACGTTGTATTCAAGAATTCGTCGCCATCGACAAAATCTTGTCCGGGCTTTGCGCCTGTGGCGCCGCAAATGATCGAATCACCAGATGCATTTGCATATGACGGACCCGCAGGCACGAAAGCAGCACAAGGAAACTTGCGGTCGTGGAACTCGTTGATCATCAACGATTCAAAGGCATACTGGATGGGATTGATGTAACTAATCCACTTGAACCACGGACGCATATCTCGAACGGGGATGGTGAAACCAGTGTAAATGATCAACGAAAGCATAAAGATCGCCGATGGGACCAAGGCCTGTGCAAGTGTGCGGGAAGTGGCGCCGATGGTGCGGAAGATGTTGGACATGGTGAGAGTCGTTGAGATGGAGAAGAGGAAGAAGATAAAGAAGTGTTCCGGCGTTCGTCGCAAGTTCGTCATGAAGTAGAGGATGAGGTTGAACACGACGGCAACGATTGCTTTGGAGGGAAGATCGACAATCATGGAACTGATGGCTTCGGCGGACGGATGGTAGAGGGCGTACTTGTCATGCTTCTCGACAACGGGCCGTTGTTGCCAGAGGGTCAGAATCTCCAAGGAACTCGCGAAACCGTTCATGAGAATGGCGAAGAAAAGTAGCGAACCGCGACTGAAAAACGAAGCGGTGGTGTTGGGCAGATTGTAAAACACGCTTGAAATGATCAGAGACATCACAATATTTCCAATGACGCTGGTTAAAGTCATGCTCATATCTCCCTTGAGACGGCTGAATCCTCTCCACATACAAAGTTGGACTTGCTGGACATAGGATAGGGTGTAGGGTGATGATCGCCGGACGGCCTTGGATTTTTCAGCCTGTCTGGACTTTTCGAATATCTCTAGATGTTGGCCACCAAGAGGATACTCGTTATTGTAGTCCTCAATTTCAAGCAATAAGGCCTGTCGTTCAGGGCTGTTTAGCCATCGTTGTGCGAATTCGTCTGGAGTTTGCGGAACCTTGTGCTGGAACCCGGCACGAATTCGACGCTCAGCTGGATTGGTGATTGATGTGAGGAAGTCTGCAGTGGTTTGGCGATCTGGGCAATCAAAGCCCATTTCGATAAAGTACTGTTTGGCATGGACAGCATTGCCAAAGTAGATTTGGCGACCTTCGTACAAGAGAAACGCTTTGTCGAAAATCTATTATTAAAGTCAGTTGTTGGTATGTTAATATTCTTTGTTGAGAAAACTCACATCATAAATTGCCTGACCAGCTTGGTAGATAGCCACGATGGCAGTGGTACCAGAATATTGTGTCGACAACCGTAACGACTTGACAAACTCCAAAGCGGTCGAACTGTCAAGACCACGTGTACTGTTGTCCCAACATTGCAGAGGGCTACCGCTCAAAGTTGTCTCTGCGATACTAATACGTTTTCTCTCACCACCAGAGACGCCGCGAATATAGTCGTTTCCAACTTTGGTGTTCACCGTGTGAGAGAGACTCAGCATGGACATGACGACATCACGCATATGCTCAGCATACTGCTCACGGGTAACGCCTGGCAAGCGATTTTTGGGTGCACGAGCACGAGCAGCAAAATACAATGTCTCGCCTGCAGTCATTTGCGGGAAATGGGTTTCGGTTTCAGCCTGGTAGATAACTTCACCACGGAAGTTATCGTGCATTTGCTTCCACGACACACCCTGATACTGGATATCATTGCCCTCATCGAGATACAGACCGTGAGTTTCACCAGCGAGGGTCTTGAGGAATGTCGAGCAGCCACTGATAACACGTTTAGCTTATAACTCAATACATGAAACGATGAAACACAACTTACCTTCCCGGTCGTCCAAGAACGATAAGCATCTCACCACTCTTGACTATTCCTTCGAAGTTCCGCAAGATATCAATCCGTACTTTCTTTCCAAAGCCCATGAGACTCTTGATCGCTCCGACACCCTTGAGGATGGTATTCCCCACATCGGCCTGATAATCCGCCGCAGTACCATACCCATAAACATTCAAATTTCGAAACGTCACGCCAGCAGTTCGCTTAGGAAACCGTTCTGGATCCCTCGACTTGATATGCAGCATCGTCTTCAACCATTTGCGCACTTTGAACTCTTTACTGCCGGGATTCAACTCCGGATCAGCCTCTGCATCCAAGAACGGGTTGACCAGATTTTCGTGATGGTAAACGCTGCTCCGTCGGGAGATCTGTCGTGCTAGGTATCCAATCTCGTGCTCCTGGTCCTTGGTCATGCCATTCTCATCATACTCGCCATCGTCTTGCTCTGAGATCTTCCCTGCCGTGACAGAGCTTGCCGTGCTGGGCTTGGTCTCGTCTGCGTAGGTTCTAGTGTTGGAGTCGGAGTGGGAGTGGGAGTCGGTGTGAATGTTGTTTTCGATTTCTGCGCCGATTTCGGTGGCCAGGCCGCGTGCACCAAAGGGCGCCGGCGCGTTAGCCATGGTGACGAGATGAGGAAGGTGATATTCGAGTGGTTATCGCATGTATAGGGCGGATCGAGATGAGACTTTGATGGAAAAGGGTATCAGGAACAATAGGTTATATTAGGAGAATATCTACAAAGACGTGCAGATTCTTTAAGAGTGAGAAGAAGAAAGGACTTTATTAAAAGAGAAGATGGTGTGGAAGAAGCTTTTAAAGGAAGAAATTATACGTCAACCAGTGATGGCTGCACGGAAACGGATGCTCTATATAAACGAGCGGAGATGGACGCAACCAACGGACCGGAGAGAAAGAAAGACAAAAAGAGAGAGAGAGATGACGGATCTCTTCGTCTTCTCCTGAGAGAGCGGAAGAGTTGGAAGAGAGGGAGAGAGAGGGAGTCGGGACCTCAGAGATATAACTCCGGGTCGTGGAGCAAAGTTACCGTTCGGAGGAAATGGGGCAACAGATCCCGGGACCGAGACGCCCGTTTTGGCACCCTTCATCGTCGCTTAATTACAGGCAGCGTCGGTACAGCACCATCGATGCCCTCCAGCTGGCTGGTTGACAGGTTCTGGCCCGCAGCTGGCTCTGTATGCGGTGTATCAGAATGACACCCGTGACCGGTAAATTACACACCCAGCGGATGCCGGATAACGTTCATCCGGCATCCAGAAACTTACTAGCGATAACGCTGCTCGTGTGGAAGCCCGCAAAAATCCTGCGCTGGACCGTAATAATTATGCCGTAATCTTTCTGTTCGGACCGTCCTCCTGACTGTCGTACTTTATTTCTTTCCCGCCGAGGAACAGATATGCTTAAATAGGGTTTCTACCTTCTATCGTCCAGATTCATGTTGATGGAGCTGGAGCTGGAAGATGAAACGAGTTACAGACTCACTCACTTTCTGCAGAGCTGAAGAGTGAGGCGAAGGAAAAATGACACGGACCTTGGGCTGCTAAGCACCCGAGAACCCCAGCTGACAGGCTGTGTCGCACAGTTGTGTGTTCCTGTAACTGCATCGCAGTCAACCCACGTTTTGCAGCAGAGACATTATTTTGAGGATCGGCTCGGGATCTCCAGATGCAGGACATAAATAGGTAAGCGCCACCAACGTCAACTTCACACAGCAAGCAAGACATGAATCCGGACTCCGCATACATCTGTACATCCATATCTTTGAAGCGATAGTTCTGTCCGGTGGGTGGTTACGTCCTCTCGGGAGCCTGCGGGAGATCAAAGCCACACCCTTTACTAAAAGCCAGCAAGACGTCAGCATCGTCGATGGTAGAAAAGAGCCGCGTCTTTGACATTTGTACTGTATATCTCGTCCACGGATACACGCGTAATTAAATTACTGCACTATCCAACCCACAATACGAGCCATGACACACCTCCAAACACGTTTCCGGGGGGCCGTCAAAATTTTTTAACTTCCCTCCACCTCCTTTTCTTTCCTTTTGTTTTTTTCCTTCGTTCCTTCCACGGTTGACTCTGGCCCACTCATCTCCCGCAAAACGACAAGCTTCACGACTCAGCCAGAACGCCAAGACACAATACCAATCCGCAATATCTGCGATCCCCCTGAGTCGCGCTGATGAGCCGCTGAACGCCATGAAGTCGTCATTTTATTCTTGCAGCCTGTCGCCATGTGATCAGCCCAGTCCAGGCAGAAATATTCCCACGATCATTTTAGAAAATAATAGAACCAAAAAAAGAAATCCATGAGATTGCGCCATCGCTGTCGATCGTGGCTCTTAACTTCCTTCTAAATCACCAACAGTTCAAGTACATATGGGAGGGAAGATGCACTTGAAACCAACTTGCTTCCTGAATCCTGACTCGCGCCAAGATTCTGGAATAACTAGGGGTGAACGGAATCAAGGCTCCTCTGCATAGGTTTGGGCAACTTCTACTTTCTGGTTCCTCCCCATTCTTTGGAACCTCCGTGCTCCGACCCGAACCAAAGAGCCTCCCATGAAAAATGGAATTGTGATGTACTACAGAGTCATACCGCCACATGCCTGAACGCCTTTCGTGTTTTGCTGGAGAATACTTGGCTCATCAAATATTATGAATTGATCTCTCGCCAGTGTTTTTTGGCATCCGCAACTATCCAGAGAGTTAATCATCTATTTATATCTAGGGTATGTTTTTTTTTTGACCAAACGAAAATCTGGCCAGGGAACAGGGGGGTATAACGGAGAAACAAACGTCTAAGAAGGAAATATATATGCAAACACGCCTGCTGACAAGGTCGCATTCTCTTAAAACAAAAAGTTCCAAACTCGTTGGGGCATTTATGCCACTTTGTAAGCGAAAAGGAGGGGGTTTCCCAAGATATATGCAAGAAGAATATCACTCAAAACCAAACAGCGGTTACTACTGCTGCCTGGTATTGATCCGACCCAACTCATACGCTTCATCACCACTCCGTCTCTCCATCAGCTCCGTATCACTGCTCGTCGCCTGCCGATGCAAATAGTCATCATGCATCGCCTGAGACGAAACATTGTCCGTGCGCGGATCGATCGGTGTGCCGGGACCCAGTGTCTGTCCGCCATACCGCCCTTGCTCCATCAGATCATCTGAGTCACCCTGGAACTGGAGCCCTCGCGAGGATGACTCCTGAGACGCGCCCGTCCCGCGGCTCCCTAGCCGCCCAAAAAAGCGGTTCCGGTGCGTGGATGATGTCGTGCTTCCGTGTTTGGACAGGCCAGACTTTGTTGCTTGGTCTCCCGTACGATGGGACTCAAATGAGCTACGGCCACGTCGGGACGAGCTATGCTCTAGTGACGCACGTTCTTGCTGCTCTTGCTGGCGGCGTTCAGCGCTCTCTCGGTTGGCAGCACGGATGACGTCATTAACCCGCAACTTGTCGCGGTCCTCGTACACGTCGGAGACAAGGTCGGCAGAGCTGAGCTCCGACATGCCTAGGGAGAAGTCGACATGTTTCGATGCTGAACTGCCACGAGGTCGAGACACACCGGGGCGGCGAAGGATAGATGGGTGTTGGTTGATACCGCTCGATATTCCGCCGCCCAGCTCTCCCAGTCTGTCACGGGCTTCAGCGATTTGCTGTGGATCTGATGGCGATGAACCTGATGGACCATTCCCGTTGGGCGTGTACTGTGGTGGCGCGCCTTGGTTTGAAACAAAGTAGGGGAGATCCTGCTTGTAACCGAGCAAGTTCATGCGTGGGCCTTCGATTCCAACCTCCTGTAACGAGATCATAAGATTGCAGATGAATTTGTTTCGGCGCTGCAAACGGAGCAGTTCGTTCTGCCAGTTTGATTTGTAAAAGAAGACCACGTTCAGCGTGATCGAGAAGTTTTCCGTCACTTTCTTCAATTCAGTCAAGATCTTGCCCTGGTAATCCCGTTTTTCGGACAGAACAAATTCAAGGAGACGTTGTCGAAGTGCGTCGATCTGTTCGAGAGTCGTGCCAAATCTTATGACAATAGGAACAGCTTCAGCGAGTCCACCGCTGCGTCGTTGGTTGAGAATAAAGAGCGTATTCAAGTAGCTGTTGGGAGCTTGGACAATATGACCTTCCATCTTCTTGAACTCAGTATAGAGGAGGGCAATTTCCTTGACAAAGTAATCATCGCCTGTGAGGTTGGCACCGGTATTGCCGTAAATCGAGACTCGATCGCCGACGTCGAATGGGTGTTTCACGAAAACGAATATGAGACTCTGTAGGAATTCCTGCGCGGTAGCAGAAAAAAGCCATGAGAGGGCGAGGAGGGTCGATCCTGCTGACGCTAAAACACCCGCTGCAGAGCTCGAGATGAGAGTGAGAAATACCAAAATGGTAATAACGAAGACAATGAACATAAAGACGTTGTCCAACTTGGACACAACGGAGTCCAGGTCTTTCAGCGAGGCTGTGATCGATTTCCGCTCCCTCCCAATCTCGACACACACTGCTTCCAACTCCTCCATAGAGATATCTCCGTTCATATCTTTGTCGAACATGTTAAAGGCTGCATCGGCTTCCTCGTCATTATCAAACGCAGATTTCAAGTCACCCGAGAAAACGGTATCAAACCCCTCCCGGATAAATGTGCGGTATAATCGTCTGGCAAGGACTTGGCTTCCGCTGGTAGTGTTCAGAAGCGTGAGAACGACCTGGTGAGGGTGGTTGCTTTTGTTCACTGTTCTCCCAGTGAAGTCGCCAGCTACAACTCCGGCAACATCACCAACTCTGTGAAGTGCCTCCCTGGCTACTCTGCCGGCTCTATCGGCGTACATCATCGGGGTTCGAGCGCCGGAACTTCGGCCGTCCTTGGGTTGTTCCTCAAAATCGCGGTCATCCATGGTAATTCGCTTCTTGGAGTAGGTATAGAGCTTCACCAAGCTACCAATTTGGAACTTGTTGAGTTCAATGCGGTCTTCGTAAGTTCTGAGATGGAAGCTGATCGCGATAAGCTGGATGATGAGTTTCTCAATAAAATTGAGCGTTGTTCCAACGAAGACAGAGACAATGATTTTGTTCATGATGGTTTCCCAATGCTTGGTCGCCTTGTCGCCATCGATGTGGTGGTTCTTCATTGTGGGAAGGAATGATATTTCCACCGCGAGCCACCAGAAAAACAACGCTGCCGGCAATTCCAATTGTTTTGCTAGATCCCTCCATTTTTTAGCATTATTCGTAAATACGCCGGCAATGATACCGACGGGTCCAGGAATGCACTTTGCCACAATTCGTCCAGCCCATAGAGTGAGCCAGAATATTTCCAGCCAGACAGCAAACCACATGAGCTGAACACCTCCCACATCGGCATTAGGGAAGGCGAGAGCACCGACCAGCAGAGGAATCAGTAGAATTAGAACCGGAGGCGTGATGTATGTGAGATAACGGACGAGGAAGCTGGATTCATGGACTCTTTTCACGAATCGGGCGAGTTTGGTAGAGGGATTTTCTGGAGGTTTGAAAATGGCTCCTTTTTCATGTAGCGGGTTGGTAGCCACGTCAAACTCATCAATCGGCTCAACTCTGCGCGTCCGGGATCTGTGGACAGAGGAGGCTCGTCCGCCCCTGTCCGTATCACTTTCGGCTTGCGAAACGTGTCTCTCTACCTGCAACACTGCCAGATCATCGTCCAAACGATGGGCCTCTTCGCGGGTTTGTGACGGCGAGGTGAGTATGGTATCATGGGGGTTAAGCGAAGCGTCGATCTTGCGGCGATTCTGGTCGTCTTCCGGCTGCTTTTCGCAGATAACAGTCTCATCTGTCGAGGTTCGGGCATGGGGCTCGGGACGGACTCTTTCTGCGCTATAGCTAGGCTCAGGAATCTCATGGATGGGTGTTGACATTGCGAATGATGTCAGACAGGTTGGTCCTGGATCTTCATGAGCGCTCCTGCACGGTCAATGCTTTGTATATGAGGTTCTAGTCAGAGGGTCGGGTGGTCTGATCACAGGACGTTGATCGTCGAGCCAGCAGGTCAGAGACGTGGAAGCTGAGGATTGTAATTGACCACAGAGAGCGTCTGGGAGTCGGACGGTGAATAACTCGACAATTCCGCTCCGCTGAGAAGTCGGAAAAAAAGGAAAGAGAGGCTCGAAACGGTAAGGACTGGCTAATTGTTATGTGTTATGAACAGAAAAGCAATGGTTGTAAGATGCAGAGACAGTCGAGAAGACGAGAGGAGGGATATTAAGCAGAGATAAGAGAAAAAGAAGAAGAAGAAGAAGAGAAGAAGAGAAGAAAGAGATGGCAATAGCTTCGATGCCGCGTTTCGCTGCGATGAGATTTAAGCCCCACCGAGTGGCTGCGATGGCTGAAATAAGCATAAAATAGTGGAGCCGGCGGCTGGGCGTTCCCCGACAACACGTCAAAAACAGCCACTCAGCCGGCTGCATTGGGCCAGCATCGGCACTTTTGCTGGTGAAAACGGCCGCGGGCTGAAGATCGCTTCCCTCTTTATCTCAGACAGGGTCCATCCTCATCTCCATCGGCTCCATCGGGCCTTACCTGATTTGTGCTCTCCCGCAGACTTCCGATGGAATGTTCCTCCCACCACGTCATTCCAACGGCCAACTTGTGAACGGTGAGCTCAGAACCCGGGCGTCAACCTCGAGGGAGAGGCTGGGAGACTCGAGGAGAGAACATGACAGGTGCAGTCTGTAAAATGGAGTCTTCTCTTCGCTTTTACTGGGGTGATTTGGGTGAGGTCTTTGTCTGCCGTCCGTTTCAAGATATTGCATAAACCGCATTCCTGAATCCTTTCTCCGCCAAACAAATATGCCAAGCACACTGATCAAACCCAGATAGGACTCAGAAGCTCTGGGCGTTTGGAAGAACCGGTCTTTTGATCTTGACGTGTCAGTAGTGAGACTGCCGGAACATATCTCCATCAACGCACCAACGATCCGGCCCTAGATTGGCGCCCTGGCAGCTGTTTCTGAAACGCCCAGTCCTGGATCCTTTTTTCATCATTCTCACTGACGACAGTGCAGCATTGGCCAGCGGCAGCAATCGTTCCACGACCTCGATCGTAGGTGGTTACGGAGTGGACCCTGCAATCATCCTCCCAAGAGGTGCCACAAAGAGCACCATATCACTTCTCGATGCAAGCGGACGTCATCAACTCCTCTCCAGACGCGATTGGGAAGAGTGAAACCCACGGTGAACGCCTCCGTATGCATATTTTCTTCTTTTCCCCATACTCCATCGACAACATTCGCGGCTGCGTGTCTATGATATAGGAGTTGACATCGGGGAGGTTCGCTGCTAAGCCGGTCATTACTATTGCAGAAGAATTACAATCGTCGTCCTTGAGTACTCCGTATATCGCGGAGGATGGCGATACCATTGTAACTAGTTTGATTCGCAAAATTTCTTATAGGGGTCATGAACTCTCGTAAAGACAAAAGCAAGGGACCCGTCAAGTAAAAGGAGCTCTAGCTCTATCACTTCTGTTCACTATCTTTTGTACAGTACATATGTTGTCCTCTGGAGTTACAGCACTCCTTTCATCGCACTCTCTATAATCGTCTAGCCTACCTACTTACAACCCACACTCAGTCATCTACAATGCAAATTTGACAATTGACATACTTCCCTTGCTAGGAGTTGAGCGGCGAGGGTATACTGAAGGTGCATGCCAACCTTTGGCCTTGATGCTTCACCGTTCCGGCCACGATGACAAGTCCCCTCCTGATATCGATTTTTAAAAAATATCATTAATCTCAAATGGGGTCCTTGCTTCTAACGCTGTGTAAAATTTCGACTGGATTGAAGCTATGTATATACTCTCACTCCGCTACTTTTGAAAGAGATGCCAACTTTGTCGCGAAGTGATGACTCGAGACGCTTGTGGTGGTGGCAAGCTAATAGGAAACCAAGGTTCTGCTCGCAAAGATTGTCAGGCACGGAACTCAATACTCGAAGAAGTATCGCAGGAGTCAGATTCTACTTACAGTACCTCGTCGCGTGCACGAACTGTCATGAAGTGACCTCGAGGCCATCCATCATCGAGAACTGCTGGGTCCCCCTGGTCTTGACTGCGGTTCGTAGCGGGGTATCTAGAGAGTCATTCGGTCTTTCAGACAGATGTTAACAAAGGACTTCTATACCTCCTGGCTTCTGGACACCATTCTCATCCCGACTCTGTGCAAAGAGCCGTGTGTTAATCAATGAAGCTGTGATCAAGTAAAGCTGTGATCGCCTGGCAGTGCGAGTGTGTGATTGAGGCGTTCTTGTTGAGCGAGCGAGTGTGTAAAAGGGGAAGCAGCTAGTCACTGGCAACGCACCCTGATTGGCGGGGAGTGCCCTGTCTACGGGGTTGTGTTGACACCATTCCCAATCGGGCACTAGCACGCACACGTTGAGGGCGAGCACGGTTCAACAGCCAAAACAACAACATCAAACCTCTCTCGCTCCAAACTGCTTTTCTCCCCCTCGCCAACTGTCTCTCCTCTCTCCTCTTCACACTCTCATCCACCCACATCCATCAGTCATCATCTAGAGGACTGACCTTTGTTCTTCGTGACCGTGAACCTCGTTTATTCCTTGTACCTGCGAATCAGTCACAATGAGAGGCGAGGTATGCAATATTCGGCCCTCTCTGCTGCTGCCCTGCTGCTCCCACCCACCCCTGATCCGACCGTGGTGCCCTATATCTAACACTCGAAAAAAGTCCACAACCTTGCATATTCGACTCCGTGTACTAATCACTTCTGTATCTTAGGTCTGCCATCTTCATATCGGCCAGGCTGGCACCCAGCTCGGTAACAGTGCTTGGGAACTGTATGCTCACCCTCACCTCCCTCTTCACCGCTCTTTCGCCCAACCAACTCCAACGTTCGATTACTAACTGGTGCTCGACGTCTCTTCATACAGGTACCTCCTCGAACACGGACTGAAGGCAGATGGTCGCCCAGACCCCGAGGCCACTGATATTGGCGAGGCAGGCTCCTTTGAGACCTTCTTCACCGAGACCGGCAGCGGCAAATATGTCCCGAGATCTATCTTCGTCGACTTGGACCCATCTGTACGTGATTTGATATGGCGTCGTGGAAGCGAGAGGATGGATGCTTATCGTTTGCTAGCCCATTGATGAGATCCGCACTGGTCAATACCGCCAGCTCTTCCACCCTGAGATGTTGATCAGCGGAAAGGAGGATGCTGCCAACAACTGTAGGGCTCTATTGGACTCGAGGCTATATGGACAAGGTGAAATGCTAATGCATTCTAGATGCTCGTGGACACTACACAATTGGAAAAGAGCTCGTCGACAACGTTATTGACCGCATTCGCCGCGTTGCTGGTACGGACACTCCTCCCTCCGGTGCTATTTTTTGGCGGTTCGACTGACTGTCAAGTGTAGACAACTGCTCGTCTCTTCAAGGTTTCTTGATCTTCCACTCCTTCGGTGGTGGTACTGGTTCCGGTTTCGGTGCCCTCCTTTTGGAACGCCTCTCCACCGACTATGGCAAGAAATCGAAGCTCGAATTCGCTGTTTACCCAGCTCCTCGCGTCTCAACCGCCGTTGTTGAGCCCTACAACGCTGTCCTCTCCACCCACAGCACCATTGAGAACTCCGACTGCACTTTCCTCGTCGACAATGAAGCCGTCTATGATATCTGCCACCGCAATTTGGACATCCCTCGCCCAGGCTATGAGCACCTTAACCGTCTCATTGCCCAGGTTGTCAGCTCCATCACCTCCAGCTTGCGTTTCGATGGTGCCTTGAACGTCGACTTGAACGAATTCCAAACCAACTTGGTGCCATATCCCCGTATCCACTATCCTCTCATCAGTTACGCCCCAGTTGTTTCCAGCAACCGCAGCTCTCATGAGAGTTTCAAGGTTCATGACTTGACCTTCCAATGTAAGCCAGATTTTATCCTCAGTTTGGTGAATTCCTGGTGCTAATCCATTCCCTTTGTAGGCTTTGAGCCCAACAACCAGATGGTCGTCTGCGATCCCCGCAACGGCAAATACATGGCTGTTGCCCTTCTTTACCGTGGTGATGTCGTTCCCCGTGACTGCACTGCTGCTGTCGCTTCGCTCAAGGCCAAGACTTCCTTCAACTTGGTTGAATGGTGCCCAACTGGATTCAAGCTCGGTATCAACTACCAGAAGCCGATGCGCGTTCCAGGAGGCGAGCTCGCACCCGTTGACCGCTCCGTTAGCATGCTTTCCAACACAACCGCCATCGCGGAAGCGTGGAGCCGTCTCGACCACAAGTTCGACCTCATGTACTCCAAGCGTGCTTTCGTTCACTGGTACGTTGGTGAAGGTATGGAAGAAGGTGAATTCTCCGAGGCTCGTGAGGATCTCGCTGCTTTGGAGAAGGATTATGAGGAAGTTGCCAGTGACAGCTTGGACGCTGAAGGTGATGAGGGTGTTGAGTACTAATCGTGACGATGATAACCCACTTGCTCTGTCTCTTGTTTGAGGACCCATTTTTGCAGCCCAATACCTTCATTTTTGCTTTGTCAGAGACAAGAGAGTTAATATTCAGTACAGACATTTGATAATTCAAATTGTTAAAATGAACTCATTCATACGTTAATTCCTAATCATCACTCTTGCTCTCTGGTATCGAGATGCGAGGTGTAAAATATTGTCTATGAATTTGCCGTGTAAGTTACCAACGTCCCAAGAGTGTCCTGCAAGTTGCAACTATCCTCGAAGTTGAATAACGGAGGATCGCATCAAATTTCATCCATGTATTCTGGAGGTATAAGTACAAACTTCTTGATATTATGAAGCATATGGGTATAGAAATAAACAAAAGAAGATAAAATAATAAAGACGTCATTGTTTGTCCTCCACATTCATCTCCTTCAACGTCTTCAGCACCCGCTCATACGTCCACATCGTTACCGCACTCGCCGGCGCAGCCTTGATCAAACTCACCGTCAACCCACGATACAACCCCCTCACACCCCCATCGCGCACAATCGTCCTCATCGTCCCCCACACACCCACATACTCGGGAATATTCTGATGAACATACCGCGCCCGCGTGGGACCCTGCACCTGCAACCGCTTCCGCACCAGATCCAACGGAAACACACCCGTCTTGGCCATGACGCTGGCGGCCATGCCCGCTGTCGCGTCGCCCGAACCCCACGGCAACTCGAGCTGTGCGATGGGAGCGCGTAGGGACTCGTAGGCGGCAAAGAAGAGGCCCATGTATGGCACGATCTGTGCGACGGCGGCGGAGACGCCGCGGAAGAAGCCCGGATAGCCCTCGTGGGTGTGGATGGAGCGGATGGCGGAGAGGAGGGAGGGGTAGATTTTGTGGTTTCCTTGGGCGGCGAAGCGGGTGCGGAGGAGGTCGAGGGGGTAGGTGGAAAAGGTGGCCAGGCCGCCGGCCAGGGCGCCGGCGAGGAAGGATTCGGCGGGTTGCGGGAGGCGGTGGGGGGGAGGGAGGGAGTGGAGGGTTTGGGTGATGGTGCGGTAGGTGGTGAATTGGATGCCGCCGTAGAAGATGTAGAGGAGTTCGGCGGGGATGTTGCCTTTCCAGAGGCCCTGTGGAGGAGGTTAGAGACTTGACCTTTGATCGGGTAGACAGCTGGGACGTACTGTGACGCCTTCTTCTCGGACGATGGCTTTGAGGGTTGATATGGTGCCCTTGTAGATGGGGCCGCGGATGTTGCGGTGAGAGACGGGGTCGGAGAGGGAGTGGACTTGTAGTTGGAGACGGATTTTTACGACGTCGAGAGGTGCGATGCAGAATCTAGACAGTCAGATTGTTAGAGATGTTTCTTCTTCTTCCCTTGTCTCTCTTCTTGATGGGCTGTCTTACCGCGAGACCATTCCCGCGATCGCGCCTGCGGCGACGACCTGGTACCGTTGACCCTGGTCATTGAGTGTCAGCTGGAGTTTAGATCTGTTGCATCGTCGGAGAGTCATACTTCATCTTTCAGATGCTCACCACCCGCCGACATTCATTAAAGAGACGCAAAGGATGATGGGGACAGGAAACTGGGAGACAGTTGCAAGGGCAGGCTATAGAGGAGCAAAGTCCGAATTCAACAAATGCTCAGTGAATTAAAATGTTTCTATCCAGCAGAGATACAACTGAAACAAAAGAATGAAAATACACGACAAAGAAGTGAGAAGCAAAAGTTTGACCGCAGCTGGCCGGCCAGCGATGTCGCGAAAAGAAATGTTGAGATGATGATGTAGTTAACTTTGGCCTCTGATCCCTGCCAACAAGACTTCACCAACAAACTTTTCATCTTGAACCGTCTCTGTTCAACTTCAGCAGCATCGTGTTGGGTTTAATCTGGAACTATCGATTGCTATGCTCTCTTCCCTACATCTGTTTTCTCACTGAACCATTCCCAATAATAGACCCCACAGTTTTTCATCGTCTCGCAGTCCTCCAAGAATGAGCCATAGGATTGGCCATACAGATGAGGAGTCTTGGAGCAGAGCAGCCGGATGACTGCTAGATGCTCATTTCCACGAAAGCTCTCCGGATCGGATTCCCGTTCAAGATTCAGAAACAGTGCAGATGCTGGATCTCTGGCAAATAGGGCTTGATGAAGGATCGTTCTTTGTCTATCTGCCAGTCGAAAGATATTAGATCTAGCGTCAATCAGAATTTCGGTAACCGCGGTGTTGGATGGACGATAAACTCGTTTGAAAACCGTTTGAAGAGCCATGTTTTTATGACCATCTACGACCGATATTTTGATACCTGCCTCGACCAGGAGCCGCAGACAATTCAACCTGGCATCGGAGGTAGAGAGGACCGCATAATGTAACGCGTTACCGCCACTCACATTGCGAGTAGAAATTCGCCATTTCTGCTGCTTTAAGATCATTTTGAGGATGGGCTTATGGCCGTATTTGGCAGTGAAGTCAATCGATGAATAGTTGGTTCAACGTCAAATTGTTCGAGAGACAAGCATATTCCAATGCCTCAAACGTAGGCTTAGCACCAGCGTCTAGGAGAACTCAAGAAGATCGGTAAATATGTTCATCCTGGCTGGCAGCTTGACGGTAGAGCTCGTCTGTTAGGGCGTAGTGGAGGTGTTTGCAAGTTTGGCAGAGATGGGATATGTCACTGATGGAAGGACAGGAGCCAAGGATGAGAGAGAAAAGTTCATTTGGCAGAAGGTGTAGCTGCGCCATGACCTTTGCTCGTTGTGCTGTCTCTTCAGCTAGAAATCAGAGTATTGGGTCACTGATATCATGGAGCAACAGACAGGCAGCGGTATCGACGAGTTCTTTGCCTTGTCTGAGTTGCGAATAGAGATGAGAGGAGAGGCTAAATGGCCTTGAAAGAGGTAACTTTGGTTCTCGAATGAATCAAAGGAAGGCTGCCACGTCGCTGGGTAACACAAAGGCGTGAAGTTCAAAACCGGTGGACAGAGACTCCTGTTCTTGAGATTTCGAACTGTTCAAGTTGCGGCTGCCTGCTTCACACCATGGTCAGGCTCTGGAAAAGAGAAGAGTCAGGGTTCTTAAACCAGCGTACTCGTCTATTGTGGCATCTTTCTCTGTTGTTTGCTCATGACTAGTATCGGCCTAATCATATTCCTGAGGAGGAGATTGCCAGATGGAATCTGTAGTCGGATGTTCAGCGTGGTTTTAGCAACCATGATAACGGTCTTCCGCTGTTCATTATGGGCATTGACGAGAAGCTGTAGGAAGCATCAGCATGAGACTCGAGCTCTTCGCACAGATATCCGTCTCTATGTTACTTCTGTGCTCCGTCGTCAGACTAATAAAAACAGCCTCGGCAGACCATCGCTGACTAAGCAGCCTCATTGTCCCGCACTCACTCGGAGCTTTTGCGACTTCATCTTCATCTTCCCCCGCCAGCACAGCTTGACCAGACGCTCACTTCCCTCCTCCTCAGTTCCTCGAGATACGCCCTCTCCGGCCCAGTTTCTGTCGCTATGTTTATGCGTCTCCGGAGTCTCCAGCCCCTTTCCAAACTCTCTCCTGGGCCGTGTGGGCGTACCTTCATACCCCGCATAGGAGCGTTCGCGCTTCGAGTTTATTCGAGCCAGTCAACCAAATCGAGTGCCAGCGCCTCTGTTCAAAGCGGGAAAAATACCTCTCCGGGAGAACTATCACGGCCCTCCTCGAAGCTCGGCTCTGTACCGCAAAAGTCCAGAAACGTCGACTCGTTTCCGAAGATTGTGGGACTCTCAGTGGATGGCATTTCCAAGTCCTTCGAATGTCTCCGGTTACGGGATGCATGTACATGCCCCGTATGTATTGACCCGTCGACAAAACAACGGAACTTTGAGTCCTCTGAGCTTGACCCTGAAATTTCGTGGTCAGCGAAAGACAGCTTACCCGATGGCGGATGGGAAGTAACGTGGACCAGCCGCAACGAGCCCTCCCACGTTTCCACATATACCAACGAACGATTAAAGGCTCTGGAACAGCTCCCTGCCTCCCGAACTAAGCGTGGTGGGCCGGCTCGAATTCCGTGGGATAACAAAACATTCAATTCAAACCAACACTGGCTTTCGTTTGACGAATATATGCAGGATGATGCCAAGTTCGGACTTTTCATGCGGAGCCTGTACAGATATGGGCTGGTGTTTGTGAAAGATGTGCCACAGTCAACTGAGAGCGTGTCGCAAATCGCGACGAAAATGGGTCCGCTCCGTAATTCGTTTTATGGCATGACCTGGGACGTTCGCAGCGTGCCGGAGGCTAAAAATGTAGCCTATACCAACAAATTCCTGGGTTTTCATATGGATCTTTTGTACATGGCGGATCCGCCAGGCTATCAGTTGCTTCACTGCATCGATAATTCCCTTCCTGGGGGGGAATCTATGTTTTCGGACACCTTTCGTGCCGCTGATGCGTTGCGTAACGAAGACCAGTTAGCTTTTGATCGGCTTACGAGAATTCCCGTTCGATTCGGGTATTTCAATGATGGTCAAAACTACGAATACGTTCGCCGTACAATTGAAAAAGAAGTGGACGGGGATATCGGTCATGTCAATTACTCTCCACCCTTTCAGGCAACCCATCCAGGCAAGGAGGGGTCTATGCAACCCTGGCAGGACGCCATAGCAAAATTCTCACGGATAATAAAGGACCCGGAGAACGTTTTCCAGTTGAAGTTGCAACCGGGAGAGTGTGTGATCTTTGCTAACCGGCGTGTGGTCCATGCTCGTCAAGCGTTTGATTTGACTGAGACGAGTGACAGGGAGCGTTCACGTTGGCTACGAGGCGCCTATGTAGACGAGGATGCTCTTTTGTCCAAGTTTACCATCTTCCGTGAGCAAAATCCCCAAGAGTGGGATCAAACGACGCCGGATCAATGGAGGACAGAAACGAGTCCAGAGTCTCAATGAGGTTGGGCGTGCTCAAAAAGCGTTTAGAGTTGAGATGAAAATGATGAAATGAGCACCACACAATATGCTCGTTCAAGGAATGTGGCCCAAAACAATTGGGAAATTAGAATGTCATCTCAGATGGCTTTGCATTTTGAATAAATCTCCCTTTGTCGCATGGCAAGGGGTTAAGTATATACTGCCTGCCTCGGGGACAAAGCTGCGAAGATATACAGTACAGTACAAACATATCCCGATGTCTACTCGCGCTTGCATATCGAAGGGCCTTTTTGGATCTTGATTTAGAAGTTTTTTGTATAAATAGATGAATATCCCTTTCAGCACTTTGGCCTTTGTCTCTCCGCTACTGCTCACGGCTGAGCGTAGTGCGATTATAAAAGCCCTTCTTCACTTTGAAATGTTTCATTTGTCCACTCAAAGACCCTTAACTAAGTTTCCATCATGCTTCTTGGATCGTGTCTGACCATAAACGATGTGCAGTAGGTGAGTCGCCCATGGAATTGGTTTTTATATCTGGATAATTATGCTTTGGATGTATTTTTTGGATTAATATTCGAAAGAGGTAATAGCATAAACTGGGTAACAAGTTACACACATACAGGTAGGTGCATCAGGCCAACCGAGATGCGCCTTGGAGCTAGCATTTCAATCCGTAGACCACATCTTTGACAGTGGTCATCTAGAGGAACGAAGCCAGAAAAGATATTTCAGAACGCTGACATATACACAGAATTTCAAGCAGACAAAGCATTGTTAGCAGGAGCCTTGGTTACGGAATAATCGCGGAAGAAATCAGAATTCGCGGCAATCTCTTCTTTGACCTGCACAGAAAGTTCGTTAGCATCAGACAACACTGCGAAAGATTATGAGAAATGGAGGCGGAAATCATTGAACTCACGATATCCAACCCCCCAACCAACTCCCCCTTCACCCATAATTGCGGGAACGTAGGCCAATCGGCAAACTCCTTCAGTCCCTGTCGAACATCCTCATCCGCCAGAATATTAAAGAATCCGTACTTGACCCCATTCTCGCGAAGGATAGCCACAATCTGTCTGCTAAATCCGCACTGAGGCCCACTAGGCGTACCCTTCATGAACAGCATTACCGGCGCAGCCGACACAAGCTCAGTCAATCGCGCAAACAGCTCTTCTTTTGTTACCGCAGACGGTTCATCTCCCCCCAGCGTCCCCGCCGCCGCCGGAGCACTTGGCCCTGTCGCCGACGACGTTGGCGTACCATCCGCAACATCTCCCGCCGCCGTTGCCCTCGGCACTGCTGTCAACGGCGGTGGAATGGACGGCTGCCCGTCTGCCTGCCCAACGGGCTGCCCCACATGCTTCTCAATCGCCTCGCGGACTCTTACCGGATCGGAGCCGGAGACGGTATCGACGATTTCATTGTTTTGAAACAGGACGAGGAATGGTACGGCGGAGACGTCGTAGCGCTCTGAGATGTCGGGGAGCTCTTCGGCGTTGATGCTGAGGAAAGTGATGGATGGAGGGGTTGTGGCGGGGTATGTTGAGGCGAGTGTGGAGAGGACCGCGCGCATTTGTAGACAGGGTGCGGCCCAGGGAGTGTGGAATGAGAGGACGGCGAGGGCGGTGGGAGGTAGGGAGGAGAGCTGCGTCGCGAACTCCTCGTCGGAGGTGATTTCCTGGAGGGTGGACATGGTGGCAGCGGGGTGTCTGTGAAGTTGGGGTGCTGATGACAATGCGACGATAGATTTGGCCGCAGGAATGAGCCCCGAAGAGTTACTAGTGGGTTATATTTGCAAAATGAAGGTGAAAATTGTCTTTCGAAGCGGTCTTCAGCCAGCAAGACAGACGATTGAGTGCGATGACGGCGAGAAAGGAAGATGATTTAATCTTTTTTGGCGGGATGGCGTTATCTGATCGATGACTAATATCTCCGCGGATCAGATATTCGGTAAATCTATCTTCCAGTCCGAAAACCGGAGATTAGTCAGCTGGAGATGCGGAGATTTCCACTCATGCGAGGAACGACGATATAAAACTGTGTATGTACATATTCTTGAAGATGGCATATCTCAAGCTGCGATGGGAACATGTTTATCATTACATTAACAAACGCCATATCTGTTTCCCACATCATTCCCCACCCGCAGCGCCCTGAAATGCAGAAGAAAGGGGCCCGTCCTCCTTCATATCTACCAGACTTTCGGACCAAATGTCTCCCCAGGTGCAACGGTCTCCAGGATGGCCGTGCCGTTTTGGTCCATGGTCTGTAGCGCTGCTGTATTTCCCCACCAGCTTGGAAATTTGGTGTTTGACAGTTGGAGTGTCGAAATTATGACTAGGGTGCAGATCGCTAGGCCAGTATCGAGCGCGGCAGACGTGATGTAATTGAACCGCATCCACCACCCCGTGTATTTGGTGCGGATGTATTTTTGAAATACGAAGCCAACAATTGCCCATGCAAGCTGGTGAATGTCAGTTGGAAGTGATATACCAAAAGGGGAGTCATGGGACATACATAATTGAGCGGCGTTGCGGGCGGAAGCAAGAGCGTGCCACCAAATAAAATGGGTACATTAATGAACCGAGCTTTGGACCGTGGCCAAATTCGAGCAATTATGTAGAAGACTATTGGAGCGAGTGCACCGGCAACCCAAAAAAACTGAAGGTCGGCATATATTGACTTCCCGGAAAAGATTCGTGCAGGGCCGATCAATCCCCAAACAACCGAAGACGCAAAGAACACTCTGCCCCCCGGGCATGTAAAACGGTGAGGTTGATCCCGTTGACAGATACCCTCGATGTTGTTTAGACTCCAAGTAACAACAGCCAATTGGACGAAACAAGACCAAAAAGTAGCAATCACCTGTCCCCAGAACAATGTCCGAGGTCTGATTTTGAGATAATGCCCAACTTTGAGATCTTGCACAAAAGAAAGAGCCTGCGCCATGGTGACGTATCCATAGGTTTTGAAGAGCATCATCGCGAGTGGCCGACCGGGAAGCATGTATCCAATGATGTACTCCGTGAAAACGTTCAGCCCAATTTGAATGTTGGTCGAGCCCTGTATAATACCAATTGGGATTGCCCAAACGAAGGCAATGAGAAGCGCAATAAGGAGGCCCCACCAGGTCAAATGTGTAGGCCAGGCGAGGCAAGTTATGAAGCATAAAGCCAGGCACGCAGTGAGCAATACCAGATACCACCACAGTGGAACCTTTTTATATTTTCGCATCATCCGAGTATGCACATCGTCCAGGTCTCCACGAGCATCTCTAGCCCGTATCCAAATTTGTTGTCCATGGTATAAAACGGTGTGCACGATCAATGCAGCAATGGCCGCAAAATGTAGTCCGTAGGTCAAAGACATGGTCGTTGGGATGAAAATGGGCGAGTATTCCTGCACGAAAACAGTCGGTTAGGGAGAAATGCACCCAGAAGGTATAAGTACAAGTTGGGGGCTCACTTTGTATTTCTCTAAATCAAACATACTATTTTCAGTCAAAACTTTGGAGACATTATACGGATGACCCGTGTTATCGTATATCGTCGAATCGTGGATAGGTAGAAACCGCGCATACCAATGATTGGTGTAGTGAAGGATCGGTGTGACAATAAGGTAAGACACGACAACGCCGATCAAAGTATTGCCGATGGCATGCCACGGAGGAATCAACGGGCTACCGACATATGCTGCATTGGAGAGTCAGATGAGGGTTTTTCGCCAAAGGTTTGATGACTGGGAAATGTACCTGCAACCTGGGCCCAGTCAAAGGTAATAGGTAGGAGCGAAATTCCGGTCCATCCTCCAAATAACTGATTAATTATGGCACTGTCCGGTTTGATCCATGTAGCAAAAGCGAATACGCTCAGAAACGGAGCAATATACCCGGGAAACCAGTACCATAGGAAAGCACCAGTGAATACGTATAAAAAGTATCTGTATCGAGGGACCCGCCAGCCATTTGTTGTCGCTGGATCCGGCCGTGTATCATCGTGGAGAGTGTATAGAAATGACGTAGTGACGAGCGTTTGAGGCCATATCATGGACCCTAATTAAAGTCAGTCATGTCGGTTTATGTGAACGAGAACAATTGCATAAGCCAAAGGATTACTTAACAGCTCCTGGGAGAAAATAAAGAAGGGCCAAGAGCAAAGCCAGAGGGTTCGCGGGGAAGTTGTACCTGGTTCAACAAGAATGCGACGAAGGAGTCCAGCAATGCCAAAGCCAACCATCTGAGTGCTGACTGCAAGGCAGATGTTCCACAACCAGCCTATCAAACTATATTGTCAGTTAATAAGTTGGTGAGAGCCATGGCAAGATACCGCACCGAAATCCTGGTGATAAAATGCAACCTGCGCTTCGATGGTAGCAGTAAAATATGCGACTCCATTTCCAAACGATGCGTTCGCCATAATCACAATCAAGGCGTGTTCTTTGATATTAAACGGGCCGGGGTTCAAGTCCCATTCATGGCCGAAGAGCTTGATCTTTTTGTCCGGCATCACTTTGGTCCAGGCCAAGCCCAACGGATGGGCAACGAGCAATGCAACCAGAGAGCTAACAGTAATCGAAGGGGCTCGAAGTGAGAATAAACAGTTGAGGCCAGCCCCCACAGTGGTGAGAAACATGCCAATTGTCCAAGCACGGAGGGTATCTACAGGGACATCTTCGTCGTGGTTGCGAACAGCGGCTCGAACCTAAAATAGTATTTAGCAACCTATTCTCCTTCGCAAAGTGCAACGCGACGACGAACCTCCGGATAGGGAGAATTCTCCATAACCCGTTGGACCATATGCTTATTTCTAGGACTTCCGTCATAGGCATTGGCGGCATCGGCCACCTCCTCGAGATAATCATCATCAAGATTTGGGTCCCATCGATGAACGCGATGATATAGGTTCAGTTTCCGATTTGCTTCAACATGGGATTCGGCTGCCGTCGAGGAGGTCGATCCTATCTTTTGCACTCTTCTTTCATGTCGCAAACTTGATAGTGGAAAGGCGTCACTAGAGACTCCCTCCTTAAGTCTCTTCAAAAACGGCATCGTGAGACATCGATTTGACCTTGAGCGCAACCCGCTCAAAGGAAGTTCACCTATTCTTGACTGGAGAGGTACCGAGTAACCCCACAGAAATGAAATATCGCAATAGACAGACAATACTGAATGGGGCCAAGGTCATAGAGGCCAAATCTAGTGATAACTTGCGGTATGGATGACTTATCAAGGACCAGACATGCAAAGACAAGTTTTGGGGAATGAGCAAGGTTGTCATTCCTGGTAGCAGAACTTATAGACAAGGCATAAGTATATTCGAAGCTGTCACCACAGGCGCGGGTCATTTGGAGAAGGGGTGAGGAAACTGTCAGAATGAAATTCATCGGTGAGGTCCAGTCCATCTGCGCATTTTAGCGCATTCAAAGATCTGACGCCTAGTCTGCTAGCGCCAAGTGCTGCCCAGGGGCCAATCCATACAGCGTCGCATTTCATTGATTAATCGTCCAATCTTCACAACAAGAAAAGAATCTCGCCGATAGCGGCTAATAAAAGGATTAGGCGGCTCACAATGACTTCGTGTTCATAAGGGCAGACCCCGTCAACATGTCGGACGCTTCCTATGAAGTGCCCTGTTTCGGGGTACTGTATGCGGAGTGCAGTGCCTGCATCCACAATGCTTGCAACTAGGAATTTGGTTCGACGCTCTGGATAAACGTATAACCCGGTCGAGAAACGGAGTAAAATACGGAGTGATAGATAATATCGCTTCATCGTATGGAGTACGGCCCCGAGGGTCGAGGTCGAAAGTGTGAGAGCATGGACACAGCGGACGGCATCTTGCATGGCCACGTTTTCGACAGTTGAAGCCGTGACATGTGAGTCCTGTGGCGGAACTGGTGTTGATGCAAGAGGCACTTGGACGTTTTCTCGACGTCGCGGGCAGGGTTTCACATTTCCGGCGGCAGCGATACTTCATGCAGAGGGATATCTAGGCGTTTGCTTCGCATCACTCTCGCTATCCGTACGCCGTAGTTTCAAGAGAGATGTGGAATTTGTTATAACAGATCCTAGACAAATAAGGGGAAAAGATAACAATTCCCTTTTGCCCTCATCCCAGAGGCAAAGAAAGAGAGAAGATATCGACTCGGACGAACGAATGAGACGATTCCCACAGCAACTTCCCCCAGTTTTCCAGAATAATGGCGAAACCTGGAGTAAAGTTTGTTGTGAGGTGCTGGACCAGTTAACAACGTTCGATCACCTTTGCTGTCAATTTCTTTCAAGGATTCCCCAGGATCTGAAGTTGCGATTTTACGATTTTTGAGTTTCCCGTAGGACGCGTCTGAGCTTGAGAGGTAAAGTTTCCCGAACCTTTCGTTGGCGTCCACAAGGCTGGGAAAAAGCAACAAGACGATTTTGTGATTCTTCGACCTTGGCCGAGGTCCGCCAGTTTAAGGACAACATTCGAATAACCGTGCTGTCGTTTCGAGCGCTCCCTCGCGCCTTTAAGCAGGTATATAATGTTTTTGATGTTGAACGGGATAACGCATGGTTACTGAGTGCAATACTCCATGGCCTCCGAAGAAACCATGGGATTTGGCTCAAATCATGCCGTCGCTTGTCACGCAAACTCGGAGACGTCTCGCAGAACGTGCAGGGGTTGGGTTCAAATTATCATTGAATCTTTGCTGAAGCACTTTGGCCACCTCCGTGCAGTACTAGATCCGTTTCAGGATCGGGCTTGTTGATCGCCACATTTTGCTCCTCTGCAGCATGGCAAGAAGGAGACGAAAGGCTGCAGATGGTGAAGGGTAAGTCCAAGTGACTACAGAATGAAATAACCGGCTAGATACCCCTTCTGCTATTCTTCGAAAGGTCAGATCTCCCCGCGATTAAAGATGCCAAAACTCACTCCGTATCCAGTAAGACGGAATGGGAACGGCGCTCATTCCTTCATAATTTTTGGCGATGCTTCACCAGGGCAAGAACTCGGGAGATGCTCATTATGAGATCTTAAAAATCTATAGCCCGTACGGAGCACTACTCCATACAGCTTGTCGAGCTCTCACTGGCGCCAGGTCTCTTGAGAAGTTGGGAGTCTGACGTTTCCTTCTATATTGAGGACCGGAAGCGACAAACTCCAACATAACGGAATTTTGTAGTGCCAATTCAGGCGCAAATTTCCGAGATCTGTCAACTGTACGGAGTACTGCCTGTTATTCGTCCCCTGGACTTTGCTCACTTCGAATCTTTGAAGGGTCCAGATTGATTCCGGCATCCAGCGGTCTGTCGACTTGTGAACAGCACATATTGTCCTCTTTTGTGGCCTGGGATCCCTTGTTTCGTTTGCGGGGTATTTGAACACGGAAGGCCGAGATTCAACAGGTTCGTCTCTTCTAATCGCGAAAGGGGATGTGCATCAGTCTCCAGGATGTGGACAATGGAGTCAACCCTCTTGAATCCTGCCTTTTTGTAACCGGGAAACTAAATGGGTTGCCTTTTTGGAGGATCGGTGGTATGCATTTGTCTTCAACATAGGATTGCCCATGGTCGTCACCAGTTAACCTTAACCTATTGGTCACAGATGGTACTGTATCTTCAAAGAGAGTTGACTTTCACCAACTGGCATAATCGCTGTCACCATTTCCAATTATGTAAATGGCCTGCACCAGCGCTGACGAAACTAGCCACCGTCTGAACATCCTCTATAAAATGTTATTTTTCGCCGCCCGATGGCGACAACTAAAGGTCATGCTGGTTTTGCTGGTCCCCAGTCCTCTTGTAGACTGTCTTCGATTTTTCTCTTTTTTTCTTTGGCTAACCTTTGGTTGTGATCTGCCGCTGTTGACGTGCTGGAACGAGTTGGGCTTAGAAATTCGCCAATTTACCCGCGAAACATCCCGAAATCTGCAGAGCGGCCGGAAGTTGCTTCTTACTATGTAATCATACTTGGGATATGAGATATTGTGGTTGCTTTTGGTTCTGGATCGCTTGTTCCAACGCTCATTTGGCAGCAAAGTGACGCCAATCCCGTAGTTAACTCCCACCCGGATACCCTAAGTTCAAAAGAAAACCGTATCCAACAGAAGTTATGGGATCCATCACCAAGTGCAAAGATCTCACAAGCCTGTCTGATGCATGAGAGACAATTTTTGAAAAGGTTGAAGGGAGAAGAGTTGGATAAGAGGAGAGCAGCTTATCTAATGGCCACCCAAAAGGGAAGTTCGGACGACAGCCATCACGGCCGTTATATCATCGACCATGATCAAGCGAACGGCCCAGAATTGCTCGAATTCATCATCTTAAAGAAAAAAAATATTTAGACAGCTCTTACTACCTTACACATTTTCTCCAAACACGGGCGAATGTGGTCTCTTTAGCAATTGCATCATTGCCCCCTCGATACCATCCAACAACGACGACGCACATTCCAACCAAGACTCAAACGTGACAACTTCGATGCTCAATTCGTTACCCTTGAGGAAAGCCTGGATTTTCCATTCGCGTAATGGCTCTGCGTGAGGATAAACCGTCTCCATTCGGCTGGTTGCCGAAAGAAATTCCAAGCTCTCAACATGTGCAACGTCCTGGTGGACCACAGAATCGAACCAGTCCACCGTCTTTGGCCAGTCAGTACAGTTTTCGATAATCTCCGACAAGCCAATGCCCTCAAATCGAGTACTGGTGATATGCTGGCGCTGCACCGACTCAAGCAGGTCCAGTGCGCTCCAACCGGCTTCGAATTTGATACGCACAGGAATATATTGCCAGCACGGACCCATTACAATATCACTGTCCGGAAAGTCGATGTTGCGTCCGCTGACGACTTCTCCAAATGTAACGTCTCGAAGACCCAGGCGCTGGGCCAAACAAAGTGCCCAAGCGGCCGTGGGAATAGTTGCGACAGTTATATCCTTAGGCCGAGCTGATATGTCAAATGTTCTTATTACAGCTGCTGGCACTCTGGAAATTAGAGGTGTTTCAGAGCGCAATACTGTCAATGAGGAGCCTTTCAAAAGATCTCTCCAATACTGGATGCTCTGCGGAATGTTCTCTTTGACAACGTGGTCCACGTAAGAGGAAAACGGAAGTGCTCTGGGTACAACCTTTCCCTCATAGAGAGCAGAAAGTTGTCGAAGGAGGATTGGGAGACAGATCTCATCATACTGCGCATGGGAAATCCGCAGAATCAAACAACTACGTCCACCGGTGCACCTCACGAATAAGAATTTAACAAAAGATGAGCCCAGTGGCATCTTCGTTTCGACGTCGAGATTGCAAAGCTTGTGTGAAAAGGCTTCCAGGTCCCTTTCGATGTCGTAAGTCTCTATAGGAACCTCTACTTTCTCCAAGACTACGCCGTAATGGCGGCCATCGAATTCGCCAAAGACCGTTCGAAGTATCTCATTTCGTGCCACTAGTTCCTGACAACTCTGGAATAGACGAGTCTCTTTAACGTGAGTATCGAAGTAAAACAATTCATATCGTGCGGAAAACCGAGGCAGTTGGACGGTGCCTTTCACGGCGATCGTTTGAAGCGGCCGCGCCGGCAGAATGTCTGCGATCTTCCAGGATGGGTCGCTGAGAGTTGGCTGAATTGTTTCTGAGGTAAAGGTTTTGATGTCTTGTACATCAAGCAATGAGAATGGTGTGCTCGTTTTGTTGATTAACGCCTTCGACGGCAGAGATTCTTGAAGGATGGTAGCCAGTTCCCTAAGGTATTTGTGTTTGAAGATCTGAGCGACAGTCAATTTGAAGCCCTCCATTCTTGCTTCGGAAACGAGTTTCATTGCGCCAATAGAGTCGCCCCCCAGATCGAAAAAGCTGTCATTGATGCCGACCTCGTCTTCACTCATACCAAGCACGCGACTCCAAAGATCTATCAGCTTTGCTTCCCTCGTGGTGACATTTGTGCTCTGTTGTCGCGGACTTGGGGCTTGTCGAGGTGTTGTACGTATCTCCTTGGGATCGTTCTGATAATTGCTCTCGCTAACGAAAGTAATGGTCCCATCACTTTGGTATTTCGCAAGCTGATTCGTTCTGTGGAGCCGTCCGGGGGTACTATCACAAAGGCCTGCCCCCATGGCGCTGAACCATCGAGGACTATCGATGAACGGTAGAGCTGATCCTGGTTGTCTCTCAATCAGTAGCTCACCTACAGCACCAACGGGGAGCAAACGATCTGGATCGATGGGGTCGACGATCCATGTTCCGACTGCATCGGAAAGGTTTTGCCCAATGGCGGTGCCTTTTTCAACGTCTAAGCTACCAATTCCAATTCTGCTCAAGCGCATCAACTCAGAGTCGCTTTCCTCCGCTAAACGCAGACCATCGCCAATCTTTCCATTCGCGTTTCCACAGAAATATTGCACCACCTGGCCGAAATGCTCTAGAACTCTGTTCATTTGAGGCACATCCACCGTCTTTGAGTCGAAACTTGCCATGACCAAAAACCCCTGTGCATCGAAAGAGCACACTAACATCAAAGAATATGAGTTGAATTTTAAGGCTTCACTAGCAGCTTCAACATCTCCAGCGGGAACGAACCCATCGGCGGGATTGTCCTTGTTCCCATTCATCGCATCTGGCTCCATGGCCGGGTGTATAACCAAACCAGTCCTTAGTTCGCACGCTTCACGGGCGTCCAGTGTCAATTTTCGAATATGTTGCAAACCCAAATGTTCATGAGGGATGCGGGATATGCCTTCATTGTGTATTTCTTTCAGGTACTCCTTGACGCACTTATTTCTGTCAATATGAACGCGTATCGGTACTGTGGTAATCATCGGGCCTTCGATTTGGTCAATTCCCTCGATGGGTGCGTTTCGACCGGTCAGAGTTTCACCGAAAACTACATCATTAGTCGCGGTGTATTCTGATGCCACTAGCGCCCATGCGCCACGAATTGCCGTTGCGATACTTGTATTTGATGGCGAGCGTTTTGTGAGCGGAATATAATGCTCCAACAAAGATTCTGCTTGTGGTTGATATCCAGGTTCGGGGAGGACTGGGAATTGCAAGCCATTTGCCCCTTGCAACTGTTCCCCCCAGTAGTCTTCGGATGCTGTGCGGTTTACATCCCCGAGATACTTGATGAAAGATTTGAATGGGGCGGGGCGCTCCGTCTTTAAGCCATGATATGCTCGATTGACGCGCTCGACAACGAGCGGCATTGACCAACCGTCATACAATGCATGATGAATTGTTAACACAATGTGCGTTTTTCCTGTCCCTTGATCCTCAATCAGTGCAAAACGAGACAGAGCTGTACCGAGACCCATTGAAGTCTCACGATCTTGGCGAAGATATTCGTCCAAATTGCTGCTCGATTGCCACGAAATTCTTTCATCGATGACCACTTGCATCAAACCGCGGCGCGGAACTTGTGCGATTCGAGTACGCAGAATCGGGCAATTGACAATAGCTTCATTGAAAGCGGTTTTGAGCTTTGCGGCCGTGTTGGGATTTGGAAGTTCGACGACTCTCTGGGCAACATAGGCCTCGCTGATTTTGGCGGATAAAGCCATGAGCCCCTCTTGTAGGGGAGTACACGGATAGATGTCCTCGATGACTGAAGGCTTAACATCACAAAGAATTCCCGCTTCCCTACGAGCGTCTGTTTCCATCCAGTTTACCGGGAGAAGGGAGAAGGGAGGGATGTCTATCTTGGTATCAGGGTTAATTTCGCGCATGCTCAACGCCATGTCAGAAAGCTTTGGATTCCGGAAGATATCGGCCACCGTAATTCCTAGTCCGTCTGACCTTGCAGCTGCCACGAGTTTCATTGCTCTTAGGGAATCGCCTCCAACGTCGAAAAAATCGTCACTAGCACCGATTTCTATGTCGTACCCAAGAAGTGTAGACCAAAGATGTTGGAGCCTGCGTTCCATATCTGTACTGGGCTTGTGCTTTTCAGCAGTCTCTAATTTGAGTTTCGTGAGATCTTTTCGCGACATGGCAGCTCCCAGCGCCCGCAGCTTTTTTCGATCTGTCTTGCAAGAGACCAACAGCGGTATTTGTGTCAAAGGAATGTAGGCAGCAGGAACCATATATCGTGGGAGGACAACAGAAAGTTCCCTTTCTATATTTATCAAGGCCTCCCGTAACTCATGCGAAAATGAGTCTATTTCACCGTTTGTCGCTTCCACTTGCTTTTTGCCCTGCTCAGCGATAAAGGCCACGAGCGTTGCGTTCTCTTTGTTATTTCCGGGAGTGATGACTTCGACAGCTGATATGGTGCCGAGAGGTAGCTTGCTTTGAAAATGGTACTCGATTTCACCCAGCTCGACACGTTGGCCCCGCAGCTTTACCTGCTGATCTGCTCGTCCGACGAAGAAGATTGATCCTGATCCATCTGGGTCATATTTTACCAAATCCCCTGTCTTGTAAAGGCGTCCCTGCCTTCCGCTCGCCTTTTCACCCCCAGCAAGAAGCCATGGCGGATTTTCAATGAATACAGCCGAAGTGTTTGTGGAATTGTTGAGATAGCCCGTCCCAACGATCGGGCCTTCAACCAAAAGCTCTCCTACCGCTCCGACGGGCGTCAAGCGGTTGTGATCAGCAGGATCCACGATCCATGTAGCGCATCCAACCCCCTTGCCAATGGTAGTATATGTTCGATTTATGCCGACGTCATTGTTGATAGTGCAACCCACTGTGCACTCTGAGGGTCCATACGCAATAATAACCTTTGTTTTCTGACCAAAAGTTGTGGCATCCCTGGCTGATACCGCTTCTCCTCCGAGACCGAGGACATCCAAGGACTCTAAAATATCAGAGTCTAGGACCCGAGCAACTGACGGGGTCATGTGGGCCATGTTAACATTCATGTTTCTGATGGCGCCTGGGAGGTCGTTGACCCGTTGGTCTTCGGACGGAACACAGATGCAACCTCCATTTGCAAGCGTGCAGAGCATACAATCAACGCTAACGTCAAATGCGTATGATGGAAAGTCAAGGACTCGAGAGTGGGCCTTGTAACCGACAGCCTCTGCACGAGGTATGGCACCACTGGTATAGTTGGCGTGGGAAATTACGACTCCTTTCGGTTTGCCGGTGCTTCCTGAGGTGAATATGATGTATAATGTCGAAGACCCCGGGACCTTTGGGAATGAGATGGACTGCGAAGGCGCATCGGCGTTTTCCTCAAGAAATGCAGGCCCAACACATAGGACGGTGGCATTGGGAGCAACTCTGGCTCCCAACTCGGCCTGTTTGACTGAAGTTACGACTATCCGTGCTTTGACCTCCTCTGCTATCGTTTGTAGTCGCGCTTCTGGCTGGCTCGGATCCGTGAGCACCAAGGCACCGCCGGCTTTCATCACTGCGAGCACAGCAACGATAGTCCATATGCATTTTTCAAAGCAAAGCAAAACTGGTTCCCCAACTTTTATGTCTCGTTCCAGTAGCCTAGTGGCTAGCCGGGTGGAAATGTCGTCGACTTGTCCATAAGATAGTTCTCCATCCCATGAAACGACAGCGGTCTTGGCAGGATGCTCAGATGCATTTTTTATGATCATGTCATGAATGCAAGTTTCGATAACTGGGGGAACTGTCTCGTTCCATCCCCAAATCGTCTCTAGCTCGTTGGTCGTAACACAGATAGATTGTGCAACGGTTTGATTGATGTTTGATACTAGGATTGAGCCCAGAATCTCGGAGAAAGTCTGCACGTAGGTGTTGGTCATGGAGAGGCCGAAAAGGGCAGGACATTGCACTATATTCACGCGAAGTTGGTCTTCGATTATTCTGGCCTCGATGCAGAAAGATGCCTAATCAGTCAGCTTCAGTTTTGCTTTGCTGATATTCGAGGTACATGGAGATACGTACGATGTGTGTTTCGTTTTCTAGTGCAGAGGTGTTTGAGAAAACGATTGATAGACCCTCCCAATTTCCCTTCTCGCGGCCAAAGGATTGAGCACTACTTCCTATCTTTTGGATTCTTTTAAGAGCCTCCGATATAGGCTCTGTTTCTTCCACAATAATGTCCGTTAAGAGGCCTGACGCATGTGGGGGCAATGAAGAATGAGCGCTCCCTCGCATTCGATAACCCCATGAGAGGTTGTCATCTTCACTAGAACCGCTACCGCGATACAGAAAAAGTATCCAGCTTAAGAGAAGGAGTTCTATTTGCTCGTCGAGGGATTTGAGGACAAGAGCGGGATGTCTGAAGGTCAGGAAATTCGAACCGCCTTCGTCCCCAATTTCTGCGTGCTCGCCGTTCACCCCAACGGTTCCGTTCATCTCAGCGGAGACAATATCGAGGATATCTGCGATCGAAGATCTGAGGCAGTGTAGTTGCAGAAGACAGTTTGCTGAGCAGCCTGGATATCCAAAGCCTGGTAGATGAGCAGGGAAATGATGCTATAACCGGACACGGAGCTGCCTCTACCCTGGGCCTTGCATGTTAAATGATCGCGATACTTCGCACCGTGCATGACCCATGTTTACGGACTCAGAATGGGTTTTTGGTCTTAGGAACGAATCATGTTTGACGCGGAGTTGCAGCTGGAAGGCCCGCTCCAGATTGCTGAGTCTGTTTGGCTCTGTGTTGAGGGTTTCGGAAACGCGTTCGACATCCCGCCCATGGACAATTCTGCCTCGCCGGTTTGCAGTCCCAGGAGATTTGATACCAGCTTCGCCATGATGCCAGAGATCCGGTGGAGATCAAGAGTGGTCCCGTCGTCTTTTTGCCGGAAACATCTGCATCATCGCCAATACCACGTTCGACACGTTCGATATTTACAGCGTGTGTTACGATATTAAATACACAAAGTGGAGTGGAAATACACTTACGAATTACACGCAAATGCCAAGAAGCCGTCTAAAACAGACCCACTTGAAGCGGATCAGATAACTTTAACCGGACAACAACGGGCGATATCGGGACACTTCTGCGGGATTTTATCTTATCTGATGGTTGCCGGCAGCAGAGTTTGGTTATTGCGGATCTGGCCTTGCGCTCCCACCGAAACGCCGCTCCCGAGCGCAGATTTGAACGGTTAAAGCCGGGAGCGCCGAACAATTGACTTTGGTGGCTTTTCTGGGCGATAATCTGATAAGATCACACCATGAACAGCATCGCTTCATCAAAACGCGCCCGTTACGGCCTGTTTTTGGGTATCGTTACCTAACGAGACAATACCACGTACCAATACTTATCCATACCTCTCCCCCCTGGCTGGATGGATCGTCGCCAAGCTCAATGATGCACCACAGGATGAGCCTGGCCTTTGTCAGGTGCCAGTCCTATTTTGAAGAAACGGATTTTCAGCTTGAAGCTTGTCTGGGCTAGAATGGACTCGTTGGTCTCCCTCTAAGCTTCAGGGTCTCACGATTCGACTTTGGCATGGGAAACAAAACGACAAACTGAGTACACAACTTCGAGTGTGAGAGCACTTTGCACTAAAAAAGACAAACGGCAATCGCCATGGCTTCGAAAGAGGGGAAGCCCGGCGATGCGAAATCAAAGGGTTCAGAGGTATAGAAATTGAAATCCAACCTTTTGATTTTTTGGATCTCAATGCTAACTAACGATGTGTAGAGTCGTATGAGAAGGCTCACGTCATATCTGAGACTCCTGACATACGCGGAGCCTACCTTCTATGATATCCTTCTCTTAGTGGGTGGTGTAGTGGCAGCCATTGCCTCTGGCGTTTCATTCCCCCTTTTGGGCGTGCTTTTCGGCCAAGTGGTTGATGACCTCAACTCTGCGACCTGTGATACTGGGTTTGGAGACGGTGCGGCCTACCAGTCAGATGTCAACGATAAAGTGCTCAAGGTCGTCTATGTTGGAGTTGCATACTTAATCCTCGCATATATCTCGATCGTTTGCTGGAGCTTAACCGGCGAAAGACTTGCACAGAGGATTCGCCAAAAGTACTTCAGGTCTCTGCTCGACCAGGATGTCGCGTTTTTTGATGATATGTCTGCCGGTGCGGTATCCTCTCGGTTGAATGGAGATATCGCGACCATCCAGAATGGGACCTCCGAGAAGGTCGGGCTCGTGTTGAATAGCATTTCGTTCTTCGTGACTGGATATATTGTCGCGTTTATCAAAGATGCCAAACTCGGAGGAATGTTGGTCTCCTTGCTGCCGGCATTTTTACTCATGTCCCTTGTCGGCAGTCATTTCATTCAGAAATATACAAGTGCGATGTTTGAAAATGTGGCTTCATCAACATCCGTCGCTCTGGAATCCTTATCGAATATCATGGTCGTCCATTCGTTAACGGCAAACTCTCGTTTGGAATCGAAATTCTCGAGCTCGCTAGGGCTGGCAAAGGCTGCCGGGATTAAAAAGGCGATCGCCGCCGCAATCCAAGCGGGATTACTCTACTTCATCGCGTACTCTGCGAATGCGCTTGCGTACTGGCAAGGCTCTAAAAAGATTGCGGACGCAGTGGCCGTGGGTGGCTCGGGTGCTACGGTTGGCTCGACCTACACGGTCATTTTTATTCTGGTAGATGGTGAGCAATATTTAGCCCTCTGGAGGTCTAGGCCCTTTTGATGCTGACACCCAATCCCTCATAGCATCCCTGATTCTCAGCACGATGGCACCGTTTTTCCAATTTTTTGATTCCGCGAGTGTAGCGTTTCAGAAACTGGAAAAGGATATTCAAAGGAAGCCAACAATCAACTGGACCGATGAACCAGCGGGCGAAAGCTTCCAGGATGTTTCGGGCCATCTCGAAATCAAAGATGTTTCTTTTACATATGCATCGCGACCAGACAAAGTAGTGCTTCAAAATATTTCAATCGACTGCCCTGCCGGGAAGCAAACTGCTTTAGTTGGGTTATCAGGAAGCGGAAAGTCAACTGTTGCAAGCTTGATGATGCGATTCTACGACCCGGACAGTGGTTCCGTACTTGTTGATGGCCACGACATCAGGAATGTCGATGTGAAAAGCCTAAGAGGTTATATTAGCCTTGTTCAACAAGAGCCTTCTTTGTTGGAGCGCTCTATTCTTGAGAATATCGCTCTGGGGCTGGTGAACTCGGCGGCACATTCTAACTTGAGGTCAACTTTGCAGAGCGGCGAGCTATCTGATGTTGCTGCATCGATACGTCTTGGAAAGGATTTGGATCAAGCCGCAGAGTCACACGGGGCGGAAGTCGTCGAAATCATTCGACTAGTCAAACATGCTGCTGATCTTGCCGATGTGAGCACTTTTGTATCACGTCTTAAGGATGGATTCGGCACCCTTGTCGGCTCAAGCGGAAGTTTAGTCAGTGGAGGACAGAAGCAAAGAATCTCGCTTGCTCGGGCTTTGATAAAAGACCCCAAAATTTTGATCCTGGATGAAGCTACCGCATCGCTGGACTCTGCAAGCGAGCAACGAGTTCAAGCTGCCCTGGAGAAAGCCGCATTGGGGAGAACCTTGGTCACTATCGCCCACCGCCTTTCAACGATAAGGAATGCAGACAACATCATCGTGATGAGAAATGGCCAGATTGTTGAACAAGGCACTCATACTGAGTTGTTGGCTAATGACGGTTCGTACGCCGACTTAATCCGACTTCAGAACCTCAGTGTACACAGCGACGAGGACAACCGATCCAACCAGTCATTGACTACTGATATCACTGTTGAGGACTCTCCAAATAAGCTGTCAGATGAGTATGCCTCTACACTCGACGAAAAGTTTAACGTAAACGAGACGGTGAAAGCCAAGGAACAGGCTGTCGACCCTGTTGAAGACGAGAACGACGCCGATTTGGGACGCAAGCGACCGTTTGGTGCAAACTTCAAAGGGCTATGGGTATTTTTCCGACCATACGTTCTGCTCCTACTACTAGCATTAGTTGCGGCGATTATTGTTGGTGGAACCTATTCTGCCTGTGCCGCCGTATTCGGAAACACTCTTGGTGAACTGAGCCCATGCAAGGGCGAAAGCAGAATCAGATGGGCCGGAACCTTTTACGGCCTCATGTTCTTTATACTTGCCATCGTCGAATTCTTTGCCAACTTTGCCAGCTGGTCTCTTTTCGGATTCGTTGCCGAGAAAATTGTCTACAAAATCAGGGTACTTTCGTTTCGTGCACTTCTCGAACAGGATCTCCAGTGGCATGAGTCGAACGGAAGGTCGCCCTCGATGCTTCTTACGTTGATCACGAAAGATGGCAACGCACTGTCAGGGCTCACTGGATCGTTGATCGGTAGTCTCGTTTCTGTCTGCGTCAACTTTGTGACGGCAATTATCTTGACGCACATCATCGCCTGGAAGATCGCCTTGGTCTTCTTAGCCGTCGTTCCCTTGATGCTTGGGGCAGGCACAATGCGGGTGATTCAGATGGCACGTTTTGAACAACATCATGCAGAGGCGTTTGCTAAATCCATTGGCATCACAATTGAAGCTGTTAATTCCATCAAAACTGTCTCATCCTTTTCTCTTGAACAGGAAGTTTTCAATACCTACCGCCGCTCGTTGCAAAATCCGGTAAAGGAGATTACGAAGCATAGCGCTTATGCTAGTTTATGGCTCGCAATATCTTATGGTCTAAGCAACTTCCTTTATGCTCTAGCATACTGGTGGGGAGCTAAGCAGATTATTACCGGACAATATTCACAAACACAGTTCTTCATCGTTCTCGTGGCTCTGCTTGTAAGCTCTCAGCTATGGGGCCAAATGTTCACCCTTGCACCAGATGTCTCGCGGGCCTTCACAGCAGTGAGCAGAATACTCAACCTTCTTGATCTGGGCACAGACAAGAAACTCTCAAAGAGCCCTGGAAAACATACAGATGTCGAAGCTTTCAACGCCACCACAGAAAAGCTTCCCGAAAAAGGAGGAATAAGCGTGGTATTCGATCAGGTCAATTTCGCCTACCCTGCACGTCCCGATGTCCAAGTCCTACAAGGATTGGATTTGAGCATCCAACCTGGACAGTTTGCCGCGTTGGTGGGCCCAAGCGGTGCCGGAAAGTCGACCATCATCTCTCTAGTCGAGCGAATGTACAGGCCCAGCTCTGGGGGTATTCGAGTCGACAACAAAGACATTACCAAATATGAAGGAGTCTCGTTCCGGAATAATATAGCACTAGTTTCGCAAGACAACGTCCTTTTCGACGGCAGTGTACGGTTCAATGTCGCCCTGGGCGCCAGGCCTGGACACGAACCGAGTGACGCGGAGATCGAAGAAGCATGTAAAATTGCCAATATTCACGACACGATTACCAAACTACCAGATGGATATGAGACGTATTGTGGCCCCAATGGTAGCCAACTGTCCGGTGGCCAGAAGCAGCGTCTGGCTATTGCCCGTGCTTTGATTCGAAAGCCACAGCTATTACTGCTTGACGAGTCAACTAGTGCATTGGACGCGGAGTCGGAGAAGCTGTTGCAAGATGGGTTGGAAAAAGCGGCACAAGGAATAACCGTCATTGCTATTGCCCATCGGCTGAACACGATTCAAAAGGCAGATGTGATATTCTTGATCGAGGACGGGAAATGCGTTGATCGAGGCAGCCATCGCGAGTTGATGGAGAGGAGCGAGAGTTATAGAATAAATGCTCTTCACCAAACTGTGGATGGGGCAGAGCTCTCGACAAGATAGGGCTGGGAGTATTCCGGGTTTCAACTGCAAAAGTTTTCAAAGCGACAATAGTACTTTTAATATGTTTTCTCATTGAAATAGAATAGTCCTTTTATAGAAATATGGCGTAAAGCATACTAGCGTTAGAAATCTAAATTTGAGCTTTTATGCCTTAAAATCAAGTAAATAAAACGAATCCGAGTTCCCGTCCATGCAATGCCTTATCGAATCCCAACTAATTACTAACGCCAGAAAGAGCAAATGTCGAGTTGTAGAGTAACTCTGTCATTATGGAACCCGTCCAAGCAGTAGATGACTAGACCGCCGGGGCCTCTCCCAACTTCATGTAATTCCAACAAACTAAAAAGTCATTATTAGTAAAAGTCCACCCGTTTTTCATCTAGCACGTTGGAGAACGACATACTCTTGTAGCCCAAATCATCGTTGAAATAAAGATTTAATATGTCCGCTCCGGAAAGTGTACCGTTGGCTTCACTCCAAGCCGCCGCCTGTTTCCCAACTGCAATGCAGATAACCGGTGGTGCCTCCTCGAGCTCTACGAATTTTGGCATTGTGTCAAAGAGCTCACTCCGCATGCGCTGGTAGATGTTGGTAGCGGTGTAGTGGCCATGATACATCGCAGCACCTGCTCGTTTGATTCCCGACCAGAGTGCAATATCACCTGCTGCATAGTGGTATTCAGCGTTTGGCACGTCAGCGGGGAGGTTTAGGCTAATTGTTTTTAGATTAGCAACCCATTGATGAAACTCAAATGAAGAAGTGGGAAGAGGGAGAATGGGTGCATACAAAGGCGTGATTTTGACGTAACCATCGTCGTCCACAGCTTCTCTGGGTAGATACGAGGAGGTCGGCCTGTACTTGGAGATTGCGCTGATAACATGGCTAGCCTTGATGGTCCTGCCATCATCAAGCTTCAACATGGTACTTGGAGCAAAGCCACTTCGTGGCTCTGAAGGTGTGATTTCGGTGACTCGGGAGTTCATGATGGTTTCGACGCCCGTTTCGTGCAATAAAGAGAGCACGTTGTCTCGATAGTCGTCCGGTAGGGGCTCTGAGGAGAGGAGTTTTGGCCTAGAATGAACGAGAGCGACTTCCTTTTCAGGCTGGGCAATTTTGAGCTCAGCAGCCATCTCGATCCCAACAGCTCCTATGGAATAACTGGTAAGTTTTATGGAAATCACCACAGTAGTTTTGGGAGCATACTAACCTCCGCCAATGACGACAACCTTGTCATGACTGTTCTCGAGCATCTTGATATGCTTCTTTGCCTCGAAGAGGTACTCATCCCTTGTCAAGGCCTTTGGTGCACTGGGCCAATTTCTTGAAAGCCCGGTCGCTGCAACAAAGTAGTCATAGCTCTCTTCAATTTGTGTATTCGATGGCAGTTCGAGAATGGTAGCTGTTTTCTTTTCGCAGTCGATAGCAGCGACGCGACCTCGAACGCATTTCACTTCGTGTGTTTGGAGGGCGGGGATGTCTTCGAATTTTTTCCATGCCTTTTCCGCATAGTCTCGCGAAGCGAACGCAAGGGGAGCTCCGATGAGATGATCTAGTTTCAAAGTCAGATGTTACATCTCTACTTGCAATAACGTCCAAGACTCACAGTGGCCATCTCTTTCATCCACTATAGTGATCTGGACCGGAATCTTTTCATATTGGTTTAGCTCCGACGACGCAGCCGCGGCGGAAAAACGTGTGGGCTTCCCGTGGCAGAGATCTAGAAGATTGAGAGTCGTTGCAAGACCAGCATAAGAGCCCCCAGCGACGAGGATTCTGAACGGCCTCCTGCTGGGGGCACTTGAGGCTACTCCGTTGCCGTGCATGATGGAGAAGAAGCAGCGTTTCGAATACTGAGTGATGAGCCGTGCGATTGCGATGAGCCTTTTCAGAAATGAAAACAAATGTGCCATCTGTCGCAGAGAAAAGCAAGATGGATCAGATTGGGTCTGGAGTCAACCTTGAGGGTGGAAAACACGGCCAACTATTCCCCGGAGGTTGGGAAAAGAACCGACGACGTCGTTTAGTGCGTGATTTGAGAGACGAATTCACGAGCAACAACAACAATCAGTAGTGAGCAGACGGCCGCACGTCGATCTGATTGCGAGCCGAGAAAATTCCAAGTTCCTCGTTGTAATCATGAAAACGGCCAGCGTGTTACTCCGCGTAACTGCAACCGTAAATGCCGTGAATCCGCAATCCCATCCTGGGACTCCACTGGGAAACTCAATTGGGTCGGGATTGCGCGCCTGGGATGAGGGGTCAAGGGCGGGAGAAAAATTTTCATGTCATGGCTGTTGCTTTTTCGTCTTACTCGCGGTGTGATAGTTGATTGCAGTCCCGCCCTTGGCGACAATGAGCATGGCTGGCGTCTTCCAATGACCCGCGATGAACGACGAAATATCAGATCAAAACAAGGTTTGGTGTGGGCTGGGTTAAAGTTATCTGATCCGGGAAAGATCAGATAAAACACGCAATACCACCTTACTAGTTGCGTATTTGTGTAACTTACCGCGTATGTATGTATGTATGTAACAAAGATCCACTGCGGTAAAATTCCATCATCTTATCAGATCATCACCGAGGAAAAGCACCAGCTTCTGCGCAATGTCTGGTTTGCTGTCCTGCCGAGGAAAGAGCTCAAGGTCTCGGAATATTGCCAATTGACTTTTGCATGCGATGCAAGGGGTTGTCTGAGCTTCGTCCAAAAATCATCCATTAAAACAAACAGCAAAAATATCTAACTAGTGACTATACCCGCTCAACTGCATTATTATTGAAACGACAACAGTCTAAATGGCCCAATACAAAGGAAAGAAGAAAGCTTTTCCTGCCACATCAATTTGCCCATACATTACAGTAATCCTGAATCACAGTTTTGCGAATTGCTCTGATCTCTTGTTGCTCGAGAGAATGGAATCGAGGAGTTGGTCGCTGCGGATAGAAAGAATAGAAAGGAGACTGTCGCTCAACTGAAAGGACCAGTCTGTCAGCAGTAGAATACGTAGAGTGGGGATTGGGAAACTTACCCCATGGGTGTTTTCGCAGCAGCCTTGTAGCCATATTCCAGCATCACGTCTGACTTTGCCAGGGAGCAAGCACAATCGATAATTTCGATCAACACGGAACTGTGCCCCAGATGTTCCTGGTTCCAAAATCGACTCCAATGGCTTTAACACGGAAGCAAAAGGGTTCCGCTTATAACCAGTGGCAAGGACGACCAAATCGTACTTTTCGCTGAACGTCTCGTTATCCCCTGTCCGAACATTTTTCAGTTGAAGCTCAACCTGATTTCTCCCTGTACTCGAAACGACCGCTTTGCCGCCGCGTAGCTCGCGGTTCGTCATCAAGCGAAGCGACCATGTGGATGGGTCGGGATTCAGGAGCTTCTGACGGTACAACTTTTCGTAAAGAGACTCAAGTAGTGGGAGCCTAACGACACTGTAGTTTGTCGCCTTGTTTTCTTGGAGCTGTTGTTGGCGCTGCGACGAAGACAGGGAATAGAAGCTATCTACGCTCTCGGGATCGAAAATTTCATTGACACTAGGGAGTTACGATAGTTAGACCTCAACATAACCATCAACAAGTTCGATAAGGAGACTCACAATGGACTATCATCACTTGGCCGTAAAGAAGTGCCTCTCGTAATCAAGCTAATCTTAGCGTTTGAATATCTAGATGATAGATCTTCGCATATTTCCGCCGCACTCTGCCCTCCTCCAACAACGGCAACATTATATGATGCAGATTCCTGCTTCAAAAGATGAGGGACCGCATGGATATAACTGGACGAGTGAATGACAGTTTTGTATAGACAGCTCTGAGGCAAGCACTGAGGGATTGCGGGTTCTCCACCAGTCGCAATCACGACATGCTTGGCGTAGAGCTCTCTTACTTCCCCAGACTGTCTGTCACCAGCTACTACCTTGAAGAGCTCGATGGGCCAACCCGGCCGTGAGTCCACCGGAGTGACACTGATGGCCTCTTGGTTGTATTGTACCCAGTCGTTGAAATGTGAGGCGCACCATTTCATATAGTCGTTGAACTCTTCGCGGAAAGGGGTCTGAGTCGAGAGATTCGTAAAGTGCACCAGCCGTCCTTTGGCATGAAGATAGTTAAGAAATGTAAAATGGGAGCGTGGGTTTCGTAGCGTGGCGAGGTCCTTCATAAAAGAAATCTGCATTTTGGTGCCCGGTATTAACATGCCTGTATGCCATCCAAACTCTGACTGCCGTTCAAGGAAAAGTACACGTGCTTGCACCCCCCGATCGCGCATAGCAATCGCAATCGCAAGAGCAGCGGCGCCAAATCCAACTGAAATTATGTCATATGGTTCCGTGCTGGCTGAACCGGTCGACATGTTGCCTGCCCCATGGGGAAGGGGGTGAGCGTGAGGGGCCGGGCTGGCTTTCAGTGTAGTCTCCATGGAGGATAGACGCGGAAAGGGAACAAACTGAGTAAGAAACAAACGGGCAATGGTCAAGAGAAGATATAAAAGGCCGAACACCAACAGGGCACAGATAGAGAGGCTGATCTATGCTTGTCTCACGAAGTCAGGATTACTACAGCACGAAAAATATATCTCAAGCAAGTGTCGGAATGTTGGCGGATTCCACGCAGATGTGCGACACAATTCGGGTTAAATTTCTAACGACCAGCCAGGCCAGCAAATGATCCCACTCTGCAAGTCACGGCATTGGCCCGTCTTTTCAGCAAGGGTCTCTAAATTTTTCTTCTTCCCCGACCGTAAAGATGGCCAGGCAGGCCAACGCTCAAGATCTCGGGAGTTTCGACCACGGCGAAACAAACAGACTTTCGCGAGCCGTAAGATTACTTACCTCGTAGAAGAGCCGCTTGAAAAGCCCGCATTGTCCAGAATCCATAACTGGGTATTCTGTGAATCCAGAGTCCCGGTTTGTTTAGCCCACCGAGGCGGACTCCTCCCGATGGATCATGTCACAGGGGTAGCTTCCCGTGTGTTATCTCCTGTAGTGCACGGAAAAGCATTGCGCAAGAGGAATTGGATGACCACAGAGACCAACCATCATTCAAAGAACAAGAATCGCCCTCTCATCTTGCTATGTTGTCTCCATCACCAGGGGGTCTGTTGGTGACATGTCCAAGGATCAACTGCGGAGATCCCACTGTGACATGCGAAAGCGTTGTTGCATGTATGTACGTTTATAATATACGATACATACAGTACGTATGTGTGGACACCTCGTATCATTGTGTAACAATCCGTCTTGTATTTCATACGGTATTGGTCCTGGCGGATCAGATAACTTTAATCCTGACTGATGAATCTGATAAAAATTTTCAGGAAACCATCAGATGATCAGATAACCCTCCTCTCCGCACCCCGGCCCAATCAAAGACCTGCTCTCAATCTGATAAACAATGGAACAGAGTTTCAGGAACCATATCTCTGAGGGCGAAAATACCAGGGAAATTAAAATTAACCTGTTGTTCTCTGTCAGAAATCGAGGTAGATCGGGCTAGCAACCGGTTTACCAAATCTTTCTTTTTTCTTGATATTGTCGTGTTAGTTAGGCGCATTGGATTCTGGCCAAACACTCGTGAAGCCGACTCTCCGCTCAGGGGCAATCTCCGCTAGGGGAGGCAGCCACACATTGCCAGGACGATTCAGGCCTCTGCTATGGATCGGCGTAAGGCATACAGCATATTCTTGACAGCATGCTGAGCTTGTTGCTGCAGTTTGCAAGGTGCACGAGAGGTGGAGTCATTGCACGGGCACGGGCTCCGGGAACCGATTTCGAATGGGCTCAAATTGACATGGTAAAGGGTCCAGGGATGCGAAACAGTCCCACTCAGTAGTAGTGTATAGAATGACACCCGAAAAAACAAGGTGTATTTTCGTCAGATTATTGCATACGCGGTTATCGTTCCGTGACAGGGAAGAGGATACTGCTCAGACAGCTAAGGTCGTGTGGAGGCTCGTTTCCCGCAACTTGAAAATTTTTGAACCTATTTCGAGTGTCTTCAAGATCCAGTCAAGCGGATGGGTCACTTGTAGCAAGTAGTCCAAAAAGCCGAGTTCTGTAACTGTCTTGGCATTATCATAACCGATGCTCTCATGGGGTTATACAATGACTTGGTGATTTCATGTCTGACCTTGCTGATACAATCAGAGAGGGCCGTTGTTGGGAATAAAGACAGAATACCCATTTTCCAAAGTCCGACCGGAATCGAGCGTCTATAACATAGCAGCAAAAACTTGACACAAATGGCGACAATAACGACGTCGTACCATACGCCCCTGCTGCGCCTGCAGCAGACGTTGGACCATATCCAGGCGCCATCGAGTCATAAGGGGGTGCGCGACCTCTCCGTCTTCCATGGACCAACAACACCTGCCCTTTGGGATATGACCCTTGGAGAGCTGCTTTCCTTTCAGTGCCTGCGCTATCATGACTTGGAATGCCTTGTTTGTCCCTGGACAAACGCAAGGTGGACATACGGATACCTAGAGGAGGAGAGCAACAAGCTTGCTCGCGGACTGATAGCCAAGGGTGTCAAGCATGGGGACCGGATTGCCGTGATGGCCGGCAACTGTGAGCAGTACGTTGCTTTGTTCTTTGCGGCAGCTCGAGTGGGCGCGATTCTGGTCGTTATCAACAACACATACACCCACCCGGAACTCATGTATGCTCTTCAGCATGTTGGTATGTCCTTGAAAAGATGTCTTGAGTGTCTGGGCAATGCTGATAAGAGACAGGATGCAAACTGCTCTTCATTGTACCGAGAATCGGAAAGCACAGTCTGCTTGACGCTTTGAATAGCCTTGAATCGCCGTTGGGGCTTTCAAAAGACCTCCCTCTTCTCAAACAGACAATCATCCTTCGCGGCCGTTATCGAGATTTCGAAACGTATGACGATGTGATCCGCGCGGGACGCTTGGTTTCGATGAATGTAGTGCAGCGCCGTCAAGAGGAGCTTTCGCCATCAGATGTCTGTAACCTCCAGTTCACGAGCGGCTCGACTGGAAACCCCAAAGCAGCAATGTTGACCCATTAGTAAGATATCCTTGACCTGTTTAAACACCCGGTCAGGATCTAATCCGCGATTTCCTAACAGCAACCTAATCAACAATTCGCGGTTTATCGGAGACCGGATGGACTTCACTCAGTCAGATGTGCTTTGCTGCCCTCCGCCTTTGTTCCATTGTTTTGGACTTGTACTGGGTCTTCTCGCTTGTATAACGCACGGGGCTAAAATTGTGTACCCAGGCGAAACTTTTGAGCCGGACGCCGTCTTGAAAGCAATTTCAGATGAAAGATGCACAGCGCTCCACGGAGTTCCCACGATGTTTGAGTCAATATTATCGCGACCACGGCCAGATGGCTTTGACTGCACATTCCTAAGAACGGGAATCATTGCCGGCGCACCAGTGCCTCGACCACTTATGAAAAGGCTCTTGAAGGAGCTCAATATGACGGAGTTTACCAGTAGTTATGGCCTCACTGAAGCATCCCCAACGTGCTTCAATGCATTCACTAGCGACTCAATTGACCGACGTTTAACGACAGTCGGCAAAGTGATGCCTCACGCCAGCGCGAAGATTATAAATCCGCAAACTGGAAAGACAGTTAGAATTGGAGAGCGAGGAGAACTCTGCATGGGTGGCTATCAAGTCTTCAAGGGTTATTGGAAGAATCCAGCCAGAACTGCCGAGACACTGTTGCGCGATGAAGAAGGAAAGGTGTGGCTAAAGACAGGAGATGAAGCCGTATTCGACAGTCAAGGCTATTGTACCATCACAGGGCGGTTCAAGGATATCATCATTCGCGGCGGTGAAAACATCTATCCCCTGGAAATAGAAGAACGTTTGGCGGCGCATCCGGCGATTTCGAAGGCTGCCGTTGTGGGAATACCGGACAGCCATTATGGCGAGGTGGTAGGGGCATTTCTATCGATCGAGGAAGGGCAATCCTGTCCAACAGCGGAAGAATTAAGGGATTGGACCAGACAGACACTCGGACGGCACAAGGCTCCCAGACATATATTTGTGTTTGGATTGGATCCTCGTTTGCCCTCTGGGATGCCCCTGACTGGGAGTGGAAAGATTCAGAAACAGATTTTGAGAGATTTGGGAAGACGGATGGTGACCACAAAATAGACGGTTTTTGGAGTTTTTGCTTCTTCTATCATGTAATAACGTGATCCGACACCTAATGATCACCAATCGAGTTTAATCTAGCGTTACTTTCGAAGATATCTTTTATTTGTAAGTAAAAAACCAGAGAGAGCCGTTTCAAGATAGCCATCGTTTTCTCAGTCTATCATGTTTGTCTCAGTGTAAACGGAAGAGGGAAAGAGAAAAAAAAAGGAAGGCATTTGTGATGGTCCCAGAGAGGGTCGAACTCTCGACTTTGGCGTTATTAGCACCACACTCTAACCAACTGAGTTATGGGACCTTATTGCTGGAGGGGGTACTTGCTTCTTTGAATATCAAGCAGAGCAGCCTGTTTTCCAACAGTACTACACAAAACACTTCTTTAACTCATACGTTCATATGCTTTTTGTAGGTATTCTGAGATACAACCAGCTTTCAAGATGGACTTTCAATCGTATAAAGTGTTTTACTCAATGAATAATGAGAATACTGATGCCGATGGACATCTGCTGGCGTTTGAGGCGGGCCGATGGTCGCGGCTTAGTCAGCAAAATGTTGGATGACCGTTTAGCCCCTTTGAAGACAATTCACGTTTATTAGCTTGAAGGCATCTGGGTCAATCATTGATTGGCGTGGGCTATCTATTGACTATCTAGAACATACAGACACGTTCGTTTTGCGATCAGCTAACTACAGCTTAGGTTTGGCAGACTTTGCGGTTCCATTGCTCGTCACGCTCCCAAAATTCACGACCTCGAAGAACCTCACCCTTTCGCACCTCACCATCGCGGACCTCTTGTGCGGCAGATCTCCCCATTTATACACATGGAACCCATTAGCGGCGTCATATGCTAGCACAGGCTCATTTGTGGCTTTGGGCTCGCCAACGACGCACGTCGTTCGCGGCTCGTCGAGGAAGATAAAATGGATGAGACTCGTCCACCAGGCCATAGCTCGATGGGGGCCTCTGAATCTGGCGTCTCCCACCAACGAATGCCGCCCACGGTCCCAGTCTAGAGCAGGATAATACGTGCCCATATGGTCCTCCTGAGATATTCCACCCTGTTAACGAAACCTGAACCACAGAGACGGAACTAGAACGGGAGCATCTTACCTTCGCCCAGTATATCTCAAAATATGCAAAATAATTGTCATCGAACTTGGCCAAAACGGCCATCTGATGGGGGTCCACGTCGATTTTGCGCAAATATTCGCGGTGCTCCTCCAACGTCCCGGTCTCGTTCCAATTCACTGCCACTCTTGGGTCATTCTGCCACTTGTGGAAAAGGTTAAGGTGGGTTTCATTGTGGTAGTCGAGGTGCACCATGGAGAAAAATTCATCCAAATGCGGGATGTAACGACTGTAGATTGTCGCTCCGCGGGCAGGCTTTGCAGGCCGAAGTGGGTGCTGTGCGTGAATCGGACGGCTGGAGAGATCGGTGGTGATTGTATACTGGAGCGGGAAAGCAGGATATTCGGTAGCAGGCTTTCTGCAATTGGGTCCCCCTTGGGGCTGCGCAATCCAGATAGGACGTGTTCCGGATGGTGATCCGGCTCCTTGCCAGAATGCCGCTCTCGAGATCACCACGTCCGCGATTCGCTCTGATTCCGCCCGGTTTGGAAACGGCCTTGCTAAACCTGTGGCGACAATCTCTTCAGACAACTGGTCTGTCCGGGGGCCCGAGAAGGATAGTCGGAAAAACTCCTCCGCAGGCCATACCGATAAAATGGCGTACACGATCATCCATATCTGGCCCACGGTAGGCGCATCTTCTCCGTCCCATGTCACAAAGGAGACCAAATGGCGACACGCACGACCCCATGGAGTGTTATCTGATGCAGCTGGCAGGCGTGACTGGGGACTAGATATCAGCTCGCTAAAGAGGAGTGTGTCATTGTGAAGTGGTTCTGGGGGGTTGGTTGAATTGCTATCCTGCTCGTCGGAAAATCGAAGCTGGAATATCCGCCGGTTCGAATTGGATTGATTCTGCCAAAGCTCATATTTGGTCTTGTATGGTTCTGGAAGTCTGATGAGCGGAAGCTCGGGCGCTCTAATCGAAGGGGCCATGTTGCAGAAACAATCGGACGGATGTCCAGTTTTAGGGGGGAGGGAAAAGAATTGAAGTGTAGGTGATTTTTTCCGTTGAAATGCAAGTTTGCAACGCGCGAAATTCTAATATTTTACAGCATTTCATTGACATGGGCATGAATTGAGCCTAGGGTTAATTCTCCAGCTGAGCCGTGCTGACCCCACGGTCCAGGTACGAGTTTGAGATACCTAGGTAACTTCATCGTTGGTCTAGGGGCATCAACCTTCACTGCTCTTAACAAGTCTCCATTTATCCATAAGGCGTTTTCTGGCTCAAACGTCACGACAGACGCCAGACCTTTCTGTCCCCGAGGGAATGTTGAATTACGAACAATACGCTCACAATACGGCATACGCAATACTCGTATGTAATATACAAGTGGTTGAAAAACAGCGTATGGAGACAATACTAGATTACCGCTAAGCAGGCAAGTGCACGCGAAGTCAACCCACCGCGAGTCTCGATACTTCACATTTCCGACTCATGACGGAATTCATTCATCTCCATCCGCCTGATTTGGAGATTTCCTTTTGTTTGGATCCTGGAGCCTTCTGCGATCCAATTTGAAATTCGATGACAAGCATGTCCCATGGGACAATTCAAAGTTTACCGTTGCCATTGGGATCAGATAAGATCAATCAGATTAGATTGATACCCCAACAAGGTTTTCTGTTCGGTTAAATTGACTAGATTCTGACGCTCGAGATGGCCTCATTATTTGCCCTCCAGAGACCAGCCAATGATCCGCCTCTTGCTCTACCCGGTTACCACAGAAGAAAACCCTGTTAGCAGTGGGGTATCACCGGAAATTCGTGGCATTCTTGCATGGCCAACCACGCGGCTGGAGGGCTTTGTTTTACCCGTTGCCGGCCGGATGGAATACACCAGTAACTATGGCTTCAAGAATTCAGCAAAATGAAGAGACATGGGGCCAAGGCGCCGCGGGGCTTTTCGGGACAGTCTAGCCCACAAACTAAGACGACAGCTATCAGGTGCTCCTGGAGGCACTTCTTGATCTGATAAAATAAAAATAATAACGTGCGCAGCGGGTCGATATTCCACAACCACGAGCCGAGATTATGCGATATCAAGGAAGAAGCAAAGTGTGACCCCACCCGGAAGAGATTGACCGGAGCATGGAGTGCTTTTCTGGGACTGTCAGCTCAAGGATGAGCCTGCTTTGACCTTACTACTTATTAAGCTCTTCCCTACCTCCATGTCGCGAGGACCTTTATCCCCATCATCACTTGCGTCCTCTTTGCATTTACGCACGTGCTCAGGCCAAACTGACGAAATCAAAGGCCTTCTTGAAGGTCGGCAGCTGGTCTATTAGCAAGCCTTCTATTCATTCTTTGATTGCTCTTGCTCATCACAATCATGAGGACAATCCTTGGGCATGTCAAGTCCGAGGCGCCTGTGGCGGAGAAGTCTCATCCAGAGCCGACTGACGCAGAGGTTGGCAATGATGGCGGTGCTATCTCAGACACGGATAGCGAGGGCATCTCAAAGGATGCACAACCTGGTGTGCAAAAGATGGAAGCCACGACAACCGTCTGGACTACATCTCACCTCATTGCGGCATATGTTCTGTACGTTGATTTCCCCTGATAATTGTTGTGCTATAACTCATAAATAAATATTAATTGTCCTGGTAGGATCTGGATCATTGCGTTCCTAGATTCTATGCAGTCGGGCATGTCCTTTGCCTTAACACCATATGTGACCAGCAACTTCTCCCAACATTCATTGACCGCCACCACGTCGATCATGTCGAATCTTATCGGAGGTCTTATCAAACTACCCCTAGCGAAGGTCCTTGATATCTGGGGTCGACCACAGGGCTTTGGATTGATGGCTATCGCTATGACTATTGGTCTCATTATGATGGCGGCATGCCAGAATGTCCAGACTTATGCCGCTGCTCAGGTCTTTTACTGGGTCGGGTAGGCATCCCAGTGATCGAGGCGTTCTTGATGTGTTAGTGTGCTGGCTAACCTTTTGTCTTACCCTAGATACAATGGACTGTCATACACTGTCTCAATTTTCATTGCCGACACATCGGCCCTGAAAAATCGAGCCCTGATGTTTGCGTTCGCGTCTTCTCCATATATTATCACAACATGGACGAGCGGTCCCGTTTCCGAAAGCTTTTTGAAAGGTGCTGGCTTTAGATGGGGATTCGGTACCTTCGCCATCGTAACGCCTGTCATCACGGCCCCTCTTTTCGCCTTGTTCATGTACAACTACAACAAAGCCAAAAAGGCCGGTTTGATCCCCAAGAGGGAGAGCAACCGCACGATGATGGAGTCCATCAAATACTACTTTTTCGAATTCGACATTATTGGCTTGCTCCTCATCACTGCCGGTCTCGCGTTGTTCCTTTTGCCATTCAGTCTTTACTCTTACCAGGCAGAAGGCTGGAAGTCGCCAACGATTATTTGCCTGATCGTGTTTGGCGGTCTTCTTCTGATTGCATTCGGGCTTTACGAAAAGTTCTTTGCGCCCGTTACTTTCATTCCCTTCGAGCTTTTGATGGACCGCACCGTCCTCGGTGCCTGTATTCTCTCGGCGGTTTTGTTCATCAGCTACTACATCTGGAATGGCTATTTCTTCTCGTTCCTCCTGGTGGTTACCAACCTCAGCGTCACGCACGCCAGTTATATCGGAAATATTTACAGCATTGGTTCCTGCTTGTGGGCTTTGGTGGTTGGTGTTTTGATCCGCGTCACCGGCCGGTTCAAATGGATTGCCCTGTATTTTGGTATTCCTGTGACAATTCTTGGTGTTGGCTTGATGATTAAATTCCGCCAGCCAGACGTCAACATCGGCTACATCGTCATGTGTCAGATTTTCATTGCCTTTTCCGGTGGCGCCTTGGTTATCTGCGAACAAATGGCTGCCATGGCTGCTACATCTCACCAATATGTTGCCGTCGTGCTTGCCGTTGAGTCTATGTTTGCCAGCGTCGGCGGTGCGATTGGAAGCACTATTGCTGCTGCAGTCTGGACCGGTGTCTTCCCAAAGAAGCTCGCCGAATATCTTCCGGCCGAATCCCAGAGTAATCTCGCGGCGATTTACGGTGACATCCAGATCCAGTTGCTCTATCCTGTGGGAAATCCTACCCGAGATGCCATCAACAAGGCTTACGGGGACGCTCAAAAGTACATGTTGATTGCTGCCACTGCTATCTTGTCAGTGGGCATTGTGTCAATTGCTGTTTGGAGAGACATCAAGGTCAAGGACTTCAAGCAAGTCAAGGGTCGTGTCATCTAAACGTGGCGCTGCTTGACGACACATGCGTTTTGTTTCGAAACTAAAAAGCAGGTTTGCTGATCTGTGGTCGTCCTTCTGGATGGCAGCGTTTGTGTTTGGAGGAAAAGTTCTTGGGATGGCGTTGGGCAAGGAAGCCCAGCGAAGAATAGGATGGCTGGAATGGTAGGTAATAATTTCTGGGCTGATAGAGCCTGCTAATGATCGACTATGGTGTATGTACCTTAAAAGTCTTGATACCCAATGCGCTCGTTTTCAATCAAGATGATCGAATCTTATCAATCTCCATCCACGATCAGATAATTTCCATCAGATAATGCCATTCACGTGAACCTCCGGTATAAATGTTTATCCGTAGCCAAAATGCCAAGTCTTAGCTTTGCTGACTCATTACTTGACCAATCAAACCGTCAAACTTAACCGCGTCGCGTTCTTTTCAGGAAATCTTCCACACGCACCAAGAGAGCGACTCTAACGTTCGAGCTGCGCCGTGTTGCTTACAAGATCTAGTAACTGGGATACCTTGACGGCATACGGAGTACATGCTCAATATTTCATGGAGTACGCATTTACTTGATGCTTCTATTACGTTGTTGCAATCAGTTGGGTAGACCGTTTTGCTTTATATCATCGCCCTGAGTGGTAGACTGGTCAAACGGACATCGACGGCCTCTTTAAGGTCTTACATTTAAGACCTCGCCGGCCACATTGCATAAGAAAGCATGGGGAGAAAGCGTAAGCATGCAGACTTTGCTCGAGGCCAGGAAGCCAATGCTGGCCCCGGCTCGGATGGCTTTGGACTAGGCCATACCCTCTCGCTCCTTCGGGACCCTGCTCCTGCTACAGAACCCTCTGATGGGCCAGTCGACGGCGATCATGCCGCAGACGCTGAATCGCCTGGCGGCTGGCAAACAGTAGACCGAAAGTCGAAGAAGAAAAAGAAAGCAGGAAAAGAGAAAACAAAATACCCAAGCTTGACATATGTTGCAGGCCAGATGCAAAATCCGATCAGAATCTCGGATTTACAGGGCCTGGTGCTTTATTGTTTTGCGGACGGACTTGCTCCGCAATGGATATCGGTGAAACATTCAGGTCACGTTCGAAAAACTGTTGTCGTTATGGCTCCGGGGCTTGAGATGGGAATGTTTGATGGTTCGATCTCAATGGGCAAAGGGCAAATTACTCCCACGAGCGAGAACGGCGATCCTGCTGATACAGCTGATGAAGTTAGCGAATTTGAAAGATGGAAAAATGGACTACAACCAGTTCAAGGTCCACATCGCGGTTCCAATCCCAAGGCTCTGGTTCGCGAGCAGCTTCCGGCGCCGTTGCAGCCGCTAGCTGATATATTTCCGCATATCTGGCCCGTCAAAACCCCGGGAGACACGAAATACAACAAACTCCATTCTCCACTTCAGGCTATTCTGATGTCTCCTTTGCCGAAATCCAAAGAGAGCAACGGCAACGGTTCAGGAGCCAAGCCACCGCGAGGCGAATCGTCCTGGGTATCTCAACGAACTTCCGTTACAACCTTTGTCGCAACTATTGAGGATTTGAAAGAAGGGGACTATGTCTTACATCCATCCCTGTTTGCCACCCTTGAGGAAAAACAAGCGTACGCAGATGTCCGCAACAAGGCGGGACATTCTGAGGAGCATGGCTGGGTTGACACTTTTGTTGCTGACCTTTCAGAAGGAAACATCCCCAAAGATGAAATCCAGGAAGGCAGTCTTACCGCGGGTCGTCAGGTGCTGGGCCTGGATTGTGAGATGTGCATCACAGAAGGTGGCAGTTCTGAACTTGCACGGATAAGCCTCGTCGGATGGGACGGTGAAGTCGTCCTAGACGAACTCGTCAAGCCTTCACGCCCAGTTATTGACTACCTAACGCAGTATTCCGGGATGACGAAAGAAAAACTAGATCCAGTCACGACAACACTTTTAGATATCCAGAAAAGATTGCTGGAGATCTTGACTCCACGTTCGATACTAGTTGGCCATTCCTTAAACTCCGATCTGACTGCCCTGAAATTGACACACCCTTTTATCATCGATACGGCACTCATCTATCCACACCCTCGAGGTCCGCCACTGCGATCAAGTCTCAAGTGGTTGACTCAAAAGTACCTTGGCCGAGAAATTCAAAAAGGCCAAGTTGGTCACGATTCTATCGAAGACGCAAAGGCGGTTCTCGACCTTCTCAAACAGAAATGCGAAAAGGGAGAGCGATGGGGAACCGGTGATTCCTCCAATGAAAGCCTCTTCCGACGGCTGTCGCGCGCATCGAAAGATAGTCGAGTTGCGCGCGCAGCAGAAGGCGAGGGACGAACGGGAGCTCTAGTCGACTGGGGGAATCCAGAACGCGGTTTTGGCGCACAAGCAAGTGTCGCTTTGGGCTGCCGAAATGACGATGAGGTCGTTGTCTCTGTGAATCGAGCTGTCAACGGAGACCCGGACGGCCATCTTGTTCCTGGCGGTGGCGTCGATTTTACCTGGGCGCGATTACGCGAACTAGAGGTCATGCGGGGCTGGTGTAATCGTGTTCCGGGCACGTCGAACACGGATGATTCCACCACGGTTTCCGTCAAGCCCTCTTCTGCAGAAGAGGATCCAGAAGCTCTTGCACATGCCGTGACGAAGACAGTGACTGGTATCAAGCAAATATATGACAGTTTACCGCCGTGCACCCTCTTCATTGTCTATTCCGGTACGGGGGATCCGCGAGAGGTTGTTCGTCTACAGGCTATGCACCGGACGTATATGGAGGAGTTTAGGAGCCGGAAACCTTGGAACGAGTTGAGCGTCAAATGGACAGATACAGAGGAACAGGCGCTCAAGAAGGCATTGCAAAAGGCTCGGGAAGGTTGTGCATTCATGTCTGTCAAATAATAACGTCGTAATGGCTAGTGAAGTGGCTGTTTGAACTTCCTAGGTACATACTTGAATCGAATAGTTGTTACCCTCCGAGTTTGCTTTATAATAATAACCCCGAGGCCTGAGCATTCAGGATCATATCAAATGGCCAAACTACTCGAATCTGAATGGCCACAGGCCTACAGCTAAGACACTTGCAAGGGATTTGGTTTTGGGTCAAGAGAAAAGCCCTCAAATAGTGAATCTTTTCCAGGTGGTAAGCAAAGTTGTTCACACGCACAGATCGTAGAATAGTTATTTTTCCCCAAGTCCTTTAACTTGAGACGATGTCAAGCTAGCACTCAAGATAGATCAACGATACCAGCTCTGATGATGGTCGTGTTTTAGCGCGTGGGGAAATTTCAAATAAACTATGCCGAGTGCAAAAACTTCTCTCACATGCACATATTTACGAGCAATATGCTGGGCGTAAAAAAAGAGGAGGAAATGAAGGGGATGCGAAGTAGCCTTTGTGAATGGAGGGAACCTTCAGTGATGTATAGTAGCACGTAGCGTAAGTGAGCAAAGCATAATATTCACAAAAACCCTCCAACCTTTATATCCAGGTGTCTAAGTGAAGCACCAACTATCTTCCTTAAACGAAAAATAAAGTCAAAAATCGACGTTATGTCCAGAGACCGCCTCCCACCAAAATCGCTGTGCGGAATCATCTCCGAATCGGTACGAAAGCCTTCTTAAAAAAACAACGGTGCTCGCTTTTCGTAGGTGCATCAATGAAGGACATATAACGAGGACCAAAAAATATTACACAAAAGAAAGCCGAAGACTCCATAGGTATCAAACTACACACCCAAATTAAGCAAGAGAAAGCAAAAAGCAGTAATGTAAGACCGGGAAAACAAAACCAGAAGATGCCGTTAAAGAAAGACCTCAGGATCCATATCAGTTTCGCTCATGACTATGAAAGCCATTCTCGGTACATCCACCAGTGACAGTTGAAGCGGTCACGCTCGGTATAATCTTGCAAGGCGAGATACTGCGAACCTTCTTCGTCTTCTCGATAATGAATCCATCCTCATCCGCCGGCCGAGTCTGAATGCTATTGCCATGGAAGAACTCGCAACGATACTGTAGAAACTCCTCGCGGCTTCGATTGCGATAAATCGTGATGATATCGCCCGTGTAAACTTTTCCAAACAGATATGAGTCTCCATCGGGGGTTTCGCTCCGTAACTCAATATCGTTGACCCAAATATGCTTGCTAGTCTTGGTGGATACGATTGTTACCACATCGGGCATTTGCAGCCAGTCTTCACCTGCGTCGATACGAGCTTCGATGGCGGGTGCCCAAAAGGTCATTTCGAGAGCGTACGTCGGAATACGTACATCCATGGGGTCAGGATATCGAATGGTGTTGCTAGTTCCGCGGCCCCAAGAGGTCATGCGTGAGTCGAGCCGGATAACTTGATCCGTGATGGAGCCAGCGAGAGGCGTCAGCTTTCCCAAAACGGTGGGAGGTTTCATAAAGTTGGTCATTTTCTGGTTTGTTCCTACGAGTTTAGTAGTAGATTGTGAATGGTGTTCGATAATATTAGACTTGGATGATAGGTTCACATCAAGCCTCATCGATTGGCGTATTTCCTCTCCTGTGCGCTCGTCGATCGTGCAAGCAAGCTCGTCCCAAGACGTATCACTCACTTGTGGACTTCGAATATTCGGGGTTTTCTGGGCAGATGACTTTAGTGGAGAGCGGGAACCACGTTTGGTTTTAACTTTTGGTGTTGATTTAGGTTGGCTGGGAGAAAAAATGGGGTGTATGCAGTTGCGCCGGCCGACTTGATCAGCTTCATCGTCCGAGTCATCTTCCACGTCAGCATCATTTTTGTCCTGAGAGTCATTCACATCGTTAGATGATGTTTCACTCCGTTCTTCTTCTGCGACGGCTGGGTTATCACTGTTGGGGGACGTGGCTGCACCACCGAAAGACCCCATGTTCAAGTTACCCACGAGCGATTCAGCACCCATGAGGCTGGATGCCGAACCTCCGAACCTTGACTCCATCTCTGAGAGTAGATAATTGGACGGGGTTGTAGTGTGCAGGCTATGTCCATAAGAACTGGACTTACCGTTGGATGACGGATAGCCGCTCCGAGACACGCTCCCAAACTCTCGTTGGAACTGAGGCCCATCCATAGGGCTTTGTAAGTTGGCTCCTAGCGCACTGGAACTCTCCAAGCCCAGATTTGTGATCTCGCCGAAAAGCCGTGGCCCTTTGGGCGTAGACTCTAAATGAACACTAGAGCCAAAGTTGTAACTGGAAATATTTGGGAGCGATGGATACGGGATCCGCTTAGGGACAGAGGCGGAAATATGACTTCCCTCTTGCTCTTCTGTCACTCTGGGCCTCTTGATATTGATAGGCTCAGAGGAATTTGGAGCTTCTGCTTCACTCTCTTCCGCGAAAGGATCGTGCGTGACGTCATTTAGATCGATCCCGGAAGCATCCAGGCGCTCGTATTCACTGGACTCCGGTTCACTAACTTCTGCGATGGCTTTTAGGTCAGCATTGACCTCCTCCTCCCGGGCTTCATCGACATCCATATACTCAAACTCATCCGGGACGTCAACAACCCAGGGATGTTTAAGGCACTCTGATTCTTTTGGCCTTGCTTTGGGATCGCGATTGAGGAGCTTCGAAATGAAGTCAATTCCCTCTTCGGATACCTCCGCCTTTCGCAACTGGTTGTAATCCGCATCAGTCGTCATGATATTGCGCAACATTTGGGCGCCTCTATCGTCACCACGCCCCATATAAGGCGGAGAACCACAAAGGATATGAAACAAAACGGCGCCAAACGACCACATGTCCACCGACTGGTCGTATGGAGAAGTCTTGGGTAATCTATTGAAGGAAGGGTAAGCAATACGTCGCTGTTACAGGTTGACTGAATACTTACGGATCACCAAGACGCCGTCGCTTTCGGGCTTCCTTTCGTTTATAATCCTCATATTCCGGATATACTTCAGGCGCGCAATACAGCAATGTCCCACAGAAGGTTTTCATGAATGTCTCCTCTTGAACGACCTTTGAAAGGCCAAAGTCGGATAGTTTTACTCTCAAGGGGTCAAGAGAGGCAACGAGAATATTGTCCGGCTTGATATCACGATGCGTGATCCTTCGACTGTGGAGATACTGCAACGCACGCAAGACTTGTCTGGCAATCGTTTTGACCATATTTTCAGGCAGGCGACCCATTGATGACACGTACGAGGAAAGCTCGCCGCCTCCGACAAATTCCATGATAATATAGATCCAGCGATTGTCATGATCATGATAATCATGAAATCGAACAATATTCGGCTGCGTGAATTATTAGCTTTCCAGTCCACCGAGAAGGTGAGTGGGACACATACATGTTCCAAGTCTTTCATGATCCTCATCTCACTATCGACCTTGTGGTCCAGAATGTTGTTCTTCATCAATCGACGCTTGTCAAGCTCTTTACAGGCGAAAAGAGCACCATCGTTTTTGGTGGCCAGTTTGTACACGGTAGCAAACGCGCCTTTTCCTATTTGTCCAGTGACATTATATTTGGAACCACCGTTCCATCGCATGCCATGAGGGTTGCCGGCTTGCTGGGGAATAATAAAATCGACATCTCGTCGCTGCTCCCCCTCAGCTTTCTTGGTAATCTGCCGGACTTTGTTCAGGTATTGAACGAAATTTTGGTTAAATTGGGCTTGGAACTCGTCTCGTGAAGGGATGCGGACGATGAATTTGATGTTAGAGGATGGTTCGCTGCCAATAACCTGGATTATTGACCCAGATGTGAGCATCTGAGTGGTGGAGGTACCCCCTTTTTTATCTTTACGAATGCAAATGTTGTCGACAATTGTCCCATTTGTCGAGGTGTCCTGGAGCATGAGAATGCCGTCCTGTTTAAGATAAATTCGAAAGTGTGTATTCGACATCTTTTTCTCGCTGTCATCTGGTGTAAGAACAATGTCGCAGCGGGATGAATTTCGACCAAAACGGAACCCCGCACCCAAGTCTCTTACTGGCGAAGAAAACCTCAGAGCTATGTCTCGGTTGGATTCGACAGAGAAGCTGTCATCACTGTCATATTCAAGATCGTCCTCCCGCTGCAAAATATGTTGCGGGGCACGTTTAGCGGTAGTGGCAACGGCACCGTGAGCGCCAATAGAACCGGGATGCAGAATACATATTATGTCCGCGATATCCTGCTGGTCAAGACCAGAGTTGTTGAGTCCTCTTCGCCTAGGATCTGTGTACGGTTGGGTCGAGGGTTGAGTTGCATCGTCCATGATTACAAATGCTCAAGCAAGCGATATTTGTTCCGAATAAAGAAGGCTAACGACAGTCGAGACGACTCAGATGGACAAATAGGCAGCGCTGGCGTGGTAGCAGGCTTGAACGCGGCGAGAACTGGCGAAACGGCTTGAGAAAGGGCTTTGACGCATTCACCTCACTCTTGTTGAAACCTGGTATCGTCGAGAAGGTTTGATAGGGCTTGGTCTCATAGGCGTTTATGGGAATGGCGGGGTCTGTCTGCTTCCGTCAGCAAGCTTCACAGGGTGGAAGTAATCAATCCATGCAAAACATCTGAATGGCCAAGTGAGAAATCCACAAAGGCAGGCAGCCAGGGAAAATGCGAATATTTTTCATCAGGAAAGTTGCTCAGCAACGCATTATCAAGGCAAAAATGAAACGACTGCAACAAGCTCCAGCGTTCATGGTGAGTCAGAGCCTCTCAGCGTAGACGAAAGAAAAAGAAAACGACCAGCACAGAAAACTGGGACTCGAGGCTCTTTTATATCTAGATGGGACAGTATAGACTAACCTGTTCAGGGATAAATCTGCATTGATCCCTGGACCAACCCTCGCCAAGATAAGCAGGTTCCCGGCAGCCGTGACACTTTGCTCGGGTGATCTTCGACGGAAGCTCAGAAACGGGGTTCGAGTAAAAGGCGGACGGCCTAAACGAGTGCGTGTTGGAGCATGGAGAGGGACGGGTTGTTGTAGGGCTCAGCCCAGATATCATCTGCTTAGGCACTCGCCACAGCCCGAATTGCGGCGCAGTTGCTTCCCTGCTCGCTGCAGGTTATCCCATCCCACCCCAACTGTTCTCGGCAGTAAGGGTTATAGACACTAATCTATGTGCCTTCTGGTGGTTCGCGCGCAACCGGACGCCTTGGCTTGCAGGCAGTCACCGAAGTATTGGGGTGGGAGGAACAATCCGTGTGGACAGAGAAGCGGGCGGCAGCGGTGGAGGGAAAGGGCATGAAAGATGCCAGGGTATGATCTAGTACAGCTGAACGGTCAGCAATTAATATAATTTCCGCAATTGACTCCCGGAGAGAGTTGACGCTGAATGGGATGGAGGAGAATGAGCCTTACTGCTGCGCACTTTTGCCACTGGTGCTCTGACCAATTCACAGCTGAAAAGACGAGTATATACGTCTCTCTAGTATTGAATGGAAACAATGGTCGTGCTGAGAATAGTGATATTGGGCGTGTCAGCCAGCAATCGTCTAGTCTGGAAGCTCTGGGTGGTGCTGGGAACGGATCGAAAAAAGCTCCAGCGCGCGTCTGTTTGGTGGTTGAGCGTGAAGTCACCCCAGGCAGTGAGCCGTGGCCCGTGCATTGCTTAACCAGCCGCGCTAGTCTGCTTCGGGCGCTAGTGCTGTGCGCCTTGCCCGATTCGTCGCGGCGGCTCTTCATCACTTCTGCACGCTGTGAAACCCGACATCCAACGTCCGTCCACGCTGTTTGGTTTCAAAAATCTCGTTCTCAGGATACAGAGTGACTCGGCTAAACCTAGTCTAAGGAGTATCAGGTTGCTTTTCCCAGATGCTAAACCTCGTTCATTCTGCATTACTTCCATCCCGACTCAACGCCAACAACAGATCCTTTGGTCGGCGAATTTTACAACGAGTTTTAGATATCGAAGTGATTGAAATAGCGACACATTAACGACTTGAGGAAAAGGAAGAAGACACTTGATTCAGTGATCTCAATGATTTTATCCTGATAACTCCAGCCCCCTATCCCGTACTTTGAAACAACAGAAACAGACACTCGGAGTCAACGAACCAAACTTGAAACTCACTTAACTCTCCACCATCTACTACGTACTGTGGAGCAAAGACGAGCTCTTAATCACGAGGCTAGTTAAAAGAGAATACTCTCTAATGCCACGGGAGTAGGAGCTTTCTTAACTGCTGATCTGCCAGTTTTAACATCCACACCATCTTCAAATCAACTCGTCCGAATTTGATAAATATTGGAATACAGCATTTTAATAAACGGTTCACTTCTTCCTTCATTTATTGTCGGTTTCTTCGTATCCTTCTCGTTCCTTGGAATTTTGTGGGGCGCTCGGCGGCGACGAGGCATTTTGGTGATCTCAATTTTCGCGACTGACTGGGAGCCATATTTCGAGTGACTTACAAAGGCCAGTTCTCATCGTCGTCATCGCTGGTTTCCCCAACACTTCTGGTTCCGCAGTATCACTCAAAGCTGCAACCCTGTTCAGGAACCGCTGTATCTCAATCAATGGTCCCCGTGGAAGTGATTTTCGCTCAGGATCATCGCCGACACCATTTGCGTCGCGCAACCAAAGTATTGACGCATTCCTCCTTCCCATACATTTTCAGGGGGAGATGGATGGATGCCAGGTCCTAACATCGGCATATCGCAGTATCCTGGCGAAGTAAGTCTACTATCAAGGCCCGCGAGGAATCGTCCGCAGTCTCTCGAAGCTTTTCGATGTCCGAGAGCCAATGGAATGCATGAGTGGCTGGGGGCTGGGGGGGGATCTATGATCTTGAACCACTTGAAGTATTCATCAACAAACTAGTTGATCAGTTCTACCCCCTCGAGGCCTGGAATGTCTTTGCCTGGCCCTTCCATGGTGCTATGGCAACTTAAATATGTTTGTTGATTTAGTAAGGAAAGGAAACGGGGCAGCATGAAAGCAAGCAGACGCATCAAGAACTCGTTAGGTCCGGAGGGCTAAGCAGGCGTTCCGCCGCGAGTTGGTATCTGAGTATGAATGCCCTTCTTAGACAACATACGGTTAGTGGATAGTCTGCCACATTGCTTCCGGCACAGCCATTGCCTCCAGACTCTGGGTGAACGTTAGATGGATTGACAAGGTGAGTTGCCTCCTTTTGGTAACGGAGTTGAAAATCTGGCTCCGTAAGCCTTTGAACACCTGCTCTGAAGGGGAATATGATACCTATAACCAGTTGAATGGTCCGAGAGAAGCTCTCTTGGAGGAGTACAGGTTTCTCAACATTGACATTGTTCGTCCGTATCACAAACCTGCTGGAATTCTTATATAGAATTTCGCCAGCCAGTACATTACCAATGTTTAGTATAGCATACTAATTCTATCGGACAAAGCGAGTTCTAAACCGCTAGGCTAAAAGAGAATATCCTCTAATGCCAAGGGCATTAGAACGGCTGAACAGTAGTAGAGCGTAGGTTTGACATATTCAGCTGCTAGCGCGACATAATGAAGTCCTATGTGCATGTTAGGCCGCGTCTACGCAAATCGATAAGTCTTGCTCCTTTTTGTTTGGATTGGGGGCACAACAAAGCTAGTCATTGATACCGCAAATCTTTTGCATGTGAATGAGAACGAGTTCGGCCTGATTGATCTCTTCTGAAGTCTACACTCGACGCACCGTCCTGACTCGGCTTTCTCTTCTCGTCGACTTTCGTCTAGACTTCAACTTGGTTAGTCATCTCTCGCTGCTCTTATTGGAAATTTATGTTAAACCCAAGCTGGCAACCAATGCAAGAAGGACACACACCTTGACTAGGCTCCTCTGCGCTGCTTAGAATACTAGGCAAACCAAGAACAGGTATCATAAGAGGGGCACCACTAGGTGTCTGACTAGGAGCCACTGCAGACAGACCCAGACTGAACAATATCTGCTTCATTTTGAGGAACATGGTTGTCTGGAACCAACTGTGCATCATCTACTTGTGAAAGAGTGAGGTCCTCTCCTTCTATAGAAGAATTAGCTCTCCGCCATCATTCAAAGTTGAACATCAAACTCACCAGCGATGCCCCCTGGACAGGATCCTTTCCTCCAGTGAATGTTGAGATTAAACCTAGTCATAATCACAAGACAACCTGGACACTTGAACTTTGGTCTAACTCTTTTGCGTGTATCCACCCTTGGCCCAGCCATCTTGAAATGTAAGATAAATTATGGGATTGTGAGATTGAAGTTTCAATGCACCACATTCTCGAGACGTTTATTTGCTTACTCAGTACATCCCCAACTCCGCCCGCGCACAGCGGGCGGCTCAGAGATCTAGTTACTATTGCTGCATTCGCCTTGGTCGTGGGAGTGATTTGCACAGGGCTGAAAGGGCACTTGTCAGCAGTCGGATCTGGGGCGAACCCTGCTATCTCACTTGATCATGGCTGATAGAAGTGTAAGGGACAGCTTTCATGACACCACCTTGCTAGTCGTCTGCTTGTCGTCCGTCAGAGGGTCAAGCTTAAGTGTGGATCTCTGCCCTGTCTTGATCCGCGTCAGGACTAGCTGCTCGTCGAGTGGGAAAAAACCAAACCATCCTCGCCCATTACCGGGATCGCCAACAACTTTAGTTCGTTAGGATACCTTTTCGACGGGTTCATCAGCTTGTCGATGGCCTCTTGTTCCTGAATCAGGCTGTAGCCCAAGACCGTCACGTATTCTGCCAGACTAGTAAAGATCTGGCTATTCTGGCATCAAAGATGATTGTTTTGAGTTTTCTCCGCTCTAGCTGGATCATGAGCGGCTTACCAAAACGGAGTTGCTGCGAGATCCTTGTAAATTCTCTAATTGAAATATTCGCCGCTGACCTTTTCCTTTGCGAAGCAACGTATTGCTGCAGTTGCAACTGGTTTATGCAACCAATCCACTTCCATATGTATTCGTAGCATGATTGGCAGAGTAACAGACACGCGAGCGAATCTTTAGCCTATCTGATCGCTTTAGTAGGAACATCGCGTTTAGCTTGATCACTAACGTGGCTGACAGTGGACACGTGTAGTGCCGTTTGTTTTAAGCGAATTGCAGTAGGCCGGGAAAAATGACATCAACTTTGCCAGTGACGTTGATCTCGTTAGTGTTGATGCCGATGAGAGGCTGAATCGGGGCCATTCACATGTCACAGTCGATACAACCAGCAAGGGGCAAAAGGAAAGACCAGGGGCATCTGAGTAGATGAGGCAGTAAGATAGTTTGGCTTGCTGTACACCTTTTCACTCGTTGTTGCAAATTGGGCTCACGTATGAACATCACTTGGCAAAACTTACCGCAGGGCTAATCAGGAAAACTCTTTAACTATAGATTATTAAGGATAGCAGGTGGCCTTTGATTCCCTCGCTGTCACGGCAGAAACTCTGATAGTAGGCGTGAGTGAGCAACGACAGAGGACAACAGCTATAGGCTGCCATCTCTCTTGCTGTGTTGCTGAGTTGGCAAATAGACCGCCCAATTAGCATGGAAACCTGCCAACAGCTGCCTATATTCAGCACTTTCATAGCACCAGGAGCGGGGTCGGGATTGTCTGAGAACTTACCATCTCTACTAACATTGTAGATACGTTCTCTCCGGCAACTTGGTTGTTTTTAGCATTATTGAACTCGAGGTGGCGTCGAGGTTTCCACATATTATACCAACACAAGAGCACATTTTCAAAGCGTTTTATATCGAGCATATGCCCTGGCTAGCCGGGACCCGGCGGACATTATCCGGGACAGCCTCTCAGCCAGCAGACCCGGCTCAAAAGACTTCATGAAATTGAGAGTTGTAGAGAGTAAGAGAGTAACAGCTTCAAGGTAAGAAGACAGGCCGTATTATATACTGCTCAACCCTCGCTCATGAGTCACCCAGAGTGAATGTTGCGGTCAAAACAGCAAGTGACGTTGAAGGCGGAGGTGAATGGTTGAAAGGCACTAGTCAGTATTTGGCATAGTGCAACTCTTATATGCGCTTACTAATGAGCTTAAGTGAACCACACGTCAACCGTCACTTCCGCTTGTTCGTCACGCTGACTTCAACGACAGCGCAGGTTGCTTCACTTCAAGATGCCCGCTTCGCAGCTCTACTTCTTATTCTCTCGCGATGAGACATGATATACTCTTGAACTCCTCATAACTCCATTTCAGCATCATCTATGGTGATGGACACTCCCGGTGAGGATCCCCAGGTCCACCAGAGTCCGGGAACTCCCCCACGTCCACCGTATTCGCCAGTGACGCCGGTCATGACCCATGCGAATCTGTTCGCCATTCCAGGCCCAGAGGGAGTGGTTTCGCCGCTCTCCACAGGGCGAGCTATGCTGCTCGACCAGTCTAACTCAACTCCGTTCCCATTTGTGCCTCAGCCAACCGGGAATACAAGCGACGAAACACGAACGACCATGTCGCAGTCCTCCTCTCCTACCGTTTTTGCGCCCGAACCAGCACCGGTTCCCATCTCTGAATCTGATAACCCAGATGCAATTGCCCTTCGATCAGCTATCTCGATACTACAGATTCAAAAGCAGCAAGCTCTTCGTGATATCAGGGTTTTGGACAAGATGAAGCAGGCCGCGACGGAAAGTCCGGAGCGGTTTGTTCAAGAGGTCCTTAAAGGGAATATCGCAGCCTCGGATGACCAAATAGGGATTGTCCATCCTCAGCTTCGAAAAAATAGTGACGAGCAAGGTCGTGCGCATGTCGCAGAGAAGCACCGAAACGAAACTGGAACTACAAACACCGGTTTTGGCAAACTTCCCAAACCACAGGACGTTGTGAGGATGCCACCCATAAACTGGGCGAAGTATCATATTGTTGGTGAGCCTCTAGATAGGTTACACGAGGAACAGAGACGGCGACCTTCTCCTGGTGAACCACGTAGGGATACTCCTACACCGATTCAAAGAGCACCAGAACATGTGATAGCTGCTCCGTATAGGCCCTTCACGGACAGATTAGATTCCCCAATGAAGACCCGGAGCTCAAACAAGCGGAAGAATGAACAGACATGAATGACAGGAAACTTTTCGCAATTCGCTTGACTGTTATCATAGGCTGTGGTATCATGAATTCAAAGTATAATGGAACCTTCCCAGGAACTTAGCCTCCCTCCATAACGCCGACCGAGAACACCCATTTTCTATCCCCCAGTCTCTACCCGACTTCGTATGCGCAATCGTAAACTGGGCATGCCTGCATCACGGGATTAACGACCGCCGCAGGGAGCCATGCGCCAGCTTTACATTGGTCCAGGTGGCTTCGGCAGTGCATTCGGGACAGACCACGTTTTTGAAGTCGTAATCTGCGAGGTTTCTCCCGTAGATTGGACTGGTAGTCCTTGAGACCCCGAATGACCTTCTTTGGTTCCACCACCATGGATTCGTCGGGTAGTATTTCATACAGGCATGGCAGAGCTTCAGGTGCCCTGGGATACCTGGCGCCAATCTCCAGCAGAGGAGCCGTTCCCTCTCTGCCCCGGTATAGTGAAGGGTCAACTGGTTCCCATCACACGTTGCCCGACCAAACACCTTGGCTGTGAGTGCCAGGCACACCTGGGACGTGCCGTCCAGCTGGCCGAAGATCCTCTCGATGACCCTTTGGGGGAGGGTGCTCAGCCCTGGCGGGCCGCCTTCTGGAGGTATCGGTACCGTTACCGATGTGCGGTAGAAGATCTACTCTCAGACAACAGGTTAGACTGTACTCTTCAAACTTGGCATTTTGAAATGGACAATTGACTCACCATCGGGTTCAAAACAAACGTGAAGGCACCACCACGCCTGTTTCGCAACGGTCGATTGGCGAACCCGATGCGGTTCCCTCCTTGCGCCGAATCCATCCCGGTTGATGCCCGTCCGCCGGCCGCAGCGCTTGCATTGGCTAATGGTTGCAGGATATTTGGCGCCCGGTGCGGCACCATAATAGGAATATCCTGCGTCCAAGTGCCTTGTCTGAAGGAGTCCACCGGGGCCGCTTCGAGCGGGGCCCACAGGCTTCCATGCCCTTCGTTTGGCAAAGCGTTCATGCTGGCGGTGCTATGATGAGGGGTCATAGTTAGCATTGGTTCTCTCTTTTCATTCGTGACAACAACCCAAAAAAATCTGAGATTTCACAATTCAACACGCAAGAAGCCATATTTTGATGGCCTGCCTCTCAACATCCAACTTCTCCATGGTTGTGTAAAATTGCAAGAAGGAGAGGGAAGTCGGGAGAGCTTACTGGCTATCCAACCCAGTGAACATATCCACTTGGTTCTCTCCAGCCAGTGCTGGAAAGGATGAAGCCTTTTGATCTGGTCTGTCAAGGCCAGCATCGATGGAATTTATTGGAGCGCCATCAATAATATCCATGAAGACGCCAGCACTAGACAGACGAGCAGGATGCATGACAGAAAAGAGGCATTTGAGGATGATGGATTTAACATGAAGGAAGGTGAAAAGTGAAGAGAAAGAGATTTCAACAACAAAGCCAAACTGGGAAGATCAGGTTTTATATCACCCACGGAACCTGCCGTAACCCTCACGTGAACTGGCAAACTGAGAGTGAATACCCGTGCTTTCTTTGCTCTTTGTGTGTTGAAACAAACATATCTCATCACAACTGCTGGAACAAACCATAGACTGGGAGTTTAAGGATCTCTTACCTTTCAAGGACTAAACCCAGACCGCGGGAACCGACAGCTGGAAAGCCATCTTCTCTATATCCGACCGTGTTGCCTTCCTGGAACGCGGCTCCTTGTTGATCGAAGAAGGTGAAGTCGAAGTTTGCAATTTCGCTCGCTAGGTCTTTCGTGAATATGATGTCGTCGTCATTGATATTATGGCCTTGATGAGCCGCGCACGCGTTGAACTCGTTGGCGATGAGAGGCCTGTTCATCTCCCGTATGGCTTCGTCTAACCAGGACATATCCGGATAATTTATCTCAAAAGAGTCGTATTCAATCATATGGCTGTCGCTGCCGCCGAATTGTGAAGGGCTGTCCATCTCAGAAATAAAAGATTTGCAGGACTTGGAAGGAGATATTAAAGGGCAAAAGGTCACCGCCGAACGGACTGGCCGTCTTGACACCAGGCTTCAGGGACACGAGAGGGATATATCGTTGCTCGAGAATCTCAGGATGTTCAAGGAGAGAAACGCGTGGGAAGAGGAGGTTCCAAGGCAGGGAATGAACGTGTTGCTTGCAGGGAAACACATGAAAGAGTGCGATTGCGGAAAACACAGCAGAGAGTGAGAGTGAGGAAGAGAGCGTGCGCTAAGAGTGAATAGGGACATATTTACTCTCGGCGTTGTTGTTTCGTGGGATCTTAGGGTTAAGAGAGACATTCACCACGCATTGCGCTTTCAGAGCAAAGATTACCGGATGGAGAACATTATCTGGAGTTGCTCGTGAAACTGCACCCGGGACTTCATGCCAGTTGCTTCTCTCATCGCCAGGAGAACAAGGCATGGCAATTGCGAGGAAAACGGACATCCATGTGCCTAAGGAAAAGGGCAAGGGGCGATGGTTTCCAGGGGTGTTGGTCAACCTTACTAGGGGCTCTACTCGGGGATATCAACAATGTCTATCTTGTTACGAGAGCAATGTGTTGCACAGGGACGAAGATAATAGAGGGTGTTGAGGTGTTGTCTGTTCCCCAGTTATGAGTGTGACTCGAGTGCCAAATACATACTTGTTGCAAAGGCGTCGGAGACAAACGTGTGATATCCAGTCCCCAGAATTTACGTTGTCATCTATGAAGGATACTGGAAGAGCGAAGGGTATAAGAGTACATATTATATTAAAATCCAACCAGGACTGACAGCCTCTTAAATATCATGATATGCCGCAGTAAGAATGCACCGTCCATATCCTTTGGAGCCCACCGCGATTCAAACTTGTAAACCAGTACGTACGCCATCCAGCCTGCAGAAAAAAAACCAACATCGGGATATTGAACGACAATCAATCGTCTGCATTTCCTTCTCCAATCGAGACCTTCTTAAGCTCAAGTTCCTGTTTCAAACTCTGCACTCTCCTTCCAAGTTTCCCTTTCAAAATCGGATTCGTCATCTGCTCCCACTTCAGCGTCTCCGCACGCACTAAAGCTTCGAGTTCCGCAATCTCCTCCCTCTGCTGCTCCAACTGGCGCTGCTGTTCCATTGCGTCGTCGTCCAACTCCTCTGCATCTTCAGGCGACGATTCCTCGCTCTCGTCCTCATCGCCAGACGTTTCACCGGCCGTCGCAGGCTTGGGAGTGCTCATCTCCGCTTCAGTCTCGGGCTCTGCCTGTGGAATCTCTCCGACCGTTTGGTTTTGGTCCGCGATGGCAGACGTTGGCACCGAGTTGGCTTCTGCATGGGCTGCCAGGGCAGCTTCCATTTCTGCGGCGAGATCATCTTCGAAAAGATCTGCCATGTCTTCTTGCGTTGCGGATTCCATATATCCGGCTTCATCTACTTCACCTTCGGCGTCTTGCTCATCATCGTAATCCTCATTGAATGTGGAACCCTCTCGCATATATTGATTGTAATCCATCACTTCGAACTCAGGCTGTCTGACGGCCGAGGCGTCTTCTCTGATCAATCTGGCAACTTCCAACTCCACAGCTTCAATCGTGCGATTGCTAATCCGTTTTCGAAAACGCCTCTTTCGTACCCACCGCATCGGAGGTGTTATGCCATGTGCGTACTGAAACGAAGACTGATCCACATCTTTCGGTAACGGATAATTCCTCGCTTCCTCCTCAGATTTAACTGGACCAAGGACCAACAGCATTTGGCAAATGTCAGCTGTCTTATACCACGCGCGTCTATCCCAACTCTTCATTGCCTCGATAACGCAAGGTAAATCCACCAACGAAGCGGCATAGATCTTGCCTCGAACTGTAACCGTCGCCCTTCGCCCATCTCGAGTCAAGGATTTAAAACTGATATCCGCACCACCCTGGCTCCGTGGTCCAAACCGCTTCTCTTCCACCGCTTTCCTGACATAATCGCAGTCGTCCCCCGGGGGCATGCGCAAGATAAACTCTTCCTCCAAGGCCGGATCGATTTCCGTATCTGAAGCTTCGGAATCATATCCAGCACCTTTGGGTCTTCGTGGTGGTTCGCCCTTGCTCTTAATGCGAATCGACGGGAGGGGCTTGGAGCTGAACTTGATGCGTTTAACGGCCGGTGCGGGAGTAGGCGCTACGGCCGCGGTGGCATTATTTCCTGTTGTATCGCGCGCGCGCTTTTTCGATGATCGAGGGGCATCTTTGGCCGTAGTCGGTTTTGCGGCTTTCTTTGACTTTGGTGCGCTGGCGGTCTGTGGTGGTGGTGGTGGTGGTGGTGCCGGGGCCGGTGCTGGTTTAGATCCAAACTTGAGCTTGAGCTTTGGGACTGAGGGGGCGGGCGTGGTAGTTGGAGGAGGGCTTGCGGCAGGTGCGCTTGGTTGCTTTGGAGCTTGAGGTCCCTTTGGTTTGCCAAAGGTCAGTTTGAGCTTCGGTTTGCCGGACATCGTGTGCTCACGCCAGCGGGCTGGCGGAGAGTGGGATCTCGGGCTTTTAGTTAACAAGAACGCACTAACTGACTGAATGGCAAGTGATCAGAGAGGCAGATAAACTTAGCACAGCGAAGTGATATGTCTCAGAGAGAGATTTCGGATGAAGGAAGATGCAGTATGAGGATGAAGGACACTGGTCGTGATGCGGCTTCAATATTCATTGACGTCGAAGTGACTTCAATCGTGGTCTTGGCGTCCTGGTTATGTAATCCTCGGATTGTATCGCCCCCTTTTTTCAGGGGCGTGATAGTTTGGCATCAAGTTGAGCATCCGTTTTTCAAAATGGAAATACAGGAGACAATCAAAAGCAAAGGACTATTATATAGCCTTGAGTGAACTCTTCGCTATAAATCCGCGATACACGAAACCAGGAGAAACTTTCTCGTCTATACAGTGCATCCTTCTTGAGTAGATCATCTATACAAATATCAGAAACGCCGGCAGGAAAGAAAGAAACGGAGAAGAGAGAAGGGTATAGGCGCCTAAGCGCCCATGCTAGTTTACAGCAGTAGCAGCAACAGCAGTCAAGAAAAATAGTAATAGAAGATAGCATAGAGATGGTGGCCTCATGATGGATCACCGAAATCATATGGTAACAGCTTGTATTTTCAATCATTGCCGATTCCTTCATAGAGCCAAGGATCCCGGAGCAATTCTTTGGTTGTACTCCGTTCATCTGGATTCCATGTAATCATCCGTTTGATGAACTTGATAAACTTGCACTTGTCTTCACCTTGGACCTGGCTTAGCATATTCTCGAAATTGAAGGTCGCGGGAGAAATCGTTTGGCCTTTGAAGTTTCCTGCTGACACAGTTTCAGCGAAGTTAGAAAGAAATCAAACTTGTTCTACTAACCTTCGGAGTCATAGAACAAATGCGTACTCTTTCCCTTATCCAAAAGCTCCTTTGGAGGAGGGCCTAACAATGCAGTCATGAGGGCAAGATGAGAAAATTCATCATAATCATCGTCTTTAATATTGTACGCCTTTCCAAAAAATGTCTTATCTTCGAGTACATCCCATAACTGTAATTCATAAGGATGTCAGTAACCGGCTTAGCTATAAGTGGCATACTATTTTCCAGGTGTAACATACCATCACCCCTAAGCTCCATATATCAGCACTGTAGGAATAGCCAGCACCGAGTATCACCTCCGGTGCCCGATAGACCTCCGCTTGGATACAGCCACTGTTTGGGCCATCGCCGCGGACCGACTGATCAAAGTCTACAATCTGGATGAGGCCGGTGACTCTTCGGGGAGGGCCAAAGTTGTTTCGCGAGAGATAGATCCTGCGACCGTCTAGACACACCTTCGCCGGAAGGGGGTCTTCAAACTCTCTTCTAGCAGTTTCCTCTAAGAGGGACGGGTCCTCTACTTTGACCATAATATTATCCGGTTTCAAATCTGCCCATGGTTAGTGAGATAACTACCCTTATACCAATCAGAGTTTTATCAATAACAAGCGAACCGGCATGAATGACATGGCACTCGGAGTGGAGGTAGTCAAGTCCATGAAGTATCATTTGAAGCATTATTTTCAAAATATTGAAGGGAATAACGCCCCCTTCGTATCGCTGTTGATAAATCCAAAGAGGCTCTCGCAGAGGTTCAAAAACAAGACTTAGATGTCCATTCCCAGGACCGGACTTGATGGTGAACGAGTCAAGAAGATGTCTGACAAATTCCCAGCCCCTGTGGCGGTGATTCTTTTGGGAAAGAAGGGTCAGGATATCCAGCTCAGACCGGGTCATATTCCTTCGCGCATTAGCGTTGATTTTGACAGCGACGTATTTCTCTCTTAGCCAACGCCATCTGAAATCATGAATTAGTAGCAACTTTGTCTGGGTTTCCACAAAGATCGAATGACCAACTGGTTAAGATCTCGTGCAAGCCAAACGGTCGAATTGGAGCCATAGCCAAGTTTTGTTGCGAGTTGATACCTGTCATTCAGAACTTCGCCTAGCTGCGCTGGGTAAAACTGGACTGGATGATAATACGGCGTCTTCTCCTCTTCGACGGGATTTTGTATGTCGAGTTGCGGTGCAACTGCTGTTGACCGGGGCCAAGGAATCTGCTTCAGCAGTGACGATGGGGCCGCCAGTCTCTTTCTGACGGCGGCCATGAACTAGGAGGGAGTGCGCCGCGGTAACCGGTGCATCCCAAGGAAGACTGAGAGGAATTAGATGAACCTAATATTTTGTGGGCAGTCGTGAAACTGAAAGGGAATTAAGCCCAAGGTCCTCGGCGTTATTAGTGTGAACGATAGAGCGCTAGGGTTATTTCGCTAAGCTGACTGCCTTTGATCAGTTACAAGAATTGCGTATATTGAGGAGATAAAAAAGAGAAGAAGACGACCGCGGTAACAAGAGCCCCGGGCACGCTGTTAAGGGGCGATGTTGAACCAAGCTTTTGCTAGGCCGCGGGTGAGGCTAAGCTTCAACTCATGCTTGAGGCTCCGGGGTGTATGGACCAATAAGATCCCTAGCATTGTCCCACGAGTCCCACCTCGCTTTGGTGCTACGGTGGTACAAACAACAAAATCTGGCATATATTAGGTGAGGAGTTGAAGTTCAAAGAGCCCCTGGGCCGGTTGATGCTCAGCAGGTTAGTTATCTTCTCGATGGTTTTTGGCATTGCGCCGTTTAGGATGGGAGAAAAGATAACGGACAAGCACCAAGCAAGATGAGCCGATCACCTGAGCTGGGGGCCTGGGGGTTCACGCAGCCGGCGAAGAACTAGAAGCCGATCATTATTGGCTCTCTGGGCATCGTTTTTGATGCACAGATACATAGTGGTATGCTGGTTGCAGTGCGGACTAGAACCCCGCAGCGTTGCATAAGAGGTGGCATAACTGTCTCTGGGAGATCTTCGCGTTTGTGTAACCAACAGCTTGTCATGCATATCCACAACAGTGACATGTCCCTTTATCAAAAAGTAGTCGAGATGAAAGGAGCCATGTTAAATAGTCTACTTGCGTCTGCGAACCGTCGTTTTCGAGAACTCGACTGTTGAATTGATTGACAACTTAACGTCAAAGGAACTGTGGACCATTGTAGCTCGTACAGACTACTAATGTACTGGATAACCATGTGTGAATGGAAATTTAGCACTTTGTAGGGGCTATTTGAGGAGATTTCAATCCCGCTGGCCCAGGTTCAGACTTGTAAAGCTGAATATCATGAAGAGTTACCGGAGACCCCGATACGTACTAAGTCTTCGGGGTGCATTTCAATGCCACCCACAAAAATATCAACAAGAGTATAATCAGGGTACCAACCAAGAAGGGCACTATCTCCACCGAGGCCCGGTTCGTTCTCAGCAACTTGTCCAGACGCCGAGGGGGCATGTTAGCCTCATCCTTCCAGCCCAGCTTCCCGCGTTTTTCATCGAAAGGCACGTAATTCAGCTTGGGTGCTTCGGTGCACAGTTTAGCAACGCCTCTAGCTGTGGCATCCAACCCGATGAGCGGCGTTATCCATCGCTGCAGAAAATACATGAGCCAGTTATCGTACGCCTGGAGTCGTGTCAGAACTCCGCCACCTTTAACAATGTCTTTGACACGTTGGAGACGCGAGTCCTGATAATGTTGCAGAGCATCACGAATCTCAATGTCTGAAGGCTTCTTGTTTGGGTGTGAATTAACCACTCCGTGGATGGCATTCGCAATGCTCACGACACCTTCCATTGCGGTACATCCGCCAAGCCCAGACGTAGGCGTAACCTAGGCGGGAAAAATAATATCAGAAAGGCTGGATACTGAAAGATCCAAGTATCAGCGGTGAATATCCTACCTTATGGATAGCATCTCCTGCCAAAGCTATGCGGCCAAAAAACCAATGATCAAGGACCCCTTCTTCCAACGTTATAAGTTGCCCCCAGGTACGCGAATGCCACAGTTCTCCAAACAAAATGGTCTCGTTGATGGGATGATCGGCAAATTTGGCCGCGAGAGCCTCCATTTCTTCTTCGGTATACTTTGCACGATTTGGCCAACGGTATTGCTTTTCTTTCGGAAGTTTGCAGTGAACTATGAATGAAATATAGGTTGGTTGGCATACGAGGAGGAAAGAGAACTTGTCATTCGACGTGATTTCCATGTCGTGCTGGCCAAGACCCGGAATAGGCGGGCACATTGCGACAAGGGCGTTATAGGTGGTCACCATGGCTAAACGATTGCAACGGTCAGCACACTCTTTTCTGATGGAATTAAAAGGATCTTGTCTCTTACAGCGCTTTTCTGCAGCCGAAATTATCCCTGGAATGGACCGGTTTGCGTTCTTCCACATTATTTCCCGCACCTTGCTATGGACACCATCTGCGCCAACAACGAGATCCCCAACATGTTCTGTTCCGTCTGCCAACAGCACTCGTACCATTCCGTTTTCTTCAATAATATCCTCGACTTGACAGTGTTCCACGATCTTTGTTTTATCCGGGAGTAGGCCATATAGAGTTCTCAAGAATGTCCTTCTAGTCACGGTTCGAGTGTCGTAGCCAGCACTATATCTCTTAGCCTCTGCCGTAGTCCATCATTGTTGACGGGAAGCATACTACTCTCTGACTATCTCGAAGAAGTGATTGCGTGCGTAAATCTTGCCGCTGGACGAGCGACAGGAGCAGCCCTCCATTGTGGAGCAGTGAGCGAGAATTGCATCTAAACAACCAAGCTGGTGCAAGATCCTGCATCCATGGGGCTGCATAGTGATTGTGGTGCCAAACGGCGGACCGACTATGCCTTTATCAAAGACAACGTAGTCAATGTTGGCTTTCTCCAGGCAGTGGGCCAGCGTTAGGCCAGCAACACCAGCGCCAACAATGATAACTTTGAAGGGGGCGTCATTGCCCGAGGGTCTAGTCGTATGATTCCCCATTGCGAAGAAAACAAAGTGAAGAAAAGGGTATAGGAATCAAGTGGTAGGGGAATCTAACGAACTGAAAAAGGGACGAGTGCTAGATGGGGTATATGAACCCATGGAGCGTGCGAACAACACAAACCCCTCTCTTTGCGGCTGAATGCCATCAGTGAAGGACGAGTATTTTTGGCAGTACATCGTATGTATGTACATGTTCCGGGCATAGGATGCACATCATATATAGCAAAAACAGTTCTTTATAAGTCGGAATTGAACGCAAATGAGAAAAAGAAAACCTGTCCGCTGCGAATACCTTTGGTAGGACGATGCGCAGCGATGCATCCCCCGCAACCCGCAGGTACAGTACGTGCGAAGTGGCACCAGCTTGGTCGAGAGCTATGGCTCAACAAAGGGCCGGCGCATGTCCTGTGCTCATCATATCCGGACGAAGCACATTTGCCATTGCGGACAAAGTTCTTTGTTGTTTCTGGGAGGGCGAACTTCTCCGTGCTTCCATCGGCATGTAGTACTGTTCACAGTATCGTTATGGATGATATTCGTTGAGCTCCAACGCGAGTGAGAGTCAGTTGAGTCTGGATGTTGCTTATGTAAGATGTTCAGCCACCTGTGTGGCGCACGCTAACCTAAAGAGGACTAGATTTCCGATTCCTCAGTATTCCGGGGCTTGACAGGCTCAATCACTGTGAATGGCTTCATGCGCAGTCCATTATTGAGCTGGCGATTGCGGTATTGATATCACAGTATCTGGGGGAGTCAATGACAAAAGGATAGCCACAGCTGAAGTATGACAGGCATCCACATCTCTAGTTCCTGAAGCTCTTCTCACTCTGAGGAGCAAAGGAATGTGCGTTCACAACCACCAGTGGCCGCTGCAAGGTGTATGTAATTAGTGCCTGTGATATGATATCCATCTTTAATCCATCTTCCCAATCTTCTTTTGCACCTGCGCCTCCTTGATCGCCCATATACTCGCCTCTTCCTTCCCTTGGCCTCTTTTGCAGCGGAACGAAACAGAAAGCATGTCTGCACCCAACCTCCATGACTGCCTCTTGCGACCGCCAGTCCTCCAAATCCTCCGCGCCGCCGGCTTCCACTCCGCACGCCCCGCAGTGGTCGACACGCTGACCGACATCGCGGCCCGATACCTGCTTCTCCTTGCCTCTTCCACCGTCGATCATGCGCTCAACAGCCACGCTGAGGACCCGACGCCGACCCTGGACGATGTGCTGATGGCGTTTCAGGACGTGGGTGCGTTGAGGCCGCAGAAGACGATATTGGAAGAGGAGCTGGAAGGGGTGGAGGACACGCGGGGCTTGGAGTCGTTTTTGGCGTGGTTTGGTGGGCCTGCGAATGCGGAGATTCGGCGCGTTGCAGGATTTGTGCCTAGCGAGGGCGATGTGGTTGATGTGGAAAATATGCCAAAGGAGGATTATCTGACAGGTTCGTGCTCTGTCTACTCTGTGTGGTTTGCGGTTTTGGAGGTGGTTACTGACGTTGCGGACCATCAGCGCTGAAGAAAAAACACAGCAAGACAGGAGAAGAAGGTCGATTTCAAGGGACGGTTCTTGGAAAGGATGTGGACGATCGACCAGTCGTCATTGAGGGAGGACTTGGATCTATACAGGAATGGGGGAAACAAATCCATGGATATTCAAAAGGGACATAAAAGCGAGCATTTGACGCGGTGTGGCCGTGGACTCTGGCAGTCAAGCCAACCGCCAGTTGGTTTATGATGAACATGACATAGGATTCTTCAATGATATAAAACTGAATAATTGGTATAAAGACGAATATGATGAATATCGCAGTTCACGTCTGCTGACATGTATGGTATGTCTGTAGATGGGTGTCGTTGCCGTGACATCACGAAACCGAAACATCATCTCACAACCTTCTCCCAACGACCGTTCACGGGAATACTATCAAGACTCAACCAGCCTCAACATTTCATCTACTCTGTTCAGATCGATCGCACATATCACAGCTATGGTATTCTCCTTCCCGCTCCCCACAACCTCACACCTCTCCTTTCAAACCTATCTCTCCTCCCCAACTCACCCCTCCCTCCCCTCCTCCGCCTCCACCGCCCGCCATGCCCTCCGCCTCGCCCTGAAGAAACACAAAGCCCTCCTCCCCTCACAACGCGCCGCAAATCTCCCGTACATCCTCACCGCCCTAAACGAATACATCCCGTACCTCTTTGCCCTGTCGCGGGGCCTCTCCTCCTCTCCCGCCCGGCCACACCGCAAACCACATAGTCCCCACGACGACGACCACCACCACCTCGACCACAACCAAGAACACATTGACATCATCCTCCGCACCGAAATCGAAACCGAATGGCGCGCCACCCTCAGCTCCCCCACCTCCCCCCTCCACCTGCACCTCCTCCAACCCGCCAACCGCAACCGCCGCATCAAAGGCCGCGGTCTCGATTTCGAAATCGCCTTCGTCCTCACGACATTGGGTTACGTGCTATCCTGGCTAGCACGCACCAGGGTGCTCAGCACACTGTATGCGAACAGCACGCCGACGATGGAGCAAAAGACGAGTGCGGTGCAGGCTGCGATGAAGAATTTGCTGGCGGCGAGTAGTGTGCATGCGTTTTGCGCGCCGGCCGGGTTGGGGGTGAATATGATCAGTGGTACTAGCGGTAGTATTGTGGGTGAAGGTGTTGGGGAGGGGGGAGTGCATGATGGTGGTGGTGGTGGTACTACGGATATCGGTCATCAGGCATGTTCATCGCTGACGGTGCCGGATCTGGATCCGTCGACGCAGTCGGCGCTGTCGTCGCTGGCGATGGCGGAAGCGACGTTGCTTGCGGTGGTGAAGGATGATGCGTACCTGTCTGCGTGTAT